>CM026264.1:25334225-26534225 GCA_014851425.1 Senna tora
GGGCTAAGGGTTTGGGGTTTAGGGTTTTGGGTTTAGGATTTTGAGGTGTGGAGTTTGGGGTTTGGCGTTTAGGTTAAGGTTTATGGTTTAGAGTGAAGGGTTTAGGGTTTAGGGATTAGGATTTAGGGTTTAGGGTTCCAGGGTTTGGGGTTTAGGGATTAGGGTTTAGGCTTTAGGCTTGAGGGTTTAGGGTTTGGGGTTTGGGGGTTAAGGGTTAGGGGTTATGGTTTAGGGTTTGGAGTTTGGGTTTAAGGGTTTGGGATTAAGGGTTTAGGGTTTGGGGTTAAGGGTTTGGGGTTAAGTGTTTGAGGTTTAGGGTTTAGGATTTGGGGTTTGGAGTGTGGGTTTAAGTGTTTGGGGTTTGGGGTTTAGGGTTTAGGGTTTGGGGTTTAGAGTTTAGGGTTTAGGGTTTAGATTTTTGGGGTTTAGGGTTTGGGGTTTGGCGTTTAGGGGTTGGGGTTTAGGGTTTTGGATATAGGGTTTAGGGTTTACTGTTTAGGGTTTGGGGTTTAGGGTTTAGGGTTTGAGGTTTAGGGTTTGGGGTTTGGGGTTAAGAGTTTATGGTTTGGGGTTTGGGGTTTGGGGTTTAGGGTTTAGGGTTTTGGGGTTTACGGTTTACGGTTTAGGGTTTATGGCTTAGGGTTTATGGGTTACGGTTTAGAGTTTAAGGTTTAGGGTTTAGGGTTTGGGGTTTGGGGTTTGGGGTTTAGGGTTTTGGGTTTTAGGTTTAGGGTTAGGGTTAGGGTATGGAGTTTAGGGTTTATGATTTGGGGTTCAGGGTTTAGTGTTCAGGGCCTACGTTTTAGGGTTTGCACTTAAGGATTTGGGGTTTATGGTTGAGGGTTTTGGGTTTGGCGTTTAGGATTAAACTTTGGGGTTTAGTGTTGGGGTTTATGGTTTGGGATTTAGGGATTGGAGTTTATGGTTTAGAGTTTAGAGTTTAGGGCATAGGGTTTAGAGTTTAAGTTTTAGGGTTTAAGGTTTAGGGTTTAGGGTTTGTGGTTTAGGTTTTATGGTTTAGGGTTTGGGGTTTGGGGTTCAGGGTTAGGGTTTGGAGTTTAGGGTTTTGGGTTTAGGATTTGGGGTTTAGGGTTTAGGGCTTAGGGCTTAGGGGTCAGGGTTTGGGATTTAGGTTTTAGGGTTTAGGGTTTAGGGTCTGGGGTTCGTGGTTAAGGGTTTGGGGTGTATGGTTTAATGTTTTGATTTTGGGGTTTAGGGTTAGGGTTTGGGGTTTAGGGTTTGGGTTTGGCATTTATTGTTTGCGGTGTATGGTTTGGGGTTTCGGTTTTGGGGTTAAGGGAATAGGGTTTAGGGTTTAGGGTTTAGGATTTAGGGTTTAGGGTTGAGGATTTAGGGTTTAAGGCTTACGATTTAGGAATTAGGGATTAGGGCTTAGGGTTTAGGGTTTTAGGGTTTAGGGTTTTGGGTTTAGGGTTTAGGGTTTAGGGTTTAGGGTTTAGGGTTTAGGCTTCGTGTTTAGCATTTAGGGATTAGGGTTTAGGGTTTGCAGATTAGGGTTTAGGGTTTGGGGTTTAGGGTTAGGGTTTAGAGCTTAGGGTTAGGGTTTGGTTTTGGGGTTTAGCATTAGAGTTTGAAGTTTAGGGTTAATGTTTGGGGTTTAGGGTTTTGGGTTTATGGTTTAGGGCTTGGGGTTTAGGGTTTGGTGCTTGGAGTTTGGGTTTAAGGGTTTGGGGTTTGGGGTTTGGGGTTCCGGGGGTTAGGGTTTAGGGTATAGGATTTAGGGTTTATTGTTTAGGTTTTTTCGTTTGGTGTTTAGGGTTTGGGGTTTTATGGTTTAGGGTTTGGTGTTTAGAGTTAGGGTTTGGGGATTAGGGTTAGGGTTTGGGGTTTATGGTTTGGGGTTTGGGGTTTAGGGTTGGGGGTTTAGGGTTTACGATTTGGTGTTTAGGGTTTCAGGGTTTATGGTTTAGGGTTTACGATTTATGGCTTGGGGTTTGGGGTTTAGGGTTTAGGGCTTGGGGTTTGGCATTCAGTGTTTATGGTTTACAATTTAGGGTTTGGGGTTTTGGGTTTATGGTTAGGGTTTGGGGTTTAGGGTTAGGGTTTAGAGTTTAGGGTTTGGGGTTTGGGGTTTGGGGTTCGGGGTTTGGGATTAAGGGTTCGGGGTTTAGGGTTTAGGCTTAGGGTTTGGGGTTTAGGGTTTTGGTTTGGGGTTTAGGGTTTAGGGTTTAGGGTTTCGGGTTTCGGGTTTCGAGTTTTGGGTTTAGGGTTTAGGGTTTACGATTTCGGGGTTTTCGGTTTAGGTTTTAGGGTTTAGGGTTTAGGGGTAAAACTTGACTTTTACTACTCCCACATAAAAAGAAAAAGAAAAAAATTCGACCGGGATTTTAAGAGTTAAGTTAAATAACCTAATTCCGCAAATAAAATCAATAAAGAAATTAGGACGTTATATTATGTTATTAGAGCACAATTATTAGAACTCTGCTGATTCGTAGGTAGAATAGCCTAACATAAACACTAATTTGAGGAACTCAGCTAGTCATGACAGTTGAAGTGAACTAAGTCGATGTTTGTTCTAGGAACCCTAGACTGTTGCATGTCTCCTCTATTTGCTGTACTTTTTTCTGTTTAACAATATTATTGAGATTGATCACCTTAGTGATATTTTTGTTTAGCAGAAAGCTATGGCAAATACCAGTAGCGGTGCTAACAATAGGCAACCTGAAATTGACATGATTCGTCAAATGATGCATGCATTTGAGAACATGGCACAAGCTATGAGGGACCAAGCCTCGGCAACTACCGAGGTACTCTGCCAGGCCCAGGGCAACCATAATACCCCAAACCATGATTAACATGATAATGGGCACCATGAGGGTAATAACCTGGGGTGGGCTGAATCCCAGAAGGCTACTCGAGGTAGCTGAGTACGCCTCCGGTATTCAGAGGTACCTATGACCCTGTTGTAGCTGAGGAATGGTTGAGGGAACTAGAAAAGCTGTTTAATGTACTCCATACCCCTGATCCACAAAAGTTAGCCTTCACAGTCTATCAAATGCAAGGTGAGGCTGAGTACTGGTGGCAAGGAGCCAGACAGCTACTCGAGGGTAGGAATCGCCCCTTAACCTGGGAAACCTTTACGGATACTTCTCTAGCAAAATACTATCCAGAGAGTGTTAAAAAGGAGAGGGAGATTGAGTTTCTGCAGTTGAGACAGAGGGGGAGACCCTTTGATGAGTATTTGGCCAAGTTTGAGGGACATGCCAAATTCTCTACCTACATGAAGTTTAGACATGATGAGGGATGGAAGGCAGCCCAATTTGAGGCCGGGTTAGACCTGAACATAAAAATACAAATAGCCTTGCTAGAAATAAAGAACTATGCGGAGCTAGTAAACAAATGCCGTATCATTAGCAAAGACTTGAGTGATAGGGCCATTGTAAATCAGAGATTCAATCGGAGACCCTAGAATAACCTGAATCTGAGGAAACCAAACTTCAAACCTGCCAAGGGAAGTACCAGTAGAACTACCCCTACTAGAGTGAGCCGTCCTTGATGCGCCGAATGCAATAGGGAACACTACCCTACTCAGCCCAGCTTCACTTGCTTCTGGTGCGGGAAACCAGGGCATTTTGCCAAGGCATGCAAGGCCAAGGATCCTGTAGGGAACGAAAACCGAACACCGACTGTTGGAAGAGTCTTTACTCTGGATGGGGTTGTCAATGAACAAACTGAGGATCTCATAGAGGGTACGGGTAAGATTCAAAATATAAATTTTAAAATTCTATTTGACTCAGGAGCCACCCATTCTTTCATTTTTGAAACATGTTTGAAAACCCTAAATTTCTCTACCCAACCCTTATTGTGTGAACTGCTTGTTTCTACCCCTCTGGGGAAAAGATTGATTGCTACCCATACTTGCTTAAACTTTCCCATCACCATTAATTATAAATTTTTTCATGCAAAACTTATCTGTTTGAATATGTCCACCAAAGACATAATCTTAGGAATCGTGTTGTTTTAGATTGCGTTGCTAAATCTATGATCTATTTAAATGCATGTACTATTGAACAACCTAGAACTTTAAGTCTAGAAGAGAGAATTAGTCCGATCCCGGTAGTCAGGGACTTCAGTGATGTTTTCCCTGATGAGATGCATGAGTTGCCTCCCGAGAGAGAAATAGAATTCTCCATAGATCTTATGCCCGGAATCGGACCCATATCTATCACACCTTACCGAATGGCCCCACCAAAATTGTAAGAGCTGAACGCTCAAATAATTGACTTACTTAGCAAGGACTTTATTACACCTAGTGTTTTACCCTGGGGAGCCCCAGTCCTCTTTGTGAAAAAGAAGGACCGAAGCCTTAGACTCTGTATAGATTTTAGGCAGTTAAATAAGGTGACCATAAAAATCAAATATCCCCTACCCCGCATAGATGACATGTTGGACCAGTTGCGAGGAGCGACTGTGTTTTCAAAAATTGACCTAAGATCAGGGTACCATCAGATTAGAGTAAAAAAGGAAGATATTCCCAAGACCGCGTTCAGAACGCGTTATGGCCACTCTGAGTTCCTAGTGATGCCATTTGGGCTGACCAATGCCCCTGCAGTGTTCATGGACTACATGAACCGCATTTTCCGACCTTAGATCAATTCGTCGTAGTGTTCATTGATGACATTCTGATTTACTCTCGGAGTGAAGAAGAGCATCAAGAACATCTTGCACTGGTGTTGAAAGTACTACGAGAGAAACAGCTATACGCCAAGATAGATAAATGCGAGTTTTGATTAGAAGAAGTAAAGTTTTTAGGGCATGTGATCAATAGGCAAGGCGTAGCTGTAGAACCTAGTAAGACGGAGACCGTTAGGAACTGGGAGAGACCTCAAACCGTAACCGAAATTATAAGCTTTTTGGGTTTAGCTGGGTACTATAGGAGGTTTATAAAGGGATTTTCAGAGATATCACTCCCTATGACAAGATTGACACGAAAGAACACACCTTTCAAATGGTCAGCAGAGTGCGAAACAAGCTTTCAAACTCTGAAGGGTAGGTTGACCACACCCCCTGTGCTTACCATACCTGACCCATCGGAGCCTTTCGAGGTATACACTGATGCCTCAAAGAAAGGACTTGGTTGTGTGCTTATGCAAAATAAGCAAGTGGTGGCGTATGCCTCATGACAACTTAAGCCAAATGAAGCGAACTACCCAACACATGACCTAGAGCTAGTGGTCGTAATCTTTGCAGTGAAAATTTGGAGACAACTATTATACAGAGCTAGGCTTACCATTTTCTGTGACCATAAGAGCCTTAAGTACTTTCTTTATCTGAAGGAGTTAAACATGAGATAGAGGAGATGGGTAGATTTATTGAAAGATTATGACATTGAGCTTAAGTACCACCCAGGGAAAGCCAATGTAGTTGCCGATGCCTTGAGTAGGAAATCCATTCAGGTAGCCCACTTGATGGTCAAGAAGATGAAAATGGTTGAGAAATTTAAAGACATAGGCTTGAATACTGTGTTGGCTAATGAAAGGTTAGAAATGAGTGAGTTTCGGATAGAATGCAACCTGCGGACTTAAATTAAGGAAGCCTAAATCACAGATGAAACCCTAGATACCCTAAGAAAATAACCCGATTTTCACGAATCAAAGGACGAGGTACTGTTGTTTAGGGATATAATAGTAATTTCGAGTGACCTTGGATTGAGAAATAAGATATTAGATGAAGCCCATAGGAGCAAGTATACCGTTCATCCCGGTATGACCAAGATGTACGAAGGCCTGAAATAGAAATTTTGGTGGCCAGGATGAAGAAAGACATAGCCGAGCTTGTGGGCAAGTGTCTGACTTGTCACCAAGTCAAAATAGAACACCAAAAACCCTCGGGAATGCTACAACCTTTAGCTATACCCCAGTGGAAATGGGATCAAATTACCATGGATTTCGTAGTAGGACTACCTCGAACCCCTTCCAACCATAACTCTATCTAGGTAATTGTGGATAGACTCACAAAGTCTTCTCATTTTTTACCCATCAAGATCACATTTTCCTTAGAAAAACTAGCCCAAATCTACATTAAGGAAATAGTGAGGCTTCACGGAGTGCTAACTAGCATAGTGTCCGACAGAGATCCCAGATTCACCTCGTGATTCTGGCAAGCTCTACAGAATGCTTTAGGGACACAATTGAGGTTTAGCACAGCATACCATCCTCAGACTGATGGCCAGTCAGACAGAACAATTCAAACTCTCGAGGATATGCTCCGATCGTGTTCACTGGAGTAAGAAGGCACATGGGATGCCTACTTGCCATTGGTAGAATTCGCCTACAACAACAGCCATCATTCTAGTATAGGCATGGCACCGTACGCAGCCCTCTACGGAAGAAAGTGTAGATCCCCACTTTGTTGGACGAAAGTCGGTGAGGAGAGTGTGTTAGGGCCAGACATAGTTCGACAGACTACGGAACAACTCCGTATGATTAGGGAAAAGATGAGAGTTGCCCAACCGAGGCAAGAGAATTATGCCAATCAGAGGAGGAAACCACTGGAGTTCAATGAGGGAGACCATGTATTCCTCAAGGCAACCCCAATGATAGGCATAGGGAGATCACTAAAAGAGTAAAAATTACATCCGCGATTCATAGGTCCCTATTAGATTTTTATGAGAGTCGATCCGGCGGCATATCAAAGAGCCTTACCCCCAAAGTTGTCTTACCTCTACAATGTATTCCATGTTTCTCAACTCCGTAAATACATCCCTAAACATTCACATCTACTCAAGACTGAGCCAATCGAATTGATAGAAAATTTAATTTACCCCTCAGTCCTTGTGAAGATTCTAGAGTTCGAGAACAGGCAGCTCCGGAGCAAGACCGTTCCATTAGTCAAAGTGTTGTGGCAAGATGTTTTGACATAGGAAATGACTTGGGAACGCGAAGAGGACATGAGACAACAGTATCCAATATTATTTGCAGGTACATTCTTAAATTTTGGGGACAAAATTCTAATAAGGAGGGGAGTACTGTAACATCGTGAAAATTTAAACCCAACATTGACCAGAAATTTTCTGTTGACTTTTCTGTGAATGTTTGACTTTTTGGATGTGTGATTGATTGAATTGGTTTGTAATTAATTTTTGTTTTTAACTTAGATTAGAGACCTTAGTTAGAGGCCAAGAAACCCAAAAATCAGGGAAAAAGTGCCAGAGGAACCCCAACCCAAACCCTAGGAACTAAACTGAAAGAAAAACTTAGTTTTAGCCTCTTTTCTTTTATTGATTTTAAAAAGATAAAGAAGACCTATTTGACCATAGAAAAGTACCCTATGACACTCTAGAGATACCTTAAGACTTGACTAAGGGACCCCAACCCCAAGACAAGCCCTGAATTGTCACATTTTCTCTAGTAGAAATTCATGGACTAAAACGATAGAAATGAAAAATTGCAATTAAGGCACCCTAGCTTACTTACAGCCCAAGAAAGCCCAATTTAGCCACCCAAAGACACTCAAAACTACCCTACTAAGTACCAGCCACAAGACTTGATGGCAAATTAAGAGAATTGGACAAGTTACATATTTTTAAAAGTGAGATAAATTGGAATTTAATGTCAATTTAATCCCTTTAATGCTACCGATGAACTTGTAACCGAAATTACCACTTTTAAAACAAATTAAATACCCAATTATGGCATTAGCAATAGAAAGAAACTTTAGGAAACCACATACAAAGAAAAATAGTTAGAATTTAGATTTGGAAATCAAAGTTTATCACATTATGACTCAACTATATGACCACTTAAGCCATACTCACTAATACACCTAAGCTAGCTCTACCCGAGGCCTAACTATCCACTAAACCACCCAAACAAGCCCTAAGACTCGCCAGCACACAACAATTAGGTGTCCTAATACAAGTTAATGAGCACCAGCAGCTGGACACCTCACCTCCTTCATCATTTCAGCCTCACATGCTTTAGGCTCCTTATATTAGAGTGAAACCGAGAGAGAGAGGGATACCAGCAAGAAACTGAAAGAGAAAACTAAGAGCAAGTGAGGTTGAGCTTTAGGAAGAAGGCTGAGGCAGTAGAGAAGGCTGGAGGCTCGTGGTTAGCTTCTGGAAGCAAAGGGATAAGCTGAGAATCTTACACACACACACACAAACACACTCAAGAGGTACTGTCTTCATCAAGCTTGCCCAAGCAATTCAGAAGCTCAAACCTGCGTTTTTCCTCTGAAAACTCAAGGTAATGTAGCATTACCCATCCTTCTTCATCTCTGAGTCTAGAGAATCCATCAATGGTGGTGGTATGAGACTCTATGACACTTTTTCTCGTTACTGCCACATAAAGCTCTGTTTTGGGCAATGGTGTTTAAAGAGAGCATAACTCTCTCATTTCTTAACCAATTTAAGTGTGTGAGTAGTCAAAAGAAAGCTAAGAAGATGAACTATAAAAGCCCCCAATTGCATGTCCCATCAGAGGTTGCCGTACAGGTGATCAAAGCCTCAAAAAGTCACTGAAAAAGCTAAAACTTTATTTCTGATATGAAAATTTGTATTTGCTGTGTTCTATGAATTTTGGTGGTCTGAGTTTCGAATTGACTTAGGATAAATTAGTGGATGATGCTAGGATTATAATGAATGAAAAATGTGACTTATCAATCTACGTAAGCCATTGTTTCAGTAGTGAGAACCTCTAATTAATAGAATGCTGAAAATTGCCTTTGTCAAGTATTTTCTGATTTTCTTCTTACTGCCAATTGCTGCTAAACTGCTGTTTAACTTCTACCAAATTGCAAAATGATAGCTGGTAGCCTTTGAATGGCCTTAGGGATGATGATTTACAGAGTGAAACATAATAGAATAGTCTTGTGCTTGAAATGAAAGGAATATGGACTTGTGTTGCTATTTTGCTGAGAAAATCCGTTAAGCTTGTTGTGTACTAATGTGTGTACCTTCGACATGTTTTGATGAAGCCTCTCAGAAATTAATGTGCCCTAAGTCTACTCATAAGGCTTCTAGTTTTGATCAAGAAGCTGTACAAAGAAAAATGGGTATTTTTCATGAAGTTTGTTGCATATACTTGCTGAGTTTTGAATATTAATTTTAATTTGATGCTGGTACTACATTTCTGTAATCATTGGACCCTTAATTATTTTTAAGACACTATGATATTCCTCTTAGCTTTGCCAAAATAAACTAAAGGCTATAATGGGGAAAAGAATGAACTTGTAGGGTTCTGGGAAACTTTCCCTTGCTGTCGATTTATGGGAAACCCTATTTTCTGTTTGAATAATGTCCTTGGAAGCTTTAAAATATGAGGATGCACTAGGAAGTCAGTAGAGTACCACCCAACTGGTGAGTAAAGCCACAAATGGGAGGAATTAGGGGTACCTGTTCTGTTTAAGGTAAACAGACTGTTAGTTAAGCCCTAGGTCTGGTTCTCTGGGTTTGTGATGTCCAAGTCAGGAGGCAGTGAGGGAGCAATAGAATAGATGAGGTTAGGACACTGTTAGAACACAAGAAAAATAAGTTGGACTCGTAGTGAGCCTAGAGGTGAGAAATCCAAACATAAAATTTGGGTACTCAGGTTCTGAGAGGGTAGGCCAATTCTCCTACCCTCCAGTCCTCTTAGAGGGCATTTCCAAAGAGAAAAAGGAGTCAAAGACACTTAGCTTGGCCTTTAGAATATCAAACCACCTGAAATGGGAAGCATTGACAGAAAGGGAGTAAAATTGTTGCATAAATGTCATTTCTGAACTGTTGTGGCTGCACTCACTTGCTGTGCAAGTCACAAATAACCTTAGCATGGTTAGGGGAAGCTACCTAGAGCTTGACAGGGGCCAGAACAGAAAAGAGTTAATGAAAGGGACTAAAATGAAATAAAACACTGTATTTTTCATTTCTGTGGAAATTTGAGGGAACTGGGTTATTTGAGGGCAGGCACCTACTCATTTTGGTTTCATGGGATATTGAGGGGCTATGTACAGGGATGAGAGTGATTAGAATGGCTTCTAACACTATCTAAACACTAAATTCATTTTCCTTGGGAAATTTTCAAAGAAATGCATTTTGCTGCAAAAGTGTGGTTTCTGTGTGGATTTTTACTGTGGAAACTTTACCAGCAAGTCACAAATAGTCCTTAGGAACTTTCTGCACCTTGGTTCTAGCTTGAAACAACCCAGAATTGAAATTGGGTCTCAAAAGGGACCATTTTGCAAGAAAAACTAGAAAGAATCTTAAAATTCTTATTTTTACCCAATTTCTAGATGAATTCTATTGGAATCTTTCTGGATGTGTGTGGTAGGTCCTAATTGACTATAATTGGTGGCTGGATGTATTTTGAATGATTGAAATTGCCTTGATTTCACTTTCTTTGGAAAAAAGGACCCTTGTGTTAAAGAATTGTGAAATTAAGGGTAAAAATGCAATTTTCTCTCTTGGAAAACTAGCTGAGACTGTTAAATATACATTAATGATGCCTCTGGTGTAATTTCATGACTTTTGGATGCTTATATGAAAAGTTGTTCATGTTACTTGCTGTATAAGTCATATTTGACGTTGTGGTTGACTTTGTTTGACTTTTAAGTTGAGTAAATGCTAAGTTGACTGTTTTAATCAGGCTATTTAAGTGTGTGGCATCCAACTCTGAAATTGAGTTTTAGCATGCATCTGTGAACTTATATGCCTTGAAGGGCATGTATTTTAGCATGCATCTATGAACTGATATGCCTTGGAGGGCAGGTATTTTAGCATGCATCTGTGGACTGATATGCCTTGAAGGGCAGGTATTTTAGCATGCATCTGTGAATGAATGCATATACCCATGGAGGGGTAAAACTGTAAATAATGCCCTAGAGAGGCAAGTGAATGACAATTGAGTAAACATTACCTGTGAAAGAAAGCCTATGTTATACTATTTGATCTGTATGAAAAGGACACACTAGGTTTGCTAGGGATACGTCCGGGACGTAGGTGCCTAGCAACTAGTGAGGAGACATTCCAGTCCAGGACTGGTGATCTTAAGGTTCTAACTTTTTGCGCACACCAGGGGATGCCCTGCAATGTTGGGTAATACCTGTTGCCTTATATGGGTGGACTTTACTATTGTGGTAAATGGTAAGTCGGTTATTGTCCTCTTTCATTAGATTGTATTCATTGATGGTAATGGTTTAGCTAGTTGTACAGGTCTTGGAGACACTTGGATTTTTGGCATGGCTGATAAGTGCATGTAGTCGTAAACATGCATTACTTTTGAAAGAAAATGGCTACTTCATCTGTTTAAAGCTTTTTCAACATGATCATATATTTTGAACTTATGTGTGGAAATATCTTGTGATTGATGTTAATTGATTGATAACTGCATTTAAACTGTGAAGGAAGTTTTCCCTCTATTCTTAGTAATGCAGCTGAACCACTAATTAGTTTTTATGAAACTGGTAATCTACGTTACTGGGATTTTATATCTCAATACGTTAGTGTGTTCAGATGCCCAGGTACATCCTATTGTTAGAGATTGAGGTGGAGCTACTGGAAGTCCCCCTTCTGGGTTACTTCCAAATCTTGAAGGCCGTCAACATCCTTTTCTTTTTCCCTTCGGTAAAGAATACCCCGGGGACGTAGAGAGGATGTGTGATGAGCAGCTAGCAAGGAGCTGACTCTTCTTTTTGGCAGTGACTTAGACGTCAATATATTAGGGATTATGTTACTAACTATTTAGGCCTGTGTGCCACTGACTATGATACTTATGCATGTATATATGTATGGTTGTATGCAGTAGACGTAGCCTAGACGCTGATTAGGTTATGTATGGAGGTTTAAGACCTCATTTCACCTGACTATCTTTGTATGTATCAAAAATGAATTGGGAGAATGCGAGAGTAACAAACACGTAACTTCTAGTTTCTTAGGTTAAATAACCAACCGAGAGTAAGCGATCCTTGGGGTAACACTTTACTTTTACTACTCCAACATAAAAAGAAAAAGAAAAAAATTGAACCGAGATTTTAAAACTTAAGTTAAATAACCTAATTCCGCAATTAAAATCAATAAAGAAACTGGGGGCTTAGGGTTTGGGGCTTAGGGTTTGGCGTTCAGGGTTTCAGGCTTAGGGTTTAGGGATAAGGTTTGAGATTAGGGTTTGGGGTTTGGGGTTTAGGGTTTAGGGCTTAGGGTTTTGGTTTAGGGTTTAGGGTATAAGGTTTAGGGTTTGGGGTTTGGGGTTAAAGGTTCGAGGTTTAGGGTTTAGGGTTTAGGGTTAGGGTTTCGGGTTTAGGGTTTATGGTTTAGGATTTTGAGGTTTAGGGTTTAGGGTTTCGGTTTTAGTGTTTAGGGTTTAGGGTTTCAGATTTTAGGTTTAGATTTAGGGTTTAGGGCTTAGGGTTTAGGGTTTAGAGTATAGGGTGTGGGATTTAGGTTTTAGGGTTTAGGGTTTGGGGTTTAGGGTTAAGGGTTGGGTGTTTATGGTTTAGGGTTTGGAGATTAGGGTTGAGGGTTTAGGGTTAAGGTTTAGGGTTCGAGGTGAGGGTTTCAAGTTTAGGATTAGGGTTTAGGGTTTTAGGTTTAGTGTTTAGGGTTTGGGGTTTACAGTTTATGGTTTAGGGTTTAGGGGTTCGTCGTTTAGGCTTTAGGGATTACGGTTTAGCGATTGGGGTTTAGGGTTTCGGGGTTTTGGGTTTTGGGTTTCGGGTTTTGGGGTTTAGGGTTTATGGTTTAGGGTTTTGGGTTTCGAGTTGAAGGTTTAGGGCTTAGGGTTTAGGGTTTACGGTTAAGGGTTTAGGGTTTACGATTTAGGGATTAGGGATTACGGTTAGGGTTTGGGGTTTACGATTAGGGTTTGAAGTTTAGGGTTTAGGGTTTGTGGTTTGGTGTTTAGGGTTTATGGTTTAGGGATTAGGGTTTAGGGTTTGGGGTTTAGGGTTCACAGTTTAGGGTTTACGATTTGCGATTTGCGATTTGGGGTTAACGGTTTGGTGTTTAGGGTTTAGGGTTTCCAGTTTCTAGTTTAGGCTTTAGGGTTTGGGGTTTAGGGTTTAAGGTTTAGCATTTAGGGTTTAGCGTTTATGGTTTAGGGTTTAAGGTGTAGGGTTTGGGGTTTGGGGTTTGGGGTTTGGGGTTTAGGGTTCAGGGTTAGGGTTGGAGTTTAGGTTTTTGTGTTTATGGTTTAGGGTTTAGGGCTTAGGATTTAGAGTTTACGGTTTACGGTTTACGGTTTCTTCTTTGGTGTTAAGGGTATGTGGTTTATGGTTTAGGGTTTGGGGTTTAGGGTTAGGGTTTAGGGTTTAAGGTTTGGGGTTTAAAGTTTGGGGCTTATGGTTTGGGGATTAGGGTTTGGGGTTTGGGGTTCGAGGTTCGAGGTTTAGGCTTTAGTGTTTAGGGTTTATGTTTTAGGGTTTAGGGTTTAGGGTTTGGGGTTTGGGGTTTAGGGTTTAGGGTTTGGGGTTTGGTGTTAAGGGTTGGGGGTTTATGGTTTAGGGTTTAGAGCTTAGGGTTAGGGTTAGGGTTTGGGGTTTAGGGTTTGTGGTTTATGATTTCTGGCCTGAGGTTTAGGGATTAGGGTTTGGGTTTAACGGTTTGGGGTTTAGGGTTCAGGGATTAGGGTTTAAGGTTTAGAGTTTGGGGTTTAGTGTTGAGGGTTTGGGGTTTATGGTTTATTGTGTTTATGGGTTATGGTTTAGGGTTTAGGGTTTGGGGTTTGGGGTTTGGGGTTTGGTGTTTGGGGTTAAAGGTTTTGGCTTAGGGTTTAGTGTTTAGGTTTGAGGGTTTAGGGGTTAAGATTTAAGGTTTAGGGTTACACTTTACAGTTTACGGTTTAGGGTTTATGGTATAGGATTTATGGTTTAGGGTTCTTGAATTTAGGGTTTAGGGTTTAGGGTTTAGGTTTAGGGTTTGGGTTTAGGGTTTAAAGCTTAGGGTTTAGGGTTTGGGGTTTGGGGTTAAGGGTTGGGGGTTTATGGTTTAGGGTTTGGAGCTCAGGGTTTAGGGTTAGGGTTTGGGGTTTAGGGTTAGGGTTTGGGGTTTAGGGTTAGGGTTTGGGGTTTATGGTTTAGGGCTGGGGTTTAGGGATTAGGGTTTAGAGTTCAGGGTTTAAGGTTTGGGTTTAAGGGTTTGGGGTTTGCGGTTCAGGGTTTAGGGTTTAGAGTTTGGGGTTTGGGGTTTAGTTTTTTGGATTTGGGGTTTGGGGTTTATGGTTTAGGGTTAGGGTTTGGGGTTTAGGGTTTGGGTTTTAAGGTTTAGGGTTTCGGGTTTAGGGATTTAGGGTTTAGGGTTTACAATTTAGGGTTTAGGGTATAGGGTATAGAGTTTACGATTGAGGGTTTGGGGTTTGGGGTTTAGGGTTTAGGGTTTTGGATCTAGGGTTTAGGATTTGGGGTTAAGGGTTTGGGGTTTGGGGTTTTAGGGTTTAGGGTTTGGGGTTTAGGGTTTAGGGTTTTGGATTAAGGGTTTAGGATTTGGGGTTAAGGGTTTGGGGTTTGGGGTTTTAGGGTTTAGGGTTTGGGGTTTAGGCTTTAGGCTTTAGGGTTTAGGGTTTCAAAGATTAGGGTTTAAGGTTTAGGTTTTATGGTTTAGTGTTTAGGGTTTAGGATTTAGGGTTTGGGTTTAGGTTTTAGGGCTTAGGGTTTAGGGTTTAGGGTTTGGGGGTAAGGGTTGGGTGTTTACAATTTAGGGTTTGGTCCTTCGGGTGGGTTAGGGTTCGAGGTTTACGGTTAGGGTTTGGGGTTCAGGTTAGGGTTCGAGGTTTAGGGTTAGGGGTTGGGGTTTAGGGTTAGGGTTTAGGGTTTGGAGTTTGGAGTTTATGGTTTAGGGCTTAGGGTTTAGGGATTAGGGTTTGGGGTTTAGTTTTTAGGGTTTGGAGTTTATGGTTTAGGGTTTGCGGTTTAAGGTTAGGTTTTGGGATATAAGGTTAGGGTTTCGGGGTTTAGGGTTAGGGTTTGGGGTTTGGGGTTTTAGGATTTTAGGGTTTAGGATTTACGATTTGTGGTTTAGGGTTTAGGGTTTAGGGTTTCGAGGCTTAGGGTTTATGGTTTACAATTTATGGTTTAGGGTTTGGGGTTTAAGGTTTAGAATTTTGGATTTAGGGTTTAGGACTTAGAGTTTAGGGTTTAGGGTTTAGGGTGAAGGGTGAAGGGTTAGTGGTTTATGGTTTAGGGTTTGGAGCTGAGGGTTTTGGGTGAGGGTTTGGGGTTTAGGATTTGGGTTTGCGGTTTAGAGTTAGGGTTTGGTGTTTAGGGTTAGGGTTTGTGGTTTAGGTTTTGGGTTTGGGTTTGGGGTTTATGGTTTATGGCTTAGGGTTTAAGGATTAGGGTTTGGGGTTTAGGGTTTAGGGTTTAGAGTTTAGGTTTAAGGGTTTGGGCTTTAGGGTTCAAGTTTTAGGTTTTAGGGGTTCGGGTTGATGGTTTAGGGTTTAGGATTTGGGATTTAGGTTTAGGGTTTGGTGTTTAGAGTTAGGGTTTGGTGTTTAGGGTTTGGGGTTTAGGGTTTGGGGTTTTGCATTTAGGGATTATGGTTTATGGTTTTATGGTTTAGGGTTTCAATTTAGGGTTTAGGGTTTCAGGGTTTAGAGTTTGGAGTTTAGGGTTTTGAGGTTTAGGGTTTAGGGTTTGGGGGTTAGGGTTTAGGGTTTAAGGTTTAGGCTTTATGGTTTGGGGTTTGGGGTTTTGGGTTTAGGGTTTGGGTTTAGGGATTAGTGTTAGGGTTTAGAGTTTGAGGTTTGGGGTTTAGGGTTTAGAATTTAGGACTTAGGGATTCGGGTTTACAGTTTAGGGTTTAGGGTTTAGGGTTTGGTGTTTGAGGTTAAGGGTTTAGGGTTTATGGTTGAGCGTTTTGGGTTTGGGGTTTTGGTTTACGGTTTGGGGTTTCGAGTTTGGGGTTTATGGTTTGTGGTTTAGGGTTTGGAGTTTAGGGTTTAGGGTTTGGGGATTGGGGTTAAGGGTTTTGTGTTTAAGGTTCAGGGTTTAGGTTTATGGTTTGAGTTTAGGGTTTAGGGTTTAGGGTCTAGGGTCTAGGGTTTAGGGTTTAGGGTTTAGGGTTAAGGGTTGGGGGTTTATGGTTTAGGTTTTGGAGCTAAGGGTTTAGGGTTGGGGTTTGGGGTTTCCGGTTAGGGTTTGGAGCTAAGGGTTTAAGGATATGGTTTGGGGCTTAAGGTTATGGTTTGGAGTTTAGGGTTTGGGGTTTATGGCTTAGGGCTTGGGGTTTAAGGATTAGGCTTTGGGGATTAGGGTTTAGGGTTTGGAGTTTGGGTTTAAGGGTTTGGGGTTCAGGGTTTAGGGTTTAGAGTTTAGGGTTTGGGGTTCAGGATTTGGGGTTTATTATTCAGGGTTTTGGGTTTATGGTTAACGGTTTGGGGTTTGGGGTTTAGGGTTTGAGGTTTAGGGTTTAGCATTTCGAGTTTTAGGCTTTACGATTTACGGTTTACAGTTTGGCGTTTGTGGTTCAGGGTTTAAGGTTTAGGATTTAGGCTTTAGGCTTTAGGGTTTGAGGTTAAGGGTTAAGGGTTTAGGGTTTTAAGTTTTAGGGTTTAAGGTTTGGGGTTTAGGCTTTAGGGTTTAGGCTTTAAGGTTTCGGGGTTTAAGGTTTAGGGTTTAGGGTTTAGGGTTTAGGATTTTTGGTTTGGGTTTATGGTTTATGGTTTAGGGCTTAGGGCTTAGGGTTTAGGGTTTAGGGTTTTGGGTTTAGGGTTAAGGGTTGGGAGTATTCGGTTTAGGGTTTGGTGCTGAGGGTTTGGGGTTTAGGGTTAGGGTTTCCAATTCAGGTTAGGGTTGGGGGTTTAGGGTTAAGGTTTGGGGTTTACGATTAAGGTTTACGGTTTAGGGTTTGAGGTTTATGGTTTAGGGCTTGGGGTTTAGGGATTAGGGCTTGGGATTTAGGGTTTAGGGTTTGGGGTTTGGAGTTTATAGTTTGGGTTTAAGGGTTTAGGGTTTGGTGTTCAGGGTTTACAGTTTACGGTTTACGGTTTATGGTTTCAGGTTTAGGGTTAGGGTTTGGGGTTTAGGGTTTACAGATTAGGGTTTTAGGATATTAGCGTTTAGGGTTTACAATTTGGAATTTAGGGTTTAGGGTTTAGGGTTTTGGGGTTTACGGTTTACAATTTAGGGTTGTGGCTTAGGGTATAGGGTTTAGGGTTTAGGTTTTTGTATTTAGGGTTTTGGATTTGGGGTTTGGGTTTAGCGTTTAGGGCCTAAGGCTTAGGGTTTGGGGTTTAGGGTTTTGGGTTAAGGGTTGGGGGTTTATGGTTTAGGGTTTGGAGCTTAGGGTCTTGGGTGAGGGTTTGGGGTTAAGGGTTTGGGTTTGGGGTTTATGGTTTAGGGTTTAGTGTTTAGTGTTTAGGGTTTAGGGTTTCGGGTTGATGGTTTAGGGTTTGGGGTTTGGGGTTTAGGCTTAGGGTTTGAGGTTTAGGGTTTAGGGTCTAGGGTTTAGGGTTTGGGGTTTTGGGTTTTGGGTTTAGGGTTTAGGGTTAACAATTTGGGGTTTAGGGTTAACAATTTGGGGTTTAGGGTTTAGGGTTTCAGGGTTTAAGATTTAGTGTTGAGGGTTTGGGGTTTAGGGTTTGGGGTTTGGGTTTAGGGTTTAGGATTTTGTGTTTAGGCTTTGGGGCTAAGGGTTTAGGGTTTACAGTTTAGGGTTTTGAGGTTTAGGGTTTAGGGTTTAGGGCTTAGGATTTAGGGTTTAGGGTATAGGGTTTAGGCTTTATGGTTTAGGGTTTAGTGTTTAGGGTTTAAGGTTTATTGTTTAGGGTTTGGGGTTTAGGGTTTAGGGTTTATGGTTTATGGTTTGGGGTTTAGGGTTTAGGATTTGGGTTTGGGGATTAGTGTTAGGGGTTGGAGTTTAAGGTTTGGGGTTTATGGCTTAGGGTTTAGAGTTTAGGGCTTAGAGATTCAGGTTTAGGGTTTGTGGTTTGAGGTTAAGGGTTTAGGGTTTATGGTTGAGCGTTTTGGGTTTGGGGTTTTGGTTTAGGGTTTGGGGTTTAGTGTTTGGGATTTATGGTTTAGGGTTTAGGGTTTGGGGTTTAGGATTTAGGATTTAGGGTTTGGGTTTGGGGTTTGGGGTTTAGGGTTCAGGGTTTAGGGTTTTTGGTTTAGGGTTTAGGTTTAGGGTTTGGGTTTAGGGTTTAAGGCTTAGGGTTTAGGATTTACGGTTTAGGTTTTGGGGTTTAGGGTTAAGGGTTGGGGGTTTATGGTTTAGGGTTTGGGGTTTAAAGTTAGGGTTTGGGGTTTAGGGTTTAGCATTTGGCTGTATGGGTTTGGGGTTTAGGGTTCAGGTTTTAGGATTTGGGGTTTAGATTTTGGGGTTCAGTATTTAAGGTTTGGGGTTTGGGGTTTAGGGTTAGGGTTTGGGGTTTAAGGTTTTTGGGTTTAGTGTTTACAATTTGGGGTTTAAGGTATAGGGTATAGGGTTTAGGGTTTGCGATTTAGGGTTTGGGGTTTGTGGGTTAGAGTTTACGGTTTAGGGTTTAGGGTTTCGGGTTAATGGTTAAGGGTTTACGATTTTGGGTTTAGGGTTTTAGGGTTTAGGGTTTGGGGTTTGGGGTTTAGGGTTTAAGGTTTAGGGTTTCGGGGTTTACGGTTTAGGCTTTAGGCTTTAGACTTTAGGGTTTGGGTTTAGGGATTAGGGTTTAGGGTTTAGGGTTTAGGGTTTAGGGTTTCCTTATTTCATTTTGTTTGTGATTCTGGAAATTTTATTTTCTGGATGTTTTGACCTTGTTTCATATATTCAAAAAGAAAAAAAGAAAGAGAAAAAAAAATTCTGAAAAAAAAAGTGAAAGAAAAATAGTAGTGAAAGAAAAAAGAGAATAAAAGAGGACAAAGTCCCAAATTGTGAATTGCAAAGCTCTTGAATTATCCATATTGTTTGCAAGGAATTGATTCAAATTGGGTGAGTTATATTCTGAATTGGGAAGGGAACTTGTTTTCCATTGTTTGCTTGCTTTTGTTTAGTTGTCTATCATCAAATTGGTGTTTCTCTTTGAGGAATTTCCAATTCTGCATATTTTTGCATTGGTTTTTGTCTTTCTTTCTTCTCTAAGTTTCTAATTTTCGCATGCTATGCTTTTGCCTCTATTATATTATAATTAACAATTTGCTTCTGGTTAATTTTTTTTTAATCTGAGTGACATACTTTTCTTCTTTGTGTGTGCTCAATTTCTATTTATTTTTGTTTCGGTCTATTTGCCTCTAGATTTAAAATGTGCTTTCTTTGTTTAGGTTTTCATTGTTTTTCTACTTGCTCAAGTGTTTTTTATCTTATTTGAGAAGTGATTCTATAGTGCAATTGAGGACAGATGGCTTGAGTGGTAAAAGGCTAGAGTGTTGTTAGCTTAAAAGAGGGAAAAAGCCATTACTTGTGTGAAACATGAGTTGAGAGCTATCTTAGAGTGAAACACATGAGGAAAATAAGATATAGGGTTTAGGGTTTAGAGATTACGGTTTAGGGTTTGGGGGTTTTGGGTTTAGGGTTTTGGGGTTTAGGGTTTTGGGTTTTGGGTTTGGAGCTTACAGTTAGGGTTTGGGGTTTATGGTTTGGGTTTGGGGTTTAGGGATTAGGGTTTGGGGTTTGGGGTTAAGGGTTTCGAGTTTAGGGTTTAGGGTTCGGGGTTTGCGTTTAAGGGCTTGGGGTTTATGGTTTAGGGTTTGGCATTTGGGGTTTAGGCTTAGGGTTTGGGGTTTAAGGTTAGCGTTTGGGGTTTAGGGTTTAAGGTTTGGAGTTTAGGGTTATGCATTTAGGGTTTTGAGTTTGGGGTTAAGAGTTTGGGATTTATGGTTTAGGATTTGGGATTTGGGGTATAGGGTTAGGGTTTAGGGTGTAGAGTTAGGGTTTAGTGTTTAGGGTTTAGGGTTAAGGGTTAGGGTTTGGGGTTTGGGGTTTTAGATTTAGGGTTTGGGGTTTGGGGTTTGCGGTTTTGGGTTTGGGGTTTTGGTTCTGTGGTTTATCGTTTAGGGTTTCGTGTTTCGGGTTTAGGGTTTAGGGTTTAGGGTTTAGGGCTTAGGGATTGTGGTGAAGGGTTTGGGGATTATGGTTTAAGGTTTGGGGTTTAGGGTTTGGGGCTTCCGATTAGGGTTTGGGGTTTAGGGTTTGGGGTTTATGGTTTGGGGTTTATGGTTTGGGTTTTAGGGTTTCGGGTTTCGGGTTTCGGGTTTGGGGTTAAGGGTTTGAAGATTAGGGTTTAAGGTTTAGGGTTTGGGGTTTAGGGTTTGGGGTTTCGTCATTTAGGGTTTAGGGTTTTCGGATTTAGGGCTTATGGTTTAGGGTTTGGGGTTGGGGTTACTGGTTATGTAACGTCCTAGTTTCTTTATTGATTTTGTTTGCGGAATTAGGTTATTTAACTTGACTTTCAAAATCCCTGTCCAATTTTTTCTTTTTCTTTTCATGTGGGGGTAATAAAAGTTATCTGTTTCCCCAAGGATCGCTTACTCTCGATTGGTTATTTAACCTAAGAAACAAGAAGTTACTTGTTTGCTTCTCTCGCGCTCTCCCAAAATTCTCATACAAATAAAGTTAGGTGAAAACGAGGTACTATACCTCCATACATAACCTATGCAGTTCAAAACCTATGACTACAGCATACAGTCCATACACATATATATACAGACATAAGTATCGTAGTCAGTGGTTCGCTGGCCTAAATTAGTTAGTACTTTAGTTCAAAAATAGAGTGACAACTGGGTCACTGCCAAAACAGGATTCAGCTCCCTGCTCCCTGCCCATCACACCTTTCTAAGTCCGCAAGGCATTCTCAACTGAAGGGAAAAAGAAATGGATGTTGACCGCCTTCAGGATTTGGAAGTAACCCAAAAGGGGAACCTCCAGTCGCTCTACCTCAATCTCCAGCAGTAGTATGTACTTGGGCATCTGAACACACTAACGTAGTGAGATATAAAATCCCAGTAACGTAGATTACCAGTTTTATAAATAACTAATTAGTGGTTTAGCTGCATTTCTAAGAATACAGAAAAAGTACTTCCTTCCCAGTTAACAGATAATTTAAACTTATTTAGCATCGATTACAAGATATTTCCACTTACAAAGATCAGAATGTAATCAATACATCAATCACAAGATATTTCCATTTTTCACAGTTCAGAACATATGATCATGCTAGAAAAACTGTAAACAGATGAAAAGTTATTTTCTTTTCAAAAATATGCATGTTTACTACTACATGCACTTATCAGCCATGCCAAATATCAAGTCTCTCCAGGACCTGTACAACTGGTTAAATCATTACCATCAATTAAACAATCTAATGAAACAAGATAATAACCGACTTACCATTTACCAATATGGAAAAGTCCGCCCATATAAGGCTAACAGGAATTACCCAACATTCCAAGGCATCCCCCAGTGTGCGCACAAGTTAGAACCTTAGGATCACCAGTCCCGGACTGGTATGTCTCCTCACTAGTTGCTAGGCAGCTACGTCCCGGACGCATTCCTAGCCAACCTAGTTTGTCGTTTTCATACACATCAAATTATACAGTATAATTTTTCATCCATAGGTAATGTTTACTCAGTTTTCAATCAATTGCCTCTCCAAGGAATTTTTACCAATTTACCCGTCCAAGGGCATATGCAATCAAACACATATACTTGCCCTCCAAAGCATATTTACAGTTTTACCCCTCCAAGGTTATACAGAAGTTCTTGCCCTCCAAGGCGAAATTACAATTTTACCCCTCCAAATATGCACATCAAAACACAGATGCATGCTCAAATGCCTGGCCTCCAAGGCATTTTAGTTCACAGATGCATGCTAAAACTCATTTTCATGATTTGGATGCCACATACTTAAATAGCATGATAAAACAGTCAATTCAGCCACTGGTCAACTTAAAAGTCAAACAAAGTCAACCACAACGTCAAATATGACTTACACAACAAGTAACGGGCATAACTGTTCATTTAAGCATCCAAAAGTCATGAAATTATACCACAAGCATCATTAATACATACTTAACAGTCCCAGCTAGTTTTCCAATAAAGACAATTGCACTTGGACCCTTAATTTCACAAATCTTTTCAAAAGAGTCATTTTCTTTAAGATAAAGGAAATCAAGGCATAATTCAAGTCTTTTGACAACTTTCAGCCACCAAAAGAGTCAATTAGGACCTACTACACACATCCAGAAAGATCCTAACAGAATCTAACCAGAATTTGGGTAAAAATAGGAATTTTCAGCTTTTCTCAAGTTTTTCTTGCAAATTGGTCCCTATTAAGACCCAAATTTTGTTCTGAGTTGTTTCAAGCTAAAACCAAGGTGTAGCAAGTACCTAAGGGCTATTTGTGACTTTTACATAGAGACCACACTTTTGTAGCAAAATACATCAATTTGCAAATTTCTTAAAGAAATCAAGTTTGGTGTTCAAATAGGGTGAGGCCAATTTGACCACTTCCCTGCTAACACAGAGGACCACACTAACCCATAAAACCAAAAAATATAGAAACTTAACCTCGAACCACTTAGTTTACACAGTATCTGACAAAGGGGCAAAAATAGTGAAATTAGTTCATTTTAGTCCCTGTTTCATACTCTTTTCAGTTTAACCTTTGTCCAGCCCAAATTAGCATCTCCCAATCAAGTTAAGTCCATTTCTGGCTTGCACAGCAAGTGGGTGCAGCCACATCAGTACAGAATTGCCATTTTTGCAGACATTTCCGTCTTTTGTCACTTTTCCTCTTTTTAAGACTTTAGTGTTCTCTAGGCCATGACTTAGCTCTTTTTCTGTTTTGTGGGTGTATTTAGGAGGTCCAGAGAGTGGAAGGATGGTTCTACCCTCTAAGAACCTGAGTACTCAAGTTTTAGGGTTGATTAGCCCACTAGTTGCCTTTTTCCATGCTTACCTTACCCAACTCCCACTCTAGGGGTATTTGGACCCTATTACTCTTTCTTTCATTCTTGGCACATTCATTGTTTACTGTTTTAGGCTTCTCCTAACCTCCGAAAACATGTTTGACAACAAGGAAAGATCCCACAAACATCAAGATTTATGCTTTTGCCAATTTAGGTACTTAGGGTATTTAGACAAGTCCAAAAAGGGAACTCTAGTGGGTTTTAAAGTAGTTAAAAGCCCAATATGTCCACACACATGAACTTAACAGAAACACAGAACTCCTAACCACAATCACCATGCATACATCATAAAAATTCCATTTTTGGCATGTGTAAGCTTTCCACAATTAAACTAGAATTCCAGCAAGAATTCTCAGAGTTTTGGCAATCTATGAACTCATCAAAACATGTGGGTTTTTCACAAATGACAGTAGTAACTGATTTACAAGTCCATTTGCAAAATTTCAAGTCATGCTCACACACAAATTCCACACCTTCCTTACTTTAAAACAACAATTTCTCTCATCATCCCTATTCTGGAATTCAACATTTCTCAAGCCATTCTAAGCTAGCAATTACTTCTAACAACCCTGGCAGTATTGACACAGAAGTTGGGTGGCAATTTCCAGTAAGAAAATCAAAGAACCCTTTAAAGAAACTTTTAGCCTTTCATCAATAAATCCTCACTACGGAACCAAAGGTTTCTAGAAGTAATCAAAGCAAATTTCCAGTTTCACATCATCCTAATATCATTAATTAATTCACCCAAACTCAACTTGAAACCTAGACTACCAGAAACACAAAAATCAGCCAGCACACTTTTCCACATCAGAAAACAGGATTTTAGCAATTTCAGTGAGTTTTCGAGGCTCTGAACCCATGTACGGTAGCCTCTAATGATACATTCATTATGAAGATTTTGTAGATCATTATCCTAGCTTTGTATAGAATACTCACATGTTATATTTGGTTAAGAAATAAAAGAGATATGCCTTTGGGAATAACCATTGCCCAAAATAGAGCTTTTTATGGCAACAATAAGAAGAAGTGTCATGAAGACTCATACCAGAACCATTGAAGGATGGTCTTCACTCAGGGAAAAATAAGGGTGGGTAACCCTACGTTACCGTGACTTTTCAGAGGAAGAACCATAGTTTTAGCTTCTGAATTGAGTGGGCACGTTTGATGAAAAACAGATAATTTTGAGTGTCTGCTTGTGCAAGTTTCTCAACTTCTTCCTCCACTTCCAACTGCCAATTTCGATACTCCAGCTCCCTCACAGCTTCAGCTTCTCTCCTGAACTCTCACTCACTTACTCTCAACTTCTCTCTTTCAGTTTGCTTGCTGGTGTTCCTCTCCCTCTCGGTTTCACTCTTTATATAGCACTAAGGCCATGTGAAGTTAGAATGATGAGGGTGGTGAGGTGTTTAGCTGCTGGAGCTCGTGGGTTAGCATGAGGACACCTAATTAAGTTTTGTTGGCAGCTTAAGGGGTTGTTTGGGTGGGTAATTGGGCACTTTGGCCTCGGATAGACTTACTTAGGTGTATTAGTGGGTGGGGCTTTAGGGGTTGTTTAATTTGAGTCATTAAGTGATGGGTTTTGGTGTCTAGATCCCATTTCTTGTTATTTTTCTCCTTGCATTCAGTCCCCTCAAGTTGTTGGCTGCTATAACCACCTTAATTGGGTATTTATTTTGCTTTAAAAATGGTAAATTCGGTTACAAGCTCATAAAAGCATTAAAAAGGATTAATTTAACATAAATTTCTTATTTATATCTCTTTTTAAAATATGTAACTTGCCTAATTATGTTGGTTTTTTTCATTAAGTTTCATGGCTGGCACTTGTTAGGGTTGTTTAGGATGTCTTTGGATGGTTAATTTTGACTTTCTTGGGCTTTAAGTAAGCTAGAGGGCTTTAGTTGCAATTTTTCAATCCTTTCTATTAGTCCTGAATTTTTACTTGAGAAAATGTGTCCCTTTAGGACTTTTCTTTAGGTTGGGGTTCCTTAGCTAAGTCTTAGGGTACCTCTAGAGTGACCTAGGGTACTTTTCTAGGGTCAAATAGGTCCTTTCTACACTTTTTAACTCACTAAGGAAAAGAGGCTAAAAACTTAGTTTTTATTTCAGTTTAGTCCCTAGGGTTAGGGTTAGGGTTCCTTTGGCACTTTTCTTCTGATTGTTAGGTCTCTTGGCCTCTAGTTAGGTTTTTCTAGACTTATTTACAAGCGAAGATAAAGACAAACACATTCAAGCACTTAAAAATCAAAAAGTCAAACATGTTAAAGAAAAGTCAACACTTTTTAGAAAAGTCAACAGTGAGGCCTTTTGGTCAAAGTTGGGTTTCAATTTTTTCAGGATGTTAGGTTCAGGATTTGGGGTTCGGGGTTTAAGGTTTAAGATTTAGAGTTTGGAATTGGGGTTTGGGGTTTAGTGTTAAAGGTTTGGAGTTTAGGGTTTAGGATTTAGGGTTTATGGCATAGGATTTGGGGTTTAGGGTTTACGGTTTGAGTTTTAGGCTTCGAGTTTGGGGTTTAGGGTTAGGGTTTGGGTTTTAGGGTTTAGGGTTTTAGGGTTTAGGATATACGATTTGGGGTTTTGGGTTTAGGGTATAGGGTTTAAGGTTTTGGGTTTAAGGTTTCGAGGTTTAGGGTTTTGGGTTTTCGGGTTAAGGTTTACTGTTTAGGGTTTGGGGTTTAGGGTTTAGGATTTTAGGGTTTAGGGTACAGGGTTAAGGGTTTAAGGTTTTAGGCTTAGGGTTTAGGGTTCGAGGTTAAGCGTTTAGGGTCTAGTGTTTAGGGGTTTAGGTTTTAGGGTTTAGGGATTAGAGTTAAAGGTATTAGGGTTTAGGGTTTAAGGATTAGGGTTTAGGGTTTGGTTTTAGGGTTTAGGGTTCAGGGTTTAGGGTCTAAGGTTTGGGTTTAGGGTTTAGCGTTTTGTGTTTGGGGTTAAGGGTTTAGGGTTTGGGGTTTAGTGTTTAGGGTTTAAGATTTGGTGTTTAGGGTTTGGTGTGTATGGTTAAGGATTTGGGGTTTGGCGGTTGGGTTTTAGGGTTTCGGGTTTCGGGTTTCGGGTTTATGGTTTAGGGTTTAGCATTTAGGGGTTATGGTTTAGGATTTAGAGTTTAGGGATTAGGGTTTTAGGGTTTAGGGTTTAGAGTTTAATGTTTAGGGTTTAGGGTTTTGAGGTTTAGGGTTTAGGGTTTAGGGTTAAGTGTTTTAGGGTTTAGGGTTTAGGTTTAGGGTTTAGGGTTTAGGTTTTGTGGTTTGGGGTTAAGGGTTCTGGGTTTATGGTTTAGGGTTTGTAGCTTAGGGTTTAGGGTTAGGGTTTGGGGTTTAGTGTAAGGGTTTAAGGTTTAGGGTTTGAGGTTTAGGGTTTGGGGTTTAGGGTTTGGGGTTTAGAGTTTAGGTTTAAGTGTTTGGGGTTTGTGGTTTGGGGTTTAGTGTTAGGGTTTGGGGTGTAGGGTTTGGGGTTTATGGTTTATGGTTTAGGGTTTTGGGTTTTGGGTTTAGGGTTTGGGGTTTGGGATTTGGGGTTTATGGTTAAGGGTTTTGGATATAGGGTTTGGGGTTAGGGTTTTCTATTTAGGGTTTTGGATTTAGGGTTTAGTGTTTAGGCTTTGGGGTTTATGGTTTAGGGTTTAGGGTTTGGGCTTTAGGGTTTTGGCGTTTAGGTTTTAGGGTTTAGGTTTTTAGGGTTGTCAAGACTGAAACCTTCGACGGGAGTCACCACCAAATTTTCAATCAAAATTTGGAAAAAGAAAGGTAAGTTCAAAAATGGGATAAAATGATTTTTCTCAAAATTTTGGGTTCGAGGCGCATGAATCAGATGTTGGATCGTAACACCAGCACTGAGGGATCACAACCCGAAGAAAAGAAATTTATACAAGCAAAACAGCAATCAAAGACACCTAGTGATCAAGTAAATATGAGTGGAATAAAAAAGGATGGAATATAATTATAGTGTTTTTCTACCTACTTGCTTCTTTCTTGCAGCCTTTTGGTTCTCAATTTTTCGGTCCCTTCAACTGAGAAACAGAATTCTATTTATGGTGGGTCGTAGGGAGCTATTCCGAGAAAGAAATCCAGTCAATTATGGCGCAAGGCGTCGCGACGGGTATCAATCAGATACGATCCTGATTCGTCATAAATGCCAGGGGGTCGCGACGTAAGGACCGATACGTCGCGACGGGCGCTTGATTGAAGATCCCGATTGATTCTCCATAAATGCAAAGGCGGTCGCGACGCACATGGCAATACGTCGCGACGATACCCACAGGGGGCGATGGGGTTGCGACGAGTGGTACTACCCGTTGCGACACATTGTTATATATATATTTTTTATTATTTTATATTATTATTCTTATCAGTTTTGCCTTCTCCTTTTTTTATTATTATTTGTTATTCCTAACTTCTTTTGGGTGGACCAAAGACAGTGCTCACAGAGTCCCTTCTTTACTTTTCTTTTAAACTTAAAGGAAGAAGTAAAGAAATGAAATGAAACCGAATTTTGTCATGTATCATATTTTCTTTTGGGGTACAACAACAAAGTCAAAGCAATTCCTAAGGTCTCTAAATGGTTCCTCTCTACTCGTCACTGCCGCCTTCTTCATCGCTCTTGGAGGGTACTGCAGGCCAGGACTTTGGGAAAACATTCTCAAATAAGTGTAAGTGTCTCAAAAGGGACTGCATTGCTCCTTGTAGTCCACGTACGTCTTCTCGTAACTTCCTTATCTCTTGCCGCTGCTGTCTGTTCCCCCATGCCGCTGGATCTCACTTCTATGCTCTTGGATCTCCCAGGTTAGAGCCTCAATACGCCTTGCCTCGGGTCCTGCGGGGATCTCTTGCCCTTGGGGGTGGTCCTGCTGCTGCTCCTCCTGTGGCTCTGACTGCGGCTCAGTGTTTTCTCTGAGGAAATCTTCCCAGTCCAAATCCTCGTGGGGAGGGAAGTCCTTTATATTTTGGTTCACCTTCATGTAGTAGGTGGTAGCTACCTCGAAGTAGTCTAGGGCTCGATGAGAAACTTGGCAGCGCTCGTAGAAGGCGGTAAGGAAGTGGGAGAAGCTGATTGCAATAGGCACACCCCGAGATTCCCGGTGTTTTACAAGAAGGACATTGCTGGCGAGAAAGTTTTGCCAGTTCTTGGTCATGTGGTGGGTGCCATTCCTCTTGAGCCCACCACTTCTGGACTCCCATCTGTCCCTTCGTTGATAAGTGAGAGCCGCCGCAATTTCCTCCCTTGGATTTTCCCCTACTAGAGTTTGTGCGAAGACGAAGTTGGGCTCAATCCTCAGGTTGAACATTTGAACAAAGTGCTGGGGTGTCACTTCCGAAAGAGCGCAATCCCTGAGTATAAATGTCATGCTCCGAGTACTAGCGAATGCCATATGGTATTGATACACCAACGAACGTTCCATTGGTTCGTCACTTTCAGTAGGTCATGCAGGCCGTAGAACTCGACACCCTCTATGAACCAGGGGCTTATCTCCAACCACTCCATATTTCGCTCCGTGTTTTGTGATCTAGCCTGAATAGCAATCCGGTAACGTTCGGGATCCATGGGAAGTTGAGATGATGTAGAGGCAGCGGTGCGACATCTCTTTGAGCAAACCATTTTCCTAGAAGAAAAAATTTCGGGTTACTGCTAGAAAAAAAAATAAATTACCCAAAAAAATGCCCCTATGAGGGTTTTGGGTCATGACGGGTGAACCTATGCGTCGCGACTCATAGACCTGGGGGTCGTGACGGTGGTACCCATACGTCGCGACCATGAAGATAAAAAGAAAAGGGGGTCGTGACGCATTTCAGATACCGTTGCGACGCCTATGCATTTTTTACTTACCTTGCGAATTTGGGAGCCGAGAAGAAAGCTGCACCGGGGAGAGTAGAGAGGTGCCCGAGGGATCGCTTTGGTTTGGTAAAATCTTCTTTATTACCAAATCTCCTTCTCTAAATGAATGAGGTTATACTCTTTTGTTAAAAGATCAAACCATTCTCGCTTGGTATAGCTGCCCGTGGCACATTGCCCTTAAGCGCTTTTCGTCAATCAAGATAATTTGATCATTCCAGTTTTGCACCCAGTGATCCTCATCGAGGTTGGCTTTCGCAATGACTCGCAGAGATGGAATTTGTACTTCTATGGGTAAGACCGCCTCAGTGTTGTATGTTAGTGAAAAAAGGGTTACTTCGATCGAGGAGCGAGCAGTGGTGCGATACCCCAACAAAGCAAAGGGGAGCATCTCGTGCCAATCTTTGTATGTGGTAGTCATGTTTTCGATGATCTTTTTGATGTTTTTATTAGCTGCTTCAACAACGGCATTCATTTGGGGACGGTATGGTGCCGAATTATGGTGGCTTATCCCGAATTCTTCACAAATCCTTTGCACTTTAGTTCCATTAATTATCCTTTTCGGGACTCCATATTTGCAGATGATGTTGGTTTTCAAGAATGTCACGAACGTCTTTTGCGAGATTTTGGAATAAGAATTCGCCTTTATCCATTTGGTGAAATAATCGATTACTTCTAGGATGAAGCGACGACCACTCAACGCTTTCGGATTGATGGGACCAAAAATTTCGATTCCCCACATGGAGAATGGCCACAGGGTAGTCTCATATTGTGGAGTCTCGTAGAAGGAGCATTTACTCTATCCGCGTAAACCTGGCATTTGTAACATTTGCGAACGTACTCCATGCAATCACTTTCGAGTGTCATCCAAAAATACCCCGTTCTCTGGATCTGGCGTGCCAAAGTGTGTCCATTAGAGTGGATCCCGCATATCCCTTCATGTACCTCAGCCAAAATTTGATTGGCTTCGACTGCTTCAACACAACAAAGTAATACTCCGTCCGGTCTTCTTTTGTATAGCGTCGTTCTACTAAGGAAGAAACCCATGGCTAATCACCGGAGAGTCCTTTTTTTCGTTTTCGCTAACCCCGTTTGGATATTCTTGTTTTTCCAGATATATCTGGATGTCGTGGAACCAAGGGAGGCCATCGGACTCCTGTTTAATCACTGAGCAATAGACTTCTGTGCTTCTATATTGCACCCTGATTGGTTGGAGGTAGACTCTGCAATTGGTATCAAGCATTACTGCTAAGGTGGCCAGGGCATCAGCGACGAAATTCTTGCATCACGGCCAATGATGAAATTCTATGGACTCAAATCGGCAGGTTAGATCCATGAGGAACTTTTGGTAAGGGACCAACTTGGGATATTTGGTCTGCCATTCTCCCTTAGTCTGGTAAATTATTAATGCAGAATCCCCGAACACCTCTATTTTCCTGACTTTCAATCTTATAGTGGCTTGTAACCCACAAATACAAGCTTCGTACTCTGCCATATTGTTGGTGCATTCAAAATCGAGCTTGATTGCGATTGGGAATTGCTTCCCATCAGGGGAGATAAGAACGGCTCTGATCCCATTTCCAAAGACATTAACTGCCCCGTCAAAAAACATTTCCTAGCTCTCTGTGTGAGATTCTTCTTCTATGGCATTTAACCCTTCGTCCAAGAACTGGTAATCTAAGACGTGTTCCTCATCAAGTGGGTTGTTGGCATTTAACCATTCGTCCGAGAATTGGTAAGCACTTCCTTTGACTGAATTTTGGGTGACATGTTTGACATCAAATTCTGGTAATATCACCTGCCATTTGGAGATTCGTCCTGATACGTGTGGGCTTCCAAAGATGTATTTCACGGGATCCATTCGTGATATGAGAAAGGTCTCATAATAGAGCATGTAGTGTCTTAGAGCATGTAGTATATCGCTCGTTCCTTTTTTGTCACAGGGTCGTATTGCCCTTGGATGGCTCCCAAAGATTCTTCCAGGACAGTCAAATATAATGTCAAGGGCCTCCCTGGTGTGGGAGGTACCAACACTGGTGGGTTAGTAAGATATTCTTTCACCGTATCGAATGCCAATTGACATTCCGCGCTCCATCCTAGGGATTGGTTCTTTTTGAGGAGTTTGAAAAGAGGAGTGCACGTAGCCGTCAAACTACGTATGAAATGAGCAATGTATTTCACCTTCCCGAGAAAACTTCGTACTTCTTTTTCTGTAGTAGGGGGTGGCATATCTCTAATGGCTCTAATCTTATCAGGGTCGACCTCGATTCCTTTCTGACTGACAATGAATCCGAGGAGCTTTCGAGATTGGGCTCCGAAAACGCACTAGTTGGGATGAAGTTGGAGTTTGAACTTCCGGAGTCTGTCAAACAATTTTCTCAAAACCTTGACATGACTTTCTCCTTCTGCTGATTTGGCCACAATGTAATCTACAAAGACCTCCACCTCTCGGTGAATCATGTCGTGGAATAGTACCACCATGGCTCGTTGGTGTGTTGCCCCCGAATTCTTGAGTCCGAACGGCATAACTTTATAACAATAAGTTCCCCACTGTGTAATGAAGGTAGTCTTGGCTTTATCTTCAGGATGCATAGGTATTTGATTGTAGCCTGAGTATCCATTCATGAATGAATAGCGGCAACTTCCGGCGGTATTATCTACCAAGACATCGATATGTGGAAGCAGGAAGTCATCTTTAGGGAAAGCTTTATTTAGGTCCATGTAGTCAATACACATTCGGACCTTCCCATCTTTCTTGGGTACGGGAATGATGTTGGCCATCCATTCTGGATAGACTGACACTTCCAAGAAACCGGCATCCCACTGCTTTTGTACTTCTTCTTGTATCTTGAGGGACATGTCGGGCTTCATGCGTCTTAACTTTTGTTTCTTAGGTTCCACGTGGGGGAACGTTGGTATTTTGTGAGACGCAATTCTTGAATCCAGTCCCGGCATATCTTGGTATGACCATGCAAACACATCTAAGTATTCTTTTAATAACGAGATCAGTTCTTCTCTTTCTGGATTATTCACAATTTTTACTTCCTTTTTATCTTTTTCAGTCCCCAGATTTATGAGTTCGATTATTTCTTGGTGTGGGACCATCCCTTTTTCATCTGATTTGACCATTTTAGGAAAGATAGGAAGGGCATCCTCATCATCAGAGTCGGACTCGTTTTGCATCGTTATCCCGAGATTCGTAAAAACCAGGAGTCGTCGAATTTGGCGGGGTCTCGGAGAATTCTAATTCCCTGAGGGCAAAGAAAAATGCGAATTAAGAAGCGACACAGAAAGGGCTGGAAAGAAATGCACATGAACAAAATTTTAGTAAAATATGCAAGTCATTTTTATTGCAAAGTTGATAAATAACAACAGATAAGCTCATAGATGCATTATTCCTTGGTCTAAGCTTAGAGCTCGGCTTTAGACTAATTACAATTCATGCTTTACTAGGAACTATGGATTGCTAAGACCCAGTCAGCTTCCCAATTCCTCAGGCTATCCTTCCGCAATACGCCATATGAGGGGGCTGCCGCTCTTAGCTTCTTCCTCCTTAATGGCTAGGATGTGGTCTTCCTTCTCAGCTGTTTTGTCGGGCACGAACCGTTGGGTTAAAGGAAGGTATCTCTTTTGGCCACCCTAGCTTCGCGTCACTTTGGTGTAACCTAACCCAACCAAACCCTCTCGTTCTCTTGGTTCAATGCATCACGACATTCCAGTCAATGCAGGGCCTAGGCCGTGTTCTTGTTGATAGTCCTGTCTTGCCATAATTTTTGTGGCTACACTGTTAATTTGGAAAGTTTATCTGGCTTTTTCTTCTACTTCCAGACCTTGAAACGAGGGTTCCAAAGCTTCCTCGGTACTATGGTTGAAAGGCATAGGGGAGGGATGGCTTATTAGCATGCTTTCTTCCCCTTTAATGGTAATGATTCTCGCTTCTTTGAGGAACTTGATCCTTTGGTGAAGAGTAGAGGGTACGACCTTGGCCTCAGGGATCCAAGGCCTCCTAAACAGCATGGTATAGGTCGCATCGACCTCCATGAGTTGGTGGGAGATGTCAAAGGTGAAAGGCCCTATTTCAATAGGGAGTGTAACCCCTCCTATGGCTTCTCTTCTAGTTCCATCGAAGGCCCGAACAATCATATTGCCCGCATTGATGCATGTCGACTCCACTAGTAGCTGCTGGAAGGTAGCAATGAGCAGGACATTCAGGGCGAATCCTCCATCTATGAGAACTTTTGCTATTGTGAAGCCATAGCATTTAACAGTGATATGTAAGGCCTTCATGCCTTGGCAAATTTCCTCTTCTGAGAAGGAAATGATGGATGCATGTTTGGCTGCGTCTACTAAATTCATCATTTTTTTCTGGGGTGATTTTCCTCGGGACATGTGTGTTAGCCAATACTTTCAGGAGGGCCTGACAAGGTCCATCAGAATTTAGCATAAGGGCGAGCATGGAGATTTTAGATGGCGATTTCCTCAGCTGCTCCACAATGTCATAATCACTTTTCTTTACCACGCTCAAGAATTCTTTCTCGAAGTCAGTCTCTTCTTTTTCCTGGTGATTTTTTGGACCTTTTTCTTTTCCTACGCCAAGAGTTTCCTTTGGCGCTCCTAGCATGTTCCTTGCATATAGCCTCCCACTTCCGGTAAACCCTTGTCCTTGGGCAATGTTGGTGTTTGCGACTACTTTCCCAATTTCTACTTTCTTCTCTCCAACATCTATGATTGCTTGGTACCTCCAAGGGACTGCCTTATTAGAGACGTAAGGCGTGGGTCTCGGCGGATAGATGGTCGTCTGGGGGTGCGCTGCACTCGATGGACCGGGTTTTTTGATGGTGAAAAGGGGTGAGGAATTTGTGGCTGATGAGATTCATGTAGAAGGTCCCGCATCTGGGAATTTGAGAGTAAACAATAACGTCTTCTTTTCCTCGTTCGAGGTTGCACACATGTGGATTTCAGGCTTACCTCTTTTTATAGTTATAATTCCTATGCCCATATACTGTTGCACCTGCTTTCTCCAGTGCTCACACATATTTGTGGAATGATCATTGATCTGCTGATAATAACAAGACAGTGCATTGTACTCTTTGAGGTGCGGTACATGGCCCGCCTTAGCAAGAGCCTCGTAGATTTGCTTGAGAGAAAAGGATGCCTATGCCAAATCCTTGTTCGTCAATTCTTCCTCTTCTATGGCGTTTGCCCCATGCTCGGGCAAGGGGTTCTTAGTGATGTTTTGGAGATTAATACATCCGGCATCTATCATTTGCAGGATGTGCATTTTAAAGTGGTCGCAGTTATCAATTGAACGCCCTTTAGTACCATGGTGGTATATACAAGATAATTCTGGCTTATACCAAGGTGGGTATGAAGGTTTCCATGTTTTTTCGGGTCGGGCGCACATCATTTGTCGCTCCTTCAAATGCTCAAATAACTCTGTCCGAGTTTGGCCCAGCTCTGGCAGTTCCCTGTCCGAGTTAGGGTGTAGGGTTTAGAGTTTGGAGTTTAGTGTTTGGGGTTTATAGTTTGGGGTTTAGGGTTTGGAATTTATGGTTTATGATTTAGGGTTTAGGTTTTGGATTTAAGTGTTCAGGGTTTGGGGTTTGGGGTTTGGGGTTTATGGTTTGGGGTTTGGGGTTTTTGGTTTAGGGTTAGGGTTTAGGGTTTAGGGTTTAGGGTTTGGGGTTTATGGTTTTGGGTTTTTGTCTTAGTCCATTGACAAGTCCACTATGTAACCCCCCCCCCATCTTACTCCAAAGACAGATGTACTACCATCAATCTAAATAAATACAGAATGCAATGCGATTGACCAACTCTCATACTTGAAATTCTTTTTACTATTAAAAAAACATATTTACACACGGGGACTAGCGCCCCAAGAGTACACAAGTGACAATGCAGAGACACTGCGAAGTCCGAATCAAGAAGCATCCCCGCTTGAAGGATGCGGCGGCTCGACCGACCTCGCACTACAAAAAAAAACTGAGTTAGCTACGGAAATTAGCTAGGGAAAATTTCCCTAGCTAATCCCTAGCTAATTAGCTACGGATTAGCTAGGGATAAAATTCCTAGCTAATTTGGTAAGAAAATTTGGCGCGAAAAGGCGGGAAAATTTAGCTAGGGATTTGCTACGGATTAGCTAGGGAAAAAACCGTAGCTAATCCCTAGCTAATTAGCTAGGGAAAAAAACCGTAGCTAATCCCTAGCTAATTAGCTAGGGAAAAAATCCCTAGCTAATCCCTAGCTAATTAGCTAGGGAAAAATCCCTAGCTAATCCCTAGCTAATTAGCTAGGGATTTGCTACGAATTTCCCTAGCTAATCCTTAGCTAATTAGCTAGGGAAAAAATCCCTAGCTAATCCCTAGCTAATTAGCTAAGGAAATTAGCTACGGATTTTTCCAAGCTAATCCCTAGCTAATTAGCTAGGGAAAAAAATCCCAAGCTAATCCGTAGCTAATTAGCTACGGATTAGCTAGGGAAAAAATCCCTAGCTAATTTATTATATGTGTATATATAAAATGTTTTACATTAATAAATCAAAAAGTGATAAATGGCCTAGTGGTTGGTCTAAATGTTACCATCCATGATGTTCCGTCTTCGAGGCATCCTAGGACCATTTTTCAAAAATATAAAGTGGTCGCCGGAGGAGGTCGCCGGAGGGGGCCGTCGGACGGCGGTGGAGGAGGTCACCGGTGGCCGTCGTCGGAGGGGGTTGCCGGAGGAGGTCGCCGGCGGCCGTCGTCGGAGGGGGTCGCCGGAGGGACCACCGGAGGCCGGTGGAGGAGGTCGCCGGCAACAATTTTTGGAGGGGGTGAGTTAGCTAGGGATTAGCTACGGATTAGCTAGGGAATTTAGCTAGGGATTAGCTACAGCTTAGCTAGGGAATTTAGCTACGGATTAGCTAGGGAATTTTAGCTAGGGATTAGCTACGGATTAGCTAGGGAATTTAGCTAGGGATTAGCTAGGGAATTTAGCTAGGGATTAGCTAAGGATTAGCTACGAAAAAAATCCCTAGCAATTAGCGTCCAAATATTAGCTAGGGAAAAATCTGTAGCTAATCCGTAGCTAATCCCTAGCTAATCCGATTAGCTAGGGATTAGCTACGGACTAGCTATGGATTTTTCCCTAGCTAATCCTGTTTTTTCTTGTAGTATCGGGGGATTCCTTCGAAGATTTGGAGCTACATCATACTCCTCTATCCTTAATGGAGAATCTCCTTGGGCGCGAACGCGAAACTCTCCGCCAATGTTCTCCCAGGAAGGGTGCATCCTCGCCCTGACCTCCGAAGGGATAGAAATGCCCATCAAATCCTCTAACTGCACCATGCCATTCTGCATCCCGTAGTTTGCAAAGTGCAAGAAATCCTGATGTCAGACCGTCAAAGAGTTAGCCTTGATTTCCGCCAGCTCGCCCTCTAACTCTTTCACTCGGGCGGTCAGTTGAGAATTCTCATCCAGCTGGCCCTCCACCACTTCCTGCACAAAACCGTGCAAGAGTTAGCTGCCTTACATAAAGAATATAGAAGCAAGAGAAAAAGCGGAATACCCCCTCGACCCCTCGCTGATAAGCAAATCTCGCCAGACGGCTTAGCAATAACATGGTCTCCTTGGTCATACGCTCTAAAGCATAGTCATCCCCGTAATCCAGCGGATAATGCTGATGAGCTAGTATGACCCGCTCCGCCTCAAAGGAAATCAACTTCCCTCTAAAGGAGACACCCTCGGCCAGAAAGCGGACGGGCATCTCCTCGGGGGGAACGGGAGTATACGGAACCCTTCTAAGACCATGACGGTTTAAGCTGGATTCACCCACCTGATTCGCGACATCCGCATTGGCATCCTCGGTGCCGTCGTCCGCCCCGGTCCCCTCATCCACATATGAGGGCAGAACAACAGCATTCATAGGCACCAACCGCCCACGCTTCTGGCTTCGAGAGCTCGGCGGAGGATTCAGCCTCCCTTGAATACCACCAAGGGTCAATCTTGAAAATGGGAAAATATCAATATTTAGTGAGCCTGGAAAAAATAGGAAGAATGGGACATACTAAAAAAGAACTTACCCAAAGCGGCACCTGTGACCATGGCCCCCTTCAAAAACTCGAGAGCTGTCTCCACGTAATCCTTCCGGTCATACAGAACCCGTAGAGTAGGGTTAGACCACTTGAGAGGGAAGCGCGGGCGCCAATCTTTAGGTCGAACCCAAGGCGGGCAGAAACCCTTCTTGGTACCACTTTGAAAAAATACGACCGCCAAGCGTGGTTACTACCCAGCAGGTCTGAGATGGTAAAACCTTTGGCACGTGATTGAAAACACACCCATCTGTGTGCCTCGCGGATGGAGTAGAGAGAAAGAAACACATTGGGCAGAGCCTCTAGTTTGTTCGACCGGTAGAACCAATCGAAAACGCTGAGTATAGACCACGCGTTCTGAGTCAACTGCGCAGGGCAAACGTTCAGCAGGTTGAGCATGGCTTCCACGAAACCGGAGAAAGGGGGAATGAAAGCGGCATTATAGGGGACGCAGAGGGGGAGAATGAAATTGAACGTCGTCACTCCAAAGAATAGTCTCTCCTTCCCCCATCGACCATATTTCGTAATCCTCGGGGAGAGAAGGACCAAAACGGTCCCTCCATATTTTCCCGATGCCTAGATCCGGCACCACTCGTGACTCTGCCACGGCGTCCACTGCCAAAATATTGGTCGTAGACCTAGGTTCTGGTTCGGTAGAATACCTTTCTACAGAAACTTCCGGTGGAGGCAGCACCAAGTTTTCACCCTCCTTAGACAAAACCTCTCGAAGGTCCACTAAGTCCCGTAGCAAAATAAGACTCGCTACTTTCTCTCTCACTCCCTCCGTGGCAACCAGTAGTAGAGATTGCTCAAACTCTGGATCAACAGAAGGGCACATGGAGGCGGTAACGCTAGAAGAAGCCATTATGGGAGACTGTGACCAGAGAATTGCTAGAACCAGGACTGGAAAGAAGAGTGAAAAGAAAGAGAATGACGCTCTTTCGTTCTCAGCAATCAGGAGGTCGAAGAGACGCTTTAGAACCCAACCAAAAGGTGCGAAAATGGAAAAGACTTTGAAGCCGAAGGGAATGAACAAAAGGCCCCTGACCTTTGAGTTTCCTCCACGCACCTCAGAGGGTACTTTCGGAAATTCCCCTTTGAGCAATGATGACTCCTCCTCGGAAAGTCGCGCACTTTCTGCAGAGACGGCTCAAAAACTTGCTGAGGAAGTCAAGTAGTCAGCCAACCGGATCAAGACGCGTGGCACCTTCAATGTCTCTACTCCCCCAGAGTAAACCAAGAGACACACAAAGCCTCGCAAGTCGGGCGACCACCCGAGAAGGCCAAACTCACTTGCGGACGAGCTCTTCTTGACAAAAAGCAGTAGGTGGAAATTTTTCTAAGTAGCTTACTGGCAGAGAACTTAAGTCCACGGGCGCCCGACACCTGTAGACTTGGGGGACTTATGTAACTACGGAATATTTCCCCTAGGGACACGCGGCATTAAGCTTCCAGAAGCTCCACGGTATCCTGCACCAGTCACACATGGCACCTCCCATCTGCCCCTTACATGGCCAGTACCCACGTCTCTCCTCGAGGGCACCCATCCAAGAGACGTGGGAATCCCCACAAGCATCATGGGACGACCCACATCGCACAAGAACGTGGCTTGAGCACGTCCTCCCCACACACAATATAAAAAGGCCCTTACCCCGGGGACTTAAGGGATCAGAACATCAAGAAATCACAACACATAAGAGCAAGTGGCAAGTACTCTGAACATACAGAAGCTACTCACAGCTTGCTCAATACCCACATCTCTCTATCGTTCTTAGAGCTTCTCCTACGGCTCCACCGAGCTCCGGCTATCCTCCACGTCTCCGTCCCGCAGATCCCTACAAGTAGAGGGCCCGACCGCTCTAAGAAACCTCTGCTCTCTCACAACCTAAGATAACCTCCTACGGGTGGCTCACCTGCTAGGAGTACCTTACGCACGTCTTAGCTCCACACGGCCCAATACAGGTAACCGCCTAAGCCTAACGGCTCCTATAGACGTCACCATGACGAACTACGTGAATTTTGGTCCCTTCATAAGGGTACGTAGGCACCTAGGTTCTCACCTAAGGACAAGTCCCCCAAGGGTACGACCCCTTGCGGTCCTTATTCATAAATTAAAATTGTCTCAACCAAAAATAACAGTTACACTACTAATTAAATAGGACTAAGATCAAAATAGAACTAAAGGCAAAAAAACATCAAAATAGAACTACATTAGTTGACTGTGGATGACTACATCAATATATAGGATCATGGATGTTGACTACCTCTAGATGATCGTCGACATGATGCTTATGTGCCGCCTACATCAGGTGGCAGTAATTAGAAAAGGAAAGACAGTTAGATTTTATAATAATGTGTAGTGTCTATTTTAACATTGTTGTAAAGAAAAAATCATTTATTTTACCTGAGTTGCAGTACATGGTACCTCGCCAACAATCTCGGATGGTATTCTTACTCCCATGTGATCAGCTTGCGAAGCTTTCTCCATTTCACGCTCCTTTTCTATAGCTTCAAAATTTCTTTCATGCGACCTTGCTCCATTTAACGCTCCTTTTTTAGAGAATCTACCTCTTCTTCATTGTGAGTTTGCTCCATTTCACACTTCTTTTTTAGAGTTTCTAACTCTTCTTTCACTGAACTTAGCTCAGATTGCAAGGATCCTTCATTTGAATGTTCACTACTTGTACATCTAAAATTTAAGTCGTTGAATCGATATTTGGGTAGCCCAAAAACTTGAGAAGGGCATAGACCTAGTCCTAACCCTCGAACTCGTCCAGAATGCTCCTTGCCCTAATGCATCATATGATGAAACCACACCAGTGTATGACTCTAAAGATTCTTGCTCATAAAGCTTTTCTGAAACTTTTTCCTTAAAATTCAAACATAATAGAATTTTAAAACTTAGTTCCACCAATCAAGGTTCATGAAGATCAAAGGAACAAAATAAAGGATGATGTAATGAACAAGTAGACCAACAAGGAACGGAATAAAGGAAATGGCATAACATAACCCAATAAAAGTTCATGAACAAATATAGCAGCAAGGAACAAAATATTTAGAGCAAATAATAATAACGTTAAAAATCTTCTCATGAGCAGGCAATATAACATACTAGTAAAGAAGCATCCACTTAAAATTAATATATGTTAACATTAATTTATATTAATTTAAGAAAACAACAAGTGTTACGTTACATATATAATTATTTACTTAAAAAGAAAAGAAAGATTCACAAGAACTCTATTTTATATATATATATATATATATATATATATATATATATTTGGTTATTGTCTTATTTTATGTTATGCATGGAAGATGAAAATGGACTTATTACACAAGAGAGGACGAAGGCAAAGAATTTATGGAACTTACCAAGGGGAAAGAAGGTGATTTCTCGAGTTAATGAATTTGGGCAAAGAATTGATGCTGCTGAAGGTTTGATTGGATTCTTGTTGGGAAATATGGCTACGGATTGTGAGTTGATTCCTCTAAACTTTTGTAATTGAAAGAAAGTGCCTGAACAATATTTTAATGATGCAGTTTCACTCATTGAGGTATGAAGTGGATTTTCCATTGTTCGTCTTTATTTGTTTTTAACCACTTGTTTGTAATTAACGTTTTAATGGTTTTAAATTTATAGTAAGATTGCATTTTTAGCACGTAATGAATTAAAGCTGGCTTGGAGATCGTTAGGGGAGAAAAGAAGGGACTATAGAAGTAAGCTATCCGGGATAATAAAAAAACTTCAAGTAAGAGACGAGATAATGAAAACACGCCCTCCAAAAGTACCCCAAGACCAGTGGAATAGCTTTGTCGACTACCGACTAAATGACAAATGCATTGTAAGATTTCATATATAACTTGTAATTTAATTATGTTTTTATATAACATGATTAATTTTATTTGTCTTTCATGTAGGAGATGTGCATTCAGAAGAAAGAGAATTGGAAGAAATTAAAATTTCCTCACACGGGTGGTTCCAAAAGAAACGCGAGAAGGATGAAATGGTGATTTAAAATTTTGTTCGTTCAAATATTAGTTTCTAGTTTTTCTAAAATGTTAAACAATGTGATTATTTCTTGATTTTTAGGAATTAAAAAAAGGCCGACCAGTGAGTCGAGCTGAGTTATTCATTGCAACCTACACATATATTAATGAGGATGCCAGAGCAACTGTTGTAATGTATTTTGAGTTTAAATCTTTTTGCTCTAATATTTTGAAAGGCTGCTCTGGTTTCGTTTGCATTGTTGGAACTATTCTTGGTTTGCTTCTTGGTTTTGCTCCTTTGCCTGTTTTGAGCTTCTTTATCTGTTGTTGTTCTGTTCTCAGTATTTCGTAGCTATATGTACGTCTTTTTTATGCTGTTAGGGGGATTAGATGGTGATATATATATATATATATATATCAATATAAATAAACTCAAATTGGATACTTACGAATAATGTCCACTGTCCAGTATTTGTTCAAACCTTGTTCTTCATTAGGAACTCTACAGATGCAAGTTCAGCAAAATCCACATCTTCCTATTGGGAAGAAGTACCAACAGGCTCTGTAGAAGGAGCAGTTGCGACAGGTGGGGCCTCAACTCGAGCAAAATTCACAGTCATTTCCTATTGGGAAGATGTGTCAACTTGTTGTGTAGGAGGAGCAGCTGGTGCAGTAGGGGCCTTATATATATTTTTTTATAAATATGGTTATTTATATAAAACCAAAATATACTTAAATTTATATTAAAATATTGGCTATTAAAACTAAATTTAGATAAATCAATTTGTTCAAATACAAATCTTCTAAAACAACAAACGTTACAAACTAAAATTGTCATCTTGCAAACTAAAATTGTCATAAGACTTGCAAACTAAATTACTATAAAACTATTTACAAACTAAGTTTCACCCTATAACATATTCATCTACCCATATATATATTCATCTTCCATCAATTGTTTCAGCTTAGTGATATAATCACCCATTATTTCTTCGTCCTTGGATTTGCCTGCCAAAAAGAGATTTTATAGTATACATCAAGTTACCAAGAAATAACATAATCATAATAGAATTCCATAGTAGTGTAAGAAAATGACTTCACAAAATTGAACATAATCATCAATCAACAATAGTCGGCCTAGCACTACTAGAAAATTTGGCTATAGTAACAATTATTTACCAACTATTATAACAATTGTTACTATAATCAAAATATACTAACAAATTTATTCACAGCTGGTATAGCTAGTAGCTTTAGGCACAATTTATTAATAATTGCTAGAAAATCTCATGTAAATTCTAACACCTACACTTACCACTAAAAGGCAAAATAAAATTTAGAAATAAAATATTGTATAATTCAATTTTCTCCTATTCTCTGCCTCTCTCATCGTTGAGTTCTCTCCCTCTTTCTCGAGAGTGGATCCTCTAAAGTAATTCTCTACATTTCTTGGTGGAGTTATGAGAGAGATAGAGAGAAGAAAAATTAGGTGAGAAAAAAATCAAGAAAGAAAATATTTTTCTTATCTCTATCTCTCTCATAACTCCACCAAAAAATATAGAGAATTACTTTAGAGGATCCTATCTCCTCTTTCTCTTTCTCATGGTTAGCCCTAATCCTTCATTTTCATAGTTCAGTCTTATTTCTCCATTTTCATGGCTCGTTCTCTTGTTCTGGCTCTCAAACGATGAAATCGGTTTGCGCAACTCGTTCCATCAAATCCTCTCTTCAGATCTCGTGCTCAGCTTGTTGATCTCGTACTCAGCTTGTCGATCTCGTGAGCTTCACATCCTTGCTCAACTTCTCTGGTTTGTTCTTACTCACTCACTAATTTTCTTTTTGTATGTCATTTTTGCTTCTTCCACTCACTCAAAAACAGAGCATTCACAACGGAATCGTAGGATATGTAAATTGAATCTAGAACTTGAAAATAAAGGACTTCAGAGAAAGAGTTAATTAGTTCGATTGAATAGGAGAATGATTAGGTTAGTGAGAGAGCGAGATCCAGAATCGCCTATTTTGATCCTTTATTTCGAATTTTCTGGAATCCAGAAAGGTTAAGCACCGCTTGCGATTTACGAGCTAGAAATTTCAGGTGTGTAGAACGTTCTGTTTCTCTTTCCCTCTCTTTATAATTTTATATTAGTTAGTCTTGCCATGGCCAAACACCATATCCTGAAGTAACATTGGACTGACTTGTAGTAAATTTTGTATACAATTATATATTTAAGTTCAAAGCAAGGAAGAATGTATAGTGGTCTCTACGAAACACAATCATGTTATGCAGAGTAGATGTGTTTCTGTCATCATTCTTCTTTGTCTTTTGTGTCCTACACTCACCAAATTGGGTCCCATAATTTTTGAAGCCAATTTCTACCTCACAGTAAGATATATATAATTAAAATTTTCTCCTTATTGAATGGATTAATCCTTAAATATAAGAAGACTCAGTTAACAAAACTCTTAAGATATGGTTCCCTTATCGCACTATAATTATATATATTCTTCAATAAAATTAAATTTCAGTATATGTATATATATATCTGCAGTCTGCTATAGCCAGAGAAAACAGTAACACAAAACATTGTTGATTCCATACATTTTTTTGCCAAAGAATAATCAATTATTTAATGATGCTGCCATAAGCTTTGACAACATCATGAATCACTTTTATTGAGATGATTTATTAATGTTTTAACCATTTAAAAAGTTGGGTTGTGTTTAGTCCAAAGAAAAAAAGAGATCAGATCAGAAGTTGCATGCGATGATCAATGGGGAGGATGTGAAAACAAAATAAAATCAAAGATTCTATGTAGTGTACCTACAAAATTTAATAAATTTGAAGTGATCCATGCATGAAATAATGTGGAGAAGAAGGAAACGTCGTGCATCCATGTTAGTTCCTACTTGGAATAATTTATTGGCAACACAAGGATATACATGATTCCCCATTTCCCGTTCCCTCCTTTCATATATATATAAGGCCTTTTTGTTGCTAGCTTTTTGAGAGCTGCAACTGCTTAATTAATTTCATATTGTAGAATTCAGAAAGGAGAATGGCTTCTGGTCGTCTTTGCTTTCTGCTTTACATGCTTGTGGCGTTGCGTTTGATTGTAGCTTCTGCTGATGATAAGTATGGTTCAAAATATACTCTCAAGTAGCCACAAACAGAGAAATTTCTATCCACCAATATAGCCCTTGGGAGGTGAGAGACAAAAGATCAGTGGTAAAGCAATGTAGGGCTTACCTTGAACTCTCTCCTTCTCTCAACTGTAGTGAACCCACTGAGGCACTGACCTTAACAAGGGCATTACCGGTGCTGCCATAAGCTTTGACAACCCAACTTTTTTGAAAGTCACACCTCTTCTAGTAGACTTAACAAGGTAAGTGTAATTATTATATTTTTCTTAAGACATTTGTATGTTTTTCATATTTTGTTTTCTGCTTTAATGTGAAATATACTTAATTTATCTAGAAATATTTTTTTCTTACTATTCTGAGCTATTCCTTTTACCGATGGACAAACCTCAAATCAGCTCTATTTTTTTTTTCTTACTGTTGTGAGCTATTCCTTTTTTTGTCCCTTCAGGTTGGTCATCTCTTCATTTTATTACTCTATCGCTTTCAAATTCACGTACATCCTGCTTCTTTCCTTACTTTCTTTTTATTGGAAGTAGTACATTTGGACAGTACAACTAGGAGTAATTACTAATTCTTCATTGCAATTGCTTTGATCAATTTATCTTTCCAGGAATTGAGTTAGGAAATGGTAAAGATGTGCCATCTCCAAGTCCTATTTGGAGATGGTTGTGCTTTAAGAGAAATAGAGGAAATCCTGAATTCAAGTAATATAATAAATGATTGAAAGTATTAAATTGTAATTTATTAGAACTGATAGCTTTGAATCTCCTGTGTTTTTCAAGCTGATGGTGATGGATGATTCCTTTACTTATTATGATGGGAAAGAAAGGTATTATAAAGTGAATTTCTCTGTTGACAGTATGGCTGACATTGAATCCAAGAGAAAAAAGTAGTATGTGTTTCATTTTCATTATTGATTCCATTGTCTTATTGGTTGTAATTAATAAATGGTTTAGAGACTAATTATGATTAACGTACAGGTTCATAAGTACACAGAGGGTCTAGTTTGGGTTCTGAAATACTATTATTCAAGTGTTCCTTCATGGACATGGTAAGCCAATTTGAATGAATTATATATTATATGTCTTAAATCACTTGCTTGAAGTCAATTTGATGATGCCTTGACCAATTAGCTAGAGTTATCCTACACTATGTTCTCTATAAGCTATTGTGTTACAAATGTGGTTTGCCGATGATCTTGTGATGGAGTTAGATAATGGAGTGGACTAAATAGATAGATGATGCCTTGGTTTATTTTGATGACTTGAACTCTCAAGACTAAACCATGACCTTAATGCTAGCCGCTGAAAACAATTTAGAAAGGATAAATTCATTCTTTCACGTGAGAAAATCATGCTTACATTACTTAATAATTAATTTTGATGTCTCTATGGGCTTGTTGTGTTTTCAGGGTTATCCCCAGACTCATGCCATATGAGGTACATACACCACTTCAACATGTCTAGTATTTAATTTCTATTCCTTTAATTAGATATATTATAAATAAAGAGTGGTCAATGAAAAATTATGAATTTTGTATATATATTTGTTTCAAAATGATCCCAAACTAATTCCTTTTGATTCTTTGTTTGCTTTAAGACATGTGTCGAAGTGAAATTTTGAAGAGGCGCAAGAATTGAGACTTGGAGATTTGCAGATGTTGATTTAATAGACTTTTTACCCATTATTTCTATTTTATTGTCTATGTGCTTTTTTGTATATACTGGAAATAATGTGGATTTCTATTTCATGTGTATTCGTTTTTTGCATATATTAGAAATAATGTGGAATGGATAGTTGTAATTACAAAACTTGGATTTATTCTTATACTAAGTAGATTTGGAAGTTTGCAATATAAATGTTGATCCATCTTACTTTTTTTTTTCGCTTCCTAACAATTTTCATTATATTTATATTGATATTTGTATTTATTATAATTATTAGAATATTTGTATCTCATTATACTTATAGCAGCAGTTTTTTTGGGTTTATAGAAGCAATTTTATTTGGTCATATAGCAGCAGTTTTTTTGGGTTTATAGTAACAGTTTTTTTTGGGTTTATAGGAACAATTTTTTTGGGTTTATACCAGCAATTTCTTAAAAAAATTATACTAGCAGTTTTTTTATTTTTTACTACAAATTTCATATATACTAACAGTTATATTGAATCTATAGTAGCAGTTTTGATATTTGCTGCTATAAACTAAATTTATACCAACAATTGATAAAACTGCTGGTATAACTCTATAGTGATAGGAAAATAGCAGCAGTTTTACAATTGTTGGTATAAATGTTAGTAACAGTTTTTAGTACTTCTAGCGACAGTTTAAACTGCTGCTAAAACTCCTTTTTCTAGTAGTGTAGATACTATTTGTCATTAAAGAATGAACTTCAGAAAAACCAAACTTTTAAAAAGTAAAACATCAATTTACTCCATTTAGATACTATAAATTTTCCTAACAAATGAAGTATGGAAGGGAACAGTGTCTGACCTGGTGATGAATCAGACTCGGTATTTATTTAATGAACTTTGCTATCTTGTTAGTTGCATATAAAAGTATAATAATCATATATTCATCCCATTTGGATGTTATAGTTAGGTAAAATGAATAAAATAGCATTTCTGCTTTCATTCCCTGTTAAATTTATTTTACCAAAATATTAATAATAACTATTTTATTGAATTTCATTTCCTGTTCAATTTATTAATAATAACTACGAGAAGCCCACAAAAAGAAGAAATTAATTAAGAGGATAGAAGCCAAAAGAAGAAGAAGAAGAAATATTGGAGGGATGAGAAATGAAATGGAATGGGCATGATGCCCATACAAAGCTAGCTCTCTCATGGACCTGCACAAACTATTATGTGCGTAAAACATACATATGATTTATATTTTAGTAACATACCCAATAAATTTAATATCATATAAAAAGACAAATAAAGTATGAACTGCTAATAGAAAAGTGTACAATTGTAATTTTAGAGATATTAAATAAGTGGAACATATAAAAGAGACAGACGGTGTTAATGTCATCAATTATTAAAAAGTCATACATTAGCCAAACATTAGACTCATAGCACCATCGAACCAATAATAGAATATTAAAGATAATAGATCAGAGTGAAAATGATAAAGATGAGAGTGATATTAAAGCATAGATATATACCTTGTAATTGACACAAAGAGCATTTACTCTCAGGTGAAAATGAGATGTGCCAATTCTCGCCAGCAACTACTTTGGTTCGAAATGTACTCCACTAGTACTTTTTGAACCTCAATCAGAGTTAATTCTTGATCCTGCAAACATAGTTAAATGAGTCAGATAAAGTAAATAAAATAAATTTGTTTTCTGTCTATATTTATGAGTAATGAAAATTTACCCATTCAATCTTATGAATCACTAACATTTAATTCAGAAAGAATAATAGTCGCTTCAGATTTAATATAAATATGGAAATACAAATGATATTAGCAAGGAAAAAATAATGGACCAACACATGGAGGTAACGAGTAATTATGTATCTCTATTATTAAGGCCTTAGATAAGCAAGGACAAGGTGGAATGGAAGCACAAATGAAGAAATAAAATGAAGATTGAGAGTTTAATAGCCACTTGCCTCTTGATCCTTTGCAGTTCAATCTCATTCCAGCTTCGTACTTGATATATGAACATGTATAAGTAATGATCATCCAAAGCATACAAGTCAAATGCCTATAAGGTTGAAGGTAAATGACTTAGTTTATGATATTTAGAGCCTGTTTGTGCATGCTTATTTTTAGAAAAGAAGCACTTATTTTTTAATAATCACTTCTTTTAAAAAAGTGTCTTGTTTGTGCATGCTTATTTCATAAAATAAGTGATTCTTAGTTGTAGCAGAATGCACTTTTTTAGCTTTAAGCAGAAGTTAGAAATTAGAGCTTCTTTTTCTAGCTAGTAACAGAAGCTAAAATTTAAATAATTTAAGACAAAAATACCCTTACTAAAATTTAATATTTCTCATTATATCCTTTATTATTTTAAACCTAACTTTAACCTATACAATCTCACACTTTACAATCAGTCCAAATTCTTCTATTCATCTTCTTCCTTCACAAAATTACATTAATTAAAATTAATAATTATTTAATATATTAACAAATAAATAAAATTTTTTTATTTATTTAATAATAATTAATTAATTAGATATTGACATCCATTTATCTATTTAACAATATTAATAACATCATAATTTATATATGCCCTTCTTGGTAATTTTACAGTCAAAAACACTTATTTATATAATTTTGCCAAACACAAATTATTTTTCAGTTACTAATAAAAGTACTTCTCAACTCAATTTGTCAAACACAAACTGCTACTCATTCACAGCACTTTTAAAGAAACTCCATTTAAAAAGAAGTCATTTGAAAATCAGCAGTTTTCATAAGAATGCACAAACGGGCCTTTGATGTGGTAAAGCTTGAATATTTGAGAAGTCAAAGAAATCGGTTCATTTATAATGGAAGGATTTTTTTTTTTTTGCTTCATGCTTAGTAATTTTTTAGATGATGAATTTCATAGTTTCTGATAAATTAATTTTCAATGAAATTGAAAAGTTAGATTATTTGAAAATTCTCCAATGGAATATACCATAATTTTTGAAAAATACGGTCATTTCAGTTTTTTTTTTAATTACTAAATGGGAACAATTACAACTTAACCATATAGAGTTAAGTGAAACGCAGGCTCTGTATTGGGCTGTGGGTCCAAATATCTTAATTCTGAAATCAACATCTTTGGCCCAAATCAAAGTTAGATCGTTTTGGATCTGTCCAAATATATATTGAGCCTATAATACATATATATAATAGAATGCATGTTGTGGTGTAGTCAAATTGTTCTGTAAGAGAATGTTAAATATATTAACTTGAAACATGGGATACTCAGCTGTAAAACTAGGCAAATTCAAAATTAAAATGCAGTGTTCAACTTCAATGGAGAAGTTGAAACTAAAAAATGAACAACTAAACAGGGACTACAAGTTGATGTCATCACCCAAAAAAGTATAGTGTTAATGTTTCAACTATCAACAACACCACAAAAAGGGGCACAACTTTATCTAAAAAACTTGATAACATCAATTAAGAAAGAAATTACCTGCAGAAAAAAATAGAGATCCCTGGCACATTGTTCATACTCCTTGCGACCAACAAGACCGACAATTGCTGATGGTGCATGATCTACGTGCAAGAAGAAACCAAGAAGTGGGGAGGGCAGAAAAATTTAGACCATCTGGTCCACTTAAATACAAAATAGGCTTAAGTTTTAATCCCTCTAGTTTGGTTATCTAAACATTTAGTCCATCTGATCCTCCAATATATACTTCGTTGGAGCAATTACACTATCTAAAATAAAGAAAACCCAAACTTTTCACCCATTTTGATCAAATACCCTCAAATCTAATATTAATTTTTATTAAAATATATATTTCTAAATTTTTTTTCAATATTATTTATTTGGAGATAACAATAAAAAAACTCAATTAATTTTAATTTGTTTTGAAAAGTCACTTTCATATTGGTCAAAATGAGTAGTGCAAAACTTGAACTTACTGTCAATTAATTTTATTTAAACATTCTAAGCAGATGAGCTTACTGTAAATCTCAAAACCAAATATTTCATGTTAATGGCGTAAGAAATATGATTTTAGAAGCTACCTCATCCATCCACCATCTTGAAGCTGGAAGATAACATCAACAAGATCCAATATGGGTACACTCAAATTTGGCGGGACCCACTGCATCAAAGAATTTTATATTGTCAGTATCATCTGCCATCCTGATTCACACATGTTAAGTAAAAAATATCGTGCAAGTGTTGGTGCCTTCATGTTCCCCATATACCTAATTAGTGGCAGACAACATATTAGATAATCATCATCAATAATCAAGATCTGTCGTCATAATACACCCTAAACTCATATTGTGAAATAATTAAAACAATAATGCAGCAACACACATGACACTCACCCAAGAAGGGATAGCGATATATACTGATATTATTCACACACACGTATATATAATTAATATATATATACCAAATTTATATTATGCATACTGTCGTGCAAGCGAAGAAATTATCCTTTTATTTCGAATTAAGGCATCTCCTCACGTGATCATGATTATTATTCATGGACTCGTTTTGGAACAATATTGAAATTCCACTTTTCTCTCACATGTTATGTTCTGTATTCAGTAGATAGGGTAAATCCAGCTACCAGCTATATGTGTGAAAATAAAAGTGTGGCCACAAAAGAGTGGGGGAAAATAAAAGTGTGGCCACAAAAGAGTTGGGGAAAATAAAAGTATGGCCAGTGGCAACACAACATTCTCAATCAAACATGAGTTACCTGACAATGTTTGAATGATAGAAAATGAATTCGAGAATAGGTAAGTCTGCAAAATAAGAGGTAATCGAAGAAAGAAATTTATTAGCAAAAGAAAGGTAACAAAAAGAGGAAACTGTCGGACAAGAATTCAGACCTGTGAATCAACACTGAGAAAGTCCCATACTTCAATTGATCCTGAAACTGTTGGAAGCTGCATAAGCTCCTGAAGGGAAATTAAAATGAGTCAAGAAATATAGGAAGCACAGAAGAACATCATTAGCAAAGGAAGCAATATCTCAAAACAAAATAAAGTTGTTGCAGCGACTGATTACCACTCTTTCTGCCCACTATGTCCATATTTTCAAACATCCAATATACATCACAAGAATCGCAAATATTGCATCGATTCAATAATTATCTAAGTGAAAAATAAAAAAACCAACTTTACATCACAAAAATTGGAAGTATTGCAAAGGAAGAACCAAGATTAGACCAGTGAAACGCCCGAAAAAAAAATACAAAAACTCCTCTCACCTTCAGAAGTTCAGATCCAAACTTCATTGCGAGACTACGATGGAGAAATCGAAAGCGATGGTGAAATCGAAATCCAAAGCAATGGGATGCAGCGAAATCGAAGGATATAGATGCCATAGATCATTTATTCAGACATATCAAAAAAATTGGAGATAATCTCAGGAAAGGTTGTCTCGCTAGTGGAAGAAGGTTTAACCATAGAGAGTTGAAGCGGAACAAGTTTGCCGTCCGAGAAAAGCTCATCAGCGGGGAGCATAGCAACTGGATCTTCAATGCGGATGTCACGACCCCAAATCGGGAGTACGTGACCGGCATGGGAATAGATTTTTACCTCTAAACCCGTAAACCTTATCCTGTTCACATGACTATAACTACCCTGCTATACAAACAATATATATATAAATCATACTAGTGGCCACACCTCACTGGTGGCCTAATTAACGTGCAATCCGAGTTCGCTCAATACCGCTTCAGCTCAGTCCAGTGCATAGATATATTTATCAGCACTCATATTGTAAATATTAATATCATATTGACCGTACATCTCAATACGTACAATCTATCCTATCCACATGCAACAAGCACACATAATATATATCCATATCATATTGACCGTACGCCTCAATGCGTACGATCTATCAAATTCAAATCCAGAAGTTTATATACTCATACATATATCCTAGTTTATCCCCAAACTGGACTCTGTCTTTAAATACATGTGAAGCCGACAAGTCTAGAGTAGGTACATATCGGAAGCTGTAAATATATATATACAACCCTTACAACTTATAATATGTACAACCAAAAGAATGAAAATAACCAAAAGGTGTCCACCCACGCGAACAGGTGCGTAAGGATGGTCTGATGTCCGTCTCACAGTCCAGACGCCGATGCCTGCCTGATCCCTGTATCTGAAACATTGAAGCAGAGGGAGTGAGTCAAACAAACTCAGTGAGAAGCTTCCCATCCTCGGCATAGCGACGGGTACCACTACAGCTGGGGAAAGGGAAACACCCACAATCACATGCGCATGATAATCCAGTTTATCAAATGTTATATTATGATCAGGCAATATTAATATAACATAAAATCATAGATAAACCTACGGATCATGCTCCTCTATCATGCTTTTGATAACAATTAAACACTTTTAACATAACATTTGAAAACTATAAATCACTCAACTGACCCTAGTGCCAAGCTAGGGCAATGGCCTCAACGGGCAAATTCTTTTAATGTTTAACTGACCCTTGTGCCAAGCTAGGGCAATGGCCTCAACGGGCAACTCTTTTTTTACTCGTTTCTCTCCCTGAGCTCTCAGCTGGGATTCTGACTCTATCTACCCATTTCTATCCTAAACTGACTTTACCTAGGTGGTGTGAACCTCCCTATGACTCACTAATCCATTTATGAGATCTTTTTAATCCTTATTTAATACCCAGGTCATTGATTAGATCATAGCCTAGCTCTAAGGGCGTTCCTAAGTTCAATTACCATAAAACGTCAACGTCTACTAACAACTTCTATACGATTTCTTTAATGAGTTTCTAATTAATAGGGTAAACCAACCTTGGACTCAATCAACAACTTACCCCCTTGCTTGTACTGTTCGGCGTATCTCATGTCATCACATGGATACCCTCCAGTACCTCTTTACCTGTAGTCAAACACACATATACAAATACTTTCATATATAACAGTTTAGAAACAACAATAGCATGTTAACCACTAAATTATTCTTACAAATAGGCAAGTAGGCAAACCACATATCCACATCCTCAATCAATCCTGTAAGGTAAGGATGGGAAACCCCTCACCTGGACGGCTTCCTTGCGTTTTTCGTTGAGTAACTCCCGCTCCGGACGAGTCGTGGTTTCCTAAGGAATGCATTCAAGTGGTTAACATCTCAACTATATGCAATTCATACGCATACTACATGCTCGTGCCTAAAATGCATCTAGACGTTGCCATGGCCCACGTCCTTGGTCATATCCGTCTTCCCTCTCTTCTATGAGAGTCTCAAGTGCATCGCATTTGGTTTCATACAACTATCGTTCTCCTTGAGTTGCTTTTGGGGCCTTGGATTTGAGTTACTAAACGTCAATGTGCTTCCTAGCTATCCTACTTAAGGTTACCTAATGACGGTGTATAAGGAATTTATAAATTCAAGAAGTTGGACTTAGCTTATCACGTAATTTTGTATTCTTGAGGAACAAGAAGACATTTGAAATGATTTTGATCCTTAAAAACATGGTTGGGGGTATCCTAAGATGTTTAGGATTGAAAATAGGAGGTTCGGACACCCCGAATTGGCTTAAAAATGAATTTTGGGCATGCTGGGCAGAGACCTAGTGCTGCAGCGTCCATTCTGGCACTGGGGCGCCAAGCTGCTGCCCAGCAGCTCTTTGTTTACCCGAGAGCTGGCACTGCAGCCCCAGTCGCAGCACAGCAATTCGTTTGCTGTGCTGTGGGCTGGTTTGGTCCCGTTTCGGCTCCCTTCCGACCCCAGCTTCGACTCTGCACCTCACGGGTTTTGTTCACCTACATTCCAACGACATAAATCCAACCCTAACTACTCAAATCCAAGCCCGATTCCAAATTTACCAATGAATCCCCAAATTGGGAATATTTAGAATTTTCAACCCCAAACCCTTTCACATTCGAATTCGGCTATAGCCTCGGTTCTTACCCCAACTAAGTGTTCAAGAACACTTCCTAGGTCTCAATCTATCCTCGAAACAACCCAATACGATTGGTGGAAGGTGTAGCAGACGTCGTACCCGAGCTCCGGTGACTTTTCCGGCGTCGGTTAGCACTCCCCGGTCACTTTTCCGGCAAACCCCAACGCTTCTTCTTCTTCTTCGTCACGCCTCTCCTCCTCCTCTCTCTCTTCTTTCTCTCTCTTTCTTTCTTCTTTTCTTTCTTTCTATTCCCGTAGGCTCTCCTCCTCTTTCCTTTTTATCTATTTATTCCCTTTATTTCTTTCTTTCTAGCAACCATCCCCAAGGCACCCAACAACAAAAATAATAAAATAATAAAATAATCATCCAATAATAATAATAGTAATTCCAATAAAGAAGAGATGGAAAATACCCCAAATTAAATCCTCCTCTTTCCAATTAATTTTTTTCTCTTATATCCCAAATTAAATCCCCAAAAATATTCCCTACTCTCTTTTCCCCATTTAATTCAGGTTTCCAAAAAAAAAAAATTCCACTTCTTTTCTTTCCCTTTCATTTTATTTTAAACTTCGAAAAAATTTCCCGGGTATTATAGCGGAACTCGAAATCTCCGACGGAAGGCTCTGGATCTAGTTTATGCGAAGGGATGATGGTGATGATAATGAAGGCGATGAAGTAGGAGTGGAAGTAGAAGGTAGAGGAAGGGTGAAAGTGAGGAAGGCCAAGCGAGAGGCTGAGAGGCTCTTCTTTTCTCTCGGCGAAAGTGGAAGCGATAATCTTTAGGTAAGCTAGGGTAAAGTTTTGGAACAAATATAAAAAAATATAAAAAATAACTTAATATAAATATAAATTTAAATATAGATTAATTAAAAAATTAAATTTAAATATAACAATAACTCTTTTTAGAACAAATATAAAATAACTTAATATAATTATTAAATTAAACAAATTAAATTACATTTCTTTTTATATTTTATATATATAATATTTAAATTAAATATAAAAATAAAGTTATTTATTATTAAATATTAAAAAATCTTATATTAAAATAGATTAATTAAAAATGAAATTGATTTTCTAAATTAAATATAGCATTATAAGAATTAATTTTTTTATTTTTATGAAATCTATTTAATTTATCTGAACTTGCTTAATTATTTTAGATCATATTAATTTATATAAGAATTATTATTTATGAAGTGTCTCATTTTCAAACATCATAATTTAATTATATTTTATTTTATTTCTTAATGTAATTTATAGATTTCATTTTTTTCATAAATTATGTTTAATTCCTTATTTAAGAAAATGACAACTTCTTATTTTATTTTAATAGATTAATATATTTATTTTTTTCATAAAAAAATTAAATTAAATTTCTTTTTATATTTAACATATATAACATTTAAATTTAATATAAAAATAAATTAATTTTTATATTTTTTTATATTTTTTTATATTTAATATATTTAATATTTAAATTAAATATAAAAAAAATTATTTTTAGATTAAATTTCTTTTTATATTTAATATGTATAATATTTAAATTAAATATTAAATTCACTTTATTTTATTATTAAAAATTAAAATAAATTAATTTATTAAAATAGTTTAATTAAAAATGAAATTTATTTTTAATTAAATACTGAATTATAAAAATTAATTATTTTATTTTTATGATATCTATATAATTAGCGACGGTTTAATCAAACCGCCGCTACTTTGCCACGGTTTTAATCAAACCGCCGCTAATTTGCGGCAATTAGAACTTAACTGTCGTTAAGTAACGGCGGTTAGGCCTAACCGCCGTTAATTAGTCCTAACCGCCGTTAATTAGTGGCGGTGTTTGTTCAACTATCGCTATATATGAACTTAGCGACAGTTTTGCAAAATCGTCGCTATTTATCGGACGCTAAATAATGTTTTTTTTTGTAGTGGTCAATGCATTTTAGAAGCCACGAAAGCAATCATAATCAAGCAGAGTGAGACGTACATGTTAAAATGTCAATTTTGGAGTCATGGGCAGAAGGATGGTGCTATAGCATAATCCCACAGCGCTATAACGTCATATCAGCACAATTTAGAGCAGAAGCAAAGCCACGACGCTATAGCACTGTAGCACGACACTATAGCGCCATGGCAGAATTTAAGGAGCAGAAGAACAGTGCTGTAGTGCCATAAAACAGCGCTGTAGCACCGTGTTGCAAGGGTAGCTTCGGAAATTTGCATTTTCACTGATTTTAAAGGCCCTGGCTGCACGAAGTCGAGTATTTTGAGCTGTAATTCAAGTCTAAGCGTGAAGCTCTACTAGGGTTCGAGGGAAACAAGGTCGTGGAGCATCTTTGGTGGTTCGGGATCGAGAAAGGAGCTGACTTTAGATTTGGAAATGGAGTTTTTACTCTTCTTCTTCTTCTCTATTCTTTCTGAATTTACTTATGTTTACTTCTAGAATTGTGATTTCTACTATGACAATGCTAGACTAGACTCTTCTATCCTAGGGTTATTGTGTTCTTGCATGGATACTATGTTTGTTTGACAATTTTTATGGTTGAATTCAATGTATTCGGTATTTATTCAATTTATGCATAAACACTACATGTCTAGCAAGCACTTAGGGTAAATTGGAGGATTTAGGTGACCTTGAAAGAGGCATTTAGATTTAGTCCTAGAATTGAATACCGTTAGTTCTAGGTTGATTAATTGATTAATTACTAGATTCACCCGAAGGATAGACATATACCTGAGGGCCTAACGGAGTCAAAATTAGCTTGAACGAATTAATGCAACTCTCTGTTTTGATTTTCTACGTAGACATATGAGAAGACTAGTATTGAGTTAGAGTTTGTATAAGATCGACAGACCGTACAACGATATTAGGGAGTAAGATTAATATCGATATATTGAATTTGATTATTGAAAGGAACTAAACAACATAATTGAAGTGTTAGGCATAACCATAACCTTAGGAACTCTTAAGATTTGATTACACCAGTATCATTTGCACTAACTTTAAATCTCATTTTAATTTATTTAACCAACTTCAAAACCCCCATTTGTTTACTTTAAAATCTTTTTCACTACGTTTTGGTTATTTGAAAAATACTAGAAATCCCCCAATCCCTGTAGGTTCGACCCCTACTTGCTTTATAATCAAGTTTGTGTTTAATTGAAAGTAGGAAATAAATTCTTATATTAATTTGATTGCGCTCGGCACGCATCAAATTTTGGTGTTGTTGCCAGGGATTGGTTTATGAATTGATTTTTGTTCCTTTTAATGACCAGGACTTCTTGTGGAAAGGAGTTATTTTTTTTTTCTAAAAGTGAAAAGACAGCAAGAGAATTGGAAAAAAACTAAAGCTGAAAAGGCAAGCATTAAAAGCCTTAACTCTTGCTAGAGATTTAGATATTTTTGCTAATTTATCTGCAATTTTTACTGCAGGTGGGCCATCTCTTGATAATATGGCCACTGTATCTCTTCAAGTTAAACTCAATCAACTAACTAATGTTGTCTCTAAGTTGCATCTAGGTGCAATTCATCAAGCTCAAGCCTGGCCAGCAAGAGTATATAGGATATGTGCAATTATTGGGCACCCTACAGATATGTGTCATTCTCTTCAAGAGGACACTCCATATCAAGTTAATGATGTAGGTGAATTTCAACAACAAAGAGGATATGACCTCTACTCAAACACTTATAACCTAGGGTGGAGGAGCCAGTCCAACTTTGGAGGGGGGGATCACCAAGGTGTAGGACAGTTTGCACCACTACCTAATTTCCCACCCAGGTTTCATTCTGAAAAGAAACCCGGTTTGGAAGACTTGTTCATGCAATATATGTCTAAGATTGACTCACTCATTCAGAGTCAGGCTACTTCCTTAAGATGTTTAGAGACACAAATTGGGCAATTAACTACTTCATTAAACAATAGGCCTCAAGATAATCCCTCAAGTGCTACCGTGCCAATTCCACAGAAGGCAAAGAGCATGTCAATTCTATATATGTCGGTGTTGAAACATAAACTAAAGGGACCCTGGAAATTGCTGAAAACATTAAGGCTATAGAATAAGAGGTGGTTGAGGAACCAATAGAGAAAGCACATGCTAAGACTCCTGAAAAGGTGACTGGGCAACCTAAGCAACCACCTCCCTACCCTCAGAGGTTGTAGAAGCTAGATCAGCAAGCTAAGAAGGTTTTGGAAATATTAAGGCAGCTTCATATCAACATCCCGTTGGTGGAAGCTTTGGAGGAAATTCCTAATTACACCAAAGCAATGAAAGATCTAGTCAAAGAAAAACGTAGAATTAAGGAATTTGAAAATGTCACACTTACTTATAAGTGTAGCGCCATAGTGCAAAACAACTTGCTACAAAAGCTAAAGGATCTAGGTAGTTTCACTATACCCTGCTCAATTGGGAACTATTAAGGCAACAAAGAACTATGTGACCTATGGGCAAGTGCCAATTTAATGCCCAAATCGATCTTTAATAAATTGGGAATAGGTGAAGGCCGTCCAACCACCATGACTTTGCAGTTAGCTGATGGATCCATCATTTACCCTGAAGGAAAAATTGAAGATGTATTGGTAAAAGTGGACAAGCTCATATTTCCTGCAGACTTCATTGGGTTGGACTATATGGTCAAGCGAGATATGCCTATCATTTTGGGCAGGCCATTCTTAGCCACAAGTAACACCCTAATAGATGTCCAAAAGGGTGAACTAACTATGGGGTTCAAAGATGAACATGTGACATTCAATGTTTTCAACTCAATAAAGTCACTCAAGGAAAATGAAAATTTCCTTAAGGCTAAAGCTGTGAAAGAAGATGTTAATAGAGCAACTGTGGATTGTGATCTGAAAGACCATTACATTGACCCAGGAGAAATTCCACAGAAATTCTCAACTGAGATAGATATTGCTGACCAGTTTGGGGGTACTACAATGTTAAAAGCACCGCCTTGGTGCCATAAATCTATATCCCCACAGCCTATAAACCAAGACTTATCTTTTACACCAAGGGTGCAGAAAAACTTAACTAGCAGGGATGCTAGAACTTGGCATTCTTGCAAAGCTACATCAACCCCCTATGCTATAATTGATCCTGGCTGAGTTAAGAAAAAACTTGTAGTCAAGCTGAGGACGTTAAACTAAGCGCTTCTTGGGAGGCAACCCATGCAATTTTGAATTTATTTTATTTTATTTTGCTTTCATTTTATTTGTTTTGAATTTTGAATATTCTGAGATGCTTGAGTTCCTGTTTGTTTCAAGTCTTGATCTGAATATCTGTTGCTACCTCTGCCAGAGTTCTGATGCTTCCAGATGAAATTTTTCTTTTTATTTTATTTTCATTTTCTTGTTCCTTTTATTTTTTTTCCTCTTTTTGTTTTATCTGTCTTTCTGCTATTTGGTTATAAAGATACTCATCAGTGTTTTGGATAACTGTATTAATTTTATTGATCACTTGATGATATTAGTGTAATAGAATAACTGCGATAAAAGGCATAACCTTATTTGATTTAGTTGAGTCCATGACTTTTTGTCTTGTTGAAGCAGATTTCAGCCCTCTCTTGTGTCTCATTCCCTCTTGGTGTTGATAGTCTAAAAATTGAGGACAATGTTTGATTTTTAGTTTGGGGGTGGGAACGCAAAATTTTGCTAGACTTTTGCTTCTATTTAGTTTAGAGTAAAATTGCGAAAAAATAAAAAAAAAATTTGTTGCTTGTGTTTTATTTTTTTTCCTGGTTTTATGATTGGCTGAACCCCAAAGAGGAGATAATTCATGCCTATTTACTTTATAGTTGATTAGAAGAATTTGATTCATGTTATTCAATGCTTAGGTCTATCAGTAAACTTATTTCTTTACTACTTTTGGAAAAATTATATGCACATAATAGTTTAGCAAGAATTGATTGCTTGAATTAGAAGGATAAATTATATGCAATGCTTTGTATGCTTATTTCGAAACTAGGACTCTAGAACTTACCCAATATTTTCTTGAGGCAAAATCCTAGGTATTGCATGATTTAGGGAGATGAATTAGGCACGTTCTTTTCTGCGTTTGAGCCTTTCAAGCCTGACTTGGAATCATTTTATCCTTAATTAGTACCCTATTTTGAGCCTAATAGAAAAACCATGATGAATTTTTAAAAATAACCTGCATGAGCCTACCTGTCTAGCCCGAAAAGCAATTAAATACCCTTCAAGAGGTTAGTTGAGCACATGCTAAGCTAAGGGAGTAAGAAAAATGATGAAAAGCACAATCAAAGATTGTGTAACAATGTGAAAAGGTTGAAAAGAAAGAAAAGCAGAGAAAAGGTTGCCAAATAGGTAACTCCGACATGAAAAAGCTTTGAAAAGAATAAATATAAAGAAAAGTAGTGTCAAAAGCTTGTGGAAAAGTTGAAAAAAAAAACTCCTTGTGGCAATCGGTGCTATCATATGGCTGGCTCTTGACTTTAATATATATCCTATCCCTTCATTTGTTAGCCCATTACCTTAGGCCACGTTACAAGCTGAAAAGGCCTAATGATCTTTGAATTGTGTGATGCCTACATTAGTGGAGAGAAGGTAGAAAGGTAAGTATATGAAGTACCTAGAGTTGAAATATGATATACACTGTGGAGCATGTTAATCTAGACTACTAATTCTTGTTGAAGGTGATTGCTAGACTATTTTCACACACACACTCTAGAAGTAGGAAAGAAATTTGCTTTATCCAGGAATCTTTGCACTGTGTAATAGGAACTTATATTTTCTTATTAGCTATGATGTTAAACGGTGTGAATTCTGAGGATACAAATTTGACTAGTCATAAAGACTGTTGATAATTAAAGCATTTGCCTTTTATGAACTCTTGGTTTGATTTTACTTTACATGAGGACGAGCAAAAGCTTTAGTTTGGGGGTGTTGATAACTCTATAAAATATAGTTATTTGAGCGTTCACTACAGGAAAATTTATAGCGTTAATGGTCATTAAGTTGCATTTTGGATGGGTTTCAGAAGAATTTGCAATACTTAGTGGTTTAGTGATACTATTGCAAAATTTTGCCAAGTTTCAAATGAATTTAAGTGTTTAGATTATGTCTTGATGGTTATCCATGTAATCATTGATGCATTTCTTGTGTTTTCAGGGATAAAAAGTGCAAAGCAATGAAGTTCAATGCATTTGAGAAGCCATGAAAGCAATCGGAATCAAGCAAAGCGAGATGTACATGTTAAAATGCCATCCCAGGGCGCTATAGCGCCATATCAACACAATTTGCAGCAGAAACAGATGGCAGAATTTAAGCAGTAGAAGAACGACGCTGTATCGCCATAAAATTGCATTGTAGCACCGTGTTGCGAGGGTAGCTTTGTAAATTTGCATTCTCACTGATTTAAAAGGCCCGAGCTGCACAAAATCGAGTATTCTGAGCCGTAATTCAAGTCTAAGCGTGAAGCTCTACTACGGTTCGTGGGAAACAAGTTCGTGGAGCAATACCGTTAGTTCTAGGTTGATTAAACGGTTAATTACTAGATTCGCCTTAAGGATAGACATATACTCGAGGGCCTAACGGAATCAAAATTAGCTTGAACGAATTAATGCAACTCTCTATTTTGATTTTCTACATAGACATATGAGAAGACTAGTATTGAGTTAGAGCTTGTATAGGATCCACAGACCGTACAATGATATTAGGGACTAAGATTAATATCGATATATTGAATTTGATTATTGAAAGGAACCAAACAACATAATTGAAGTGTTAGGCATAACCATAACCTTAGGAACTGTTTAGATTTGATTACACCTAGTATCACTTGCACTTACTTTAAATCTCATTTTAATTTGTTTAACGAACTTCAAAACCCCCCTTTGGTTACTTTAAACTCTTTTCACTATGTTTTGGTTATTTGAAAAGTACTAGAAATCCCCCAATCCATGTGGGTTCGACCCTACTTGCTTTATACTCAAGTTTGTGTTTAATTGAAAGTAGGAAATAAATTCTTATATTAATTTGATTGCGCTCGGCATGCATAATTATACTAAGTGTAAAGGGGAATGTGGTCGACCCACGTTCTTGTTCGTAGCGGGTCGACCCACGATGGTTGAGCGTATCCCATGTCCTTAATACGAGAGCGTGTGTGGGAAGACATGGGTACAAGCCACGTACGAGGCAGGAGAATGATGCCACATGCCACTGATTCGCGTTGCTACTATCGTTCTAGAAGGCTAGTGCCACGTGTCCCTAGGAAAAATATTTTGTAGTTACATAAGTCCCCCAAGTCTGTGGATGATGGGCGCCTGTGGACTTAAGTTTCTTTAACAAGCTATTCGGGGAAAGGTCTCCTGCCAAGGGTTTTGCCCAAACAAGCTCGACCGTTAGTTAGATGGACTATGTTGGTCAGACGTTCGGATGAAAGAATTGCATGCTTTTTCATGAGGATTCCTCTTCGAAGGAATAGGCTGTCAGGGGTGCCACGTGTCTTAATTTTGACGGTTGAATGCTTGGCTTCCTCAGCAAGTTTCCCGAGCTGTCTCTACAGAAAAGTAAGCGTCTTTCCAAGGAGAGTCATCATTGCAAAGAAAGAAAATTCTGAAGATGTCCTCTGGGGTATGTGGAGGAATTTAGAAGCTTAATGGTATTACTGACCATTTGCAGTGTCTTTCCCAAGTTTCTTAGGGGCAAGTTCGTCTGTTCTGCTCGAATGAGGTTGTCTGTTGGATGAACCAAGTTGGTCAAGCGTATGGGCAAAGAGGATTCCGCATTCTCTGAGTTGCTTTTTGTAGAGGTAGGCTATCACTGGTGCCACGGAGCATGACCTGACCAGTTGTTGTTGCTTCGGGTGACTCGCAACTTCTGCTCAGCCATTTTTTTTCTATTAATGCTTGTGTGTTTTCGAGGGGTGCCATCATTTTGTCTTGGTTGTGGATTTTCCGTAAAGGCCCTTGGAGACCTTTGAGAGACTCTTGGGTTTCCTAGGTCTTGCAGGTCTTTCCTCCACTGGTTCTGGGATTTTGAATCTGAGCCGTTCCTTCCTCCACGTGTCAGGTTGAATCAGGCGGTTGCAACTTTGGGTGAGCACATGGGATGAATATTTTCCATTGTGAGAGTCGAGGAAGGCTGGGACTTTTGAATCGTCGTGCCTTTTGGGACCCTTATAAATACCCTGCACTTGAAAACGTTTTTAGTTTAGCATCATTTTCTCTGAACGCATCCTCCATATCTTCCATACCTCAGAGCTTTCCTTTGCCTTTCTGTCTTCATACCTCCATTCTCTTTAAGATTCTACCATGGTCGGCGACGATGATAGGTTGTACCCTTTCGACCTCACTGACTTGGAGGATATTTCCCTTCCTCTTCCTCTAAGCCGTAATCGGGATAGCAGCCAGAGTAAGGGGAAGAAACCAAGGCAGGACCTTTCTCTGGGCTGAGAAATGGCTATCGAAGCCTATATCGAAGCAACTTAAGGCCACATAAAGGTTGAACGAAAGCATACTTCATCTACTTCTGATAGGGTCCGAAGACAAGAGGATTTCCAAGGGTTAGAAAGGAGGAAAGATTGGAAAGGAGAAGGGAAGAAAGATGGAGGTAACCCTAAGGGGAGAGAAAACAAGAAAGGGGTTGGAAACCCTAAGGGTAAGGAAGGGGGTGCAAGAAGCCAACTGGGTTGGACTCGTGACCTTCGTCTCAAGTTTCTCACTGGAAGTTGACCACGACGGAGGCTTGATTGGTTGCTTCGGTGGAGGGTGCTTTTCTTCGTTCAGGGCCTGCTCGTCAATCTCCTATGAAGGTGGTTTTGTCCCACTCTCATATGGTGATCTCAGGTTCTACTGGTAATGCCGAGGAACATGCGAGGAAGAGAGCACGAATAGAGTAGGCAGTCGATCAAGCCGCTGTTGCTGTTCCTGTTAGGGAGAAGGCTGTAGTAGATGACACAATGGCTGAGGAAGCCAGAGCCCTCACTGTTGGAGGGAATGTAGGGGTGACTCAAATGGCTGAGGAAGCCAGAGCCCTAAACCCTAAACCCCAAACCCTATTTTGATTGGCCCACACTCTTGTTTTACACTCCTTCTACTTAATCATATTTTTCCTCTTAAGTTTTTTGGATCCATTAGGATTGGAGTTAGGCCTTGAGACACTCTGAGGCTTGTTGTGGATCCCCTCTATGTCCTAGATCTGAGATCTTCGAACCCCAAGACTTCATCTTCTTCTATTTTTTTAGTGGGTCGCGACCCTTTCCCTATTCTGAGCATCGATTGTTTTCTGTGTGTCACTGTCAGTTGTTTTCTGGAATATTGTTTTAGGGGTCGCGACGTATCCTGTTATAGGTCGCGACCCCCCCCCCCCATCTTAGAAGCCGTGGATCACAACGTATCATTTTATACGTCGCGACCCCCTGACTTTATAGCCTCGGGATTGGGAACCAAGGCCGTGGTTCGCGACCTACCCTTTTATAGGTCGCCACCCCCTAGCTTTCAAAGCCAGAAGAGCTTTCTTCCACTTTTCTTAAGTATCTCTATTATTTTTATTAAAGTAAGTGTAACCTAGTGCCAGTAAGGAGCTTTTGCTTCTATAGGAGCACTAGTATTCATGCCATCTAGGCTCACTGCCTAATGAGCATTCTCACACAAACTTTTCTCAATCTTGTTGCTTGTTTGTAATGCAGGGTAGATAGGTGTTGAGAGGCCTTTGTCTCTTTAGGCACATTGCACTGGGAAGCCATCTGAGTCTTTGCTTGAAGAGCCTCCTCCCACCCACACACTTGCATGCCACGCGAACTACGTGGACTTTGATCTCTCTTTCAGGGTACGTAAGCCCTTGCTCTTATCCTTGGTCAAGTCCATCTTTGTTTTCTTTCTTGTTTTGTGTTCTTTTTCCAATATTTTAAGACCAAACAATTTAAATATTAATTTTTGGGTAACCATCTTCGGATGGGGGAAGAGGCGTGCCTAACATCTTCCCCTCATCTCTCCCGAACCCAAACCTTTTTAAACCTATTTTTTTACTTAAATTTTGAACTATTTTTCTTTTCAAAGTTTTAATGGAAAACTTGGTGGCGACTCCATCGAGCACGCGGTCTTCACAGTTGGAGACTCCACTGGGGAACTTTAGAGAGTCAAGCCCTTGTTTTTTAAAATTAGTATTTAAATTGTTTGGCCTTTAATATTGGATATTTGTTTGTATGCATTTGTATATTTGTTGCTTTTCTTGTTTTGCAGTGTTTCCACTTTAAAGTGGAAAGGAAAGGTAGTTAAGGTGCTCCTAATCACAAGGTAGACAATTTAAATTGCTACCTACCCAAACTTTGCTCTTATACCTGGAGCGTGTCCGTAATAGTTAGATTAGGATATGAGAATCTTTCCCTGTTGGGCTTTGGACTATAGAGGTTGACCTATCTATCCTACTTAGATTGTTACTTGCCTTAAGGGTTGATATGCGCAAACTTTTCTGTGACAGGATCCCCTCTTAAGTCAGGGTCTCCACCTTTGGTGGGGCCAATCTAAGAGCCTTTTTAGGGTGTCTAGATCCCAAGCTTAACGATGTGCAAGTTGATCTTAAAGCCTACCCTTACTAGGCCAGCATATTTTAAAGACCTTAAGAGCCCAACCTTTAGGACATAAGGAACAAGTTTCCCACCGCATGCATTGCATGACATGCATTTCAACGCTTTCCATATTATGCGTAAATCTTTTCTTTTTATTTTCTTTTATCACACTAACATTCTCTTTTCCTTTTATTATTAGTCATACTTTAAAAAGAAAAAAATTCGAAATGGCATCAGAACATAACATGGCCTTTTGTTCACCTACAAGTCTTGCTTTCACGGGGAAATGAGTCGGAGTCATGATACAAGCCAACCCTGTGGAAAATCTGATCAAGATGAGAGAGCATTTGCCTAGTTAAGAACTAAGGAGGTTTCATGGTCGTTATGGGGACATCTTAGATCTCTTGGATATCAAGATCGTTGAAGACGCACTTCAAGCTCTCCTCCAATACTGGGGCAACTAATTCTCGGACTGGCTCAAGGCCTAACTCCAGTCCTAATGGATCCAAAAAACTTAAGAGGAAAAATACGATTAATTAGAAGGAGTGTAAAATAAGAGTGTGGGCCAATCAAAAAAAGGGAAGATTTACTTAGCCTACCCTTTTATAGGTCGCGACCCCCTGGCTTTCAGAGGCAGAAGGGCTTTCTTCCACTTTTCTTAAGTATCTCTATTATTTTTGTCAGAGTATGTGTAACCTAGTGCCACCAAAATGGACTTAAAAAGGTAGATCATGAAAGTCGATGGATGTGAATTGGCCACTCATCTTAGTGAGGAACTTCTGATAATGAATTAATTTGGAATCTTTAGTTTTCCATTCCCCTTTCGTCTGGTAAATTATTAGCACGGAGTCCCCATAGACTTATAACTCCTTGACTCCCAGTTTCATGACGGCTTGCAACCCACAGATACAAGCTTTGTACTTTGCCATGTTGTTGGTGCATTCGATATTCAGTTTGACTGCGATGGGAAATTGCTTTCCATTTTGGGGAAATGATGATGGCTCCAATACCACTCCCAAATACATTTACTGCTCCATCGAAGAACATTTCCCAACCCTTTACATGAGCCTCTTCTACTATGACATTTAGTCCTTCATTTGCTAATTGGTAACCTAAGGTATGCTCCTCTTTTAAAGGGTTGATGGCCAAGTAGTCTGCTATAGCGCTCCCTTTAACTGCCTTCTGTGCGACGTGCTTGACATCATATTCTGCCAATACCACTTGCCATTTAGAAACTCATCTTGATACATGAGGGCTTTCGAAGATATATTTTATGGGATCCATGCATGATTTGAGGAGCGTCTCATAATAAATCATGTAGTGCCTTAAGCGGCGTAATGTCCATATCAACGCGCAGCAGGTTTTCTCCATCAACGAGTAATGAGACTCATTGGGGTCGAACTTCTTGTTCAAATAGTATACTGCTTGTTATTTCCCTGTCACCAGATCACGTTGCCTAAGGATAACTCCCATTGACTCAGCCAGTACGGTCAAATATAACAATAGGGGTCTTCTTGGTGTAGGCGGCACTAGTACTGGTGGGCTAATGAGATATTCTTTTACAGCATCAAATGTTTGCTGACACTCCTCATTCCATTCTGCGGGCTGATTTTTCTTAAGAAGCTTGAATAAAGGAGTACAAGTTACTGTCAAATTACAGATGAAACGAGCAATGTAATACACTTTGCCCAAGAAGCTTCGTACTAGCTGCTCGGAAGTAGGTGGGGGCATATCTCTGATAGCCCTGATCTTGTCTGGGTCTACCTTAATCCATTTTCAACTTACAATAAAGCCAAGGAGCTTTCTAGACTGAGCCCCAAACATGCATTTACTCGTATTGAGTCGCAGTTTAAACTTCCATAGCCTGTCAAAGAGCTTTTTCAAGACTTTGACATGACTCTCGTTTTCGGCTGATTTGGCTACCATATCGTCCAGATAGACTTCTACTTCATTGTGGATCATGTCATGGAATAGTACCACCATAGCTCGTTGATATGTAGCCCCAGTCTTCTTTAACCCAAAAGACATGACCTTTTAACAATAGGTCCCTCATTGTGTAATGAAAGTGGTTTTGATCTTATCTTTAGGATGCATAGGTATCTGATTGTAACCTGAGTATGCATCCATGAACAAATAACGGAAACTACCAGCAGTATTGTCCACTAGGACATCTATGTGTGGAAGGGGAATGTTATCTTTAGGAGAGGCCTTATTGAGGTCCCTGTGATCTACGCACATACGAACTTTCCCATCCTTCTTTGGATCAGGGACTATGTTTTCCATCCACTCTGGGTAGACAGACACTTCCAAAAAGCTGGCATCCCATTAATTTTTAACTTCCTCTTTAATCTTGAGGGACATCTCAGGCTTCATGCGTCTTAACTTTTGCTTCTTCGACTCCATGTGAGAGAAGATGGGTATTTTATGGGATGCGATTCTAGGATCCAGCCCAGGCATATCTTGGTATGACCAGGCAAATACGTCCATGTACTCTTTCAATAGCAAAATCATATCTTTCCTTTCAGGATTGTCGACAATCTTCACCTCTCTCTTATCCTCTTCAGTCCCCAGATTTATAAGCTCGACTACCTCTTGATAAGGAACCATTCCCTTTTAATCTGATTCAACAATTTTGGCGAATGCGGGAGGAACATCCTCATCATCAGAGACATACTCAAATTGCATATGATCATTATCCAGGGATTCATAAAAATCGGGGATCACCGCATTAGGCGGGATCTCAGAGAATTCTAATTCTCTGAGGGCAAAGTAAAAGAAAAGACATAAATTAAGAGTGTGAAAAGAAGAGGGGTATAGAAGAAAGCACTTATGAACAAAAGTTTGGTAATTATGCAAGCCACTTTATTGAGGACTTGAAACATAACATCAAAATAGCTCATAAATGCATGATTCTTCGATCTAAACCTAGAGCTCGATTTTAGATCGATCACAATTCTCACTTTACTTAGAACTACTAATTGATAACACCCAATCACCCTCCCAATTGTCCAAGCTAGTTCCTTCTTCTGAACGCCATATGAGGAGGTCTCCTCCATCAGCTTCTTCCTCATTTATCGTGGAGATTTGGCTATCCTCTTTTGCTGCTTTGGCCAGCACAAACAACTAGGTTAGGTGTAGGTGTCTCTTCTCACTGCCCCTATTGTATCTTGTCCCAGTATGGCCTATCCCAAATTGGGCTTCTCGTTCCTTAGGCTTAATGCATTTGGTCATTCCAGCCAATGTGGGGCCCAACCCTTGTGCCTGTTGGTACCCTTCTTTGGCCATAATTTTTATAGTCACACTGTTGATTTGGAAAGTCTCCTTAGACCCCTCTTCCAGAGCCTCTACAGCACTATCAATGAATGGCACCGAGGACGGGTGGCTAATCAGCATACTCTCATCTCCTTTGATGGTGACTATCCTTCCATCTCTAAGAAACTTAATTTTCTAGTGGAGAGTGGAAGGGACAGATTTGGCCTCATGGATCCGTGGTCTGCCCAGCAACATTGTGTAGGTTGTGTCTACCTCCATAAGTTGGAATGGGATATCGAAGGTAAATGGCCCAATTTCTATAGGGAGAGTAACTCCCCCCATGGCCTCTCTTCTTGTCCCATCAAAAGCTTGGACTATCATATTGCTTGCGTTGATACGCGTTGACTCAACTAGCAATTGTTGGAAGGTGGTGTTAGGCAGTACATTGAGGACTGATCCTCCATCAACGACGAATTTTGCTATCGTAAAGCCATAACACTTGACAGTGATGTGTAAGTCTTTTGTCCCTGGACAAACATCTTCATTTAAGAAAGAAAGGATCGACGCATGCTTGACAACGTCAACAAAGCTCACCATGTTCTCCAGTGCAATCTTCTTGGGAACATGCGTGTCAGCCAACACCTTTAAGAGAGCTTGACAGTGCCTATCCGAATTGAGCATAAGGGAAATTATCGAAATCCTAGACGGTGTCTTTCTTAATTGTTCGACAATGTCGTAGTCACTTTTCTTGACTACGCTCAGGAATTCTTTTTCTAATTCTGTCTCTTCTTCAGGACCGTCCTTCTTTTGTGAGTTTTCAGGAACCTCTTTTTCTTTTTCATTTATAGGGGTTTCCTTTGTTGCCTCTCGTGGATTCTTCGTATATATTCTTCCGCTTCTGGTGAGCCCTTGCCCCTGAGTGACATTGGCACTTGTAAGTGTCTTACCAATTTCTACTTTCTTACCTCCAATATCGACGACAGCTTGGAATCTCCATGCGACTGCTTTGTTGAGACATAAGGCAATGGCCCCGGTGGGTAAATAGTTGTTTTTGGGTGCGAAGTGCTCGACTTGCCTGGCTTATTAATAGTGGAAAGTGGAGAGGGCTTGGATGATGGCGACACTTGCGAGGACACTTTTGCCCCTGGGAAGTTAATGGTGAAGGGTAATATCATCCCTACTTTATCTTCAATGGAGGTAGCACATATATGAGGTTCACACCTGCCCTTCATTATAGTCAAAATCCCTAAATGTATGTATTACTGAACCAATTTCCTCCATGGCGCGTACATGTTGGTGAATGTCCGCCCGACAAGTGATAATGACATAAATGTTCTTGGTTAGCATACACACAGGAGACGTGGCCGGGGGTAGCTAGGGCTTTGTAGATTTGTTCTGGAGTGAAGGAGGTCTGGGAGACATCCTTAACCACAAACTCCACCTCTTCTACAGCATTTGCCCCATGCTCGGGTAGCGAGTTCTTGGTGATGTTTGGGAGGCTGATCCACCCTGCGTCAATCATCTGCAGGACGTGAGTCTTAAAATGATCACAGGTGTCAATAGAGTGTCCTTTAGCGCCTTGGTGGTATATACAAGACAGCTCTGGCTTGTACCATGGTGGATAAGGAGGCTCCCATGTCCTTCCGGGTCAAGCGCACATCATCTGCTGCCCCTACAAATACTCGAAGAGTTCTGCCCTGGTGAGCCCAAGTTCCGGTAGCTCCCTATTCCTATTGTTTGCCTTGTTGTTATTGTTTTTTTGAGACTGACTTTATTGTGAATTTCCCTGACTTCCCCAGCAGAGTCAACAACTGTGAAGACTGCGCGCTCGACGGATTCTCCACCAAGTTTCCATTAAAACTTGGAAAAGGAAAATAGTTCAAAATTTAAGTAAAAAAATAGGTTTAAAAAGGTTTGGGTTCGGGAGTCTGTTTGAGATGAGGGTAATGTGTTAAGCACCCCTCTTCCCCGTCCAAAGACGTTTACCCAAATATGTGCAACCTTTGTGCCACCAAGGAGCCTTTGCTTCTATAGGAGCACTAGTATTCACGCCATCTGGGCACGCTGCTTGATGAGCATTCACATACACACTTTTCTAAAGCTTATTACTTGTTTGAATGTAATGCATGGTAGATAGGTGCCAAGGGGCCTTTATCTCTTTAGGCACATTGCACTAGGAGACCATCTGAGCCTTTGCTAGATGAGTCTCCCCCACACCCACACACTTGCATGCCTCACGAACTACGTGGACTTTGAACCCTCTTTGAGGGTACGTAAGCCCTCGACTCTTATCCTAGGTCAAGCCCATCTTTGTTTTCTTCCTTGTTTTGTGTTTTGTGTTCTTTTCCCACATTTTAAGGCCAAACAATTTAAGTATTCTTTTTTGGGATAACCATCTTCGGACGGGGGAAGAGGGGTGCCTAACACCTTCCCCTTATCTCAAGCAGACTCCCGAACCCATTTCTTTAAAAAATCCATTTTCACTTTAAATTTTGAACTATTTTTCTTTTCCAAGCGTTGATGGAAAACTATGTGGCGACTTCGTCGAGCGCGCGGTCTTCACAGTTGGCGACTCCACTAGGGACATAAGAGAGTCAAGCCCTTGTCTTAAAAATTAGTATTTAAATTGTTTGGCCTTTAATATTGAAAATTTGTTTGTATATATTTGTATATCTGTTGTTTTTCTTGTTTTGCAGTGTCTCCACTTTAAACTGGAAGGGAATGGTAATTAGGACGCTCCAAATCACAAAGTGCACAATTTAAATTGCTACCTACCCAAAATTTGCTCCTACACTTGGAGCGTTTCTGTAACAGTTAGATTGGGATATGAGAATCTTTCCCTGTTGGGCGTCGACCTACAGAGGTTGACCTATCTATCCTACTTAGATTGTTACTTGCCTTAAAGGTTGATACGCGCAGACTTTTCTGTGACAGGATCCTCTCTTAAGTCTGGGTCTCCACCTTTGGTGGGGGCAATCTAAGAGCCTTTTTAGGGTGTCCATATCTTAAGCCTAACTGTTATTCTTGAGCCACAGAACCACAAAGAACCGGAGAACTTTTGGTTCTTGGTTTAGAACAACTTAGAAAGATTTGAGCGTGAGAGAGAAGAAGAGAGAATAAGAGAACAGAGAGACTGAGAATGAGGGGAATAGATTCAGGACAACTTTTATTCCACCAAAATAAAATGCTCTATATATGCTGAGATAGCATAGGATAGGTATTTATAGAGATGCCTGGCTTTAACAACTATAACAAATTAAAGCTGTTATAACTGAAAAATAAAACTAAGGACAACAGAATAACTGTTGTAACAAAAGCCAAACAAACATTGTTGGCTTATAATAGAAAACCACCTAACTGGAAAAATACAACAGAAAATTGGTTCCATATCTAACAATCTCCACCTTGGGACCAATTCTATACATTGAAAAGCACCCTAAGAATTACAACCAGAGACACCAACTAAGCCAACACACAACTCAAACTTAGCAGTAGGTAGTGGTTTGGTCAACATGTCCGCAGGATTCTGTGAAGTGTGAATCTTCAAGACTGTGACTTCTCCACTTGAAACTATATCTTTGATATAGTGAAACCTCACACTAATGTGTTTGGTTTTAGAGTGAAAAGTATCATTCTTTGTTAGGTGAATTGCACTCTGGCTGTCTGATAACACTGCTACTGAATCTTGCATAACACCAAGTTCAGTGGCTAACACTTTCAACCAGATTGCTTCCTTTAATCCCTCAGTAGCTGAAACATACTATGCTTCTATGGTTGAGAGAGCAACAACTTATTGTAGGTTGGATTTCCAGCTAATTTCACTTGAAGCAAACAGAAATATGAATCTAGAAATTGATTTCCTTTTGTCCCTATCACCAGCATAATCTGAGTCTACAAAACTAGTAACCTTCAGCCCATTTTTGCTCTTTGCAAACACCAATCCCAGGTTGGAAGTACCTTTAAGGTATCTAAGAATCCATTTGACAGCACACCAGTGTTGTTTTCCTGGATTATGCATGTAACGGCTAACTACACTTACTGCATAAGCCAAATCTGGTCTAGAGCACACCATGGCATACATTATGCTCCCTACTGCATTTTGATAAGGGATTTTTTCCGTCTCTTCTGCCTCTGCTTTTGTTTTGGGACATAGCTCAGAGGATAATTGGAAATATGTAGCTAGAGGAGTAGTAACTGGCTTAGAGTCCTTCATATTGAATTTCTCTAAGACCCTCTTGATGTAGGCTTGTTGAGATATGTATAACTTCCCATAAACCCTATCTCTCTTAATCTCCATGCCTAGGATCCTTTTAGCTGGCCCTAGGTCCTTCATCTCAAATTCTGAACTTAAATCCTTCTTCAAATTACCAATTAGCATATCATCAACATATAGAAGGAGATAGATGTAGACCCCATTGGTTGCCCTTTTAAAGTAGACACAACTGTCAAAGTTACTTCTCTGAAAATTCTGGTTCATCATTAAAGAGTTAAATCTCTTGTACCATTGTCTGGGAGCTTGCTTAAGTCCATAGAGTGACTTCTTAAGTTTGCATACACACTCTTCCCTTCCTTGAGCTTCAAACCCTTCTGGTTGGGTCATAAAAATGTCTTCTTCTAGCTCCCCGTTTAGAAAGCCAGTATTGACATCCATTTTCTCTAACTCCATGTTTTGTTGAGCTACTAACCCAAGGATGAACCTTATAGAAGTGTGTCTTACGACAAGAGAGAAATCTCATTATAATCAATGCCCTCCTTTTGATGAAAGCCCTTCACCACCAACCTAGCTTTCCACCTAGGTTGTTCAACACCTGGTATTCCTTGTTTTCTCTTGAAAACCCATTTGCACCCCAACACTTTTCTATTTTCAGGCTCTTGACAAAGCTCCCAGGTTTCATTTTTGTGTAGGCTTTCCATTTCCTTTTCCATGGCAGCCAACAACTTGTCTACATCTGAACCAGAGATTGCTTCTTTGAAATTGGATGGCTCATCATCATTGTTAAACTCTTGAGCTGCAAGTAGAGCATAGGCAGTCATGCCTTTCTCATCAATGAACCTTATAGGTCTTCTCACTTCCCTCCTAACTCTATCTCTAGCAACTGAGTATCTTTGAGGTGCTGCTCCTTCTTCTTCTTCCCTTGTAGGGACTGATTCAGTTGCTCTTTGTAGTGGATCCATTTGATGGATTTCAAGGTTAGGAGTTTGTTTTGGGGCTGGAGACTTGGCAGAAATTTCAACTTGTGCTAAATCTTCTTGTGCCTTCTTAGAAACTGCACAAGGAATAATAGGAGTAGTACCTTGTACATGGTGTATAAATTCTGACTCATTAAAGACTACATTCCTACTAAGAATTACTTTCTTAGTTTCTAAACACCATAGTCTATATCCTTTAAATTCAGTTGCATACCCCAAAAAAATGCATTTAATTGACCTAGGTGATAACTTTCCTTCATTTATGTGAGCAAAAACAGTATAGCCAAAAACTCTTAAATTTGAGTAGTCAACTGACTTACTAAACCATACTTCTTCTGGGATTTTTTGATGAAGGGCTGAATGAGGTGACCTATTGATGAAATAGCAAGCAATAGATGCTGCTTTTTCCCAGAACTCTTTGCTGTCCCAAAGTCCAGCATTTGAGAGCATACATCTGGTCTTTTCAAGTATGGTTATGTTTAGTCTCTCTGCCACCCCATTCTGCTATGGGGTTCTTGGAAGTGTTCTGTGTCTGCCAATGCCATTGTCACTACAGAATTTGTCAAATTCTGAATTGCAAAACTCAAGCCCATTGTCTGTCCTGAGTCTCTTAATTTTCTGTCCAGTTTGATTCTCAACCAAGGCTTTAAATTCCTTGAATTTGGACAGTGCCTCACTTTTATGCTTCAAAAAATAGGCCCACACCTTTCTAGAGTAGTCATCAATGATGGTCATCATGTATCTCTTGCCTCCAAGAGATGGAACTCTAGATGGACCCCACAAATAAGAGTGAAGGTACCCCAAGAATAGCTTCTGTAGTGTGCTTCCCTTTTGAGAAACTCACCTTCCTTTGTTTCCCTAGAATGCAGTGCTCACAAAGTTCCAGCTTCTCCAAAGTCTGATCACCAAAAGAACCTTTCATGTTTAATATCTCCATGCCTTTTTCACTCATGTGCCCCAATCTCATATGCCATAGCTTTGCAAGACCCTTATCTCCTGCTAAAATAGTTTGAGCAGCAAAACCTTTCTCTTTAACAATGAAGGCCAATAGGAAATAAAGGTTTCCCTTTCTCTTTCCTTTCATGAGAGTGAGAACACCCTTGGAGATCTTATTTTCTCCACCTTCAGCTGTATATTTACAGCCTAGTGATTCCAAGGTACCCAAGAAGATTAGGTTCCTTTTCAAATCAGGAACATGAGCTCGAATCTGAATTGTTCCTATGCCTTTAATGTTGCAAACAACATCATTCCCCATCAAGATATGTCTAGAATGCACAGGTTCATAAGTGGAAAACCACTCTTTATTGGGACACATATGGTAGGTGCATCCTGAATCCAAGATCCATTCTTCTTGATCATCAGCAATAGCAGCTATAGCCACTAAGACATCTCCATCAGATTCTGAAATTTGCTACTACAACTTCAGCAGGCTTAGGATTCTTGTTTATTCTTCCTTTTCCTTCTTGTTCTTGAGCTTGTAGCAATCTGAGATTTCATGCCCAAGCTTCTTGCAATACTTGCAAGATTTTCCTGAATTCTTCCCTCTAGATTTAGAACGATGCTACTTCTTGCTGGAATATGATTTTTCTTGAGTTCTTCCTCGAGCAGTAAGGGGACCCCTTTCTTATCTGAAGGAATCTCAAGATCAAACTTCTCTTTGGAGAGAACATTGGATTTCACATCTTCATATGAGAGAGTTTCACTTGAGCTGTACAACATGATTTCTTTAAGGTGTTTGTAGGAGGGAGGAAGAGAAACAATCAACAAAACAGCCTTGTCTTAATCTTCAATTTTCACTTCAAGATTCTCCAAGTCTATCAAGATAGTGTTGAAATCATTTAGGTGTGACCTTAAAGAGCTTGATTCTATCGTCCTCAAGCTATAAAGCCTCTCCTTCAATCTGAGCTTGTTGGCCAGATTGTTTGTCATGTAGAGGCTCTCCAATTTTGTCCATAACGCAGCAGTGGTGGTTTCTTGAATAACTTCTCGAAGGACATCTTCTGAAAGGCATATTTGAATTGCTGCCAATGCCTTTTCATCCAATTCTTCCCAGCTTTCTTCAGACATTGTTGCTAGTTTCTTGGATTTCCCATCAGGAGCTCTCTTCAATCAATTCTGAGTAAGGACAACTCTCATATGGACTTTCCAGATGCTGAAATTAATCTGCCCATCGAATTTCTTGATGTCAAACCTTGTAATGGTTCACATGACTCTAAATCTTGATGTTCTTGAACAAAGGCTCTGATACCACTTGTTGGATATATTCGGGTCTTCGGAACTAAATATCCGCCCATGTGGGAGTCCGATCGGGTTGAGTGAGGATCCGTTAGAAAGCTCACTGAAAGATGAACAAAACGACACCAAGATGACACTCATCGGAGGTCACACGAGTCCGCACTCGTGGCCCAAAGTGGGCTAGGTGATCATGATGGAAGCATGATATTTTGTTCATATTCCAAGTCCCACATTGCTTGCGTCAATAATGGGAGCTCTCTCATCCTCCTATAAATAAGAGTGACTCCACATCTTTCTAGTTGCTCATTCCATGTGTTGGAAAGAGGGGTCCCGTTTGGGAAACCCCACTCAGTATAATTTTCTCTTTCTCTTGAGTCCTCTTCCGCGCATCAGTCGTGGACATGTGGCTCTATCTCTCGTAGGTAGAGTCCTCCGTTTGGTGCGGCCCTTTTTGTAGCTCATCGATTGGAGGTCAGTCCTGGTGGAGCAGAGGCACTGGCAAGATCCGAGGTTTTAGCGATGACGTCCAGGTTAGTAGCCTCCGCAATATTTATTTTTGCTTGGATTTATTTTCGGTTTTTCTTTTAGGTCCTTCGGTAAGGCCGGGTCAAGTGGATCCAGGCCTTTCCCTACATTGGTATCAGAGCATGCTTATGTTAGAGCTTTGTTCTCTAGGGCTTGATGAACCGAAAAGGGTTAGAAACATGTTTAGGGCTTGTATGATTTTTATTTAAAACTTAGGAACATGCTTAGGTTCCCAGTTTTAATTTTGATTTAAAACATGTGATAATCATATATTGTAGGGTAGGGTCCTATGATTTTTGAATTTAAATTATGTGTTAATTTTTTAATTCAATATTGATTGGTAACCCATACCTTAAAAAAACCTAGAAACATGTTTAGGTTCCCCTTTCAATATTAAAGATCCTAATTGACATGCATGTATATATTATTTAAGGTTTGTGTACCCTACGAATTAGATATATACCGGTGGATGTATGCTATTTGGGGATGGGGAATATTGACTGAAGAGGTTGACCGGCAAAGCAGGCCATCGACGGTGGCCGACTGGCGGAAGTCCGGCAGCCGCCGATGATGGTTCACCGGCGAACGGCGCGGCCGCAGGTGGAGGTCCGACATTCGCCGATGGTGGTTCACTGGCGAACGGCGTGTCTGCCGGCGGAGGTCCGGTGACCGTCGTTGCCCGCGAGTTACCGGTGACAACGAAGGCCCGACGACCTCTGCCACCGCGGGTCGCCGGCAGGAGGTTTTACGGCGACTTGCGCCGGTGCCGGAAGAGGACCGGCGACCTACGCCGCCATAGGCCGTCGGCGCCAGCGGCCGAACGTTCTCCGCAAACCGCCGCCGCCACCTGTCGCCGGTGACGGAGGCCGGTGGTACACTGGCAGTTGGCCGACGCGACCGTTGACTGTCGGAGGTCAACGGTTAACCGTTGACCAGCGTCACGAAGTTTTTTGTCGCGCATAATTTCTCAGTTTTAGCTCCGATTTCGACGATTTTTGAGTTGTTTTCTTGTTTTCGCGAGAAGAATCCAAATATGAGGAGAAGTTAGGGTGAATTGGAGTCTAAAGAACGGTTATGACCATCTCTTAACTCATTCACATACACAACGAAAGAGAAGATTTAAGTGGTTTGTGATCATTCAAATCATCTTAAGTGTTTTACTCGAGTGGGAGCTAGGGGAAGCATATGGCAAACCCATAACTCGATGTAAATGCTTATCCACGTGTGAATATAAATAGTAAGTGACTATTTAAATGATCGTAAGTCGTTGTAATCAAGAAGAAGTTCGTGATCGTGACTGTGGCGACTCAATGTCCTTCTTGATCGCTTACGTAGTGGGAATCTAAAAGGGATTTTGAATAGTATGTGACTATTTTATGAAAATTGTTAAGTCAAGCAGAGAAAAGTGTACATATATAGGCTCTCTATGTGATGAGGGTGGTTGACCCTACTTCTCGAATGCAGAGACTGACTATATCTACACTCATCTTGCGCTGATTACAATTTTCAAGAGTTGTGTGTTGTGTAATAAGGAGCTGTGTAATTAGTGTTAGTGTTTAGGATTCACTGATAGTGTAACTGCAAAACTTGTAAATATGGATCACATTATCGAGACCGGTTTGGTGACATTATGGCCACCAAACTGAGGTAACTTACAATCAAGTTTGATGACTCCAAGATGCGCTTTGATAGTGAATACGCATTTAAGGAAGAAATCAAAACATGATTTGCGTGAATGAGTAAACCTGAAAACTTGCCACTAGCAAACAGTAAGTTCAAATTGTTGATAGATCTCTTCCCTCCTATTGGGAGTGCATGTAGGTCATTCTGACCTTCACTAATACCATCAAGTTTCTTGATGATATTAAACACCACCTAGTGCTCAAGGATTGGTGGCACAAGGCTGCGAAATCTATCAAACACGTAGCCTTACTTAGAGCTCTAGGCTCCAAGAACAAGGACAATGGGTCCAAGAGATGTGGTGCTAGGAAGAGAAAGTGTAAGTGTAAGGTAAGTAGCCTCAGTTCAAAGGAAAAGCAAGAGAGGAAAAGAGATTTTGGCCAAGGTCGAATGTTGCTTGGGCCAATCCATAAGGCACTATGCGCAAAAATTGTTTGCAGCAATCATTTTCTTCTCACCCATGAACATTGGTTCTTGGAGTTTCATCCTCTGCCCAATGGGAGCAGAAGTATCCTCGTGGGAACAAAGCATTATTAAATTTAAGAGGTTGGACAGCTACAAAACGAAGTTGCGTAGTGGCCACTATTTATCTTTATATATGTTTTGTGTTCTAGATACTAAACGGAACTTATTATGAGCTGTTTTTTCCGTGAGAGAACTTAAGATATAATGTGATTCACATATTTATCATGACTCCTTAGTGTTAGTTTTTTATTTTATGACAATGGTTGTGTTGTGATACACTTTGAATTACATTCCCGTAATTCAACTAGTTGCTTTACTGTGTCTTCCTCTGTGGTTGATACACCTATTTGGCAAGTGCGTGTGAGATGCAATTACATATTAGCAAAGGAGACAAAGCAACTTGTTGTTGTGTCTTCCTCTGTGGTTGATACACCTATTTGGAAAGTGCGTGTAGGACGTAATTGCGTATTAGCAAAGGAGAATTTGTGAGGACAAATTCCCAATGCTAGTTTGTAAACGTTGCCTTACAGACAAAGCAACCTAAGAATCATTCAGTCATGAAATCAGAAAATTCTCTTTCATCAAATTAGTCCACTTGGACATCAGCGGTCCAATAAGCTTAAGGGCAAGGCAAGCGGCCTAGTATTTTCTAACAGTTATGTGATGAAATTGGTATAGTTAAACAACTAATTATTCCACATACTCCACAACAAAATGAGTTGCTCCTGGAGTTGGTTAAGTTGGAAATGACTCAAGTGAACGTTCCCATTAGGGAGATGTTTTGCCAACAGTCACTTTCGTACATAACCATATGCCCTTTCAAATTATGTGAGTGACTCCTTATGAGTTCTAGTTAGGTAAAAGACCTGATTAGAGTATGCTGAGACCATGAGGGTATACAACATCCTTGATCATTCCTATAAGTATGGGAAGTTTGACCCTAGAGGCAAGCAGCGTGTCTTCGTAAGATAGCTTGGTCACTCAAAAGGATACGTCTTCATTAGCGAGAATGAAGACACTCTGGTCACATAATTTGAGTCTAAGGATATAATGGTCCTTAAGACAAACTTTTCTAGAGCAAGGGAGACGGATTTTGGGATGTGCCACAACACGTTTAGAGGAGCGTATAGACGCATCTCTAGTTGCTGAGTCCAGTGGGAGTAATGCTTACGAGGAGCATGTCTTCCACGAAGCACAATCCAAGAGGAGTACTAAATTATCAAGTAGAGCCTTTGATAGTTCAAAAGGCTCTCGCCGGCCCTACTAGTAAAAGTTGTACTAAAACGATGGAAGAAGAAAAGACGAAGTCTATAAGGACATACCAAGTATAAGGCTTGGTGGATTTGCCCCGCGTCACAAGGCATTTTGAGAACAAGTGTGCTCTCAAAAGTTAAGGGAGGCAGATTAGTCAATCGACCACTACTAGGCACATTAAGCAGTGAAGAAGTACACACAACAAAAAGGTATCTAATGTGACGAAACCTTCTCGTTTGTTGTGTGGTCAGAGTATGATTCTAGCTTTGGTCACCAGTTTAAGTCTGGGAGTACATCGATTAGGATGTCAAGACCACTTTATTGAATGGCAAACTAGGTGAAGGGATCTACGTGCACAAGCACATAGGTCTCATGGCAAAAGGCCAGGAGCGCAGAGTATGCCGACTCCAAGGATCTGTCAAGATCTTCATCTAGACTCGTGGTAATTGACCACTTAGTCCATTTCAAGAAAGCTGAGAGTATTTCATTACCCTCACGCTATATGTAGAAGACATATGGCTAGATAGAAATGACACAAAGGCTGCTTTAGCCAATTAAAGATGGCTATCCTTTCATCTTTAAGATAAAGGAATTGGGTTAGGCGGTGCACTACAAGAAAAGGGGTTTTCAGTGACGACTTTCAGTGGCGACTCAGAAAAGTCGCCACTGAAAGTCCCCCTTCAGTGACGACATTTTCAAGTCGCCACCGAAGGTCTTCAATGGCGACATTTTAGTCGTCACCAAAGGCCTTCGATGACAACTACAATTTTTTCGGCACCAAAAGCTCTTCAGTGACGACAATATTTTCGCCAGTAAAAGCCTTCGGTGGCGACATTTTGCGTTTCGTCACCAAAGGTTTTCAGTGATGATGATTTTTGTCGCCACTGAAGTGTTTTAGTGGCGAAATGCAAAAAGTTGCCATTGAAGGCTTTTTAGTGGTGCCTACTCCTTCTGCCAATGAGAACTCTTTGGTGACCACTTTTTGCATTTCGCCACGTAAGATTTTCAGTGGCGACTATACTCTTCGCCACTGAAAGAGTTTTTGTGGCGACTTTGAAACGTCGCCACCGAAAACCTTCTGTGGCGAAAATTAAGTCCGCCACTGAAAACCTTCAGTGACGAACTTTTAAATGTTGTCACCGAAACTTAGAAAATTTAATTAATTATAATTTTTATTTTAAAAATAGTTAGGTGATAAATAAGAATATACTTATATATAATTTTTGTGATTTCTCCAAAATAAAACATGTAATGGGTGAGAATTAATTGTTTTTAATTATTCAGATTTATATCAAAATAAAACATGTAAAAAAATTAAAAAGAATAATTATTAGAAGACTAAACTTATTATTGTATATTAAAATAGTAATAAATTAGATATTTGAAAGTTTTCTACATTTTTAAAAAATAAAAAAAATAATTATTATATTTTTAAAAAAATTAAATCATATATATTTCATTTTTTAAAATTAATAATAAAAAAATTATAAGTAATATTTTATATATTTTTAAAATGGTTTGCTTTCAAACAATACAAAAATTTGGTTCATATGATTGTATGGCAAATTAATGGTTTAAAATACTTTTCAAAAAAAAAATAATGGTTATAAAATAAAACAAAAAATGACCCAATGGAGTCTTGAATACGGGCTTCTTTAATTGCCTACAACCACACAAGCCAATTGGACAAGACAATATTTAATTCTATTTGTGCAATTTAATATATATAATACATCAAAATTATTGAAAAAAAAAAAATGCTCCGTCTCTCGCGCGCACCACTTCATCACCTGCGCGTTTTTCTTTTTCATTTCGCGCCTCTGCCTGCCCTAGAGATCAGAAGTGGAAAGGACTCACAAAATCAACACCAAAGTGAAAAGGACTTTGCCGTATTCGATCGATTCGGTATTTTTTTCTCCACTCTTCTTCTTCTTCTTCTTCTCCTCCACTTCACCCCTTCCTTCTTCCGTCTTCGATTCGGTTTCCCCTCTCTCTGGTTCGTTTTGCTTCACACATTCGATTCTCCCGTACCCACTCTGGTTCGTTTTCGCATTCTGCCCCTGCTCAAGCGGCGCTAACGGCAGTGATCGGTTCTGACGGAGGCGAGTGGTGCTCACGGCGGCGAGTTAATCTTCGTGGTCCTCTTGTAAGTATGCGACTACAATCTCTGCCCTAATCTCTGCGGCGCTCTTGCTCTCAGTCTTGTAATCTTCCCTAAGCATTATTTTCATTGCACATCTTATTGGTCATTATTGCCGAGTTTCTTTCTTTGGTTGTTTCTTGTTCTTCTCCAATCCATTTCATTGCTTCCAGTTTCTGAATTTTAGCATTGTGCTCTTCTAATTTCTTCTGCCCTATATGGCTTAAATTAAACAAAAGTCACAAACATATATAGAGCTATATGTGTTGTGTATTCCAATAAGTGGAGTTTATGTTCTTCAGCCCAATATTAAAAGTGAGGGCCCATGTTAGCTCCTCTCGAGTTGTTAATTATTACAGGAATATTGGATGCAAATAAGATGTTGAATGGTTTTTTGGATTCCAAGATTCAAATAAGTTCAAGAGCATTGCAATTTTCCTGGTCATGTATTTTGTTCTGCTCTTCTTTGTCGTGTTTGATGCCAAGTAATAAACTAGATTAGAACAAAATCAGTTGGTGCCATGGCCATGGACTCTAACAACATCAGTTTTGCAGTATGAAGTCAAAAGTCTTGCACTATATTGTACATGTTATTTATTGTTCAAGATTACTTAAACTTAGCTTGTTGCCCTATATTTCTCATTTAAGTGATGTAGCTCATTCTTTCTTCACTTGGTTTCTTATCTACAACACAGGAACCAGAGGAATTGTTTGAGACTATCTCCCAAGCATTACTTTCCTCTTAAGTGGCTGGGGTGCACATGTTTATGTTGTGTAAGGCTATCAATTCTTTTCTCTTGGCAGTACATAATACGCGTGCATTTGCACGAGTCTTAATCTAGTAAAGTATAAAGACTGGCCCGCCAATAATTTATATATAGTAATTTGAAACAAGATGCACAGTTTTTAAATGTAACAATTCTTTTACATGTAATATGTGGTCGAGATTTTAATGTAAAAGAATATTGAATTAACTCTTAATTTAAATAAGTTATGTATAAAGTTAATTTAACTTATCTGTTTAATCATAAAAATATTAAATTAGGTAGGAAGCACCAAGATGAAGGCAAAAAGAGCCATCCTCATTCCACTACTTGAAGTAAATAAATAAGTTTAATTGGTTAATGACAACGGGCAAGCGGCATCATATTCTTGTTCATTTATTTAGAGTCGTACATAATACAAATATACAATCATTGTTATTATTATTATTTTTGATAGTAATATACAATCATTAGTAAAGTAATTATTATAAAAATTCTATTAATTTAATCCAATCAATGTGAGGGTTGGGTTTGAACTTTTAACACCTCTTTTATAGCTAGCTAGCTCTCTTATCTTTTCAAACCCAACTTAATCATCATCATCATCTCCATCTGGAAAATGCAGAAAGCCATAGTTCTGAATCCTTTTCACAATCGATTGGTAGTGTAAACATTGCCATGTGCCCATGCCTGATTAACTGTTTGATACATTTTTCTGCATAATAATTTACCTTTTAGGATATTTTTTTGTGTGAATAATATCTAGTTGCATAGAATAGGGTCCCTTTTGGTTCTTCTTGTTGTTATTGGTGTAGTTGTTACAGTGGCTGAATGTACCTTCTGCTCTGCAGGTACTGGTTCTCTTTCTGGGAACTGATGATGTAAGAGTTCAAACTATCCGTCATTTATATGGCCAGATTATGAACAAAGAAAGTTTGAGTCGGCTCATAAATTGTACGTTGGTAATCCTCAAGAGTGTCTTTCTTTAATTTACTACCATTTTATATATATATATATATATATATATATATATATATATATATAAGAAAGGCTGTTATATGTTAGTGAAAGTGACGAGGTCATAGTGCCACACCCATACAACTTACTTTCATTAATTGGATTTCTATTATTATTCATGGGGCATGATAAAATAATTAATGAATGCGACATTTTTCAATATATAACTTTTTTAGTGTATACAATGCAAGAGAGGTAGTACTCATATGCTTCTTCTTTTTTAGATTGCCGCATGTATATATAATATAATATAATATTACCCAAGTTTGACTTAATAATTCTCTATTAGTTTTTAATTAGATTATTATCTGTTATTACTTTTAAATAGAGCATAAGCCGAAGACGAAGAGCAACGGCTATTATATTTAACAAATAAATAAAAAGAAAATGTCATTCTCTTGCTTTTCTTTTTTGTCTGAAATAAATAACAGCCTTTTCTTGGTGTCTCTTTTAAGTGATCATTAATTAGATGATGATGATTCTTATATATAGCTAACTAGAGAAAAAAACAGTACTATATATATGTATGTGTATTTGTAGTCTTTTATGGTGCAATTATTCAATTCAGAAAACCTAAAGATATCGGGCTTACTCAGTGTTGGGCTCGTGGGCTTACTCAATGTTGGGCTTGTGGGCTGTGGCACTTAGAGTAAGATATATCAAGAAGGCCTCATTGGTTGCACGAACGCTTGGACCCAAGTTTGTTCACATGTGTTTTAATTTCTATTTTCAAAACATTAAAAATAATTTTAAAAACTGATATAGTAATTATTAATTATATTTTGAAATACTAATTAAATTTAATAACTATCCTTTTTTTTAAAAAAATTCCTCTCTCACTACTATACTAAACTACCCTATTTATTATTTCTTTCTCTATATCACTTCTCATTCGATCATATATTTTATTTTTTTTAATTATAAAATATGTCTATTTCTTGTTGTTTGAGTGTTTAATGTTCGAATTTTGTTGAAACCATAAAATATGTCTATATTTTATACTTTGCATGATTATTTTCTTGATTATATTTTCTACACTAATTTGGATCGAAAAGCTGGTTCCTTTGCTGCTCTGCTCTTCTCTGTGAAGCAGCGTTTGATTAGAGCAGAGTTTGATTAGAGCGGAACGAGAGGAAAAGAGGGAGACGTGGCCAGAGCTTAAGCTTCTCTCAATCACGTCAAGAAAAGCTAAGGAAGGTAAGTTTTCAATCTTCGATTTTTCTCGATTCATTTGAAGATGCTCACTGGTTAAGTGGTGTTTTTATTTACTGATGTTTTATTTACTATTTGGTTCTTGTTTTATTAATTTTAAAATTTAGTATCCAATTCAAGTTCTTCATTCAGCCATTCAGGTGTTATTACTTATGAGCTGTAACAATTAGAATAAAAAACGGGAAAGAAAACACATGGTTTTAATTCGATGATGTATATACTTATTTAAGTTGGTTGGAATGTCAGTACACATAATCCTTCTACTACCATTTGATAGATTTAATCTAGTGAAGTACAAGTGTATAAAATATATAATTTAAACTGCTATATGAAAATCGAAATTAGTATCTATACCTTTATCCAACAGTTTAAACTTTACACTTTATGCATTTTATCAGTTCTTCTTTCATGCATATTTACTACTTGTATTACACTTGTTTCATTTCAATCATAAGAAAAATATTGCCTATTCTTTTATTTTCCAAATTTAGAGACGAAATGGATAAAAGTTGGATAGATATAAAAAATAGAGCGGGTCGAGCATATATAAGGGGAATGGATGGATTTCTTGAATGGGCGTACAATCAACCAGGGGTGAATACTTTAATTCGGTGTCCATGCAAGGGGTGTAGGAACACTGAGTTTAAGTTAAGAAATATGGTGAGATTGGATCTATTAAAGAAAGGATTTTGGGACGGTTACAAAGTGTGGGACCTACATGGAGAAACCTTTATTCTTACCCAAAGTCTTGGTTGTGATGGTCAAGAGGATGATGAGAATATTGAGGTTGATGATATCAATGAGATGATACATGATGCGTGTGGTTTTGCAAATATAGAGGAAATGAATCAAGTTTTTGAGAACAATGAAGAACCAAACGCACATGCAAGAAAGTTCTTTGATTTACTAAAAGATGCGGAGACAGAACTTTATCCAGGCTGCAACAAAGTGTCAAAACTATCTTTCGTAGTTAGGTTACTTCACTTGAAGTGCCTCAATCATTGGACCAATAAATCCGTTGATTCATTACTTGACTTCCTCAAAGAAGTTCTTCCTGATGGGGCGATTTTACCTAATTCATACTATGAAGCCAAAAAAGTTATTAGAGACTTGGGTTTAGATTATACAAAAATAGATGCGTGTGAGAATGATTGCATCATATATTAGGGAAAGCATGACAATGCAATTTTGTGTGCTGTATGTAAAGAGCCTAGATGGAAATCAAGCAAGCATGGAGGGAAGAAAATAGCAAACAAAGTCTTGCGTCATTTTCCAATTAAACCTAGAATACAGAAATTGTACATGGCAAAAGACACAGATAAACAAATGAGGTGGCATAAGGAGATAAATTTTGATGATGGCATTTTAAGACATCCTCGTGACTCATTGGCTTGGAAATCCTTCGACCAACAATATCCTGAATTTTCTAGTGATCCTAGAAATGTCCGCTTGGGCTTATCGAGTGATGGGTTTCAACCTTATGGGAATATGAGTGCTAATCACAGTATTTGAAGTGTCATGATCACCATGTCCTGTTGCAATACATATTTCCAATTGCGCTACGTGGCCTTTTACCTGCAAAAGTGTATGAACCAATAGTGGAATTGGCCAATTTTTTCAAGAATCTTTTTTCAAAGTGCCTAACACTTGACGATCTTGATAATCTTGAATCCCAAATTGTGGTCACCTTGTGCAAAATGGAAACTGTATTTCCACCAGCTTTTTTTGATATCATGGTTCACTTGCCCGTTCACTTGGCTAAAGAGGCAAAGCTTGGTGGACCCGTGCAATATCGAGATATGTTTTCTAGTGAGAGGTAATGTATTTTATGTACTACAAGTGAATTAATAATGCATTTCTTCTATCAAAAAAATTTAATAATGCATTCATTTACTTCTAGAAATCATATTAGTTTCAATTTATAAATGTAGGTATATGGGAAAACTCAAATCATATGTTAAAAACAAGGCTTGTCCAGAAGGATCAATTGCAGAAGGTTACTTGGCAGAATAATGTCTAACCTTCTGTTCCCGATACTTGATAAACACATCAACCAAGTTTAACAAACCAGCTAGGAATGACGATAGACCTGAGAAAGATTGTGAGATTTCTGTCTTCAAACAAAGAGGTCAACCAAGAGGGGGTTACAAAACAGTTACTCTATCTCACTTAGAGTTTAACCAAGGTTGTATGTATGTGCTTGAAAATTGTGAGGAGGTTTGGCCATTTATTAAGTAAGTTCTACATACTTCTCTAATTTTAAAAAAAATTAAAGAAAAATAATTAGTTACACTCTCTAAGAATTCAAAATGCTTCTCTTGTAATATGTAGGGAGCACCAAGATGAGCTTGAGAAGCAAACTCCAAGAGTAGATGATATGAATGGGGTGGAGTTTCAAAATTGGTTTCATGCACATGTATTGGTCTATCTAAACTTAGGGTATAATTTTTCCTTAATTTATAATTTGGTTTTTTTGGTGATGAGCAAGTCTCTTTACTTATGTAGGTATTTAAACTATCTACACAAGAATTTGTAAGTGAAGAGCTCATTAGCTTAGCTGTAGGTCCGCTTCAACAAGTGCGCATATATTCCACATTTATGGTTAATAAAGATATAGATTTCACACAAAAGATCGTGCATTAAGAAGAAAAACTCAAAATAGTGGAGTTCTCGTAAAGGGTGACGTTTCGGACACAGATAAGGAGTACTATGGTGTATTGGAGGATGTCTATGAACTTAATTACATAGGGAATCGGAAGGTATATCTCTTCAAGTGTCATTGGTGGGATGTTGCTCATTTTGAAAGAGGATATAAGGTGGATAAATATGGATTTGTAAGTGTTAATACTAAGAGATCATTGAATACAAATGAGCCTTTTGTCTTGGCATCTCAAGCAAAACAAGTGTTTTATTTTGATGATATAAGTGATCCAGGTTGGTTAGTTGTTGTGAAGACAAACCCTCGTGACCTATTTGAAGTAAATTTTATTGATGATAGCATGGTAGATATGAGTGTAAATGAAGAAAGTGAGGAAGAAGATTCAATTGATGATAATAACACAGATACAGATAGTTCCAAAGACTAACTAAAGGTTGTTATAGTAATTATGATAATTATAATAATCCAAACATGTTTTCATTATTCATATCTTTAATTTATTTCGCTTACTCTATTATGAATTCTTACTATCTTTTAAATACAATATTATAGGAAATGACAGGACTTGGACGGGGTCGTGGTGGAAGGGGTGGCAAAGTCAGCATGCGTAGTACCGGGCGAGGAAGACGCGACAATCAAGAAGTGAGTTCGACTCCCCGTTCAATTCCACTACAAGAGGTACCTTGAGTTGAAGACCAACATCAAATTTCTCCAGTTGCACAACGGGGTTTCCAAAATTTTCCTGACATAATAGAAGAGGAAATTGAGGGCTCTCAAATAGGCGAGGGATCAATTAATCCTAGTGCAGGTTAGTTTAGGTTTATGTGTACAAGTCTAGAATCTGTAGTTCTTTGTTATCTCCCAAATTCTTATTGTTTTATTTATTTTTAGGGTCTTGTACTTCTAAGCATATCAGGGGGAAATATAAGTCATTATCTTTTGATATGAAAACAAGGAATGGACAGAAAGTTAAAATTAATATTCCAGAAGGTCTTCAAAGAGCTGTGGGCCTTGATGCTAGAGACATTGCTAGTTATTGTGGATTTGTGCTGAGACAGACAGTATCCTTTAGAGTTGGTAGATGGCAAAATGTTTTTGCAACATATGGACAAGCTATGTGTTTGAAAGTGAAGGTAATATGTTTTGGTTATTTTCCATTATATATATATGATCTTATTTCAATGCATGCTTACCCATGCCTTGTTATTTTGTATTTCATGCATTTTACATAAATATTTTAGGAAAAGTTTGAGATTTTAGATGATAGAAGAGCGCTAGCAATGGATACTTTTGTCATTGACACATTGCAAAGGCTCTTTAGAGCTTGGAAGAACCGATTGCACACTCATTACAAGAAGTTTCCAACTGATCAAGAGAGATTGGACAATCGGCCAGTTGATGTTACCCCCGAGGATTGGAATTGGTTAGTAGAACATTATAGCTCTGACACATTCAAGGTAATGTAGAATTATATGTTTTAAATCGACTATTTAAATATCAATAATATTTTTAACATATATTTATAGTGCAAGTGTTTCATTCTTGTAGGTTGCTAGTGAAAGAAATAAGAGCAATAGAGCAAAACAAGTTATTAGACATACTTCTGGCCCTCGATCATTTGCAGAAGTAGAGGAGCTTACAGTAAGTGTTTAACATTTGTTTTTTCATTCACTTAAGCGTGTGATTTCATGTTCTGAAGTGTCTTTATTGTAGAGAGATCCAGCAACTGGAGAAAAGGCAACGCCCGATGCAGTGTGGGAGATCCAACATACTCATAAAACAAATGGGGGAAGGGTTTGGCTGGATCCAAAGTCAAAAGAAATCCATGTATGTATCCAATTTAAAATTTTGAAGTATAATTTTAATTTCTTATTTATGATACTAAATTGTTGTATGAATGATAGGGACGTCTTAAAGAACTTGTGTCTCAATAAAAAGATAATCAGCATCCACTGACTGGTGATGAGATCCTTGAATCTGTTCTTGGGGAAAAGTCAGGTTATGTTCGTGGAAAAGGCTATGGAAAAAAGCCAATTACTAAGAGAGCTCGACAACAAATAGATGTTGAAGCTAGTGTGTCCTCTGCAATTAAGGTGATACGTGACCAAATGCAAGCTGAATTCGATAGGAAGCTTCAGGAGGATCGTGCTGAGTATGAACGTAAGATACAAGAGGAGCGTGTTGAGTATGATCGTAAGCTGCAAGAGGAGCGCAATGAGCTTCAACTTAAGGAGCAAGAGAAGCATGCTGAACTTGAACGTAAAATGCAAGCTGAGATTGACTAGAGGATCCAAGCACAGTTGACTATCTTAATGTCAAATTTCCAACAGGTAATTGGTTTATTGTCACGGCTGGGTATACATATTTTTACTGTTGTCACATATTGTTCTGAAAGTCCTGAATGCTTCATTTATTTCCATTTATCACCTGGCGTTAAATATGAAAAAAGAACAAAGAATTAGTATCAATGTGTCTTAAAGTTAGTTTATTCAATTTGCTTTCAGAATTTCGTGAAGTAAGCATAACCTAGCTGAAGCTAATTTAATTTAGACTTAAAACTTCTCACTCTTCACATACAATACTTGTCTTAATTTAGACTTGTCTTTTTTCCTTTGAGAGAAGTGAGTAGTTTTAATGTTGTTGAGAGAAGTGAAGGAAGGAAGATGGACATAGTTATTTTGGTTTCTTGTTTGTTTCTTAATTTAGACTTCTCTTTTTCCTTTCTTGCTTTTGTAGAAAGGGATTGCTATTGAATTAGAGTATAATGTTACTTAGGATGGTGATGACCAATGGAAAGAAACTAAAGTAAATGAAGCAAAGCAATTAAGATATTTAGTCCAATATTTGGTTCATTTGGTGTGGTTTCTGTCCTTAACTGTTCATGCCTTTTGAAATTATATCATTAACAATAATAAAACCTGTTTTGAAATTATAATTATAATGTCTCAACTCTGACTATGATTAATTAGCTGAATCTTTGTACTTGTGATTGGAGGATATGAAGACATGTTTGAAAATTGAGATCAGACTTTTTAAATTCTTACAAGTACTGGACTTGTTAAATATTCTGTGACTAGGAAATATTTGGTGCCATCTAACTAGGAATCTCTTATATTAGTACAAGATGTACTCTTAATATTATTTAGACTCTCATTTTTCATTCATGAAAATAATTGCCTTGTAAATTGATACATATATTATCTCTGATTTCAAACACAATTAATGTTTCCATTTTAAACAGGCACAAAGTTCAGGAAGGAGCAACAACCAAAAATAACAATGATGCTTTGGATATTCGCTTTTGGAGTTTCAATTATAGTTGTGCAGGAATGATGCATGGGATATATAATCTTTTTTATTTTTAATTATAGTTGTGTAGGAATGATGCTTTTGATGTTTATCTTTTTGAAACCCTGAATCATAGTTGTGCAGGAATGAATGATGCAAATATATATTGGCTTTTTGATTTTTAATTATAGTTATGTAGAAAGATGCTTGAGATATTCCCTTTTGTAAAATATGATAGCATTGGCTTTTGATACATGTAATTATTGACAATGAATTAATATAATAGTAATATGCTTCAATTTTAATTTATGAATTTTAGGTGTCAAATAATTTTTCATGGCAACATTTAGTTGCCACTAAAACGATCAATTACTGGCAACAATTTTATTGCCACTAAAATACCTTTCAGTGGCGACAAAATGTTGCCAGTGAAGCATGTTTCAGTGGCGACAAAAAGGTGGTCACAGAAAGTAACCTTCATTGACGAATAAAATTTTTCGTCACTAAAAAGAACTTCAGTGGCGACAAAAGGTTATCAAAGAAAGGCATATTCAGTGACGAAAAAATAGGTCGTCACTAAAAGGACCTTCAGAGGCCACAAAAATGTTGTCATAGAAAGAGACCTTCAGTGACGAATGCCAATCTCATCTTTAAAAGGACCTGCAGTGGAAAAACATATGTTGTCACAGAAAGAGACCTTCAGTGACCAATGCAAATTTCGTCACTAAAAGGACCTTCAGTGGCGAAACAAAGGTTGTCACAAAACGACACCTTCAGTGACGAACAAATAAGTCGTCACTTAAAGCTTCTTCAGTGGCGGTAATATGTTGTCACTGAAAATGACCTTCAGTGACGAATTATGAGACTTGTCACAGAAGAGGGGTTTTGGTGGCAACAAGAAGTCGCCATTGAAAGTAGTCTTTGGTGGCGACACACAACCACTTTTAGTGGTATTTCAGTGGCAAAATTTAATCTTTTTTTGGTGGCGACATATGTCGCCACTGAAGACACTTTCAGTGGCGAAAACCAAATGTCGTCACTATAGACCTTCGGTTGCGAGACATTCAGTGACCACTTTGAAGTCGCCACTGAAACCCTTCAGTGGCGACTTTTGGACTTTCAGTGACGAAAAAAGTCGCCACTGAAACCCTTATTTCTTGTAGTGGTGGGAGTCAAGATTCATGGAGAATGCTCCAAGAATTGACTCACTATGTCACAAGAATCCTATGAAGAAGAGATTCTTGGTGGATTCCACTTGAGGGGACCTGAACCCGAGTGATGTACTAGTAGCAAGAGGCAAGAGTTTGAGTCTTGTTACACGTCTTTAGACTAAGTCAGAGATGGAGTCATTGGATAGTATTTTGATACATGTGGTAGGTAGCTTGAAGTACAATTAGGATTGTACTCGCTCCAACATGCTTTTTGTAGTCGGCTTTGTGAGCCGTTATCAGTCAAACCTTGGTCAGACACACTGTTTAGAGTGTTCTGAGGTACTTGTAGGGCACTGCTGACAATCTGTCCTTAGTACCGGAGGAGTACGTAGGGCTCATGAGGAGTACCGGAGGAGTACGTAGGGCTCATGAGGGATCCGCTCACTCCAACGAGACACGTATACAAGTTCTCAGGGTCTTTATCTTCGCAAGAAGAAATTGCTAATCTGCTAGGGTTACCCCCGAAGAAGATTATTATTAAGAATCACTCCCAAGGTGGAATCCTATCCTCAAAATCCCTTCTAGAAAAAATGGAGGCCATGAAAAGGAAAGGAGATTGGGCTTTTGGGCAAACTCTCGCTTTGGCAATTTATGGGTTGGTAATCTTCCCATCAGCCCTCGATGTCATCAGTCTTTCATCCATAGTCATCTTCATGGCAATGGAAAGGCATAGAGTGAATCCCGTGCCAACCATTTTAGCAGAAACTACGGGGTCCCTCACTTATTGTCAAGCAGGGAAAGGGAAGAAGATGCAGTGTTGTCTTCAACTTCTCATGGTATGGTTAGCCAATCACATCTTTGGGAAAGGGTAGTCCTTTGGAGGCATCCTTAACATGATTCATCATCGCTTTAGAGATTTCTCCCACCGTGAAGGACTTCGCTTATATGATCCTAATCCTCAAGACCCTACCGAGTTTGAGGGTTGGTTGAGCTTCTTGGCACAAATGCAAGAACGAGATATACGATGGAAGCTCGTATGGTGGTTGAAAGAGGAGGTGTTGTATAGCTCTGAACAATTCCCAAATGTACCCCTACTGGGGTCAAGAGTGGTGATCATTTATAATCCATCCTTGGCCAATACACAACTGACATACCGCCAAAGAGTACTCTCAGAGAACTAGTGCATCCCCTCTTTTACTCCCTTAAGGGACCCGAGGCTATATAGGGAATCATGATCTCAAGGTCTTGGGAGCATATGTTGTTCAAGGGAAGAGCTGAGCTGGGGAGTTGAGGGCTAACACCAACAAGTGACTTTAAAACCTGGCTAAAAGAAAGGGTCAACAATAAAGTCGCAGAAAAGTTTGCCCCACCTAATCCACTACAAAGTAATGATAAGTTGAAGGTCGAGAGAGCTTTGAAACGCAAAATTAATGACCATAAGGATGCCCTAGAAAATCTGGAAGCCCAAAGACACAGGAAAGTAAGGGCAATTCGTGAAGTAGAGAAAGAATATGTCCTTGTAAAGAAAGATAGTGACAATATTCGAAAAAATTCACCGATTTTGGCTAAGCACAAGAACCTTAAGGAGATGAATCAAGACCTGAGGAACAAACTGACTAAAAAAGAACAAGAATGGGGGAAACAGCTAGCCACAGATGTCCAAGTTAGGGAATTGAAGACTCAGGCACTCGAGGCTCGCGTTAGGGAGTTGGAGTCTCACAATCAAGAGTTGCAAGCTCAGCTATCCAATTATAATCCTGCCGCCCTAGAACAGTTAAACAGAGCCCTCCTCCAATTGCAAGTGATGGATCTAGCAATGGGAAAGTTACAAGAGAAATGTGAGGTAAGGGGTAAAGTTATAGAAGAACTTGAGAAGGAAATAGAGCCGTGGAAAAGGGAGGCTGTCAGAGTCCATGACAAGATAGAGCAGATGGCACGACTCATTAACTTATCCGTGCCATCCTTCATTGAGGCTTTCGAGAGAGTAGATTGGCAAATCCACCTGCCACAAATCCCGCCAGAATGGGAAGAACTGTTAACTTTCGGCCAAATCTTAATTAGTAGCTTTCGCAACATGTTTTTATCAACTAATCTCCGCCATTGAATCTTGTATTTATTAGCGGAAACTAGGTTGTTTTGAATTCCATTTCGAACAAATCAATAAAAAAATAAAACGTCTTTATTATCTTTTGCTTCCTTTATTTTTGTTATTATCTTATGCTTTTATTTCCATCTTAAAAAAAGAGAGAAATGAACGATAAGGTTATATTATTAATGTCAGTAACATGGCACCCAATACCAATATGATCAAAAGGCCAAAAAATTCCCGCGCTCAGCTAGAAGCAAGTAGGAATGCGTTGGACAAACAGGAACTAGAGCTGCTAATGGAAGAAAACAAGATTTTCAAAGCTGAGATGGCAGGATTAAAGCGTACGTTCTCGAAAAAGGAGAGACAGCTCCGCCAGTTGGCAGAAAAGTATCACGAAGAAAGCGTAGAGAACCAGCGCTTAGCGAATAACTTTCGTCGCGAATACTGTGAAATGTGCCATTGGGCGGATTTGGCAAAACTCCAAAGGTTGTATCTAGAAGAACAGGCTCGAAAGGAAGCGGCTAAGAAGTAGTTATAAGATTACTCTTGTAATTCAGAAACAAAAATATATGACTTCCTTAGGAAACAAATGTTAGTGGAAGCATTTTTATCTTGTAAGAATGTTACTTTCACAATAAACGAATAAGTTTCCTTTTCTCTCAAAATTTCCTCTGTGTATGCTTCTCAAGTCCAAGGTTCACTGGTCACGATAATTGCATGGTGAACTTAGTTCCCGTAGCAAGATATCAACCTTCGTTTCTTATTGGGTACTCTAACTCATATAGAGACTGAAGGGGGTCACAAAACGATAAGTTACTGACTTTAATATAGTAACCAACTAAAACAACCCAAAATTAATAAAGGTATTTCTCTTATCAGATGTGCGGCCAAGATTGCGCAACCTACTCACCAATATTACTCTCGAGACCAAAAAAATCGAATGGAATCTCAAGCTGCTAAATCCACAGCCAAGATAGTAGAAATGGAAAAATGCCTCAATGCAACCAATACTTAGGTGGCTAACTTAAATGACAAAATTGATCAAATCATGGCCTTCTTGACTAAGAGCCATCAAGATCAAGCGGAGACTTCAGACAGGGTTGACAAAGGAAAGAAAGGTCCTCGTGTCACATATCCTGAGGACAATGAAGAAGAATATGTTGACGAGATACAAGTGGAAGAACCCCCAAAGGCCAAGGAACCAAAGGGCAATGAGGAAATTTCCATTAACGCTGCTGCCATTCTAGCAGCTCTGAAAGCCCAACAAGAAATGCAAAGACAGGGAAAAGAAACCGTGGAAGGGATGACAGAACAAATCGAAAAAAGAGGTGATCTGAGCCCTCAAAATGGCCACTAAGACCGAGGACAAGGACGAGGTCGCCATATTTGATTTCTCTAAGATCCAAGTTCCGCCCAAGTTCAAGATTCCATAAAAGAGGTGATGGGTTGTCTAATCCAGACCACCACGTTAAAGGATATTGTGCTACAATGGCCACCTATAGTTCTGAGCCTACCTTTCTCCTTGCTCATTTCCACAATAGTCAGAAGGGGGTTACATATAAATGGTTCATCAGACAAGAGAATGAAATGATGATGTCTTGGACAACTATGATAAAAGCCTTCCATAGTAACTTCAAACACAATATCCATAGTGAAATGACAAGAGAAAGCATGGTAGCACTCAAAAGGAAACTAAATGAGACTTTATGAGAATATGCCTCAAGGTGGAAGGAAGCCTCTATAGAAGTCCTACCACCCATGAGCAAAAGGAAGACTTGTCGTTATTTCGTAAAAGCTTTCAGCGAATTCGCTTATGATATTCTAGCTATACTGCCACATCAGGATTTTGCTGACCTGGCTACAATAGGTCATGATATTGACGCCAGGAGTAAAGAGGCGCCACCACCAAAAAAGAACTATACCCCAAGCTACGGAAAGAAGAATGAGGAGAACACGAATTTCGTGCAAAGCACCCCCAAGATCTTTTTAGTCAACACTGTGGGCAGTCAAGGAAATTCACAACAAAGTCATTCTCAAAGAAACAATAACAACAACAAGGGAAACAATAAGAAAGGGGAGTTGCCGGAGCTAGGGCTCACCAGGGTAGAACTCTTCAAGTATTTGAAAGGGTAGTAGATGATGTGTACTCGCCCGAGAAGGACATGGGAGCCTCCTTATCCACCATGGTACAAGCCAGAGCTGTCTTGTATATACCACTAAGGTGCCAAAGGACACTCTATTGACAACTGCAATCATTTTAAGACTCACATCCTATAGATGATTGACGCAAGGTGGATCAACCTCTCAAACATCACCAAGAACCCGCTACCCGAGCATGGGGCAAATGATGTAGAAGAAGCAGAGTTTGTGTTTAAGGACGTCTCTCAGACCTCCTACACTCCAGAACAAATCTACAAAGCCCTAGCTGCCGCCGGCCACGTGCCCTGTGTGAATGCTATCCAACAACACTTCTGTCATTATCATCAATCTGGCGAGCATTCCAACAATATGTGTGCGCCGTGGAGGGAATTGGTTCAGCAATATATACATTTAGGGATGGTGACCATAATAAAGGGCAGGCGTGAACCACATATGTGTGCTGCCCCCAATGAAGATAAAGTGGGGAGGATATTGCCCTTCACCATTAACTTTCCAGGGGCAAAAGTCTCCTCGCAAGCGTCGTCGTCTAAACCCTCTCCACTCTTCACTATTAATAAGCCAGGCAAGTCGAGCACTTCGCACCCACAAACAACTATTTACCGACCTGGGCCAATACCTTAAGTCTCTGACAAAGCAGTCCCATGGAGATACCAAGCTGCAGTTGACATTGGAGGTAAGAAAGTAGAAATTGGTAAGACACTTACAAGTGCCAATGTCACTCAGGGGCAAGGGCTCACTAGAAGTGGAAGAATATATGCGAAGAATCTGCGGGGGGAACAAAGGAAACCCCTATAATTGAAAAAGAAAAAGAGGTTCCTGAAAACTCACTAAGGAAGGACGGTTCTGAAGAAGAGACAGAATTAGAAAAAGAATTCCTTAGTGTAGTCAAGAACATTGACTACCACATTGTCGAACTCAAATAATCGATGCATTCCCTTATGCTCAACTCGGATAGGCACCGTCGACCTCTCTTGAAGGTGTTGGCTGACACGCATGTTCCTAAGGAGATTACACCAGAGAACATGGTGAGCTTGGTTGACGCTCTCAAGCATGCGCCGATCCTTTCTTTCTCAAATGAAGAGGTTTGTCCAGGGACGAAAGCCTTACACATCACTGTCAAGTGTTATGGCTTTACGATAGCAAAAGTCCTCGTGGATGGAGGATCAGACCTCAATGTACTACCCATTGCCACGTTCCAACAATTACCAGTCGAGTTAACGCGTATCGATGGAAGCAATATGATAGTTTGAGCTTTTGATGGGACAAGAAGAGAGGTCATGAGGGGAGTTACTCTCCCTATAGAAATTGGGCCATTTACCTTCGATATCCCGTTCTAACTTATGGAGGTAGACGCAGCCCACACAATGTTGCAGGGCAGACCATGGATCCATGAGGCCAAAGCTATCCCTTCCACTCTTAATCAGAAAATCAAGTTTCTTAAAGTTGGAAATATTGTCACCATCAAAGGAGAGGAGAGTATGTTGATTAGCCACCTGTCTCCAGTGCCATTCATTGATAGCGCTGAAGCCTGAAGAGGCTCTAGAATCGTCATTTCAAGGATTAGAGTTGGAAGAGGGGTCCCGAAAGACTTTCCAAATCAACACCTTGGTTCTGAAGATTATGGCGAAACAAGGGTACCAACAGGGACAAGGGTTGGGCCCTACATTGGCTGGAATGCCCAGATGCATTGAGCCTAAGGAACGAGAAGCCCAATTTGGGATAGGGTATACTGGGACAAGACACAACAAGGGCAGTGACAAGAGACATCTACACCTAACCCGGCTGTTTGTGCCAGCCAAAGCAGCAAAAGAAGTTAGCCAAATCTCTACAATTAATGAGGAAGAAGCTAACGGCGGAGACCTCCTCTGGCATTCAGAAGAAGGAACTAGCTTGGACAATTGAGAGGCTGACTGGGTCTTATCAATTAATAGTTCCAAGTAAAGTATGAATTGTGATCGATCTAAAATCGAGGTCTCGATTTAGATCGAAGAATAATGCATTTATGAGCTTATTTGTTGTTATATTTCAACTCTTCTACAAAAATGGCTTGCGTGATTACCAAACTTTTGGTTCATATCTGCATTCTTCTATACCCATTTTCTTTTCCTACTCTTAATTTATGTTTTTTACTCTTCCCTCAGGGAATTAGAATTCTCATACATCTCGCCCAATGCAGAGATCCTCGGTTTTTATGAATCCCTGGATAATGAACATATGCAATATGAGTATGCCTCTGATGATGAGGGTGTTCCTCCCGCATTTGCCAAAATGGTTGAATCAGATGAAAAAGGAATGGTTCCCTATCAAGAGTTAGTCGAGCTTATAAATCTGGGGACTGAAGAAGACAAGAGAGAGGTGAAGATCATCGACAATCCTGAAAGGGAAGATCTGATTTTACTATTGAAATAGTACATGGATGTATTTGCTTGGTCATACCAAGATAAGCCTGGGTTGGATCCTGGAGTCGTGTCCCATAAGACACCCATCTCGTCTCACATGGAGTCGAAGAAGCAGAAGTTAAGACGCATGAAACCTGAAATGTCCCTCCGGATTAAGGAGGAAGTTCAAAAATAGTGGGATGTCAGCTTTCTGGAAGTTTCCATCTACCTAGAGTGGATGGCAAACATGGTCCCTGTTCCAAAGATGGATGGGAAAGTTTGTATGTGCATAGATTACAGGGACCTTAATAAGGCCTCCACTAAAGATGACTTTCCACTTCTACACATAGATGTGTTGGTGGACAATACCGCTGGTAGTTTCCGTTATTTGTTTATGGATGGGTATTCTAGTTACAATCAGATACCTATGCATCCTGAAGATAAAATCAAACCACTTTCATTACAGAGTGGAGGACCTATTGTTATAAGGTCATGCCTTTTGGGTTAAAGAATGTTGGGGCTACATATCAACGAGCTGTGGTGGTTCTATTCCATGACATGATCCACAAGGAAGTAGAAGTCTATGTGGATGATATGGTAGCCAAATCGGCCGAAAATGAGAGCCATGTCAAGGTTTTGAAAAAGTTATTTGACAGGCTACGGAAGTTCAAACTGCGACTCAATCAGAGTAAATGCATATTTGTGCCTCAGTCTGTAAAGCTCCTTGGCTTTATTGTAAGTCGAAAAGGGATCGAGGTAGACCCAGACAAGATCAGGGCTATCAGAGATATGCCCCCACCTACTTCTGAGAAGCAGTACGAAGCTTCTTGGGCAAAGTGAATTACATTGTCTGTTTCATCCATAATTTGACAACAACTTGTACTCCTTTATTCAAACTTCTCAAGAAAAATCAACCTGCAGAATGGAATGAGGAGTCTCAACAAGTGTTTGAAGCTATAAAAGAATATCTCATTAGCCCACCAGTACTGGTGCTGCCTACACCAGAAAGACCCCTATTGCTATATTTGATAGTACAAGATGAGTCAATGGGAGCTATCCTAGGGCAACGTGATCCGATGACAGGGAAAGAACAAGCAGTATACTATTTGAGCAAGAAGTTCGACCCCAATGAGTCTCGTTACTCATTAGTTGAGAAAACCTGATGCGCGTTGATATGGACTGTACGCCGCTTAAGGCACTACATGCTTTATTATGAGACTCTTTTCATATCTCGCATGGATCCCATAAAATATATCTTTGAAAGCCCTCATGTATCAGGGCGAGTTTCCAAATGGCAAGTGGTATTGGCAAAATATGATGTCAAGAACGTCCCACAGAAGACAGTTATAGGGAGCGCTATAGCAGACTACTTGGCCATCAACCCCTTGAATGAGGAGCATACCTTAGATTACCAATTCCTAGATGAAGGACTAAATGTCATAAAAGAATAGCCCCATAAAAGGGGTTCGGAAATGTTCTTCGATGGAGCAAAAATTGTATTTAGGAGTGGGATCGGAGCTGTCATCATTTACCTAAGTGGAAAGTAGTTTCCCATCGCAGTCAAACTGGATTTCAAATGCACCAACAACATGGCAGAGTATGAAGCTTGTATCTGTGGATTGCAAGCCGCCGTGAAGGAGTCAAGGAGTTGGAAGTCTATGGGGACTCCGCGCTAATAATTTACGAAACGAAAGGGGAATGGCAAACTAAGGATTCCAAATTAATTTCGTATCAGAAGTTCCTCAATGAGTTGAGTGGCCAGTTCACGTCCATGAACTTTCATCATCTACCTCGACGCAAAAACTTGTTTGCCAACACACTTGCCACCTTGGCAGTAATGCTCGACATTAACTGCTAAGTCCATCTCTAGCCTATCAGAGTGGAATCTCGAAATACTGATATCGGCTACTCAATAGTAGAACAAGAACCTGATGGCCTACCGTGGTTCCATGATATCAAGACTTATCTGAAGAAACAAGAATACCCAAAGGGTGCCAGCGAGAATGAGAAGCGAACGCTCCAGCAGTTGGCTATGAGCTTCTTCCTTAGTGGAGATACGCTATATAAGAAGAGGCTGGATGGAGTATTGCTTCATTGCGTGGAGGCAGTCGAAGCTAACCAAATCATGGCAGACATACATGAAGGAATCTGTGGTACCCACTCCAATGGGCACACTTTGGCACGCCAAATTCAAATACTATGGTACTTTTGGATGACACTCGAACACGACTGTATTGAGTACGTCCGCAAATGTCACAAGTGCCAGATTTATGCAGACAGGATCAATGCCCCTCTTGCTTCACTCCACAACATGTCAGCCCCATGGTCTTTTTCCTTGTGGGGAATTGACATCATTGGGCCCATAAACCCTAAGGCTTCCAATGGCCATCGCTTCATTTTGGTGGCCATTGACAATTTTACCAAATGGATAGAAGCAAGCTCATATTCAAACATAACGTAAAAGATGTTTGTGAGGTTTCTGAAAACCAACGTCATCTGCAAGTATGGGGTTCCAGAAAGAATCATCACAGATAATGGGTCCAATATAAATGGGTCGGAAGTCCAAAAGATCTGCGAGGAATTTAAGATAGCCGATCATAATTCAGCACCATATTTCCCGCAAATGAATGGTGTCGTTGAAGCAGCTAACAAGAATATCAAGAAGATAATTGAAAAGATGTCAATTACATATAAGGATTGGCATGAAATGCTCCCATTCACCTTACATGGGTATTGTACTACCTCTCATTCGTCGACAGGTGCAACTCCTTTTTCACTAGTATATCGGATAGAGGTTGTGTTGCCTATAGAAGTACAATTTCCTTCCCTCAGAGTCATAGCAAAAGCCATCCTTGAAGAAGATCAATGGGTTCAAGCCCGCTATGACCAGATTAGTTTAATTGACAAGAAGCGCTTAAGGGCAATATACCATGGACAGTTGTAACATGCGAGAATGACCCGGGCTTTTAAGAAAAAGGTTTGGCCACGATCATTTAAAGAAGGGGATTTGGTATTAAAGAAGATTCTACCCAACCAAGATGACCTAAGGGGGAAATGGGCCCCAACTTACAAGGGGACATTCATAGTCAAGCACGCATTTTCTGGCGAAGCTCTCATCCTAGAAGAAACGGATGGACAAGAAGTCGGCCGCCTGGTCAATTTAGATTCAGTGAAGAAGTTCTACGCTTAAGACTCCACTCATCTAAAGGGGCACTCAAGTTGCATATGTTTCATACCCCAGCCAGAGGAAATAATTACCGTGGAGCCACACGGCACTTTCTTTCACACTTTTCAAGAAAAATCACTATTAGTTTCTGGTGATTCTAAATGTTCAAAATTGTACCAGTTTTTGACTCATAACATTAAAAGGAGAATTATGCATTCAATAAATCTCTTTACCCCTATTTTCCAAGCCGTGCAAATTTTATTTTACTGTGTTGTTGATTCAAAACAACAGATAAAAATTGTGCATTAATTATATGGTTTATTTCTTTGCTTATGGCTAACTGATTAGTTTAGATATCAGGAAAGGAAATCATTGTTTCATATGAGTTTCAGAATTCTGAATGACTTATGGGAGGGTCAACCGCCTTTAGCAAAATTCCTTGACAAGGTAATATCTTTTTAAGCATATTCTACATTCTCGGTTTCTGGAGATTCGTGCCTACCAAATCTCCTTGGTCATCAAGTTTTCGCCAATGAGTGTTTCGAGAACTTGACGTTCATAACTTTTCTCTTGGTCAACAAGTTTTTGCCGATGAGTGTTTCGAAAACTTGATAACCTTTCGTGTGGTAATCATTTTTCGCCAATGAGTGTTTCAAAAATTGGTTACCCACAACTTTTGAGGGCTCTTAGATCTCCGGGGGGAAAGGTTCTTCAATACTCATAGAAAGTTATTGGAAACCCTATACCTATAATTTTTGGAGACTATTAGATCTTCTTGATGATTAGGCTTCGGTATTCATCGACAACCATCGAGTGCTTCAAAGATTTAACATCCATCATTTATACGGATTAAATTTTGTCGATGAGTGTTTCGGGATCTGACGCCCACCGTTTTCCATAGGGATCAAATAGAAGAGGAAAATATGAACACGTAGGTCGTGACGTACAGGTTCATAAGTCGCGACCCCTAAGTGCCAGGTCAAAGGTCGTCGCAACGTATGAATTGCTACGTTGCGACCCCCAAAGCATTTATGACCGAATCCAATCCGAAATCAAGAGGCCGTCGCGACGTATGAATTGCTACGTTGCGACCCCCATTGCATTTATGGATGAATCAAAACTAGTCACCCGCCACAACGTAGAAATGTGTATTTCGCGACCCCTGTACCATAAATGGCCGGATTTTGTTTCCCGGAATAGAACAAGTGTTGTCACTATAAATAGGAGGCTCGGCCTCAGTTGACCGGACGGAGATTCTGATTCTCGAAAGGCTACTAGACTATTGTGAACTAGGTAAACACCTCCCGTTTTTTATTTAAAGCCTACACTCTTGGTTACCACTCTCTTTACTCAAGTCATCCCCTTCTTTAAAAGTTTTGGATATGTTAATACTGGAGCCAGGCCATTGAGCTACTTTGAGGGTTAACTTAGATCCCCTCCACGTCTTAGATCCGAGGTCTAAAACTCCAATTTTCAAATCTGCTTCTATTTGCGTAATGGGGTCGCGATGCCCTGGTGTAGGCGTCGCGACCCCCTGCCTGCATTTGAGCACCCCTGCTCTATTTTTTGAAAATTTATTGTGTGGGTCGCGGCGTATCCTTTTATACGGCGCGACCCCCCTGTTCAGAAGCAGACGGTCGCGACGTATCATTTTATATGTCACGACTCCCCTGACTTTTTAATGGCCTCGGGATTATGAACCGAGGCCGTATGGGTCACGACCCTATGACTTTTAGGGGCAGAAGCGTGTCTCCTCTTTTGTTTTGTGCTTTGTAAAAATAAAAAGAAAATATATAATTTATTTTACATAAATATGTGTAACCTAGTGCCACCAAGGAGCCTTTGCTTCTATAGGAGCACTAGTATTCACGCCATCTGGGTGCGCTGCCTGATGAGGCATTCACACACACTTTTCTAAATCTTGTTACTTGAACGAATGTAATGCATGGTAAATAGGTGCCGAGGGGCCTTTGTCTCTTTAGGCACATTGTACTAGGAGACCATCTGAGCCTTTTCTTGATGAGTCTCCCCCACACCCGCACACTTGCATGCCTCACGAACTACGTGGACTTTGATCCCTCTTTGAGGGTACGTAGGCCCTAGGCTCTTATCCTAGGTCAAGCCCATCTTTGTTTTCTTCCTTGTTTTGTGTTTTGTGTTCCTTTCCCACATTTTAAGGACAAACAATTTAACTATTAATTTTTGGGGTAACCGTCTTCGGACGGGGGAAGAAGGGTGCCTAACACCTTCCCCTCATCTCAAGAAGACTCCTGAACCCATTTCTTTTAAAAATCCACTTTCACTTTAAATTTTGAACTATTTTTCTTTTCCAAGCTTTGATGGAAAACTTGGTGGCGACTCCGTCGAGCGTGCGGTCTTCGCATTTGTTAGCATGGTTTATGTATGGACGTTCTTTTTAGGACTCCACGCGGAGCCATTTGATTCCAAGAGGTTTACTCGATCAAGTGGTACCATCTTTTTTGGGGAATCTTTCGCATGATCTTGATATTTTCCAAGTATCTACGGGGGCGATCGGGGCCCGTATTGCCGTAAGAGGGCTTTGTTGCGAGTTCTAACTTTGCGAATTTGTTTATGGCACATGTCTTTATCAAAAGGAAACTTAATAGCAAGCAAAATGGTTACATTTGAAAGCCAAAAAGACCTTGGGAGGTCTGTTTTTCTAGGAATGATAAGAAAACAAAGATGATTTTTACCAAAAAGAGCCTAGCGGGCAAGATACGAAATTCGCAAAGGAGTTTAAGAAGGAACTTTGTCCAGGTGGGTGAACTTCTCAAGTTCTGCTTCTTCTATAGAATTCTCGCGTGGTTCTTTGGGACCTGGGTGGCTCTTAACTTGTTTAGGGACAATTGCCCCAGGATGGCATTATATGCTGAAGGTGCCGAAATGATGATGAAGTCTACGTAGAGGCTTTCCACCTTTGGTGAAGTGACTACGGATACGCGTGCAACTATTATTCCCTTTGCAGGTACTTGGACGCCAGAGAACCCAATGAGTGTGCCGGGGAAGGGCTTCAAGTTTGCCTCGTTCAACCCGAGCTTCTTGAAGGTGTTGAAGTAAAGGACGTCGGCTGAGGATCCTTGGTGAGGTCAAAACTGATTGGGTCACCCTTGGGTCCTTCTTCCCTCCTCCTCTGCTTTGGGACATAATCGAGGGCGAGTATGGAACACTCCACTGTCTTCTTACTTTTCGGCTATGAGTTGGTTCCCTATTGCAGTCCCCCTACGATGACATTGATGACCCCGCGGGGACGTGTCTGGTCGTTGTTTTCTCTCGACCGATCTGTACTGGTTCTACCTTCGTCCTTGATATATCTACCTAATTGTCCCTTTCAGATCAACTCCACAATTTGATCTTTTACATGTATGCAGTCGTTGGTTTCGTGCCCATAATCCTTGTGGAATTGACAGTACTTGGACTTGTCCACGGGTTTTCCTGTTTTCTGTATTTTGATTTGCGGAGGAAAGTTGAGCATATCTGAGTGCTAGATTTCTTCCAGAACCCCAACATGTTACTTGTTGAGGGGAGTATAGCTGGTGAATCGTCCTCTGCGGGGTGAGCGAGGTCGCAGCGGCGAGTGCTTCCTACTGTTCTTTTCTTTGGGGATCTGATTCTCTGTGGCTAGCTTTTCTTTCTTTTTCTCCGATCACTCTAAGTCGGTCCTGTTTACCAAGAATTTCCTCATCTAATCTTCGGCTATTTGGGCGTTCTCCTCTTGGATGAACCATTCCGCTCTGTCCATTAGATCTTGCAGGGTAGACACTTGACATCTATTCAATTCCCCATAAAATTGTGAGCATCAGAGGCCTTGTTTTATGACGAAGATGGCAACAGTGTCTTGGAGATTCCAGACCTGAAGCGAGAGTTTTGTAAATCATGCCAAGAAAGCCTGTAGAGTTTGTCCTTCTTTGTGAAAACCAATGAAGGAGTCTTCATTTTTCTGTATTCCTTACTACTGGCAAACTGGGTAAGGAATTTTTGGGCCAATTGCCTGAAACTATGAATTGAGTTTATGGGCAGTAGTGAGAACCATCTCTGGACCACTTCCTTCAGAGTAGAGGAGAAGACCCGGCATTGCTGACCAGCCGACATATCGAGTATAGACATGGCTGAGTTAAAGTGTTGAGGTGATCCTGTGGGTCGGTTTCTCATCCATAAGGTTCTATGTGGAAAGGCACTTTAAGTCCATGCGAACATGCTCATTCATGACTTGTTGGGTAAAGGGGTGCCTCCCTTTCCCTTGGAAGTCGAAATCGTGCCAATGGTATTGTCCTGAGTAAGTCGAGTCTATACCGTAGGGAGCATACGGGTTATAGGTCCCTGCCTATGGCATATGTAGATAAGATCTCGGTGGGTAATTCGGAATCGATTGTTGCGGATATTTTGTGGGCGGACGAGCTGCTTATCCTGTGATCATCGTAGGTCCTGGCAGAATGGATTATGGTGGAGCTAGTGCGGCGAGCGATAGTTGGGCAAACTCCATCGGGAGGGTTCCGAACTGCATTGAAGGCATTGGAGGCCCTACCATTTCTGGTGCTAACAGATCTACAAGAGCTGGCGTGCCATGTAATAATATCTGAGCCTTCGTGATTGTTCGGGGGAAGGCTCCATGTATCTGGCGCAGCAATGCTATCTCAGCTTCCAACCGGCCAATTTCGCTTTCATGCGAGGTCCTTGTGGTGTCGGTTTGTCCTTGGTTGCTACTAGGAGGCCACTGATTGTGCGGCATGCCATATGGGTGCTGAGAGCATATCTCTTCCCTGATTGCTAAAGGTTGTGTGGCGTTCTCTGCAATGGCTACCTGGGCTACCGTGACGTTCTATGGCTAACTGGTGTTTGAAGCCCCTGGTTCTACCACGACAAGGTCAGCTACTCCTTGTTTATTTTGTGTGCTGTGCCTCAGAGCACTTGCATCGATCGTGGTGGTAGGTGTACTTGAGTCAGCCATCTGTGAACTTTTCCTATAGAGAATATTTAAAACATGGGTTTCTTAGTCTTAAGTATATACTCTTACTCCCTGAAAAAACAAATGTCATTCAGCGGCAGAATGCGCAAGGCATTATGGTCTGAGAAGGACCGCGGTGGGCGCCAATGTAACTGTCATTTTTTGTTCAGACAATTCTCAATCAGAAATTAGGACCGCAAAGGGTTGTAACCTTGGGGGACTTGTCCTTAGGTGATGACCTAGGTGCCTACGTACCCTTATGTAGGGATCAAAGTCCATGTAGTTCTAAGAGTATACGTCCATAGGAGACGTTAGGCTGGAGTGTTACCTGTAGAAGCCATGTGCGGCTAGGACGTGTAGGGAGTACTCCAAGCAGGCGAGCCACTAGTTGGAGGTTTCCTTAGAGGAAGGAGAGAGCAAGGGTCTTTCTGAGCTGCTCAGGGCTTGGGGATAGAGATATCCAGAGGGGTAGGTGAGCTCTGATTGCTTAACCGTGAGAGGTGATTAATCAGGCTTGGATGTGGAGGTGATAGTATGTTGTACTTAGAGTATTCTGTCTTACTTGCCTTAGTCAAATCCCCTGGGTCAGCGTATTTATACTAAGTGTAAAGGGGAACGTAGTCGACCCATGTTCTTGTTCGTAGTGAGTCGACCCACGATGGTTGAGCATATCCCATATCTCTAATACGAGAGCGTGTGTGGGAAGACGTGGTTAGAAGCCACGTACGAGGCTGGAGAATATTGCCACGTGTCACTTATTCGCGTTCCTACTAACGTTCTAGAAGGCTAATTCCACGTGTCCCAAGGAGGAATATTCTATAGTTACATAAACTAAAAACAGATTGACTAGTATGTACCATTAATTGCTTTACAATTGAACAAGACACAACGATGTGCTTGTAATCTTTCGGTAGGAGTTAGTTCAAAGTATGAGATGCTACCAACTGGACGCCCTAATTGCGAGAACATCTGTGACCCAGAGTTGTTGGTACAAACATCAACGTCATTACGATTCGGCCTATTAAACCTTGTCTCTATGTCATCTAGATACCTTGAACAAAAGTTTAATATTTCTTCAGCTAGATAACTCTCAGCAATAGAGCCTTCTGCTTGAGCCTTATTTCTTACATATGTCTTACAATGTCCAAGGTACTTATACATACAGTTGTGAAAACAAAAGAAAATAAAAATAGAAAACAATACTTTTGACTAAAGTAAATTAAGGATTACCTTTCTATAGGATACATCCATCGATTCTGAACTGGACCTCCAAGTTTCACTTCATTAACCAAGTGAACCATGATTGTAAAGAAACAAGGTTGGAATAGCATCTCCAGTTGACAAAGTGTTACCACAATTTTTTCTTCAAGTTGGTCAAGCTCTTTGATATCTAACACAGGAGAACATAATTTCCTAAAGAACACACACAAGTTCACCACAACTGCAGTAACCTTAGGGTCAATATGTGCATTTCGCAATGCCACTGGAAGCAACTGCTCTATAAGTAAATGAGAATCATGACATTTCAAGCTTGAGATTTTGCGATTCTTCATGTCAACACATCTGGAAATGTTGGATGCATAACCATCGGGCACTGTCACATCCTTTAATGTTTGTAAGAAAACATCATTTTGATGATTATTCATAGTAAAACAAGCAGATTTATATTTCCCATTTGCATTTGGCCATAACTTAGGTCTCACTCCTAAACATTGCAAATCTTTTCGAGCACTCAAGTTACCTTTTCCTTTTCCAGCTTCATTCAACAAAGTATACAACTCATTGTCACTTACATTTTTTTCAATATGCATCATATCTAAATTGCGTCGCAACTTAAGATTAACCCATTATGCCAATTGAAAAAATATACTTCGTTTTCTCCATTGTTGGGTCTCACCTGTGCGTGGTCTTTTTCTTACTAAATCTGACTCTCGAGGCTTACCAAATGTCACATTAATGCCTTGCGTTTGATTCAGTATCATGGCACCATCTGGTTGAATTGGAGGATCCCGTCTTTCCGTTGTCCCATCAAAACGATTTCGATTAAATCTATAACTATGTTGTGCTGGTAAGAATCTACGATGATCCATGAAGGAGCATTTTTTCCCATTGGTAAGTTTAATAGTCTTTTGATCAAAATTGCATGATGGACAAGCATAGCCAGTGTAGGTATTCCATCTAGATAGATTACCTAACCCTGAGAAATCACTTATAGTCCATAACAATGCTGCTTGCATTTTGAACTTTTGGTTACTTGAAGAATCAAATGTTTCAATGCCCTCGACCAACAAATCATTAAATTCTTTTATTAGTGGTTGTAGATAGGCATCAATGTCATTTCCAGGCATTTTTTCCCAGTTGTGATCATAGACAACATTAATGATGTTGGCTTCATACACATCCATGGTGGAAAGTTGTTTGGAATCAAAATAACCGGCCAAATGCTATAATTAGTACTCATTGCTCTAAAAGGATTGAAACCATCACTAGCCAACCCAAGTCTAAGATTTCTAGGTTCTTCAGCAAATTCTGGGCATTGAGCATCAAATGACTTCCATGCTTCACCATCTCTTGGATGTCTGAAAAGACCATCTAAGTTTTGATTTGTAGCGTGCCACCTCAAACGCTCAGCTGTTTTAGTGGACATATACATTCTTTGCAATCTTGGAGTAAGTGGAAAATAGCGTAACACCTTTGCAGGTCTCTTTTTTCGTTTTTAATTTCCACTACGTCCATTGTTACTATCCACCCTTGTATTTGTCTTCAACCTAGAAGTATCACATGTTTTACATTTGTCACGATCCTTTTATTTTCAAATGCATCCCTCAACAATTCCAAGATCATGTCCATGGCTTTACCACTCACTTGACATAAGCATTTAATGTAATAAAGCTTAACCAAAAGGGAAAGCTTTGAGTACTTCGTACAGCCTTCATACAATTCTTGATTTTCATCATTCATCAAGTCATTGAATTTGCAATTTTCCTCATTTGTTGCACTAGTGGAACCAATGTGCAGCTCACTATTTGGATGGTGTGGGATGACCCTGGTTCATTAGTATTTCTTTCTCTATAGACCCCAAAGGCATCGTGTAATAAATCTTGCATTTCCCCACCTACTTTCTCCACTTGTACCAAACGAGCAGCAGGGGCATCTTCCTCAACCCGTTCACCATGCCTAATCCAAGTAGTGTACCCCAATGGAAACCCATTGCATATCAAGTGATCAAACATAACGTCCCTCGTAAACCATTTTATAAAACCACATGAGAGACATGGGCATTTCACAATCCCTTCCACATAAGGCCTAGAGAATCCAAAATCAAGAAAACCTTCTACACCAACAACATATTCTGGTGAATAGCGCGGCCTACTAATCCAACTTCCATCCATAACCACACTTAATTCAGAATAAGAAATCAATTCAAAACATAACCTAAGATTAATCTACTTATTCCATAACCTAAGCTTGTATAACACTTAAAATTGAAGGAAAAATAGAAAAAGAACAATTTAAATTAAAAAATGCTTGATACAACAACATTGGTATATATAAGCAATTTTTTAGTTGTAATACCCCGAAAAATTTCGAGGATTAAAGAATGATTTATTTAAAATTTCAAGGATTAAAGAATTATTTATTTCGGGGCTAGGAATTAAAACTTTAGAAAGACTATAGAAAAAGTATGAAAGTTAAAAGAAATCGGAAAGAAAATTTTTTTGAAGTTTCAAATAAAATCAAAGGGAAAGAAAAGGAGTAGAAAATAAATTTTTAGGATTTAATTCGGGACCTAATAGATTGGAAACCTGAATTAGATAGAGAAAAGGATTAAATTAAAAATACAAATTTGTTATTATTTATTTAATTATTAATTAATTAATTTTTAATAATATTTACTTATTTATTTAATATTTAATGATTTAATTATTAATTATTTTATTTATTTATTATAATTATTTTATTATTATTATTATTATTTTAAGAGGGGGGGCGTGGGGTTGGTGTATAAAAGAGAAAAATAAAAGAGTGAGAGAGGGGGAGCCGTGGGTAGTATTAAGAGAGGAAAAAAAAGAAAGAAAGAGGAAGACAGAGAGAGGGAGCACGAGAGAAAATGGGAAGAAGAGAGAGAGAGGGGCATGCAATATGGAGAAGAAGAAGGGGAAGGGGGGATTTTGCCGGAAACTCGCCGGAGAAGAGCTAGCCGACGCTGGGAAAAGTCACCGGAGCTCGGTTACAACATCTTCCACACCTCCCACCAATCGAATCAAGATTGGTAACCCCAATTTCATTCTAAACCCTCAATTTTCCCATTTTTAGGGATTTCTTTGATTGAGTTGTTTCGAGGGTAGATTGAGACCTAGAAAGTGTTCTTGAACACTTAGTTGGGGTAGGAATCAAGATTATATTCTCGGATTTGCCCAAATTTGAATTTGGAAGAATTTGGGGTTGAAATTATAATTATTTCCAAATTAGGGAAAATTGTTGATAATTAGGATTGAGCTTGGATTTGAGTAAATAGGCTTGGATTGATATTATTAAAATTATATGGTTGAAATACTAGCTGAACAGAACCCGTGAAGAGCTGGCCCGAGGTTACTAAGGCCGGACCTTGGCATTAACGTGTCGGGTCCCTGCTCGATTTGCCCAAATACACTTTAAGGGTGATGTACGGAGTTTTAAACTTCCTCTTTTCAATCTTAAACATCCTAGAATAATTCTAAGTATGCTACCAAGAATCCAGGATTATTTTGAGTACCTTCTTGTTTCTCAAGGATGGAAACTTGTGGAACAATGAAGTCCAAATTCTAAAATGGTAATTTTATTCCTTCATAATTATTAGGAAGCCTTAAGTAGGGTGAATTAGAGGTGTACTGAGGTTTAGAAACTAGATTTCTTAGAACACAGGTTGAATCAAAATGCTTAGACCTTCCTAAAATTAGGATTCCATCCAACCAAGCTAGATAAGCTTCCTTAGATGCGAATACAAGTAGATAGAGGTCTAATACTCAAATCCAAGTATGTGAAACACTCAAGTAGAGTGTTATATACGAGTAAGTCAAGTGCCCGAGGAAGGATACGCATAAGTCGGGATAGAGAAGTTCGATATGACCAAGAGCTTGACTCTGTGGCAACCATGGACTACATGTGGAGTAATGGAGATATAAATAACAAGTTAAGCTAAGTAATAACCTTAATGAAGTAAATGTTGTTCTTATAGGAACAACGACACACGATTGAGTGCAACAGGAACTCCGAGGAGACTAAAGTTACAGGACAAGATTGCATGGAAGGTTGGCCAAGGTGAGGGTTCTTCCATCTCTGCTCCTAGGGTTGTATGCTTATGTGAAATACATGAGTATGTATATTCTCTGCTTGTCTGGTATGTGTTAACTAGAGATATAGAATGCTAAAAGAATGAAAGAACTAGAAAATAGGTTGTGGAAAGTAGCTTGGATAGGACGACATAGGAGTAGAGTATAATTGTTTGCTATGATTGGTGTGTTACAAATCCAACTCATACACTCCGGAGGCATGATGAGTATTTTATTAAATCTTTTCCACGACGGTGGCAAAAGTCCTTGTACGGAAGGGCTAAACTTTATTTCGAAAACTTGTCACGACGGTGACTTAAATTAAAATCATGCAAAGGGAATTATTGGTGGGTTTTGGATTTGGTTATGCTAGCGATGTGAGACATCGACTAGAACAACGTCAGATGACACTTGAGACCTCAGTTTTATAATCACCATGATGATGGTCATTGCCCTATCCTGGTAATAGGGTCAGAAAGGTTTTATATTGCTATGACGATAGCTTGAGGCTCAGAGAATGCATCTGCACAGGTATATGAGTTATATCCTGTTAAGGATACTCGTCCATATTAATAAGGAAAAGAATTGTTGATCCTTCAGAAAAGATACAAAGAATCCTATTAATATGTGAGACATCAACTAGAACAACGTCAGATGGCACTTGAGACCTCAGTTTTATAATCACCATGATGATGGTCATTGCCCTATCCTGGTAATAGGGTCAAAAAGGTTTTATATTGCTATGACGATAGCTTGAGGCTCAGAGAGTGCATCTGGACGGGTATATGAGTTATATCCTGTTGAGGATACTTGTACATATTAATATAGAAAGGAATTGTTGATCCTCCAGGAAAGATACAAAGAATCCTATTAATATGTGAGACCAAGATAAGGAGACACGGGAGGAACCTACGGGTGAACCGTGAACCTGATCTTGCAGAAGAGAAATCATCCTATTGAGGCGGTCCAGGGTGTAAAAATGGCCAGGCTTTGAGACATCGTGCCGTGCCCGCCATTGTGGCCTGGTGGGGTAATGGACGAGTGGGCTCAAGCTATTGCCCCGCGGCAAGGGGTCAGGACGTGCCAGGTGGTGGCTATGCGTCAGTTGTTTGATAGATAGAGGTTGATTGTGTTTGATTAACAGAATTGTCACGAGGTGACTAGTAACCAAATGAATGGGTTAAGTATTGTTTGATTAACAGAATTGTCACGAGGTGACTAGTACCCAAGTGAATGGATTAAGTATACTTTGCCACGTGGTGGCCAGTAACCCGAGTGCACGGGTTCGAAGTAGAAAAGCCACGTAGTGGCTAGTAGATACCCCAGAGTGGGGGAGATTAAGTAGATGTATGATATAGTATATGTGTGTGTATACAAATTGTCTGTGTTTGCATATGATTACTGATTGTGCAGCGTAGTAGTGACGTACAGGATTACGTCACCACAACGTTTGGTCGATTCAAACATGCTGAACGTGAGAAGACCGGTAAGTAAAAGCCGGCACTATATGTTACATGTTTACTTGTTGATTGGTGATGTGGAATAATCTGCTGCATGCTTATTTTTGTTAAATGCATGTGAGTGGTTGGGTGAAATAGCTGTTGTTGCGTGATCACCAAGAATGTATGCTAATTAATAGTAACCAGTTGTTTTTGCATGTGGTTGTGTATGACTCCCATTCTCAGCGCTATGGTACCCGTCTTGCGCCGGGGATGGGAGAGTTCTCATTGAGTCGTGTGGTTAAGACTCACACCTCATTTTTACTACACACAGACAGGTTAAGTACATGTGGAAGAAGTCTCGGTGGAACGAAGGACAAGCAAAACTTTCCAAGACCCACAACTTGTTCATGTGGGTGAATAAATTGTAATTATTATTTAATTTACTTTATCATTGTATCATAAAGTAAAGGGTAGACGTACCCAATTAGATTGTACCACTAAGTCTAGAACTGTCAGCTTCACACACCTTAAAGATCAGGATTCGTTATATCGCGATACAGGGAAAATTTGTTTTCAAAATATATATATACATATATCTGTTGCATGTGAATAGGATAGGCAACATCTTCGGATGTGTAGCCAGTACACAGGTTATATATTATGTGTGTTTTCCTATATCTATATCCTGAAGCGGCACTGGCCGTGGATTTGCTTGCCTAGGATAGGCCACCATTTTGGTGTAATCATGGTATTATAATGCATGTGAATGTATTTTCAATATTAGATATTCTGTCAATTAGGTGATAAAGCTTACAAGCATAGGGGTATTCCATGTGTCTGTGCCGATCACGGACCTCTAAACGGGGGTCGTGACATTAGTGGTATACAATCAAGTTCTGCTATCCTCCAAGGCACAAAATTGAAAGTTTATTAAAAATGCAAAATTTTTGCAAAGTCAACACAACAACAGAAACTATATTAGAATTAGTACATGTCAACAATTTTTTTTGAGCTAAAGGTCAACATAGAACTAAATGTAGCAAAATAGCAATGCAAGAAAATATTATCACATTTCAGTCAAAGAGTTTAATAATAAAATATTTACTTTTATCATACTTACTTTCAAGTTTCGACTCTATTGATGTAGTTGGAAATGAAAGCACAACTTTAGAAACCTTGCAATATAGTCAAGCTGCAATTGAACCTGCGAAAAATAAGTTTTCACAAGAAAAAAAATAGGAAGAAGTCATAATGGGCTAAGGATAATGATAAATATATAAGAAACTATAATCTCAGGTGTTTCTCATTAAAGAATATGAAAGAAAGATACCATTTTTGTAGATAATAGGTGAACATATTTTAAATAAAAAAAATCGGGATTGAAAATTGAAATGGGATATTAGGAAATAGCAAAATGAAAAGAAAATGCATGGCAAGATGGAAATAATGGCCTAATGGGAATCTATACAAGTCAGGCAAGTTGGAAAGAAATGAAAACAATTAATGCACATAATTTGAATATTATTCATATGATATTTTGACTACAAACAAAAAATTCAAAATAGCTTCAATTCATACAATATGGCACTTAATTAATTAACCACATCACTTACCAGAAACAAGAAAGGGGAAATGTTTGTACAATTTGAATCAAGAAGGGGAAATGTTTGCATAAGTTATGGAAATCACAACCGCCAGCATACTTACTAATGTTTTACACACATAAAGCTTAATGCCACGTGATGCTATATGTTAGTGAGATTTAGGAACTACATAGTCCATACTACTTTGAAATATAGAACCCGAGAGCTCTCAAAATAAATAAGAACAATGATATAAATTTCCAAAACTGGCATATACTGACAAACAAACCATGATTAACAAGCTGGATGAGGCTTTAATTAACATTAATACGAAAATTCAAGAGTCTAACAGCACACATGGGTTTGCTCGCTGTGGCAAGCTATAGCTCCACTCCTTTCTTGTTCTATTTTCTTCTTGGGTCTTGCTATGAGTTCTAGCTTTCATTCTGGTCCTTGTACTTGGAATATATCTTCCCATTGATCAATGTTAAGCCTGCAGCACTCAACAAACATCAAACACACCTATTCGATATATATTTTATAGATAATCAAGAATATCAATAAATAGTGCATTTTATGGGCATTTTATCATATTTTTGGCTCCACTCCTTGTGTCAAAATATTCAACCTTTTTGGTGCAAAATCATATGTTTTATCCATAATTTATGCTATTTAGCACATTAAAGTTGGGTTGATTTTGGGTTCGATCAGATGTTCATCGAGCAAAGGCTCAAGTAGCATCCCTATGCAGTGTACTTATAAGAACATAGGCTCCTCGGCACCTATCTACCATGCATTTAAACAAACAATGAACAAGGCAAGAAAATGTGCATGTGTTATGCTCACCAGGCGGCACACCCAGGTGGTGTGTAAGATCCAATATCCCTATATAGGCAAAGACCCCTTGGTAACACGAATTTAATTTGATAGAAAGAAAAAAAAACAAATTATAACCAAGGAAATAAACCCGGGTAGAGAGATCAAGCCCTCTGCCTGAAATCATAGAGGGGTCGCAACCTTAAGCCTCTGTGCACGTGGGGTCGCGGCCCCAAAACAAGGAGGTCACAACCCTCAGTGTAAAACAGCCGAAGAAGAAGAAGAAAAGTAACAGAGACGATGTTCAGAACAAACAATGGTCGCAACCACAACATCAAGTGGTCGTGACCCACAGCAAAATCCAGAGAAAAGAAAGGCTCAGGGCCTCGGATCTAAGACTTTGAGGGGATTAACTCAACCCTCAGAGTGGGACGGGGCCTCGCTCCTATCCCATTGATCCAAAGTGGCTTAAAAAATATGGATGAAGAAGAAGAGGTTTTAAGTGAATAGTATAGTGATGGTAGGGTATAGCCTCACAGATGGAATCTTACCAATAATTGGTTCTTGATAAGTTTTGGGCAACCTCTCGGTCTCTGAAAAATCTCTCAATGAACGGAGTGAGGGTCCAATTTATAGGAGGCCGAAAGGTTCTTGAAAAGGAAAGGGAATCCAGCCATTTTAGACAAAGGGGTCGCGACCTCTGTGCACTGGGGTCGTGACCTATAAAAGCAAAGCAAATCCGTCCATTAATGACCAGGAGGTCGCGACCCCAAGACAGGGAGGTTGCAACCTCTAGCTGATTCCGAATATGATTTGATCCTGCCATAAATGCCTAGGGTTCGAGACCTATGTGACAGTGGGTCGCAACCTCTTATTAATTTTTTAGGAGTTCTCTTTAAGAAAATCAAAGAAGTCTTTTTGACACGTGTCTTCCTTATTCAAGACATTAAATAAAAATCCGATTGAACCACTTTTCAACCATATAAAATTGTGAAAACCTAGTGTGAGAAAGCTTTATATCACCCCTACAGACGCCCACTGACCTTGTCCCAAAATCCTTTGTAATTTGTACGATATGGTCCTTGGGACCATAGTTGTCCAGAAACTATTTGAAATGGTATTTTGGGATAAATAAATATGTCATAAATCATTCTGACTGAATTAGGTCATGCAATTTTTATCCTTTGTTTTAGGGACAAAGAGGAAGATTTAAGGACAAAAATCAATGAAAATGGAGTTTTGTAGAGGGAGAAACAATTTCACAAATTCGAGTGATGTTCATGACGTCACTTTGCAACGTATTCTGTAAAATTGATTTTGTAAAAAATGTTGGGACTAAACTACCCATTGAAATTTGATAAAAGACCTATGATTAGAAAGCTACGGGTGTCTAGTTTCTGAAAAAAAAATAGATCACTCCATTTGAAGTTCAATTGAAATTAGAATCTGGCACCGAAGTCACTCTGCTCGAATTCAGAACCAATTCGGGCAGAGGTTTTCGTAAAAATCATTTGACTATATTGGAAGACTTGTAAATTCACAAGAAAAATATGAGATGCTCCTAAGGTATTCACTCACAAAAGTAAAATTCTAGGTGGCCATAAACAATGACAAAACAATCCAGAAAAATTGCATAAGGCACCCAACCAGATTAGACAGCACATGAAAGGGTAGAGAGGAAAGATATTACCTTGAATTCCCTTCTAGGGTTTCCATCCTCTTCTCCATGCCTTCTTGCTTCTCTCATCCTTGACCTCCTCTTGCCCTCTCTTTCACCTAGCCACCATCCCCTTAACCTAGCCTCCTTCCCTTTTATAAGCTAGGTTTTCTTCTTAAGTGTTTTGGGCTTGGCCCATTAGTACTAGGAGTAGGCTATCTAACATTTTTTTCTCTTTTCTTATTTTTGACATAATAATGATATTTTTGTATTTTTGTATTTTATTTATTTTTATGATTTTTTAAGCCTTGACAAAATAGGGTGTCCACAGGTATTACCTACATAAAGCTACAAGAATTTCATCTCCTTTCTTGTTACTCAATAAGAAGGTATTTCTTTAGGGATACCTTGTCAAGAGTACTCTAAGAAAATTAGTTATTCTAGACTTCCATCAAACACTTAACTCACTACAAGCTATGTTTAACCTCTCAAACAAGTCTAGAGATTTCAAACAATCATCAAATAGCAACAACACAAGGATCACAAACATCTCCTCAATGGCTTCCAATTCAACTCACTCCTATAGGGAAAAGTCTATCCTCTTGAAAATTTTAAAAATTCAATCCACCTAGGGTGAGTTGGGTTTCTGTTCGTCTTTTTTAGTTGTCACAACTAATCATTCTCCCACTTCTCCAAAACTTCCTGAGGACGTGAGTTATGGCATGTCGCACCTTCTGGAGTCTACATCACTGCAGCAAGGTCACCCACAGTTCCTCACTCCAATTCAACATTCTTTTTAAGTGGAATCATATCTCACCCTACAAAACAAAGACTATTGAGGTAGCTAATCTCAATGGCACATTGTTAAGTAAGAAAACACAACTCCAACAATAGATGTTGTCGACCTAAACCTAACACTTCATTCCTCAAGTCCAAACTCATTACACGTTAGCCAACTGCCTAGTTTTAGCTAATTAACCTGACTTGGTCCTTATCTTGAGGAATACTACCCTTTCAACCTATGTTAGTGTATCCTTTGATACCATAATGTAACACCCCTTATTATATAGTCCATTTTAGTTAATTAATAATATAGATAATTATAACATCATAAGATAGGTGTGTTACTACTTTCCTCTACCCAAGTAAATTTTAACTTTTACCAAGTTATTAATTATACTACTTTCGGTTCGGGTCACTACTACCGAGTTCTATAGCTTGATGATCAAAGCGGAAATTAAACTTAAATCACAAAGACATAAATTATACACATGCATAATAAGTTTTTATCTTATTCATATACATATACAAGATCATTATGATAATAATATAATTATTGTTAGTCACATCCAAGAGAAATCCGAAGCAGCAATCTTGCAACTCAGGTTTCCTTATAATTATCAATGATCCTACCATGGATCTTAAGTTAGTCACATCATACAAACTATAATACTTATATTCTACTTCCTATCATGCACCTCGAAATCACATCCTCTATGAATGAAACCTACACCACCACCTCCATGTTCCTCAACTAAGCATGCAACCTATCAATCTGATACATGTCAGTGAATAAATGAGATAAAAATTTTAGTAGGTAAGCAATCTAGTTTTCAAAACCACTGGCCTGTACCACCGTACTCTTTACGGAAAATCATTGCATTCTTATTCTTTATAAAAATCATGAAAAACCTTTAACTATTGGATGTAACGTTAAAAACATTATTTACCTTGTGTCATGTTTTTCAAGCAATGACTAAACGTCATGTGCTACACTTATCAAGGTTACACAGATAAGAGAAAAAGGGAAAGCCATATCATACAGTCAAAACATTTTCTTTTAAAGTCATGTAACATGATCAAACATTAAACTTTTATGGAATTTAGAGAAATAGTCAAAATTTTAAAGTACCGCAATACCGAATGTCAAACATCAAGAGAAAATGAGAGTAATCGGGTGCGCCGCCTAGCGAACAACTCCACGTGCCACTACAGCACATAATGGATCAAATACCCTCACTTGGTGGTAGCTAACCACACGTCAATGTACTATATGAGATGTCCCTCAGCCAGATCCGAGTATAACAGTCATAATCATCATTATACGATGATCCTTACCCAATTCATAATGTATGAATCACATTCCTCATTAGTTCCTCTCATGAGATCACTACCTTACGGTAGGTCACATCCGCCCCGACATGGGTTAATGGGGTTCATCGCACCCGCATGGTGATGGTCATGCCCATCTCACTCCTTGTTGGGTTCATGGGGTTCACCGCACTCAATGGTGACAGTCAAGCCCATCTCACCCTTTGTGGGGTTCATGGGGTTCACCACACCCTGTAGTGACAGTCATATACCCATCTCACCCCCCCCTTGTTCGGGCCATGAGGCTATGGAATCACCACCCTTTATAGTGGGTCATCTGCCCGGTACGCTAATCACAAATACAATCACTAGGGTAATGAAGCCTAAGCCATGGTTATGCCTAATTCTAAGTACGTGACCCTCTAAATGGCCATGAAAGTTCACTAACTTAGAATTCACAATCAACACAAGTTTTCAAAAATAATTTAATTAAGTCTTCTCCATGGGAAAACCGATGGTCATCCTATACCAACCACCAGTCATCCAAACATAAGTTTCACTCTCCCTAGAATTGCACTAGATCTACTCCCCCCATTTCTCTATCTTCCTTTCTCAAACTCCCTTTTTAAAATTCAATGATACATGGTACCATAATTTTCATTATGTAAATCTTTATTTCGGATGTTGTTTGAGCTTTGAAATGACACTTAAAAGTTGCTTAAACTCATTTAAAGAAGTTGAAGGAAGGAATGAAACTCACTTGAACTGGAAGAAGGAAATTCATTTGAAATAAGTAAAAGATTGAGTCTTAGGAATGATTCTAAAAGAAGTTGTAAAACTCAAAACTCATTAGCTATGAGGGTACAAAGTTTAATTGAAATCGGGGAATAGTTGAGTCTTAATAGAATATAAAAATAAGTATTAAACTCATTTTAGTTGAAGGAAAAGAAACCATTCACACTAAGGAAGAAACGACAACTTTTCGAAAACTAGAAACTTGGCGATGTCTGAAACAAAACCTCTGACTTTCGAATCAATTTACAAAAAATCTAACCGTTGGATTTTTTAGGAAAAATACAAAATAGAAATCTTAGGACGTTAGCTTTCATATGGTTTTGGAATCACTCAAATCCATCGAGTAACGAATTTAGAAAACCTTTTTAAACATAGCAAGTTCGGATTCAAAACAGCTTGCAACATTTGGCAAGCTTCACTAAAATGGACATATCTCCTTCCATACATAACAAAATGATTTGATTCTTGTAACTATCATTTTTGATTCAGACAATTGTAATTTACAATTAAGGACCGCAAGGGGTCTTAACCTTGGGGGACTTGTCCTTAGGTGAGGAACCTAGGTGCCTACGTACCCTGGGGCAGGGATCAAAGTCCACGTAGTTCGTCATGATGACGTCTATAGAGGCTGTTAGCCTAGGTGGTTTACCTGTATCGGGCCGTGTGCGGCTAAGATGTGCGTAAGGTACTCCGGGCGGGCAAGCCGCTTGTAGGAGGTTGCCTTAGTGTGAGAGAGCTTGAGTCTATGAGAGCTATTGGGAGCTCTGTAGGTGGGGTACTCTGGGACAGAGATGTGTCTGCCAGCAGTGAGACCTAACGGTGCTGAGGGCAGAGCTCGGGATGCGTGATGCAGGTCAGGCAAAAAGGGTGTTTGAAGGTACTCAGAGCGTTTGCTTAAATGACTGTAGGCATAGTTCTTCTAGTGTCTTGGATATGATCCTTAAGTCCCTCGGGTGAGGGTCCTTTTATACTAAGCGTGGGGAGGACGTGCTCGACCCACGTTCTCATGGGACGTGGGTCGTCCCACGATGCTCAGGGGATCTCCACGTCTCCTAGACGGGAGCCCTCGTGGATAGATGCGGGCAAGGGCCACACAAGTGGTAGGTGAGTGGTGCCACGTGTCGCTAGCGTATGCTGCCGCTAGGCTTCTGGAAGCTTAGTGCCACGTGTCCCTAGGCAGAATATTCCGTAGTTACATATGTACCCGAAGTCTACGGGTGTCGGGCGCTCGTGGACTTAAGTTCTCTGTCAGTAAGCTACTTAGGGAATTTTCCTGCCGCTTTTGCAAAGAAGAGTCCGTCCACAAGTGGGTTTGGCCATCGTCGGTTGGTCGTCCAACTTGCGAAGCTGTGTCTCTTGGTTTTACTCCAAGGGAGTGGAGACATTGAAGGTGCCACGCGTCCTTATCTGGGTTGCTGACTGCTTGACTTCCTTAGCAAGTTTTCGAGCCGTCTCTATAGAAAATACGTGACTTACCAAGGAGGGGTCATCATTGCTCAGAGGAGAATTTCCCGAACTGCCCCTTAGGGTGTGCGGAGGGAATTTAAAGGATAAGGGCCTTTTGGTCAATCAAGACGCTTCTCTCAGGTCAGGCTCATCTGCAGTCACTGTCTGGCAAGAAACTTTGTGGAGAGCTATCTATTGAAAGAGCAGGCTGTACTAGACGACACATGTCGCGGTTTGATTAAGTCCGTTGATCTTGAGTGCTTTGCCGCGGTTTTGCCTTCATTTAATGCGTGTTAATTTCGGAGAGCTGCCATCATTAGCCTCAGTTGAGGATTTTCAAAAAGACCCTTCGGTGTTTTTGAGCGACTCTTGGATTCCCGGGGGCTTTTCAGTCTTTGCGCCTCTGATTTCTGGACTATGGATCTGGGCCGCTCTTTCTCTCCACGTGTTCCGCTAGGATAGGTGGTTGCAGCTCAAACCGGGTGTACTAGATAAATATCTAGTGTTTGAAAGTTTGTGGTTTTACCTTCTCGTTGCCTTCTGTTTTCAGTGTTTTCACTGCCTTCTTGCCTTACTTTCTTTCCCTGATTCTTACTCCCCTTTTTCTCTCATTTGCGCCATGGCCGATGATGACAACTTTTTCTCCATTGATTTCACTGATCTGGAAGACCTTCCTTCTTCTTCTCCTCTTCCTCCCCTTAGCCGTACAAGTGACAGTGGTCAGAGTAGGGGGAAGAAATCTGAGCAAGACCTTTCTCCATCGGTAGTTGTGGAAATTTCCGCCGTGGTGCCCGGTGGAGGCGGGAGAGACGTGTGTCTTCCTGTCCCGCCGTCCTCCGATAAGGCCCGCCGTCAAGAGGATCTCAAAAAGGAAAAAAAGAGGAAAGCTGGGAGGGGTGACGGCGGTGGTCCTCGAGAGAGGGAGAAGAAAGAGACTTCTGCAGTGACGTGCATAAGGTACTCCGTACGGGCGAGCCGCTCGTGGGTGGTTTCCTTAGTGTGAGCGTGAGTCTCTGAGAGCTATTGGGAGCTCTGTAGGTGGGATACTCTGGGACGGAGATGTGTCTGCCGGCAGTGAGACCTGACGGTGTTGAGGGCAAAGCTGGGGATGCGTGATGCGGGTTTGGCAAAAAGTGTGTCTGAAGGTACTAAGTGTGGGGAGGACGTGCTCGACCCACGTTCTCGTGGGACGTAGGTCGTCCCACGATGCTCAGGGGGTCTCCACGTCTCCTGGACGAGAGCCCTCGTGGACAGATGCGGGCAAGGGCCACGCAAGTGGTAGGTGAGTAGTGCCACGTGTCAATAGCATATGTTGCCGCTAGGCTTCTGGAAGCTTAGTACCACCTGTCCTTAGGCTGAATATTCCGTAGTTACAATTCTTTTTCCTAAATCAAGCATAGAAACAACATATTCTAATTATCAATTCGTGACAATAAGGATTTGAGCCATTTAAGCGCAGTAATTTAAAAACAGTAGTCAATCATACAAAAATTGTACATCAGTTTAGAAAACAGAACCGCTGACTTTCGTGTCAATTTCCAAAAAATCTAACCGTTGGGGTTTTGATAAAACATATAACTTAGAAAGCTTAGGGTGATAGCTTTCATATGGCTTTGGGATCACTCAAATCCATTAAGTAATGAATTCATAGAACAAGTTTAAACAGAGGAAGGTCAGATTTAAAAACACAATTTTTGACAATAAACATGTTCCACGAATTCGTGATGTCTTATACTTGATCGGCTGAATTTAGATGAAGTACATGTAGCTATTTTTTTTCAACTTGATCTCTTACAAAGTGGAAATCTGTGGCAACATGCTTCATCCTACTGTGCAGAACTGGATTAGCATAAATATAGGTTGTGCTAATGTTGTCACAGTAGATGGTAGGGACATATTTTTGTGGTACATGCAGTTCTTGGAGTAGATGTGTGAGCCAATTTACTTCTGGAGCAGTGGCAGCAACCGCTCTGTATTCAGCTTCAGTGGAGGAGCGTGATACAGACCGTTGCTTTTTGGATGACCACGAAACAGGGGTGTCCCCAAGATATATGATGTACCCAATTGTAGAGGTTCTGTCAATAGGATCTCCAGCCCAACCAGAGTCAGAATACGCGCGTAGAGTTAGGTCCTTCTTGCTTGAGATAGAAAGACCATAGGAAGAGGTGTCCTTTAAATACCTTAGCACTCTTTTCGATGCTATCCAGTGATGATGTAGAGGCTGATGCATTACCTGAGACAATTTGCTTACTGCATAGGCTATATCTGGCTGTGTAAAGGATAAGCAATGCAGTTTGCCAATTGTTTTCTTGTATAGAGTTGCATCTGTTGTTTCATTCTACGTAGCTTCAGGTTGTGTAGTAGTCATAGGAGTTGCAACTCCTTTACAATTGTCCATTTGTAAATCATGTAGGATATTAAGAACATATTTTTGTTGAGAAAGATGAAGCCCTTTGTCTGTTTTGAGTACCTCAACTCCAAGGAAATATTGACGATTTCCTAAATCCTTCAGAGAACATTTGTTGGACAATTATGTGATGCAATGTCGGATAGCATTGTAACTTTTCCCAGTGATGATTATATCATCCACATAAACAATTACATATATGAGCACATCATTGTTTTGAAAAGTGAAGAGAGAAGTGTTCCACTTGGATTTTCGGATATTTTGTGATAGTAGGAAGTCACGAAGAGCATTGTACCAAGCTCGTGGTGTTGTATGGTACTGTTGTCCCATTTGTAATTGGTTTTTATGGATAGGTTGGCAAATATATTTTGAAATGGGTAGTTTTCTTCAAAGAATACTACATCTCGTGATAGGTATAGCTTGGAGGAGATTGGTTCAAAGCATTGGTGGCTGTGATATTGATGATTAAAGCCGAAATAGACACATGGTTTTGACTTGGGTTGAAGTTTGTTTTTGGCATAGGGCTGTAACCAGGGATAACAATGGCAACCAAATACTTTGGTATTTTTGTGATTTGGAGGTTGGTTGAATAATACTTCTTTGTATTCAGGACCTAAACCTCTCAAAGTAGTTACTATAAGTTTAGCATTGGTTACTAGGGCTCCAGCAGTGGAAAGCTCATTTGAGATTGAGCGAATTTGGTGTAGGTATTCAGAGATAGAGAGAGTGTCTTTGGTGGAAGATGCTAACCTATCTCGAAGGCTTAAAATTCTAGTTTGGGACTTGTTGGCAAAGGTTGTATTGAGGGTTGTCCAGGCTTCATGGGCTGTTTGAGAGAGTGCAACAGCCGATGCAATTGTTTGTTCAACAGAGGTGAGTAGGGCGTTTTGAATAAGCTGGTCTTGCCTAAATCAAATTTGAAAATTGGAGGCTAGTGGGTCTGGTTTTGGTGTACTGCCATCAAGATGGCCAAAGAGGTTGTGTCCTCTCATTAACATGGACACTTGGGCCTTCCAAAGAGCAAAATTATGGGGTCCTGACAATTTGATTGGCAATTGAGTGGCGGGATTGAACTGAATGATTGTTGGGGAGTTGGCAGTAGAAGTATCACTGTTAACAATAGGTATGTTAGTACTAGCCATTGAGTCTGGAAGAATAGAGAAGTAACGAGAGAGAGAAGAAAAAAAGACAGGACGCAAAGAGAAAAAAAAAAGGAACGACGACTAGGTCAGAGCTGGCTCGGATACCATAAAGAATCAGCGGCTGAACTGAATAGTGTATTCTATTGATGATTTTTTACTATATATAAATTAGGGTAAACTACAGTTTGTCCCCCTGTGGTTTGGCCTAATTCCAGTTTGCTCCCCTGTGGTTTAAAGTGAGACACTTAACTACCCTGTGGTTTGGCTAAAAATTAATGTGCCCCCTGTGGCTTAGAGTGTGACACTTGACCCCCCTTTGGTTTGTTATGTTATCACTTAGCTACCCTATATTATTTTTTTTCTCAAAATTTAATATTTAATATAACTTATAAAAAAAATTACCTAAATATAATTAAAGTGGTAAATCAAAATCCCTAATCGCACAAACACACGCTCCTCTCTTCTTCTCAAACGCATCTCTTCTCTTCTCTGGCTGAACAAACGCTCATCTCTGCTTGTCGAAGGCTTGAACTTCTCTTCCTCTGCTCGTCAAATGCTGGTGTCTCCTCCTATGCTCGTCGAAACGCTGGTGTCTTCTCCTCTGCTCGAACGCTTCTCTTCCTCGGCTGGTGTCTTCTCTTCCTCTGCTCAAGCACTTCTTTTCCTCTGCTCTGCTCAAACGCTTCTCTTCCCATTGGTTAGTGATTTTTACTTCTCTTCCCATCAATGGCTATTTTGTTTTTCTAGTTTTCTTTTCTGTACTGTTACTGTGACTTTGGCTTTTTTTTTTGTTGGTTTCTGGTCTGTTGAACTTGTTTTCTGCTTCTTTTCTGTACTAAATTGTTAAGAACTTGAGAGTTAAGATATCCTTCTTAATTTATATGGACTTTTATATATATATATATATATATATATATATATATATATATATGTATATATGTATATATATATATAAAGTGTTTGGTTTGGTTCCTTTACTAATAATTTAATAATTATTTGTTATAATAGATGGATTCAGTACATTTTAATCTAATTGTTCATCATGGGGGCAAACTTATACAAGATCCTACACTCAATTATATTGGTGGAACTATATCAGATTTTCCTGAGTATGATGAAGATAAAATATCATTTTTTGAGTTGGTTTCCACATGGTCAGAATTTGGTTATTCTAAAAATAGCCAAATGTATGGTTTGTTACCATGTGGAAATTTTAATGAAGACAAGCTATTGCACCTTACGAATGATGCTGATGTATTTTACTTGTTAAGTAAACATAAAGTCCAAGGTTCAATGGATATTATTATCTATGTTTTAACCAATCAGGATGATGTAGAACATGACAATGACTATGATGATGATGAGGAAGAAGTAGAAGAAGAGAAGTCACAAAATGACAAAGAATTTGATGAATATGATGTTTTCTTGAATAAGGATGTTGAGAGGCCTGAGGAAGATGATATTTTTTCTAAGCTAAGAGAAAAATATCAGGATGATACAATAGCTTATAAACAAGTAGAAAATTGTAATGTTGAAATTTTAGGCTCTATTCAAAATGACGAAGAGCTGGATCTAAGTGAGTGGAATGAACCTTCACTAGATAGGGATGTGTTGGGAAGCCCACAAAACTCATGTGATGAAGAACAAGGCCATAAGTGGCCACAATTTATTGAAGACAAGCACATGGCTAACCCAATTCTAGAAAAAGGTTTGGAATTTGGGAGTGCTAGTCTATTCAGAAAAGCTTTAAGAGAGTATTGTGTAAGAGAGTCAATTGACTACAAGTGGATTAAGAATGAAGGGCACAGGATGTCAGCACATTGCAGGAATGATTGTGGTTGGAGAATTTATGCTTCACTTAATAAGCAAAGTGGTTCTATTCAAATAAAAACATTGCATCCAAAGTGTAAATGCGGTATGACATTCCAAAATGCACATGTTAATTCCTCTTATCTTGCTACCAAGTTTAATGAAGAATTTGAGGATAACCCAGAATGGAAAGTACAAAATATAAAAAAATCTATTAGAAAAAAAATTTGTGTTGATATTAGCACTAGTCATGCTTATAGAGCAAAAAGGAAGGCAATAGAAATGAGGGAAGGAACAGATGAAGCACAATATTTGAAGTTGTGGGATTATTCTCAAATGATCAAGACTACTAACCCAAGAAGTTGTGTTAAAATTCAATGTGAAAAACTAGAGGAAAGTGGCCAAACAAGGTTTTACAGAATGTATGTTAGGTTCCAAGCTCAAAAGGTTGGTTTTCTAGCTGGATGTAGACCTATTATAGGACTTGATGCTTGTTTTTTAAAAGGACAATTTGGAGGACAATTGATGGCAGCAGTTGGTTTAGATGGAAATAACAACCAATTTCCAATTGCAATGGCAGTGGTTGAACAAGAAAATAGAGATGCTTGGGAGTGGTTCTTAGACATATTTAGTGAGGACATTGGAAGGCCTGATGAACTTGGTTTAGTTTTTATGTCTAACAGGAAAAAGGTATGTTTCTTCACTGAAATTCTATTTCATTTCTTATAGTTAATTGTTTATATATTTTTAAACATTTTATTTTGATATCATGTTTTGTTTATTCAGGGACTACTCGATGTTTTTAATGAGAAGTGGCCTACTGTGGAGCATAGATATTGTATGAAACATATGTATGCCAATTTTAAGCAGAAGTATAAAGAAAAGGCATTAAGGGATGCAATGTGGCTATGTGCGTTTGCCACTACACCTAGAAAGTTTCAAGAGAAAATGGAAGATCAGCAAAGAAGCGTATGATGACTTAATTGAAGTAAATCCTAGTCACTGGAGTATCTCACATTTCAGTGCAAGAGCCAAATGTGACATGTTGACCAATAACAATAGTGAGTCATTTAATTCATATATTAAGGATGCAAGAGATAAGCCAATTATCTCTTTATTTGACTGTTTACGGCTAAAATTGATGAAAAGATTTCATGTTAAGTTAACTGGTATGCAGAAGTTTGGTGGTCCATTTTGCCCAAATGCATTGGAAAAGTTGGAGAAAATTAAGAATGATTCTAAGAATTGCTTTGCCTTACCATCTAGTACATTTTTGTATGAAGTTGCATGTTTTGATGGAAATCATGTGGTTGATTTGAATATTAAGGAATGTAGTTGTAGGCTATGGAGTATTACAGGCATTCCTTGTAAACATGTTATTGCTGCTTTCCAAATGAATAGAGAGCAGCCAGAGAAATACATACATGATTGTTATAGCAAAGAAACCTACATTAGAACTTATAGTGAAATAATAAAACCGATGCCAGGGGAAGTAGAATGGATGGAAACTAATTTGCCACCTATTCTTCCACCAAGAATTATTAGGCCACCAGGTAGGCCAAAGAAAATGAGGAAAAAGGCTCCAGATGAACTTAAGAATTCAGATTCTACTACTAGGAGACAAAAGCCAATCCATTGTGGCAAATGTGACAAAATTGGTCACAATTCAAGGAGTTGTAAATCTAATGTGATAGGGGAGACACCATGGCAAAGGAGAATGAGACTACAAAAGGAAAAGGTAATAAATGATTCATTGCTGCAATTAATAGCACAATTAATATTTCTCTTCTTCATTTCATTATTTCTAAAATTCATAACATAATACTTAATGTTTATCTTGAAACATTGCAGGTTAACCAAACTGGAGAAAATGGAAAAGGCAAAAGAGTATTACAAGGAAGTCAAAAGGAGACATCTAATAACACTAACAAGAATTTCCATTTCAAGGTATTTTACTTTTTGACCTCTTAATATTGTTTAATCAAATATAATGTAATTTGTTCATCCTTTCAGGAACCTACAATAAATAACAACTTACATCCATAATGCTCTTATGGGACACCTACTAACATGGCACCATGGTATTCACAAGATTCACAAGGTGCATCTTCATCTTCGCATGTGGCACCTCCTAGCTTGGCACCATGGTTTTCACAAGATACAAACATGGGAGGAGAGAAGAATATCTTTAGCATAAAAGGACATGGTACATTCAAGAGGGCGGTTGAATATCAACCAAGAAGTAATTTCCATATTGATGGAAATGTAACCATGCCAAACCAAAATACAAGAAAGAGAGGAAGAAAAAAGAAATCATCTCCTACTACTGGGCATTAGTTTAATTTTAGAATTAGTCTATAATTTGAATATGTTGATACTTAATATGAAGTTGGATTGTCACTTTATTTTGGTACACTATTAACGTTATATGATTGGATAAATTGGATACTTTTTTAAGAAAATTATTGTTTAATGTTAGAGTTTCTAAGCTCAATAATGTTAACATTCAATTCAGGTATGTATGTTCCGAACTTGAACAATAAAAAAACTTAAATTTAGTTATATATTTATATTATATTATATTATTCTCTTACAATTTTATTTTGATTGGTTTAATAATTCTAAAACATTAAAGATAAAAAATAACAATAAAATGAATAAATAACTAAATATAAATAATCAATAGAGTAAACAATAAATGTTAAATTATTTTATTGATTTTTTAAAATTATAATTTTATTTTTATATTAATTATAATTATAATTTTTTGAATTATTTTATAATTCTAGAGTGTTGAATAACAAATTTTAAACATTAAAAGTATAAAAATGATGATTAATTTGACTAAAATTTGAATACAAGGTAGATGAAGGTAGTTAAGTGATAACATAACAAACCACAGGGGGGTCAAGTGTCACACTCTAAACCACAGAATAGTTAAGTGTCACACTTTAAACCACAGGGGGGCAAACTGTAGTTTACCCTATAAATTACAACATAGAGAGAGAATCCCGAGTAATCAGGATTTTAGTAACTAACGATAAGATTCTGAAAATCAAGATTTCAGTAACTTAAAATATTTACAAAACTAATAATTGAATTTTAAATAACTAGAGATAAGATAGGAATTTAAAATCGTAAATTAAAGCATATAAACATCAGAAACTGAGAGATAATCTCCTAAGAATCAGGAGATATTCCCATTGCTGTTAATATTATAGGTGGGCTGCTTTTTTTTATTCATTTTAAGAGAAGTGGGAAAATATATGCATAGGAAAAAGAGGAAGAGGGATATATATGGGAAGTTGAAGCAGATCGAGTGGAATTGAAAAAGAGAAGACATAAGAAGCAATGGAAGATGGAGTGAAAGAGAAAGAAAAGGAAGAAGAGGAAGAAAGAGAGAGAGGCAAGACAGTCTAAGAGATGAAGATTGAAGAGAAAAAAATAGTAAAAATTTTTTTAAAAAATTCTGTTCAAAAGCCGATTAAACCGAACCGAACAATCGGTTCGGTTGATGTCCAAAAAGCGGATTGAATTGAATAACTTTTTTAGTCTTTCGATTTAGATCGCTTCGGTTGTCTACATTGTCCAAACCGTACCTGAACCAATTATTTGCTCACCCCCAATAAAATTGAGACTAATTATCCCTAAACATCGCCTCCATGCTAAGAAATATGAAAATATGAAATTCTATTGAAGGGGAATATAAAAAAAATTAACCAAAGGGAAAAACAAGTTCAACTACAGATATTCATTCAAGGAATTCAGCAAGGATAAATGGAACTAAAAATTTACATGTAGCCTATACATAATATATACATATGATGGATCATAAAAATACTATGGAACAGAAATTAACAAACAAATTATAGTATCTAAAGACAGAAAAGGAAAAATATGTCAAAATAATCTAAAGAATTCCTATAGGAAATTGGTATGCGACAGAATGCTCAGTTACTGTGCTCCTCTTCATGTCAAATTTGTCGAAGTCGTTATGCAATCTCTAAGGGGCTCCTCTGTCTGGAAAATGGTAGAGCTTCATTTAGTACGCACTTTCTCTTTTCCTCTGCCTGGAAATTGGGGTCAAGAAATAAGCTCAAACATATTCTCACACTAAAGAACATGAAAAGGACCAGAAGGATACCCGTACAAAATTAAATATGTTTGCAAATGTCAGAAAGTAGACACACAACTACCATTTTGATTTGTTTAACAAGAAATACTAACTATAGCAATGCAATGACTGAGTAGGAGGAACTGAAATTTCCCATTCCCGAAGAAAATGTCAATTCTTACTTAAGATGGCCTGTATGGACAATGTTTTACCTCCTACCAAGGTTGCCAAACTCAATATTTTAAGTAAACTCATACAAGGGAGTAAACTAACACGTAAACTCATTTTTTATATCAACAAATAGGTATAACATATAGATATATACATATCCCAATCATAATTAGGGTTCAATTAGAATAAAATTTAAATAACATGAATTCAAATGCATAAATACTAAATATAACATAAATTCACTTAAATCATAAAGTTTAATATATAATACTCCAAACCAAACAACATCCATAATTATTTATATAGCTGATAATCCATACATAATCAAATCAAAACTAAAATAAACATTTAAGAGTTTTATAACACATTCGCATCGCTTGATCCATATAGCCGACCCCACCTAGTGAGAAAAGGCTTTGAATATTGTTGTTATTTAAGAGTTTCAAAAGTCCTATTCTGATAATCTCCATCAACCTTCAATTAGAATAGGCATGTTTAGTTGATAAGTTTTCTTATGGGTTGGATCAGGTTATCGACAAAATTACAGAGGGACAAACATGCATTTATAAAAAGCTACAAAAAAAGTGAATTTAGATCTAAACTCACGAGCTTACCTCTGAGTTTATGGGAGTTAACATGAACTTTGCTAATGCTTAAATACCATCCTGATTCATATAGACCATGTGCTCCCTATATGCTAGATAATGAATATATCCCATCTAAACATGAGGTGCAGGTCCGGGATCCAGACTGAAGACTTCGAATAAGATACAATCATATTACCATCCCATGAGCCATAGATCCAGACAAGTCCTCAACTCATAGAACTAACAGATTACACTAAGTTACCAATCTAAACAACAGAATCCATATTCCTAGCCAATTAAATTGTTTCTGTACTCTGAACAAACGCAGCTTTTATTAATCCCACTTTTAGATAATCAAATTGCCAATTAGGACAGTTTTCTTCTTTTTTTTTTAATCAACTTTTCTCAAACGTAAATCATGCCATGAGTTAAATGATTTCCCAAAACCATCAAAATATTCAGACATGATTGAGTTTTAAAGTTTAAATAGATTGGGTCTCACAAGTTGTTCTACCTTGTTTTAAATCTGCTTGCCGTGATCTTTGCCTTTGACGAAATAATCTCTGGAAGAACTCCTGTAGATGATTATAAATGCTGCAATATGATAATATCAAATTAAGGTTAGAACCAGATAACTTTGCATGACTGGCATTCACAAAGCTTTAGAATACCCAAAATTATGTTTGTTAGGAATACTTCTTTGCATTTGAAGCACACAAGTGTCACGAACAAATTCGACCTAAAGACAAGCTATTAGTGGAAAATCTAGGAGGAATGGATAATTTACCGCTACTATGGGAAAACATTTCCTTTTATAATGGGAACAGGGTGTGGAGACCTAAGTCTTGAACATTTGGCTACAAGGTCATGCAAGAAATAATTAAATTTACAAGCTTAAGATGTGAGGATCAGGCTCCTGACTGATTTTGATTTGTATCTGCAACAACAGACAAGCTTAAGCATACTTCCTTGACAAAATGCTATCTGCAACTTGAAGGGGCACAATTTTATTTATCATCCGATCACACATTTCAGAAAACTACTTAATGAGATATAAGGAAAACTTGTAGAACCTGGTCTAGACAACAGAATTCCCTTACTTCAAAAAACTACTTAAAGAGGTGCACAGTTTTGCAACCTCCAAAGAGGGGAAATTAAAATAGCAACTCTGTAGAACCTTGAGGCCCCCTTTATTTTATTAGTTATGAATAATACCGTCAGGTTTATCCAATATGACACCCTATCATGCATATTATTTGAAGGACTAAACTTAGCTAAGGTTTCTTATATCTTTGCTATAAGGTTCCTTAATATAAACAAGACACATGTCAAAAAGTGTTTTTATAACCAATTACAGTAGAGAAAGAATGTGCAAATGAAGCCTATGGTTGAAGGAACCTTATAGCAAAGATATAAGGAACTTGACATAAGTTTTCTCCTTATTTGAAATATATGAAGCACGGACACTTCAACTTGTCAGCGTGTCAATGTGTCGGACACGTGTTGGTGTCTGACACTTGTACGACCCGTGTCCGACATGCTCTGTACATGTCCAAATAAAAACAATAATTTTTTCGGCTTGGATACGGGTCCGACACAAGTTGTAAATTTTTTTAAAAATGAAAGAAAAGAGCGGGTAAAATATGTGTTTTGTCTCCGGTCAATCTCCATATATACTAAAGTGTGCATTTTATTTGACTATTCTCTCCCTATTTGCTAAAGAGTGTGTTTCATTCTCCAACCCATTTCCTTTTCTTTCCCATCTATCTCTTCTCCCTTCTCCTTCTCTCATCTTTGTGGTGTTCTTCTATCTTTTATGATTTTTTCTATAGTCTTTTCTTTTCTTTGAATCTGAAATTTTTCATACTTCTATCTATTTTTACTCACTATTGGTAATGGTATTACAATAAATATATATTAATATTAATATATATATATATATATATATATATATGCTGTGTCATGTCCTATGATTTTAAAAATTTGGTGTACTCATGTCTGTGTCTTGTCTCATGCCGTGTTCGTGTCTGTGTCTGTGCTTCATAGGAAATAAGTGATTAATTCTATAGTGCAAAAGATTATGCAATAATCATGTTGCTATAAGTGGAGGATGACATTGTATAAGAAATTGTATAGTAATGAAGCTTTGAACCAAGGATAAGAGTTATGTAACACATAGATAACAATGATACACGAAGGAATTGCAAGTTCTATGTATCTAAAAAGAGAGATGGCACTTCTAGAGTGCGAGAGTATGCAATAATCATATTGCTAAAAGTGGAGGATGACATTGTGTAAGAAATTGTAAAATAATGAAGCTTTGAACCAAGGGTAAGAGTTAACTAAAACATGATAACAAAGATACAAGAAGAAATTGTAAGCTTTAAGTATCCAAAAAGAGAAATGGGACAGAGCATAGTGGAATGTAAGCCATGGAAAATGTTCTATCGATAATAAAAGAAAGGGTGATCAGAATTACATGTTATTCATAAGATACTTTCACATTCAACAAAGTTAGTCTAAATTCTCCTCAAGAAATTACTTATGCAGATTCTAAACCAGCGGAAAACGAAACTAACAAGAATACTCAATTCTCTATATAAAATATGAAAAAATATGGGGTAGTTTCCTAAAATGCTGCAGGGAAGACTATAAATAGAAAGGAAAAGCCCAAGGGAGCTTCCAGTTCTGCCTTTGAATTCAACTTACAAGAAAGGTAAATAATTTAAAGAAATTCACGCCCTTGAACCTCATAATCATCAGCCTATCCACCTATGAACAATTTGGGGTCCTCTCTCAGAAGATGAATGACACTGAGCTATTAAAGCATGCATATGCCTTCGTTGCTAAATGTAAATTTTTCCCTAAATAGATATGACTAGATATTAAATGGTCAATGATTGTAAAGTAATAATATTATGAATCAATTTATTTCTATTTTCCTAAACTAAATAATTTTATCCTCCAACTTTCCATTTTCCAGTTTCACACCAAATAATAAAAGGAGTTTTTACACATTTTTTTCCTAGTTCTGTCCTCTCCTATCTTAGTTTCTGCACTCTCCAGCAACCAACCGAGCCAAAATTCAATGAATTCCATCAATAGCATAGACCAAGCGATGTAGGACCAATGGGGAGAAAGGGAGAAAGAAGGGGGATGGGGAAAATTCGGATTTGGGTTTCCCCTTGTATATATAGAATTCCTCTATTATTAAATATACTACTCTCTTATTAAATATGCACAGAAATTATTCACTTCTCTCTGACTTACAAGAGGGAAGGGAGAAGATAAAACAGAGTGAGTAGTAAGAAAGAGGGAAAAGACTAAAGAGAGAAGAAAAAAGACATGTATAAATAATTATTGCAAAGCTGTCTTACAACTAGGGTAAGCACTACCTAACTAAATAACAAAGATAAAGAAAAACAACTTTCTAATTCAAAATATATATTTGCTATTAAATACTCTATCCTCTCAAAATACATTAAATATTAACTAGTTTATCCTTTTCTAGGATATTTATCATTTTCTTTTAAAATCCTAGGTTCTCCATCAGAAAACCACCTCATGATTTCTTCAAACATAAAGGATATGGAACACAACACTCTTATATACAACTGCTCGTTATTCATTGATGGACCCGTGACCAAAGCTACATATGCAAGAAGGAAGAAGAATAATGGGCCAGAAGCTGTGAAGCCCACATCAGGGGCAGAATAGTGAATTCTGCCTGAGGTAACCAACTCTGACACCTTTTTAGGTGGCAGAGGGAATGTTTGTGAGGTAGCTTGGATTTTAGTGGACAATTTGGGAGAGCCCTAACCTCTCGAACGTTAGGAACCTTGTTTTCTATTTCTGCCATTGTTGCTTATTTTCTTTTGCTGCTCATCTGCCATTTCTGTACTGGGAGGCACCATTTTAGTGACCTATATTTCCTTTTATCTCAATATTACAGTATTATTCAGCTTATTCTACTGTGTTTTCTGTCATATCACTGTTCTGGGTATTTTTTTCTGAGTTTCCAAGTACAGGACCTATCATTCATACAGAAGCGATCAAGCCTCTTACATCAGAACTGTTACCATGAATTTGGCACCCACAGTATGTAGACAAGAATTTCCCATTTTAGTTTTTTACAACAGAGACCATGAAGTGTATGACCTATCTCACTAATGGACCAAGAGCAATAAATATGTTCTTCACTACTATTTTTCTTCATTCTGCTTCTGCTGCAAAATCATACAAGACTTTTGGCAAAGAAAATTAACCACTTAAATGTACACAACTACCGATGTTGAAAATAAGTAGTTTGATGTTTTGAATAGGATTAGGATTATTATGATGTTTTGAATTTAACAGATTATCTTTAGGAACTTATATTTATCTTTAAGAAATTTTATTTTATTAGGATAAGTATTTATTCAATTTATTAGGATAAGCCTTTTATTGATTTTGTTTCCTACTTAGATTAGGAACCTTGTGTATAAATACAAGGTCCATAGATTTAATCAATTAATTTTGGAATAGATGAGATTTTTCCCAATTCAAAATTCTACAAATGCAATGACCTTAGATATTTCCACCCAAAAACTAAACATCATTTAAGGCATAATATAGAAAGTTAAACATTGAAAAACAAGCATGATGGGCCTAAGGTACACAAGACCTACACCAGAAAAGGTAGGAATAAGGCTGTGGAGGATAAAAACAAGGATGAGCCCATTCCCAAGGAACCCAAGGGCAAATCTGTAATTGTCCATGAGTAACTAACTCTGACATGCCTTTTTGAGGCTGCACGGAGGAGTGAGGGAGGCAGGCAAGATTTGGAGTGGAATTAGGAGAGACCTTGTCCTCTCGAATGACAGGGGCTATGTTTATTTTCTGCCATTTACTTTTCTTGTGAGTGTGTGCAATTGTGTGTGCTACTGGGTACCTCTCTGGTGCTATTACGGTAAGCTAGCAGTGAATATACCAATTCTGAACTTTCCATATTTGCTCTGTGTTCTATTTCCTTTGCTTGGTTGCTGGGTTTTTGCCTATAGCAGGGAAGCTCTATCACTTTTGGTATCAGAGAGGTCTTTTCTGGGGCATGGTTGGCACAAGAATGGAATCAAGACTAGAAAACGTGGAGAAGGAACTCGGGGTATTCAAGGAAGACTTAACGCAGGTGAAAGAAGTGATGACGATGATGAAAGACACGCTAGACAGACTGGAGAGAAAGGTGGATAAGGGAGGTGAGCATGACCAATCAGAGGGCTTAGGGGCTCATGGGGATGGCGAGAAAGAGAATGATAAAGATAAAGAGAAGGAAAGAGAGGAGGTATACGACGGCGACCACAGCAAGTATAGGAAGTTGGAGCTTCCTCTGTTTGAAGGAGACGATGCAGTGGGGTGGTTGTTCCATGTAGAGAGATACTTCTCTCTTAACCGCATGAAGGATGAGGAAAAGCTCGAAGCAGTGGCGGTATGTTTGGAGGGACGATCTTTGAATTGGCTCCAATGGATTGAGACCCGTGTGGAGATACGGACATGGTTGAAGTTCAAGCTAGAGTTGTTGCGTCGATTCCACCAATCTCAGCTGGGAAATGGTTATGAGGTACTTATGGCCCTCAAGCAAACCGGAACTGTAGCAAAATACAGGGAGAAATTCGAGCTGCTATCAGCGTCGTTAAAAGACGCACCGGAGGACATGCTGATAGGAACCTTCTTGAACGGACTTAAGGAGGAAATTAGGGCTGAGCTACGGATGGTTAGAGCCCAAAACCTCTTGGAGGTGATGGACATGGCCCACAAAATTGAAGACCGAAATAATGTGCTAGCAAAGTTGAAGGAGGACCAAGAGAAAGCAAATAGGGCTTCAAAGGTGTTCACGGGCCCAAAGTGGAACCCCATCAAGCCCAATTTCATTAAACCCTTCACTGTGGCCTCGGAGAGTAGCAAAGCGGCTGCGTCTAACAGTACAAGCAACTCTAGCTCGCGTAAAACCGAGAGCAAGGATGGAGAAGCGAAATCGGCGAACTCGACGGCGTCCACTAACCGGAGTAAGTTCCGGCGCCTCACCGATGAAGAAATCGCCAAGAAACGGCGGCTCGGGGAGTGCTTCACGTGTGATGAGAAGTGGGGTCCCACTCACAAGTGCAAGAACAAGCAGCTCCACCTTTTAATCCTTTCGGGTTCGCTAGAGGAGGAGGACGCTGAAGAGATGGGTATTGAAGACGAAGTATTGAGGGAAGAGGGAGAGCAATCAGGCACGTTGATGTCCCTTTCTTTGAATTCCATTGTGGGTATCACAGGGGGGGCGGACCATGAAGCTTCTCGGCACCATTAAAGGGAGGAAGGTACTGGTCATGATTGACAGTGGAGCATCCCACAACTTTATTTCTTCTTCTCTAGTTGCTCAGTTAACCCTTCCAAAGGAGAGGACCTCGGTGTATGAAGTCACAGTGGGGGATGGCCATGTAGTGAATGGGGAAGGGCTTTGTAGAGGATTACAAGTGGAAATGCAAGGGGCTCACATCAAGCAGAATTTCTATCTTTAATTTGGGAGAGATAGATATTATCCTGGCATCGAATGGCTGGAATCACTTGGGGAGGTCAGTGTGAATTGGCGGCGACTAACCATGAAGTATAAAGAGGGCAAAAAAGAAGTTTCATTGAAGGGAGATGCCTCTCTGGCCAGGACGGAAGTGGCCTTTAAAACAGTAATGAAGTCGGTTCGAAAAGGGGGACAGGGGTACCTGATTGAGCTGGGGAAGATGGAAGCCCAAACCGAAGAGGAAGGAAAAATAGATGAGAAGATACAACAGATTTTAAATGGGTTCTCTGAAGTATGCAACCCACTACAAGGTCTACCACCCTCACGTAACCGAGATCACGCTATCCTGATCAAAGAGGGTTCACAACCGCCGAATATACGTCCCTACCGTTACCCACATTCACAGAAGACCGAGATTGAGAAATTGGTGAAAGAAATGCTAGAAGTTGGGATTATTAGGCCGAGCAGCAGCCCTTATGCAAGTCCGATCTTGTTGGTTAAGAAGAAAGACAATAGCTGGAGATTCTGTGTGGATTAGCATTGAACAAGATTACCATTCCCGACAAATTTCCCATAGCGGCCATCGATGAGCTGTTGGATGAATTGGGTAGAGCAACCATATTTTCAAAGCTGGACCTTAAATCTGGGTACCACCAGATTCTTATCAAGAAGGGGGATGAAGAAAAGACCGCTTTTAGAACACACGAAGGGCACTACGAATTCATGGTGATGTCGTTCGGGTTAACCAACGCACCATCGACTTTCCAGTTCCTAATGAACGACATATTCAAGGAACATTTGAGGAAGTTTGTATTGGTGTTCTTCGACGACATTCTTATCTACAGCCCAGACATGGAGACTCATCTTCGACATTTGAGACTCACTTTGGAAATCTTGAAACAAAATCAGTTGGTGATCAATGTGAAGAAGTGTGCTTTCGGGAAAGATCGATTGGAGTACTTGGGACATATCATCTTGGCCAAGGGTGTGCAGGCTGACCCGAGCAAAATTGCAAGTATGGTGAGCTGGCCAATACCCAAGGACTTGAAGTCCTTGAGAGGATTCTTGGGTTTGACCGCATATTGCAGACGATTTGTGAAAAATTACTGCAAGATTGCTGCACCTCTTACTGAATTGTTGAAGAAAGACGCGTTCAAATGGAGTGAAGGAGCTCAAAAGGCCTTTGACGCACTCAATACAGCAATGACAACAGTCCCTGTTTTGGTTATGCCCGATTTCAAGCAACCGTTCGAGCTAGAAACCGACGCGTCAGGCACTGGTATAGGTGTTGTTTTAATGCAGAACAGGAAGCCGATTGCTTATTTCAGCCAGCTCTTATCCTCGAGAGCAAGACAGAATTCTGTGTATGTTCGGGAGCTCATGGCCATAGTTTTAGCAGTTAAAAAATGGAGGCATTATTTGCTGGGGCATAGGTTCATCATAAGAACTGACCAGAAGACTCTTAAGTACTTGCTTGAGCAACGAATTTTGGACCCGAACCAGTAGAAGTGGGTCTCAAAATTGATGGGGTACAACTTCGAAATACAATACAAGCCGGGAGTGGAGAACAAAGCAGCTGACGCCTTATCAAGGCAAGGGGAAAAGCTAGAATTGAAAGCTTTTTCAGTGTGGAGGTTTAATGAGTTTGATGAGTGGGAAAAGGAGGTAAAGATGAACATTTAATGTCTATTAAGCAGCAGATCATCACAGGAGAGAAGCCACCAGCCGGGTACAGCCTAAGAAATGGAAGCCTAGTGTATTATGGGCGCTTGGTTCTACCTAAAGGATCCAAGAGGACGGCAAAACTGCGATGTTTCACAGGGGATACACCCAAGAAATGGAGCACGTGGATTCATTGGGCGGAGTACTGGTTTAACACCACCTTCAATGTGTCAGCTGGAATGACCCCGTTCAAGGCACTTTATGGTAGAGATCCTCCTACCCTATTCAAACTAGAAGATTGTTTCTCTCGGGTGGAAAATGTCAATGAGTATATCAAAGACAGAAATGCGGTGTTGGAGACATTGAGAGAGCACTTGATGAAGGCACAAGAGCGTATGCGCAACTATGCAAACCAACACAGAAGGGAGGTGCATTTTCAAGTGGGAGACCTAGTTTATCTCAAGCTGAAGCCGTACAGGCAGCAGACTCTAGCTCGAAAACAGAATGAGAAGCTCAGCCCTCGGTTTTATGGACCCTACAAGGTCAAGGCCAAGTACGGGGAAGTTGCGTATAAGCTAGAGTTACCCGCTACAGCACGGATACATCCTGTATTCCATGTTTCACAGCTGAAGAAGGCCATTCAATCCACCACACCCACCCAGGATATCCCACCATTTCTCACGGAAGACATGGACTTGCAAGTTCAGCCTGAAGAAGTCCGAAAGGCACGGAAGTTAACAAATGAGGATGTTGAGATCTTGCTGAAATGGGAAGGCCTACCTGATTTTGAATGCACATGGGAAAGCTATGATGGTATTAAAGAGCAGTACCCTCATTTTCACCTTGAGGACAAGGTGGTACTTGTTGGGGGGGAAAATGATGGGCCTAAGGTACACAAGACCTACACCAGAAAAGGTAGGAATAAGGCTGTGGAGGATAAAAACAAGGATGAGCCCATTCCCAAGGAACCCAAGGGCAAATCTGTAATTGTCCATGAGTAACTAACTCTGACATGCCTTTTTGAGGCTGCACGGAGGAGTGAGGGAGGCAGGCAAGATTTGGAGTGGAATTAGGAGAGACCTTGTCCTCTCGAATGACAGGGGCTACGTTTATTTTCTGCCATTTACTTTTCTTGTGAGTGTGTGCAATTGTGTGTGCTACTGGGTACCTCTCTGGTGCTATTACAGTAAGCTAGCAGTGAATATACCAATTCTGAACTTTCCATATTTGCTCTGTGTTCTATTTCCTTTGCTTGGTTGCATTTTTGCCTATTGCAGGGAAGCTTTATCAAAGCATTTACTTTTTTCTATGGAAAAAACAAGCATTCACTTAAAATGATATCATTTGTTCTCTTTAAAAAAAATGGAAAATGAAGAATACCTTAGTCGATGCCTGTTGCAGGCCATGAAGAAGGCAACAAATCCATTCAATATACTCCTGACCGCACGGAAAATCTAGAAACAAGATTGAAAAGACCCCTAATAATCAGGATAGTTGTCTTTTATGAAACCACCTACATCCACAAATTCATTCTTACAACCTGAGAAAAAAGGTCATTCCAAAGGGAGCGCCATATGGAAACTTCGTAAGTGCTAATTGTTGCCTCAGATGATGATGCCACCTGGAAAATGCTAGAAACAAACTGCCATGTGTCTCCAAGAATATCATATACGGAGGTACATATGAAAGCCACAAAACTTGATATTGCAAGAACCAAACGAATAGGAGCATATATAATTTCCCAGAGAATCCAAAATATAGGATATAAGATAGAAGTAGCTGCATTGCAATGCAAACAAGAATGAGCAAGCAATTAGTCAAAAACTGTATATGAATGACTAATTTAAGAACAAAAGTAGGAAAAGCCCAAAAACACAATGACCTACCAATGCTCCAAACAAGAGTGAGGATAGACCAAAATGGCCAAAGTAAAAGCTCCAGTTGATCCCCCACTATAGTGTAAGAAGTCTCAATTCCAATCCAAACAATAGAACAGATGCTTTCCAAAAATGTATACAACATATTCCAGCTTGGAAGAAGAAATGCAAAGAACTCCACCATTGGCTCTGCAAGAGGTTGAATAAGAACTGAAAAAAAGGATCTTGTGGTATGTGTGAAGGCAAGAAACCATTTAACAGCCTTCTGAAAGTTATGCAGAAACAACATAGTTCCCAAGTACTTGATCCTTGAAACCATTTCCCAAGTTTCTATCCAATCAAGAAGAGGTCCACATATACGTGATGCAGTTGCCTTAAGAACTGGAACATTTTTGTATAAATCATAGAATCCTATGATGACAGTGACAAATGAGATCAGTACATATAGAACTCTTGCCAATGGGCACATCCATGGGCGATATAGATTGCAGAATACTGGATAAGATTGTAGGAAGATGACCCAAGACGGAAGGCCAGCCTCTAACAAAGTAAGCAATCGCAGATCAGATACTATAACTTCCCTTAGTTTAAATGGGAGGTCATGGTCATTAAATCTAAACAATATAAGAACATCTTTAGACTGGGTGGCATCAACTGCAATATCAGAAACACAACTAGAGGTCTCAGTATATTTTTCGTTGTTATCAATTCCCCCTGCCATTTCCTTGGAATAGCTATGAACTCCAGCTCCAGCACAAAAGGACTTCATTAATTTTCTTCTCTTGTAAGGTCCAGAAGGTGGAGGTGTGTGTGGTATGCCCATCATCTCATCCTGATTCTCACAATATGCACCAAAACTGCTACCAGGACATTGGACAGAACTATCCGCAACAGTCACCAAACCATTGCAGTTATTATCCTCATCATCAATATGTCTAGTCTCAGATAGATCTTCACTAGCATCATAAAAAAGCTCCCCTGATATTATTGCAGATGAAGAAATATTTATTGAAACTTCATAATCATATTGGCTCAGAAAATAAAGAACCGCAGCAAACTGCCATCATGTGATATGCAGTATGATCTACAATTACATAAATCATAAAAAGCAACTACATATTGATAGTGCTCACTGAAATACTTTTGTTCTTGTATAAAAATGGGCCTCCTACTAGGAAAAATACAAAAAATTCACAGCAACAAACAAGCCAAAACAGTAGCAATACCAGCAAACAGTGCTGATGAAACGAACAGAAAAAGGCACACAACACACCAGCAAAAAACACTAGGCTATGTTTGGTAAAAATGCACGGATGGGATGGGAAGGGAAGGGATGTAAAGTTCTGTAGAGTAAAGGAAAGTACTATAGAGAAATGTGTGTTGGAAATGTAAAAAATATTATGAGAAGTGTGTTTGGTATGTAAAACATATGATGTAAAGTTTATTGGAAATTGCAAAATTACATCCCTTCCTCTAAGATGCATCCTTACCAAAAACACCCTAAAGAAAAGAACAAAGGTTAGCATCCAAGAGGCTAACTACTCTCCCAAAACCTGTCCCAAACCTTTCCTGCTCGACCACTACCCACTGCTACCTCAAATACCCCTTGCCACCATGCAAAGTGGCCCCCACTGACAAGTAAGTTGAGAATTGGGATATTCTCCCTCCTTCCCTCTCAGCTCTTTCTTTTTCTTCCTAGAGTAAACATTCAGCTCCACGTGTCGTTTTTTTCTTTTATAAAATTGTGTTACTTGAGGCCTATGACATACAGTTTAAATATATATATATATATATAGAGAGAGAGAGAGATGCATATATCGTTGCCTGCATTAATGTATAGATGTATGGTTCATTAAAATAAACACCCAAGGGAATAAAGGCACTAAAGAAAATAAATTTTTAATTACAGAACTATTGCAGAATGTACAACCAAGTGAATCATGTAAAAGCAATCATTACCTGGCTTACATGTTTATGTATGGCTTTTTGCATACAGATATTATATCAAAATCAAAATTAATTAATTTGGGTGGAAATTTTATAATGATAAATAACAAAAAGGAACCACCAAGTGAGAGCTAAAAGAAATAATGCAATGAGGCCTAGGCATTTCAAGATTAAAAGGCACCGAGGATGGCATACAGTCAGTGAGATATTATATCAAAATAGATTTTCTCTCATGTTATTTTGATGCCTTACTAGGATTCTAGGATGGCATCATAAATTAAAGAGGACCTACTCCCCAGAGTATATATCTTCATATTCTCAAAGAAAAAAAGAACTATTAATTCTGAACTTTAGTTAGATATTGACGGGCTGAAGGTATATATCAGAAAGAATATGAGATAGGTGGCAGCAGGGGAAAATGACTAAATAACCAACTATAACAATGGCATAGTGGGGCAGGATCGTGAAGGAGTAACATAAAAAGGCTAGGAGGGGTTCCACTAAATATTATAGAATACAAAGGAAAAAAATCAACGCTTTTTTGCTTTTCTAATCATATATTCAAAATGGTTTGCCAATCTTTTACAGAATTTAATCTGTGATGGTATTTATTTCAGTCACAAAGTTGTTAATGTTGATTTCTACAATTTTGATTGTGGAGGCTTCGCGGGTAAGTTTTTTACTTCTGCTTTTCTTGGTTTCGCTATCATGGAATTAGCAATCCAAGCTATGGATGCCACTTGAGGATTCTTAGGTAGTGAAGACCTTGATGGCTATGCATTGAAAACCACAGAACTTGCAAGGGAGTAATGTGTTATTAGGTTCTTTGGTATGCAGCTCAAGAGACTAGCTGTGACAAGGTTAAATGGGCTACTGATAGAATGTATGTAGACATCTAAAAGTTGTCATTATGTTAGACAATGTGACAGAGGATAGCATTAGCAGCTGAAGGAATGTAGAGGGGATTACTTGTGGGAAGTGAATGAATACTAATAGTCATTTGTCTATGTGGATCACTGTTAGACAGAGTTGTTGAAGTTGTATTTCAATATGCTTCATTTCTTGAATTACTCCGATATATATACACATAGAAGAATACCTATCCTAATCAAACTAGAAAATTAAATCCCAATAATAATCTAGTTCTTTTTTTTATAGAAAAAGAAATTGTATTGACGGAAGAAAATGTTTACAAAAGAGGGAGAACTAGCAGTCCTCAAAATAAAGAAAAAATGAAGACTAGTAAGAGAAAACAATACATTAGCTCAACGGAGCCTTCCAGTCCCTTTGGATATTCATAATGGATACTCCTCTAAACAGACCATTCCACGAAAACCACAAAGAAGACATAAAGGTAATTCTATCCTACAACAGATGAGGTGAGAGGAGTTTATTCTTGAAGACCCTAACGTTCCTTTCCCGCCAAATACACCACAGAGTCGCAAGAATTGCACAATGCCAAAGAGCTTTATGTTTTTTGTTCCATTCAAAGCTTGCAAATTTGATACCAAGAAAGGTACCCATATCCTTCAAGTATACCCAATTCTCTACAAAGAGGCCAAACAACCTATTCCAAATAAACCTTGCCACCTATTCCAAATAATAATTTAATTCTTGATTATATCTCATCCTAAAACAATTTACTAATCCTAATCCTAAAAGGAAACATATTTAAACAAAATCAAATTTAAACTTAAATTACAATAAAATTCTGATTGTTCAACAAGAGTACTAGTTGCTTATCTTCTAGGGTCAATCATCGACTTCAATTTAAGTTTTTTTTCCCTCTTCCATAAAGGCTTTATTTGTAACTAGCTGTTAGTATTATCAACTTCAGCTTGGTTGGAGGTTTAAAGAGGTGTTAAGGATTTAGGAAAGTCTAATAGGTTAAGAGTTTACCTGTAATGCACCCAAAGTAAAACTTACAAGTGTGTCAGTGTGTTTATAGTAATAACATCAACATAGGTCAAGAATAATATTTTATAGTTTATATAGTATTGGGAATGTTATCAAGTGCAAGTCAACCAATAGAAACAAAGTTGAATAAAAACATTTATAGTATATTTGAACCTGCTGCCAGGCCTATTTTGGCAATACTGATTAGAATGTGGAATAGGTATCACATGACTACAAACCAAAAACCTAAGAAGCGATATTGAAGTCAATCCTATTCCTTTCTTTTGGTGCATCAAGAATATAGGGTTGAAATATATAAGTCTTTTTTATTCCTTGTATAATGTGTCAAAACAAAATTCAACGTTACAGAAATGAGAATGTTGCGTTGGATGAGTGGTCACACTCAAAAGCATAGGATTTGGACCGAATGCATTAGAGAGCAAGTCGAGGTAGCACCTATCATATAAACGTTAGTTGAAACGTGCCTTAGGTGGTTTGGTCATGTACAAAGAAAGCTGTTAAAAGCTCATCTACGTAGAGTTGACCAAATAGAAGATAACTCAATAATTAGAGGTAAGGGAAGACCAAAGAAAACAATAGGAGATACTATTGGGATGTATCTAACTATTAATAACCTAACTATAGAAATGACAGAAGACAACACGTTGGCATCGCTTGATCCATATAGCCGACCCCACCTAGTAGGAAAAGGCTTTGTTTGTTGTTGTTATTGTATGTGTCAATAATTATAAGATGGTCCCATGAATTAATCCTTGCACTCAGCAGAATGTTGTTGCCAATCATATCACTGTTCCTTTCCTTATAGTTGGTTATAAGCCACAGAAATCTTAAGAATATTAGCTATCCCAATCCCACATTGTGATCTGGCCTATTGATGCTGCCACCTACAGGCAGCCATTAATCATGACCTGAGGTACCTATGCTAGAAATAAGGCATAGTTTAAAACTAAATTAGTCAAACATTGAGATTAAAAAATAATCAGAAATACTGTTCGAGTCTTCCAATGATAATTACGAAGTTCTCATTTCAACTAATTATAAAGATATTTTTACGGATGTGTGATATCCACACTCACATAGAAGTAAATATGAGAATCCCTTCTACTACCTGCAGCAGAATCCAAATGCTCTTTCAAAAGCTGCTGCTCAGATGGTGTTCCTGAAAACCATGAAGATATACAGCTTGCAGCTTGAGCAATGCTATCAAATTCCCATCTTTCCATAAATTTAGCTTCTATAGCCAATGATGTATCAGTCTACAAACCAAACAAAAAAATTAACCTGGGATAGTATAGACACCTGCAAACAGAACTTGGAGTGTGTAGGAAATGTGTTACCTGAAGTTCATTCAAGTAGCTGATGCCACGGACACTGGCCCATTCAATTTCGAATACAATAAAGCCATACAAGGTCCTATGTAATTCACTGCTCAACTGCAAAGAATTTCTAAGCTTTTTCACAGGCAGCAAAACCCTCTTTCTTGATAACATGACCGCATCAACCAGTGAGAACCATCTCAGATAGTTCCTGGGTTTACTTGTGCTTGGACCCGAATTAATATCTTTTCCCTGATTTCTCTCTCTCCGAGCTTTGGTATTCGCAAAAGGAGACAACCTTGACTGGAATTAAATAAAAACGATGTAACTTTTTATTCCAAGATAAAATACCATGAAAATTACTTCAATAAATTTAAGTTTTTTAGAAACCTTGGTAACCATCAATTGCCAAAAGTGTGCTCGCCGAGAACCCAGGTCTCTCAACCATGGCCGGTTGTCGACCAAAATATACATTTTTTTACTATCATTGGCAAGGAAAAGGCTAAGATCTGAGAGGTAAGACTGCATATCTCTGCAAATACATATCAACAAATGCATTAGATCAGTATGAGAACAGAAATTTTAAAAACAAACAATTTTAAGACCAACCAAGCGCTATGAAAAAGTAACTACACGAATCATGATCAGTTGTGAAATCAGTCCCAATTTTTCCTTAACCAATGTTTCTACTAATTCTAAAAAGGATTATAAACAAGTCTATGCGCTAAATCATTCAATCACCACAATTGCTAGAAAAAGCAGCTGCACCTTCCAACAGTTCTTTTTCGGTTTGAAAAAAATGAACAATAAGACAAGCTAGTTGACAATCTGAAATACACTTGAATAATGGGCAAAAACGATTGATGTATAGAAGGCCACCCTCATTCCTTCTTGACTCTTGAGGAACCCGAAAACTCCGTCACTTCCATTTTCAACTTGCTAATCAAAATTCAATTGAACCAGTTCTATGCAACTCAAAAGGAAGAAGCAGTCAGTTACATAACATGCTAACCTTTGCATATATTGGCAATGAAGCAGCACTACTGAACTAACAAAAATCAAATTAACAAATAAGAACCACAAAGATATAGAAGAGTAATAAGCTAACAAATATTGCTAATCAGAAGAGATTAAGAAAATAACTAGTTTCCTCCTTCGAAGAACAGAATAAATCATAAGTAGGAAAAAGTAAATAGCATTATAGCCAAATTCAATCTACCTGCAATTTCCTAATAGAATGATATTATCTATTCAAGCAACTTTATTATAAACATAATACTTACCCAATTTGCAAACTCGTAAGAGGAAAGATGCATCGCCCATCGTCACCTATCCCCATCAAGAACACCTTCTATGCCCTTCTTGTTACCAAGAACTCTTTTAAACTCGCCACTAACGTCAGCTTTATTTCCCAAAAACAAAAACAAAAAAAAAAGAGAAAAACATCACACCTATCAGGCTCCTCAGACATTAACACAAAACTCTAAATGGACATAAGCATACAAGACAGAGAAAAGGGACCTGGAAAATGGAAATTCCATGAAAATGGATGATAAACGCTGAAGTAAGCACCGATGAACGTCATAACAGGGATAGGGGAGAGAGAGAAGAAGTAAAAGAAAAAGTATATGTATATACTGTACCGAGCAGAAGGAGGCGAGGCTAGCGATCAATCAAAGGGACAATTAGAAACGACACACATATCGAAAAAGTTAAAACCCACAATATGCATAAATGCAGGTCAGGCCAATACACCAGCAATTCAATGCGTGAATTAATCGCGGTGGCGATAGGAATTGAATTGCTTAGCTCGGAAGGCGTGTCGTGGCAAAAGGAGAGAGAGAGAGAAAGAGAGAGAATTGTTTGACTCTTAGAGCAGTGGAAGAAGAAGACGTGTGAGATTCGTAATTTCAATAATTAATGTTTGTTAACGTGCGTGTGGTGTGGTAATGGTGGCGATGGTAGAATGGTAAATTCAGGGTCGTTCGGATGCTTCCCGCCAGCGAGAATCGTAGTTGTCGCTTGGAGATAGAGAATGAATAGGAGAGAGAGACGTAGAAGGTGAAAGGGAATGAACAAGAGAGAGGGCTTTGCAACGAAACGCATAAAAGAAAACGAATAGAAGAGAAAAAGGAAAGAAAAGAAGATGAGAATATAGACAATTTCGTTCATTCGGAAGCTGATAATTTAGTCCTAAAAAATTATAAGTGTACAATTTGGTCCCTGAAAGATTGCACCATTATACAGATTGGTCATTCCATCATCTTCAGTTAAATTCTTCTAACGAACTTGCTGACGTGGCATGTTAATTGTAGACTAGGGCCGTTAATTACTTAGTAGGACATCCTTACATGGCACAAGCTAAAATCCACCTCCAACTCAGCACAAAATGCAGCACAAACTAAAATCCACCTATAACTTAGTGTAAGTGTGCAAATTGAAGCTTCAAAACGCTGCGTTTTGTGCTGAGTTCGAAGTGAATATTAGCTTGTGCCATGTAAGCATGTCCTACTGAGCAACTAACGGCCCCCGTGTGCAATTAACGTGCCACAATTTCGTCCCTGAAGGATTCGGAAGTTGATAATTTAGTCCTAAAAGATCATAAGTGTAGAATTTGGTCCCTGAAAGATTGCACCATTACACAAATTGGTCATTCCGTCATCTTTAGTTAAATTCTCTTAACGAACTTGCTGACGTGGCATGTTAATTGTAGACGAGGGCCGCTAATTGCTTAGTAGGACATGCTTACATGGCACAAGCTAAAATCCACCTCCAACTCAGCACAAAATGCAGCACAAGCTAAAATCCACCTCTAACTTAGTGTAAGTGTGCAAATTGAAGCTTCAAAACGCTGTGTTTTGTGCTGAGTTGGAAGTATTAGCTTGTGCCATGTAAGCATGTCCTATTGAGCAAGTAACGGTCCCCGTGTGTAATTAACGTGCCACGTCAGCAAGTCCATTAAGAGAATCTAACTGAAGATGACAGAAGGACCAATTTGTGTAACGGTGCAATCTTTCAGGAACCAAATTGTACACTTATGATCTTTTAGGGACCAAATTGACCACTTCCGAATCTTTCAGGGACGAAATTGTCTATATACTCAAAGAAGATGGTGGAAGAAAGAAAGAAGGATAAATTAAAATTTTTAATCTTTAAACAAACTTTTTTAAAGCATCAAGTCTTATTATAAAAAAGTTAAACGGTACTTACAATTATTTGAATAATTCCAATTCAATAATACAAAATAATAATTTGTAGATGGTGTTAAACTAAAAAACAAAATAAAAGCACAATCCTACAAGTACAATAACTTTAGGATAAAAATTCAACAAAATGTTTATCTTTACACTTCCTACATACCAGAGAAGTTGTATTCTGAACAAATGTAAATGTCATAGGCTTCTCCATCGATGCTGTAACTGTTGTTTTTGGCTCAGACAATTGTAGTTTGAAATTAGGACCGCAAGGGGTCTTAACCTTGGGGGACTTGTCCTTAGGTGATGCACCTAGGTGCTTACGTACCCTTTGGGAGGGATCAAAGTCCACGTAGTTCGTCATGGTGACGTCTATAAGAGCCATTAGGCAAGGTTGTTACCTGTATTGGGCCGTGTGCGGCTAAGATGTGCCTAAGGTACTCCAAGCGGGCGAGCCACTCTTAGGAGGTTGCCATAGTGGGAGAGAGCTATGGTCTCTAAGGGCTGCTGGAAGCCCTGTAAATGACGCACTCCGAGACGAAGGTGAGCTGACCGGAGGTTGGTCGGAATGGGGGCCTGCAACAGAGCTCGTGTGATGAAGAGAGATTGTGTGGGGTACCTGAGGGTGCTCAGGTACTGAGAGAGTATGTGAGATATCACAGAAGAGGTGTTGTAATCCTTCAAGTTGCGTATAGTTCTGCTATGTTCGATTGCCCCCGTAGTCCCCCGACTGAGGGTCTATTTATATTTGAGTGTGGGGAGATCGTGCTCGACCCACGACCTCGTGGGACGTGGGTCGTCCCACGAGGCTTATGGAGATCTCACGTCTGATTGAGGGGAAGCTCCGTGAGATGACGTGGGCAAGGGCCACGTAGTTGATAGATGAGTGGTGCCACGTGTCCCAAGGTGGAATATTCCGTAGTTATAGATGCGACAAAAAATCAAAAGCTTTCCAGCATAGGTACTCAGATTTGAATCGATCTACTAATTGGAACAAAATCTTTCAGAAAAAAAAGAGACTAAAACCAAAAATAGATTTGAACAAAACCACTACCAAACTTAGGGGACTAAAAATCTAATTTATTGAATTAGAAAAAACAAAACAAAAGATAAAAATCAAACTAAAATTTGGAAAGGGTTGCCAAATTTATCATATTTGACAACCCTTTCTACATAATTAAACGAAGAAAAGATATCAGAATGTGAATCTGAGAGAGAGTGTAATGAGTTCTGGTTTACGAGAGAGAGAGCGGTTGATTATAGTCTTAAATTTGACGATAAGTGATGTTAAAGATTATATTAAGTGAAAAAAAAAGAAATAGATTCGAGTAAGTATAGGGAAAAAAGGAAAAAAAGTCTTTAAAAATACTTGGTGTACGGGTAAAATGTCAAATTTTCTTTTTGAACAAGTTAAGATATGAAATTAAGTTTTTTTAAAATATATATTTTAAATTTTATTCTTAAAAAATATAGACTATAAAAAAATGTAATTTATTTTATGTAACTTATAAAATATTCAACGAAAATTTTTTTTTCACTAAATTATATATTTATATATTTTTTATACATAGGAAAAGAAAACGCAAAACAACAAAACACAAACAAAATCACACCTGCACACTAATCAACACGAGACACAACTCTAGGATTAGCCACCCTTCTCATATCTGCCTCCACATGGAACTCCACTCCATTTGGCATCCTTTCCCAAAAACACCAAATCTCCTTTTCATCGGCAAAATACGCACACCAATCAACCACAAAATTGGCTTCCTTGTACAAATGAGTGATAACTAGCTCCCAATCACACTCTTGGCTTCACAACAATCCCTGACAACGTGTAAGCAATCTTCAGTCTCTAAAAGACATTTAAGATATTTATCATTATCGGTAAGTTTCCACACAACTCTCTCACTATTCGTTAACTAGGGATGGCAATGGGTAGGGTATGGGTGCAATCCCCGGCCCCGACCCCGGTACTCAATTTTTTCCCCGTTCCTGGCGGGGTATAAAATGTGATACCTATCCCCGGACCCATCGAATACTTAAATCCCCAGACCCAGACCCGGAAAATTTATTACTTTTTTCTACAAATCATAAATTTAATTATTTCCAAATTTTTTAAAAAAAAACTTCAAACACACAAGTATTGAATACACAATCATAAATTTAATTATTTCCAAATGTTTTTTAAAAAAAAACTTCAAACACACTGTAGGGAAAGGCCCGGATCCACATGACCCGACCCCGACCCAGGGACCTAAAAGAAAAACCGAAAATAAATCCAGGCATGAATATAAATATTGCGGAAGCAACTAACCTAGACGTCATCGCTAAAACCTTGGATCTTGCCAGTGCCTCTGCTCCACCAGGGCTAACCTCCAATCGATGAGCTCCGAAAAGGGCCGCACCAAACGGAGGACTCTACCTACGAGAGGTAGAGCCACATGTCCACGACTGATGCGCGGAAGAAAAACTCTAGAGAAAGAGAAAATTATACTGAGTGGGGTTTCCCAAACGGGACCCCCTTTCCAACACATGGAATGAGCAACTGGAAAGGTGTGGTGTCACTCCTATTTATAGGAGGCTGAGAGAGCTCCCATCATTGACGCAAGCAATGTGGGACTTGGAATATGAACAAAATATCATGCTTCCATCATGATCACCTAGCCCACTTTGGGCCACGAGTACGGGCTCGTGTGACCTCCGATGAAAGTCATTTTCGTTTCGTTCTCTTCGTCTCTCTGCGAGCTTTCCAACGAATCCTTACTTGACGAGATCGGACTCCAACATGGGCGGATATTTAGTCCCGAAGACCCCAATATATCCAACATACTCCCACTCGCACAAGGTGGGAGGCCCATGACTATCCTTATCACAAAGGACTTCTCTATTTCTCTTTCTCTCGTTGTCTTCTTTCATACTCCGTGTCAGTCGTGACCGCTTGGCACGATATGTGGGAGCCTTATACTAGAAGCCTGTTAGGGCCCAGCTATAAGTGATGCTACAACCCAAGTGTCTGATGATGTGACCATGTGTCTCACCGAAAAATAGTGCCATGGGTTCCCTAGATGTGTTCATATACATGGCTAGTCCAATCCCTCTAAGTCTACAATAAGACTAGGACTTCAACCACACTCAGTTGCGATAGGTATCCACATCCATGAGAACCTCAAAGGGATCACATAATGGGTCGACCTCAAAATACTATCACACATGCATATGTCAACACAATCTTCCTTTCGACCTCTTATCAGTTCAATCAAAGATAGCCGCTTTCCTGATAGTCTTCCATCGGGCCGTATTTTTCCATAGCCTCTTCGAAAGGTATCAAAGTAGCATGCACTACCTCATCTCTTCATGACAGAGACAAAGTGTATAAGGGTACCCTTTGAAAGGATTGATGCATCCTTTCAGGGACTCACACAGCATTGAAGCAGGGATTCTTTCACATGCTTCCCTTGCGGTTCTTAAAGCACATGCGGTATGAAACGCACGTTGTGGTGTTCTCGAGCGTATGTCGATTTTGATCCTCAATCACTTACACTAGACAGACCTTAGTCCAGACTCACTTAGAATCTGACCTGAGTTTGCTACCACAATTCACTCGATTCACATAGCGCCAAGTGGAGCACTCACGTCTGGCTACAGGCATTATGAATAGTGGGAATTCATAATTCGATCATAAGACCACATCCTAGTACACTTACTAGGGCGACTTATCAATTCTCAGTGGCGTTTTCCTGTCCAACACTCGGCGCTTTTCAGCTGCCTTTGGATATTCACACTATATCCCATTTTGGTGTTCAAGGAAAAAGCACCCAAGTCTCATCTTGGCCCACACCACTTGCGTGTCCAAGGCAGTTGCTCGTGTGAGAGAGCCAACCTCCCAAGCCTGTACGACATACTTTATATATTGTGTAATAAGTACTTCTACTTCTTGATCCACACAAAATAAAGGTAAGCCTAGGCATTACACTTTACTTATGATTAACAAATAAAGCTTTCACAAAGCTTGTCCTCATGGCATAAACTATGTTAAATCACCCTGGTTCTAAGCAATCTTGTGTATCTAAAACACTAGTTTTACGGCTTGTATCTCTATACAGTCAACCCACCAATGCGGGTCCGTGAGGGTATAGAGCCAATGCTCTATCACAGGTCATACTGTGAGGACCCTCTCTCCGGTCACTTGATACTTAGACTGACACAACAGGGTAGTTAACTATTGTGTAACGATGTCTCATACAACGTTGTGTTGCGTTCCCTTGTGGTACTTAGGCTTTCTTTGGTGTAAACCATAGCTGTTTGACTTGATGAGATCAATGTCACTAGTTCAACAGCTTTGTCTGTGATCTATAAGTGACTTTAGATCTTCCAATCCAAATTGCCCTGTACTGCTGATGATCATGCAATGAACTCCATATCCCTAGTGGGCAGAGAAATGCATAATCCTTACTTGCCTCTCTGCAAGATGGTTCCAGTGCTTAGAAAAAGCACAGCAAGACATGGATGTCCTCTCACCCAAGTCTCTTACCCAATCGACATTAATGTGTGGCTCGCCGTTTGCAGGTCACCAATATGATGAAAATAATCGATTGTCAGCAGCGCCCTACAAGTACCTCAGACACTCTAAACAGTGTGTCTGACCTAGGTTTGACTGATAACGGCTCACAAAGCTGACTACAAAAAGTACGTTGGAGCGAGTATACTCCTCATTGTACTTCAAGCTACCAACTACATGTATCAAAATACTATCCAATGACTCCATCTCTAACTTAGTCTAAAAAGACGTGTAGCAAGAATCAAACTCTTGCCTGTTGCTACTAGCACATCATTCGGGTTCAGGTTCCCTCAAATGGAATCTACCAAGAATCTCTTCTTCATAGGATTCTTGAGACAGAGTGAGTCGATTCTTGGAGCATTCTCCATGAATCTGGACTCCCACTGTCTAAATCATTTCCTTTATCTTAAAAGATGAAAGGATAGCCATGCTTAAGTGGCTAAAGCAGCCTCTGTGTCATTTCTAGCTAGCCATATGTCTTCTACATATAGCGTGAGGGTAATGAAATACTCTCAGCTTTCTTGAAATGGACTAAGCGGTCAATTACCACGAGTCTAGATGAATATGTGAGATCTTGACAGATCCTTGGAGTCAGCATACTCTACGCTCCTGGCCTTTATTTTGCCATGAGACCTAGGTGCTTGTGCACGTAGATCCCTTCACCTAGTTTGCCATTCAATAAAGTGGTCTTGACATCCTAATCGATGTACCCCCAGACTTAAACCGGTAACCAAAGCTAGAATCAGACTCTGATCACACGACAGACAAGAAGGCTTCGTCATAGTCGATACCTTGTTGTTGTGTGAACATCTTCACTGCTTAATGTGCCTAGTAGTGGTCGATTAACCCATCTGTCTCCCTCAAACTTTAAGAGCGCACTTGTTCTCAAAATGCCTTGTGGCACGGGGCAGATTCACCAAGTCTTATACTTGGTATGTCCTTATAGACTTCGTCTTTTCTTCTTTCATCGTTTTAGTCCACCTTTTACTAGTAGGGCCGGAGAGAGCCTTGTGAACTATCAAAGGCTCTACTTGGTAATTTAGTACTCCTTTTGGATTGTGCTTCGTGGAAGATATACTCCTCATAAGCATTACTCCCACTAGACTCAGCAACTGGAGATTCGTCTATACGCTCCTCTCAACGTGTTGTAGGTCCGTCTCCTTTCAATAAAGGTGCACATCCCAAAATTCGTCTCCCTTGCTATAGAAAAATTTTTCTTAAGGACCATTATACCCTTATACTCAAATTATGTGACAGGAGTGTCTTCATTCTCACTAATGAAGACGTATCCTTTTGAGTGACCAAGCTATCTTACCAAGACACGCTACTTGCCTCTAGGGTCAAGCTTCCCATACTCATAGGAAGGATCTAGTATGTTGTATACCCTCATGGTCTCAGCATACTCTAATTAGGTATTTTACCTAACTAGAACTCATAAGAAGTCACTCACATAATTTGAAAGGGCATGTGGTTAGGTGCGAAGGTGACTGTTGGCAAAGCATCTCCCCAATGGGAACGTTCACCTGAGTCATTATCAACTTAACCAACTCTAGGAGCAACTCATTTTGCTGTGGAGTTTGTGGAATAGTTAGTTATCTAACAATTCCAATTTCATCACGTAACTATGAGAAAATACTAGGCCACTTGCCTTGCCCCTACGCTTATCAGACCACTGATGTCCGAGTGGACTAATTTGATGAAGGCGGGTTGTCTGGTTTCATGATTGAATGGATTTCAGGTTGATTTTTCTGTAAGGCAACGTTTACAAACTATCATTGGGAATTTGTCCTCACAAATTCTCCTTTGCTAATACGTAATTGTGTCCCACACGAATTTGCCAAATAAGTGTCTCAACCACAGAGAAAGACACAACAAATCAACTAGTTGAATTACGGGAATGTAATTCAAAGTGCATCACAACACAACTATTGCCATAAAATTAGAACTAACACTAAGGAGTCACGATAACATGTTGATCACATTATATACTAAGTTCTTTCACAGAAAAACAGCTCATAATAAGTTCCGTTCACTATCTTGAACACATTACATGTATAAAGTTAAAGAGTGGTCACTACGCAACTTCATTTTGTAACTGCCCAACCTCTTAACTTTAATGATGCTTTATTCCCATGAGGATACTTCTGCTCCCAATGGGCAGAGGACGGAACGTTCATGGGTGAGAGGAAAATGATTGCTGCAAACAATTTTTGCGCATAGTACCTTATGGAATGGCACAAGCAACATTTGACCTTGGCCAAAATCTCTTTTCCTCTCTTGTTTCTCCTTTGAACTGAGGCTACTTACCTTACACTTACCCTTTCTCTTCCTAGCACCACGTCTCTTGGACCCATTGTCCTTGTTCTTGGAGCCTAGAGCTCTAAGTAACTTTAGCCACTTAGACTACGTGCTCGATAGATTTTGCAGCCTTGTGCCACCAATCCTTGAGCACTAGGTGGTGTTTAATATCATCAATAAACTTGATGGTATTAGTGAAGGTTAGAATGACCTACATGCACTCCCAATAGGAGGGAAGAGATCTATCAACAGTTTGAACTCACTGTTTGCTAATGAAGAGTTTTCATGTTTACTCATACTCCCAAATCATGTTTGATTTCTCCATTAAATGCGTCTTCATGCTCCTATCAGAGCGCATTTTGGAGGCATCAAACTTGATCGTAAGTTGCCTTAGTTTGGTGGCCACATTGTGACCAAACCAGTCTCGATAATGTGATCCACATTTACAAGTTTTGCAGTTACACTATCAGTCAATCCTAAACACTAACACTAATTACACAGCTCCTTATTACACAACACACAACTCTTCAAAATTGTAATCAACGCAAGACGAGTGTAGATATAGTCAGTCTCTGCATTCGAGAAGTACGGTCAACCACCCTCATCACACAGAGAGCCTATATATGTACACTTTTCTCTGCTTGACTCAACAATTTTCATAGAATAGTCACATACTATTCAAAATCCCTTTTGGATTCCCACTACGTAAGCGATCAAGAAGGACATCGAGTCACCTCAGTCACGACCACAAACTTCCTCTTGATTACAACGACTTACGATCATTTAAATAGTCACTTACTATTTAAATTCCCACGTGGATAAGCATTTACATCGAGTTATGGGTTTGCCACATGCTGCCCCTAGCTCCCACTCGAGTAAAATGCTTAAGGTAATTTAAACGATCACAAATCGCTTAAATCTTCTTTCTCGTTGTTGATGTGAATGAGTCAAGAGATGGTCATATCCGCTCTTTAGACTCCAATTCACCCTAATTTCTCCCCATATTTGGATTCTTCTCGCGAAAACAAGAAAAACGACTCAAAAATCGTTGAAATCAGAGCTAAAACGGAGAAATTATGCGCGATAGAATACTTCGCGACGCTGGTCAATGGTCAACGTTGACCAGCAGTCAACAGCCGCGCCGGCACCAGACCACCACCAGCCGACCACCGTTTCCGGCGGCACGGTGACCACCGTCGTCGCCAGCGACTACCCCAGCAGCGACGAAGGTCGTCGAACCTCGACCGTCACCGGCGGTCCCGGTCCTCCATCGGCGACCACCTTTGGTGGCGGTCCACGACGGAGCCGACTGTCGGACCTTCACCGCCGGCGACGGTATTTGGCGGCGACTCTGTCAGCCTCCTTAGTCAGTGTTCCCCTTCCCCAAAGCAGTAGCATACATCCACAGGTATATATCTAATTCGTAGGGTACACATACCTTAAATAATATACACATGCATGGAAATTAGGGTCTTTAATATTGAAAGGGGTACCTAAACATGTTTCTAGGTTTTAGGGTATGGGTTACCAATCAATATTGAATTAAAAAATTAATACACATATAATTTAAATTCAAAAATTATGGGACCCTACCCTACAATATTTGACTATGACATGTTTTAAATTAAAATTAAAACATTTAAATAAAACTGGGAACCTAAGCATGTTCCTAAGTTTTAAATAAAAAATCATATAAGACCTAAACATGTTCCTAACCCTTTTCGGTTCATCAATCCCTAGAGAACAGAGCTCTAGCATAACCTGGCTTTGATACCAATGTAGGGAAAGGCCCAGATCCACATGACTCGACCCGACCCAGGGACCTAAAAGAAAAACCGAAAATAAATCCAGGCATGAATATAAATATTGCGGAAGCTACTAACCTGGACGCCATCGCTAAAACCTTGGATCTTGCTAGTGCCTTTGCTCCACCAGGGCTGACCTCCAATCGATGAGCTCTGAAAAGGGTCGCACCAAACGGAGGACTCTACCTACGAGAGGTAGAGCCACATATCCACGACTGATGCGCGGAAGAAAAACTCTAGAGAAAGAGAAAATTATACTGAGTGGGGTTTCCCAAACGGGACCCCCCCTTTCCAACACATGGAATGAGCAACTGGAAAGGTGTGGAGTCACTCCTATTTATAGGAGGATGAGAGAGCTCCCATCATTGATGCAAGCAATGTGGGACTTGGAATATGAACAAAATATCATGCTTCCATCATGATCACCTAGCCCACTTTAGGCCACGAGTACGGGCTCGTGTGACCTCCGATGAGAGTCATTTTCGTTTCGTTCTCTTCGTCTCTCTGCGAGCTTTCCAACAAATCCTCACTTGACCCGATCGAACTCCAACATGGGCGGATATTTAGTCCCGAAGACCCCAATATATCCAACACACACAATAAAATTAACATAAAAAGTCTAAATTTATCCTTAAATAGACAAATACAAACATAGAAGTTTGACAAGTTACAAACATAAAAGTTGAACAATTTTATCCTTAAACAAACATAATTATTGAAATGATTTGAAGTCCAACAAGCTACGGTTGTGAACTAGATGTTGTGCTCGTAATTTCTGAAACCTGTAAAAATAAATTACATAAATTAGTAACTCATTATAAAGTTACAATAAAAATAAATAGCTAACAAGAATTAGTGAATTACCTTATCTTCAACATCAGAATTTGATTCATAAACTCTAAACCTTGCATCCTTCACATGTCCAAGATTAATGCCAAAATGATCTAAGCATGATTAAGAAAGAATGTTAAAATAAAAACTAGATTATCATTTAAATAATGTAATTGATATACTAAATTAATTTTTTTACCTCGTTGCTCTTTGAGTGCACATAAGTGCTTCCAAAGTTGATGCGGAACCCCAGCCTATGATCGAGACTAAAACGCCAACACACGCTTTGAATCAAGCAAAATCTTAGAATAAACACCCGCCCTACTGAACCCCTAAGAAACTCATTCTTAGAAACGCAGATAATAGAGCTAAAAGGAAGAGAATGAATATACGCCACAAAGATAAACTAACCTTTGATGAGTAGATTCAATCTCTTGATGCAACAAGCAAAGAAATCCATCCTCACTTGCACACACACAAAGAGGTTTTCATGAAGAAAACACACTTAATCAAAATTCATTCCACTTTCAACATTGTCTCTTACAATAGAAAATAAAGAGTATTTATACTCCAAGATAAATAAAACCATAATTCACTAATGGACTCTACTAACATAACATAAAATAAAGCCCAAAATAAAATAAACCCTATTGGACCTTTAAACATCAAGTCCAAACTAATTAAAACATTAAATCCGAAATTATTGTTTTAAATCACTAATTGGATTTAAATAATAAAACCTAAATATAATGATTTTCGCACAAATAATTAACCCAAATTAAAATAAGCATTTTAAGCCCAAAATATGATGATTTAGGCTTAAATATGTCTTCACATGTATAGTACTTGGTCCAAGCTCTCCAAATTGATATTTCCAAGCCTAATACATGTTGTAAAGCTCCATTTTCAGCCCACTTGGTGTTAAGGACGTTTTCAACAACAATTGACGACCCACTTGCTATTTGATTTGTCCAAGTCTCTTCCATAAGCTCCTTCAGTGACTCCAAGATTATTCTAGCTCTAACATTGTCTCCTATGCTCGTATCATTCCCTCCTTTCTCAAAAAGATTCGTCCTCGAATCTGAAACCATATGAGAAGAAGAAAAATTAGAAACCTTGAAAATATGAAGCTTATTATACTCACCTTGAAGGCTAATCTTGTAGGCATCACTTCTAGGTTTTTTTGGCACTTGAAAATGATCATCTTTTTCAGTATCAAGAATGTGGTTCCAATAGTTTGGAGATTTCTCTCTTTTTAATTGTTCCCAAATTAAACCCAATCAGTAGGTTCAAACACCACATATTTCCATCGCTCAATTTGTTGCCAATGAGGAAAGTAAAAAATTTCACCCTGCTTAAAAATAGCATGAAAACCCATATCAATAGCATCACATCCAATATCAATTGATTTAGAAACTTTAAGTAAACAAAGAGTTTGTGATGAACATATGTTTTCCTGTGAAGCATTAAAAATCATGGTTTGACTATGTTCCGTCATAATATCAAGCTCTCCTTTGAATTTCTTTTGTTGCCAAAGCTCAGTTGTCTCTTTGAAATTAAATCTTTCTCCAAATACAAAATCAATGCGATTATTTTTCCCACCAGGAACTAAAGATGTTGAATCTTTAGTTATTTCAACAGCAAACTCATCTTCATGTACCTGTGACAAAGAAAGAGCACTACACAAATATGGATCAGTATAAGCACAAATTAATGACTTTTCTTGATGTTGGATTACTGTAGATGATTCTAAGTCCAAGCATGCTCTCTTAGTAGCTCCATTTTCATCAAATAATTCCTTTTCTTCACTCTGTTTTTCACTCTCCATTGGGCCATTAATTTGTTTCTTTTCTTTATCGGCCTCTTTTCCCTCATTTGTTTCAATCTTCACACTACCCAAATCCCCAATAATTAAGGATACAACACTCTCAACATACTCATTATGCTCACAAACGTCAAAGTGAGAAGAAACAAATCTTTTTCTCATCACCTTTTTCATCTCATCCCATGTGGCAATAGGATCTTCTGCATATAAATTCCTTAACTTCTCTAATTCATCCCATCAAATCATTGCATAGTCAATAAATGAAAAATAAGCTAGTCTAACTTTCTTTTCTTCAGAGTAGTTATGACGTGCAAATATCTTTTCAACCTCTTTCTCCCACTTCAGATATTTAGCACCATCATTGATTCCTCTAAAAGTAGGAATTCTCTTTTTAGTAGAATTCAAGCTTCTACTCTTCATGTCACGTCTTTCTTCCCTCATTTTCAAATTACCATCTTCAAACATTTTCTCAAAAAATTTATTAAAATCACCAGCTCCTTTTTCAATGCTTCTGTTTGCAGAACAATCTCGCTGCAATCTTTTCATTTGATTATTCGCTATATTTAACTTTGACTCAAGCCTATCAAAGATCTTCATCATAGCATACATGGTATAAATATTAACACCTTGTTCAAGTCCATCTATTCCTTTGCTATTATTCATTTAAAAATCTGCAAGAAAATGTTAACAAATAATAGAGTATCGCACCAATTCACACTCTCGCGTGTTTACACTTAAACAAATGTGGCAGTCGTGTTTGCACTCAATTATGACTTTTACCCTCTTTTAGTCTCACCTTTATATGCCTTTTACCACTCAAGATTACTTTTGTAAGTTGAAATTTAGAACCAATCCACTCAATTAAAAGGTAAATTCACCCAAGTAGCAATTTATAAGAATACAATGATAAGCCTAAACAAGAATGGAAAACAATGCAATTCTAGAGGCAAATTAAAGTGATCAACAAAGAAACAGAAATAACACACGAAAAAGGATGTATGTTATGTGAGGAATTCAAGCTAAGTAACAGAATGCAAATGCTACTTACGAATGTAATTAGAGGCAAATTGGGCTAAGGAAAAAAATTGAAAACTCAGATTGCAAAAAATTTGACAAGATTAAAAAAAGAATTGGTCCAACCGAAAGGGTAAGCCCAAAAGTTAATTAATAAAATTTAAACCCAAATCAAAAAGATTTTTAAATGCCCAAGAGAACAAAAACAAAGCTTCAAAATCAAAGAAACAATTGAACGTGAGAATCAAGCAAGAATAATCATTTTTTAATAAAATAGGAAACAACCTAACTTAGAGATCAAATACTTGATAAAATAGAAAGAACAATCAAACTTGTAGGTCAACTTTTTTTTTTGTGCACTACTTTCTTTTCCTTTTTTTTTTGGTTTTTTTTGTGCACTACTTTCTTCTCTCTCTCTCTACTTTTTTTTTGTCGTTTCTCTCTTTTTTTTTCAACACTAGAACAAATGAACAATATTAAAAAAAACAAAACAAGATCAACAATTTTTTTGTTTTTTGTTTTGGAAGAAAAAAACAAAATTAAAGGACAAAACACTACTAGTTAAGTAAATTTTAAAGATAAATAGGAATTTATCTAATGTGAAGCTCTGATGCCAAATGATGCGGAACCCCAGCCTATGATCGAGACTAAAACGCCAACACACACTTTGAATCAAGCAAAACCTTAGAATAAACACCCGCCCTACTGAACCCCTAAGAAACTCGTTCTTAGAAACGAATATAATAGAGCTAAAAGGAAGAGAATGAATAAACGCCACAAAGATAAACTAACCTTTGATAAGTAGATTCAATCTCTTGATGCAACAAGCAAAGAAATCCATCCTCACTTGCACACACACAAAGAGGTTTTCATGAAGAAAACACACTCAATCAAAATTCATTCCACATTCAACATTGTCCCTTACAATAGAAAATAAAGAGTATTTATACTCCAAGATAAATAAAACCCTAATTCACTAATGGACTCTACTAACATAACATAAAATAAAGCCCAAAATAAAATAAACCCTATTTGACCTTAAAACATCAAGTCCAAACTAATTAAAACATTAAATCCGAAATTATTGTTTTAAATCACTAATTGGCTTTAAATAATAAACCCTAAATATAATGATTTTCGCACAAATAATTAACCCAAATCAAAATAAGCATTTTAAGCCCAAAATATGATGATTTAGGCTTAAATACGTCTTCACATGTATAGTACTTGGTCCAAGCTCTCCAAATTGATGTTTCCAAGCCCAATACATGTTGTAAAGCTCCATTTTCTGCCCACTTGGTGTTAAGAACATTTTCAACAACAATTGACGACCCACTTGCTATTTGATTTGTCCAGGTCTCTTCCATAAGCTCCTTCAGTGACTCCATGATTATTCTAGCTCTACCATTGTCTCCTATGCTCGTATCAAAAGTGTTCTCTTTGAGCCTAGAGCGATGAGGACTTACCAATCTACCACCAGTACTAAAAGCAGATTCTGAAGCAACTGTCGAGATAGGAATAGCGAGAATATTCCTAGCTATTTTTTGAATTGTCGGGTATTTGATCCCAGTGTGTTTCCACCAATTTAAAATATTAAAAGTTGGTTCTCTTGGCAAGACTTTTTCCTCTACATAGAGATCTAACTCAGACTTTACAAGAGAAATATCTGAATTCACAAATGAGTCATAACCCTTAAGAATATCTCCGACAGCATCATTTTATGGTTCCGCCTCATCACTTTTCTCTCTAAGAGTTTCATCCTTCGCACTTTTAGCTTCGTATTCATAAAATAAAGAATAACAAAGTCTCTTAATTTTCTCCATTTTGATTTCAGATGAATTTCCATAGAAATGTGGAAAGAAATACTCAACTAATTTCAGCTTGTATCTTGGATCAAGGACAATAGCAACTCCCATTACTCCATGCACAGTAGACTAATACTTCTCAAATTTTGTCATCATTTTTGAAGCCATATTACTAATGGTGCCAATAGAAGAAGAAAACCAGTTTTGCAAAGAAAGTCTTATTTCACACATCAAAGGAAAGAAAAGATTTGCTGTGGGATATTGTGTCCCAGAAAACATCTCAGTTACACGACTAAAAAGTCATAATCTTCCACAAATCTCCTTTGCTAACTCCCAATCATTTTCAGTGCGGGCAAATGTGTACAACGATTCCCTAGCTTTCAACCGATTAAAAGCATCCTTGTAAATCAAAGCAACATTAAGCATATGATAAGTAGAATTCCACCGGGTTTTGACATCAAGGATTAACCTTTTAGTACTTGAAATTTTTTATTGACATACAGCTTCTCTGAATGTTTGTTCTCTCTTTGGTGTTGCAATCCAAAAAGCCACACTATTTCTTACCTTTTCTATGCCTTCAGTAATGACACTTAAACCATCTTGGACAATCAAATTAAGAATGTGTGCACAACATCTCATATGAAACAATTGCCCATCCAAAATAAGAGAAGAACTATCAAGTTTAACCAACAAAGAACTGACAAGAGAGTCATTTGTGCTACAATTATCCAAGGTAATTGTAGATAACTTCCTATCAATATTCCAATCTAACATGCACTCCACTAAAAGAGATGAAATAGCTTCAGCAGTATGTGGGCATGGAAGATAAGCAAACCTAGAGTTTTAAAAAAATATCATATAATAAGAAATCTAAAATAACTATAACTATAATTTCAAAATCATCTTATAATCATGTTTAATTAAAAAATAAACAGTACCTCAAAATTTGACTTTTGCATAGCCCACTTGTCATCAATGTAGTGCGTTGTAATAGCCATGAAACCTTTTTTCTGATTACTAGCTGTCCACAAGTCGGTAGTCAATGCAACTCTACTTTCCATTTTGTCCACCATCTTCATACTCATAGTCTTGTAACCTTCATATAATTTTAGGATATCTTTCTTTGTAGTATTTCTAGTAGGTACTTTGAACAAAGGTTGAACACTTTCTGAGTATGATCTAAACCAAAAGTGGTCCACTATTGACAATGGATACTCATGGGCAACTATCATAGAAGCAAGATCCTTTCTTGACTTTTCAAGACCAAAGTGATACTTACTCAAAAAAAAATTGATGACCCGTCTACTTCTTTTTTTCTTTCAACAAAATTTGTTGTCTTATGTCCCTAGAAGTTCTTCTAAGACATGTGCTAAAATGCTTATGCAAATGTGTCGTTCCATCACTAACCTTAGCAGTTAACTTCTTGCTACAATAATTGCATTCAGCTTTATCTTCTCCATTTATCTTAACTTTTTTAAAGTGGTTCCAAACAACTAAAAATTTTCGTTTATGACCAACAACTTTTTCTACTCCATTTCATTAACAGCAACTAAATCAACATCAACACTAACTGAACAAGGTGGATTTGAAGAATTTAAAGGGCAATTACTCATAATAGGAGACGGTGAACTACTACTATTAAGTGGGCTGTTAAGTGGAGAGCTGCTACCGGCCTCTTCCTTATTGTCTAGTGATTGTGAACCTTCCATCTGAAATGAAATCAATTGTAGTAAAAGAATTAGTGACTCTTGAATTAGATAAGAACTAGTAACTGGACAAACTTTTCTTTCTTTTCATTTCATTAATTTAGCCATCACTAATTGCAAATGCAGTAGAATCAACAAGAAACTGAAAAAAGAAAAATCTCATTAATTAACATGTAGTATTGATATGGTCAATTGCACAATAAAAATTTATATTGTGTAATTTACCATATCAGTACTTCTTAGATCATTACAGTAGCATAGATACCTCCCCAAATAACATTACATGTACTATGCTTATACTCACACTAGAATGATAATTTCATATATAATTGGAATTTTATTTATTTATATTCAAGTTTCAGAATGAAGACATAATACATACTATAAGGCCATAATGATAACAACAATAATATAATTTCAAAGAGTGAAAAGTGAAAATAGTTTGCGTAGGAAGTGATGGTCAGGTGGAGGAAGAAAGGAACAAGTGAGATTTACATTTACTGCTTAGAAAATAAAGGGCTGGCAAAAATGAGATAGAGATGCAATATAATAGACTCAATCATCACTATTAACTAAGAAGATAAAACCTAAGAAGAAGAGAGTGGTGTTTATGTCTAATATTCAGATTTGGTAGCCATAGATTTAGATCTAAGAAGAGAGTGGAGTCATACCTGTCATAGTCGCACCACCTTGCTCACCTGGAGTCCGTTGCGGCTAGGGTTTGAGCTTAGAGTAAAATGGAAATGTGTGATTGCGATTTGTGAATCGTGATGAGGGTGAGAGTGGGTGTTTGCTGTCTGGTTGTGGTTGAGTGAGATAAGTGTGAGGGTCACGTGTGGCGTGTGGGTACTGGGTAAGTGTCTAAGTGAGATGGTCACATGAATGTAAATTTTTTTTATATTTATATATATAAATAATATATAAAAAGTATTTATTTATAAAATATTTTTATATATATTATATCACCGGGTCCGGGGCCAGGGTGAATACCCCCTTACCCGTCCCCGGACCCAGAAATTTACCCGTTAAAATCCCCAGACCCAGACCCAGACCCATTTTTTCAATACCCAGACCTGGACCCAACGGGTAATTTTACCGGGTACCCGTTGGGTCCAGGTAAGATTGCCATCCCTATCGTTGACGGTTTGTTGTTGCTTAAAATCCATAAAAAAAATCCCTAATTCTCTTCAGGCCCTTCCAACTCCATATTGTCCTTGTGAAGACCACAACTTTAGTGGCTTCGAGGAGTCACCACCAAGTTTTCCATAAAACTTGGAAAAGAAATATTAGTTCAAAATTTGATAAAAATGGGTTTTAAAATTAAATAGGTTCGAGAGTCCGTTTGAGATGAGGAGACGGTGTTAGGCACCCCTCTTCTCCCGTCCAAAGACGGTTACCCCAAGATTAACATTTAAATTGATTTGGGCCTTAAAAATTGAATTAAACACAACACACAAAGAAAAGGAAAAGACAAACTTAATCTAGGATGAAAGCCTAGGGCCTACATACCCTCAAAGAGGGATCAAAGTTCACATAGTTTGTGTGGCACACATGTGTGTGGGTGGGGGACACTCGCCAGACAAAGGTTCAGACGGTGTCCCAATGCAATGTACTTATAGAAGCATCAGCTTCTTGGTACCTATCTACCATGCATTCTTTCACAATAAAGCAAACAAAACTATATGAGCCCACTCTTGTTGAGGGCTATAGTGCCGAACTGAATCGCCTGAGGAGGCTGCAACTGCGTCACTCCTAAAGGTAGGGTTACTTAAGGGGGCTATGCTACTTGCGGTGTGCTTAAAGGTAGGGTTTTCTGAGGTGGTTGCCCCACTTGTGGAATTTGTGTTACACTTGGTGGCGGGTTGGTTGGCTTGCCCCTGACTCCCGTCAGTAAAGCATGGGGCATAAAACATTCCGAACGGATGTTGGGGGCATTGGATTCCTTCAGGTTGTTGTTGCGAAATATGTTTTTCTCTGTGTTGATGATCCTAAGGTTTAGAATCACGTTTGAAGTGGCCGCTTTGTTGGTCGTTGTTGCGTTGACCTCAATGTTAGTGGTGGTGCCCATGACACCGGTGTTGCTCGCCCAAACGAAGCGGTGCAAGTGTACACCGCCAACAAGTAATATAATGATAAGTAGAGTATCGTCCACAGGGAACTGAGCTAAAACAAATTAAGTACTAATGCATTCATATGTAACCTAAGCCAAGCAACCGAAATTGAGTGTTTTAATTAAAAACAAGTGAACAACGCAATTAGCAAATTAATGTGAAAATAACTCAAGAGTGTAAATGAGATTAAAAGCTCTTAGGATTGTAGTTACACCTAGCACTTCACTTATGGAATTTTATCCTTTTTCACTACTTAAATCAATGATTTGGTGTTAGTCTTAGCCCTTCTTTCATCAATGAATCTTCCAATCCTATATAAATTCTACCTCTCAAATCTAACTCCTCATATGCCTATGGAAGTATAAATTTAAAAGATGCATTAAATTCAAGCCAATTTTGACTCCTCAAGGCCCTTAGGTATATGCCTATCCTTTGGGCTAATCAAGTTAATCAGGCACAATCAACATAGAACAAGAGGTATTCAACCCAAGGACTAAATTTAGGAGTCATCTTCCAAGGAAACCCCAAATCCTCTAATTTCCCTAAGTGGTGGCCAAACAACTAGGGTTCATCAAGCACAAAGTTTAATAAACACCAAAATGCATTAAATCAAGTAATCAAAGTAGCAAATCCATAAGTTTACATGCTAGGGTACCACAACCCTAAGATAAGAAAAGCCTAGCCAATCATATTCAAGGAAATTACAAGCTTAAAACCATAAAGATTAGTAAACATCAAAGCAAAGAGAAGAAGAGAAGAAAACTCTTGTGTCCAAGACTCCAATCCACTCCTTCTTCACTTGAATCCACTTGAGACAACTTGAAGCTTGAGTTTTCCTTCCTATTTTCGCACCTCTCCAGCTCCTAAACTCTAAAAATGGCTCAATGTCCCAACCCTAAGTGAAAAAGCATTTAAAACAACAAGAAAATCGGGTTCCAAAAATGCCCCTGCGACGTTGTGCTGCAACACATCGATTATGTGCTGCAGCGCATGCTCTCTGATCTGCTTGTGCTATAGCACACGGGTCTGTGCTGTAGCACACCGCTTCTGACTCTTTGTGCAGCCACTGTGCTGGAGCACATAATCGATGTGCTGCAGCACACTTCCTTTGCTTGCTTCCCTTGATGCTTTACTTTCAAATGTGCCCCAACTTGAATTATTCTTCTCCAAAATGGCCCTAAGCACAAAAGTAAAACACAAATAAGTCCCCAAACTCCATTAATTTCAACAAAACACTCACAAATAAAAACTAGACAAGCTAAAATCACATAAATTAACATTTACAAGCCTAAGAACAGAAAAACACTCTAAAATGCAATTAATTGTGGCTCAAAGAAAATGAAAACCTCCTAAAATCCATGAAACACTAGCCTAAATAACTCTATTTCATAGAGTTATCAACCGGCAGGTGCTTGAGTTGTCCTATTCCTTTAGCTCCTCGTTTGGCTGGCCTTTGGATCAACCACACATGTGGCTCCATTCGTGTCTGCCTTCAATTTCTTTGGTGGAAATACAAAGAGAAAAGTTTATTGATGTTATTTTTCGATCAGGAAGGTGTTGTTTCAATAATGGAGTAACCTTTATCCGTGCCGAGGATAATTATTACAAGAATTGTAAAATGTGTGTGAAAACACCAGTATATAAAAAGTAAATAATTAGATCTTGTAAATATTATACTCCCTGCTCCCCAAAAAGGGAGTGCCACTTGACGGTAGTCGTTGCTCAATGAGAAAGGCATTTGTGGTCAGGTAGAAGCACAATGGGTGCCAATGTTAATTTTTTTTTTTTGGTATAATGGATTGACAAATTAAAAATGTTAGACCACAGAGGGTTGTGTCCATAGGGACTTGCCCTTAGGTAAGGACCTAGGTGCCTACGTACCCTGTTAAGGGATCAAAGTCCATGTAGTTCGTATGTAAAACGTTCATGGTGGTCGTTAGGCGAGAAAGTTACCTGTGGAAGGTTGGTTGTGTACGACTAAGACGTAGAGTGGGTGAGTGATGACACAAAAATGAGAACACTCTAATTGATGTAATTTTGGATAGTATTATTGATAATAATTAGTAATATTATAAGATTTAGCATCATTTTGTGTACATCTAGGCTAACATGCACTAAGTGGTAAAAATATGCATTTAATGTATATTTTGTGATAAATCCATGGTTATTGAGTCATTATTATTATTCGGATTAAACTAGGATTATTACAAATACTTTCCAAGATTGAAAGCTAGCAAAGTTTGAGGACTTAAGTGCACAAATTTCAAGGACTAAAGCGAACAGATTCGTTAAGGGGTTGTGTTGTTCACTGCAACGAGCGCTATTCGTTCGTCGCGGCAAGCGCAAGCAGAATTTGAATGAGAAATTTAAATCCAGTGATCATCTAGCCATCGTCGTTTTAAGAAGTCCAGATAAGATCCCGGTTCATAATATGAATTTGTAATTTGATTTAAATAGGAAAATAGTTATTTTCTTAATGCGAGTACGACATTTTTTCGTTTAGATGTGTACCTAGGTCCTTAGGTGGTGGTCGGGACAACTTTCGGATGAAAATGTCTGATAAAGTGTTTTCCAAAACTAACCACCCAATATATTTTTTATTTAGCAAGGACAGTGAATTACATAGACCCCGAAGGATAACCTATTTTCCCTAGTTACTCTTTCATATTCCTATTTTCTCAACTTAATTATTTTTACTTTATTTGAAAATACTTTCTGAATTTTCTATCTCGATTCGATTATTTAGGCGTAGTTATTGTAGGGCTATTGAAGGTTCCGCGATAAATCGACCCTTGGTTGTGCACTATACTGCATAACTTAGGAATTTATTTGATCCTAACTTTACGACGAGTTAGAGGTGTAAGCTTCGCATTTATGCCGCTCATCAATGAGAAAGTTACCAGTGAGGGAGCCGAGGGTGGTTTTGTGAATGCAGCAGGGTGCCTTGAACGGTGGGAGCACTCAAGGTGCTAAAGGTTGTGCTCCCGACAGTGGAGAGATCACGTAATGTTACATGAAGAGTTGAGAGATGAGGGCCGAAGATAAAGGGGAGTATCTCAGGGTGCTTATGAGTGAGGGAGAGAGTCAACTCCTGAGATTAAGTGAAGTATGAGAGGTAACGTGCCTAGCGTTTCGTGTGTGGCACTATTTATAGTGCTATGTATGGATTAATGGGCTATGAGCCCATTTTCTTCTCAGCACTCTTTGTTGAGCGAGTGTGACACTTGCGCCTTAGTGAAAGGAGTCAACTTTGGCAATAACAGAATCCATAAGGTTTCTTCTTGGGTTAGGACGTTGGCATACCCCCACCCCCCCCCCCCCCCCCAAAGCTCCACTTGTAGATTAGAAAGGCACATATTATGGCCATTCATCAGCTTTTTTAGAATACCTTGTAACCAACTAAGTAAGCATCTCTTTCTCATTACAAATTCTAACTTTCTCATGAAAACAACTAAGAGACAAATTCCAATTAGAATTCCATGCCTCTTTAACTACATTGGGAAATTGCTCATGCATCAAACCAAGAAGCTAGAATTTTTTTTTAAAAAAAAAGGACGATCCTTCTTGCCACCATCCACATTACTGTTATTCAATCTGACTAGGAGTAGAGGGTGATCAGATTTGAAATGAGGTTACCACACTTCCAAGTAACTCCCTGACCTGCGAAACACAAGACTAAAAGGGTATTACTATTCACCATGTTCATGAAGTGTGTATCAAGGCGGCTCACACTGCTACTAACCCCAATCTTCTTATGTTTAAAAAGAAAGGCATTAAAGCCCACCACAATGCACCAAGGACATTGCAAATGATTACCAGTTCTATTGAGGTTGCTCCATAATTCCATACGATTTTCATGTTAGGAACTGCCATAGGTCACTGTTAGAAACTAGGAACAGTTGCCTCTCCATTATATGGAAATAGAAAAACTGACCATGCTTTTTGAATGGTTTTCACTCTAAACCTGCTTTCGTTTAGAAACACCATATATCGCTAAACTGATCTACAACATCCACCAATTCACGATTATCGAAGCCCAACTTATCAACAATCTGTTGGGCGTTCACACCATTCTCATGAGTCTCAACCAGAGCTAAAAACTCAAAATTATACTAATACTTTAAGTCATGAATGAGCCCCGAGAAGCTTCTAGCATCGGTGTCATGACAATTCCATATGATTAAATTCGCAACAATTGAAATAATAAAAGAGAGGCGAGTCCCAAAATTATTGTTGAGTCCCATTGGACTCCTCCACTTACATCTACATGACAGAGGATACTTTGGCGTGCCTTCCTTCCTTGTTTACCACAATGAGCTGATCTCTACAAGAAGACGAAGCCCTATCAAGTGGTTCCTTAAGAATGGCAACCCCATAACTTTCTTGATGTTCATAGCCGTAACCTCCTTACCCACACTTTTTTACTAGCCCAAGGAACTTGATCTCAATTCAATACTTGGCCCAACCACAATTTTGGAGCTTAAGTCAAATACTGAATTCGTAAATTGAGACAGATGGCTTAACTAGGTCCTTTCGTCAACTGGGTTTGATAACTGGTTACTATTCCTTCTCGATACACTGGCCCCCCATTCGACCCTATCAAATATACTACAATCCTTAAATTTATATAACATATATGATGTAACTACAGAATATTCCCCCTTGGGACACGTGGCACTCGCCTTCTCGAACGATAGCAGGAACGCTAATCAAAGACACGTGGCACCACTCATTTGCCCTTTACGTGGCCAGAACCCATGTCTCCCCTCTTAAGCTCTTGCACCTGAGACATGGGAGGCCCTCAACCATCATGGGTCGACCCACGGCAAGCGGGAACGTGGGTCGATCACGTCCTCCTTCACACTTAGTATAAAAGCCCTCACTCAAAGGACTCAAAAGGACGATACAACGAACATAGTAAGTCCGAACACGCGAAGTAAGACTCAACACCCCCAAATACTGTACATCATCTCCTTGACCTTTGAGTCTGGTTCACCCCTTCATATGGTCAACCATCAGCACTCACATCTCCTTCCTGAGGATCTCCATCAGCAAAGCTCCTAGCAGCTCAGAGAGACCCTTGCTCTTTCTCTACTTAAGGAAACCTACAACGAGTGGCTTGCCTGCCCGGAGTACCTTACAGACGTCCTAGTCGCCCACGACGACCTATAGGTAACTATCCTGCCTAACGGCTCCTATGGACGTTAACACAGCGAACTAAGTGGACTTTGATCCCTCCACAAGGGTACGTAGGCACCTAGGGCATCACCTAAGGATAAGTCCCCCAAGGTTAAGACCCCTTGCGGTCCTAATTTCTGACTTAGAATTGTCTGAACTCGTTTTGCCAAAAACATCTAGCGGGAAATTTTCCTTAAGTAGCTTGCTAAAAAGAAACTTAAGTCCACGGGTGCCCGACACCCTTAGAGTTGGGGGACTTATGTAACTACGGAATATTCCCCCTTGGGACACGTGGCACTAGCCTTCTAGAACAATAGCAAGAACGCTAGTCAAAGACACGTGGCACCATTCATTTGCCCTTTACGTGGCCAAAATCCACGTCTCCCCTCGTAAGCTCTCGCACCCGAGACATGGGAGGCCCTCAACCATCATGGGTCGACCCACGACGAGCAATAACGTGGGTCGACCACATCCTCCTTCACACTTAGTATAAAAGCCCTCACCCGGAGAACTTAGAAGGAGGATACAACGAACACAGTAAGTGTTAGAATAGTTAATGATTAAGTCCCACATTGGTTAAAACAAGGATGGAAGCAGTATATATAAATGGTTAATAAATCATTTATAACAAAATAAATAAAAGGATCTTGGATAGAAAAATCCAAGATTCTGGTGTGATCCTAACATATATAATATATATTAGTCAAAGATTGGGCACTTGGGGCACTTGGGGCACTTGGGCTTAAAATTGGTAGCCCGGATACTTAATTTTTTATTAATTATTAAATAAATTCAAATTAATTAATTAATTAATTTGAATGAGTACAACGTTCAAATGCCAACGTTCATATATGAAAGGTCATATATGAAGGATCATGTCTATTCGGTTTTTCTTTATAAATTCGCATCTTCCATCAAACAGAATCACAAAAGAAAATCGAAAATCATATTCTCTCTTTTCTGATTCCCAGAAAATCGTGTTCTGAGATATTATAGGCTTGCTGACTATAATAACAGGCTTTGTATAATCTTGGAGGAAATCTGCCATAACAAACCCAGCAGCAATAAATAGTGGGGGCTTAATTTCCTTAAGGACAGTGACTACACTATCAAAGCCATCAAATCTTTTCTAACAATCTTAAGGAAATTAATCTGAAATGGAGACTACTGGAGTCAACAAGATGTTCAATCCAAAAGTTTTCAAACTTGATCGATTTGATGGAACCAATTTCACACACTGGAAAGACAAATTGTTGTTTCTACTCACTGAATTGGGAATCGCATATCTGCTGAGTTCGAGTCTGAATGAAATTTCGCCGTCGTCTGATAATGATACTGAAGAAACCATTGCGGCTTGAAGAAAGCGTGAGGAAGATGAAGTACGCTGTAGAGGTTTTATCTTAAACTCTCTTTCTGATCGTTTGTATGATTTGTTTCGTCCAATCAAGTCACCACAAGAAATCTGGAAAGCCTTAGAAAATAAATATACTTCTGAAAAACAAGGCATTGACAGATTTCTTAGTATGAAATTCTTTGAATTTCAAATGTCAGACAATAAGTCTGTCATGGATCAAGTAGATGAATTACTTGTTCTTGTTTCAAGACTCAAAGATTTGAAAATTGATGTTTCTGAACCACTTCAAGTGGCTGCTGTAATTTCTAAATTACCAGCCACTTGGAATAATTATAGAAAGAAATTATTACACACTTCTGAAGAATTTACCATAGACCAGTTAATAAAGCATATTCGTATTGAAGAAGAAACAGGATTTCGTGAAAGTAAATATACTTTAGAAACTGAATCTAAGGTGAATGTTATTGAGTCTAAAAAGACAAGTAATCATGGAAAGTCCGAAAATAAGGCAACAAATAAGAGAAAATTTACTGACTTCTCAAAGTAAAGTTCTTCTAACAAAAACAACAAAGACAAGGCTTGTTTTTTTCTGTGGGAAAAATGGCCATTTCAAGAAAGATTGCAGATTTTACAAAAAAATAAAAGTGGAAGAGAATGCTGGACAGAAAAAAGCAAACGTTGTTGAAACTCAAGCTTCTCTTTCAGAAATTATTGCTATGGTAACTGAATGCAATATGTCAACAATTGTGAAATCTGAAGATTGGTGGTATGATTCCGGAGCAACTATTCACATTTGCAACAACAAAGATTACTTCAAGCACTATGAAGTAACAACCAATGAAGAGAAAGTGTTGATGGGGAATCATGATACTGCCAAGGTCCTTGGAAAAGGAGCAGTGGAATTAGAATTTACTTCTGGGAGGAAATTAATTTTAACAAATGTATTCTATGTTCCTGATGTTAGAAAGAATTTAGTTTCTGCCAGTTTATTATGTAAGAAGGGTGTTAAAGCTGTGTTAGAGGCAGAAAAAGTTATTTTCTCAAAGAGTGGTGTATTTGTTGGACAAGGATACTCTTGTGATGGCATGTTTAAATTATGCATCAATAAAGTTAATATTTCTACTTATATGAGTGAGTCATCTTTTAATTTATGGCATGCTAGACTTTCACATGTGAATTTTGCTTCAATTAAATTTATGTCTAGCCATGGCTTAATTCCTTCTTTGGATAAAGTTACTGAAAAATGTGAAATATGTGTTCAAGCTAAGATGACTAAGAAACCTTTTCCTAAGAATGAAAGAACTACAAGTTTGCTTGAACTTGTGCATTCTGATATCTGTGAACTAAATGGTCATTTAACTAGAGGAGGAAATAGATATTTTATAACTTTTATAGATGATCATTCAAGGTTTACATTTGTATACTTATTGAAAACAAAATATCAAGCATTAGATATGTTCAAAAGTTACAAAGCTGTTGTTGAGAATCAATTGGAAAAAAAAATTAAAATTTTGCGTATTGATAGAAGAGGAGAATACTTTTCCAATGAATTTTCTATATTTTGTGAAGAAAATGGTTTGATTCACCAAGCAAGTGCACCATATACCCCCCAACAAAATGGTCTTGCTGAAAGAAAAAATAGAACATTGGCTTATATGATAAATTCTATACTAATGCATGCTAAATTACCAATGAATCTATGGGGGGAGGCTTTGTTAACAGCATGTTTTGTGCGCAATAGAATACCTTCAAAGAAATTTAAGGTTTCACCATATGAATTATGGAAAGGAAGAAAACCAAACTTAAATTTCTTAAAGGTATGGGGATGCTTAGCTTATTTCAGAATACCAGATCCTAAAAGGACAAAATTGGGTCCTAGAGGAATTAAAAGCATCTTTGTGGGATATGCTGAAAACTCTAAAGCATATCGATTATTAAACGTAGAGTCTAATGTTATTATAGAATCAAAAGATGTTGAATTTTTTGAAAGAAAGTTTATTGGTGATTCAAATAATAATTCACAAAATAATACAGAAAATCCTAATAGCATTGTAACTCAAGAAAAACAAACAATTACCCAAGGAGATAATATAGTAACTCTTAATCCTAGTTCATCAAATAAAAGAAAGTTATTCGAACCCCCTACTGATCCTAGGAGAAGTCAAAGAACTAGGAAAGAAAAGAACTTAGGTTTTGATTTTATTTCTTCTCAAGCATTAGTCTTTTTAGTAGAAGGAAGTAGAGAACATGTATTAAATAAAATACCCATGGTTTTGAATATAGAAGATGATCCAAAGACTTTCAGTGAAGCAATGATTTCAAGAGATTCTACTTTCTGGAAAGAGGCAATAAATGATGAAATGGATTCTCTTCTATCTAATGGTACATGGGTACTAACTGACTTACCTACAAACCTATTGGGTGTAAATGGGTTCTTAGAAGGAAATATAATATTGATGGATCCCTACAAACTTTCAAAGCTAGACTAGTTGCTAAAGGTTTTAGGCAAAAAGGAGTAGATTATTTTGATACTTATGCTCTTGTAGCTAGAATTACTTCTATAAGAATTTTGTTTGCATTAGCATCCATTTATGATTTATACATCCATCAAATGGACGTGAAAACAACATTCTTAAATGATGATTTAGAAGAGCAAGTATATATGGAGCAACCTGAAGGTTTTATACTTCCTGGAAATGAGAAAAAAGTGTGTAAGTTAATCAAATCCTTATATGGACTAAAGCAAGCTCCAAAACAATGGCATGAAAAGTTTGATAAAGTAATATTATCAAATGGTTTTAAACATAATGGAGCTGATAGATGTGTTTACTCCAAGTTCACAAAGGATTATGGAGTGATAGTATGTTTATATGTTGATGACATGCTAATCATAGGAACAAATATGCAAGGCATTAAGGATACTAAGAAGTATTTATCTTCTCAATTTAAAATGAAGGATTTGGGAGAAGTTGATACTATCTTAGGTATCAAAATAAAAAATGTAATGGAGGTTTTGCTTTGTGTCAATCTCATTGTATTGACAAGCTTTTAACCAAATTTAATCATATGGGTAGTAAAGAATATAATACTCCATATGATGTATCTAACAAGTTGATTGAAAACTTGGGAAGATCAGTTAGTCAATTAGATTATGCTAGTGCAATAGGTAGTTTAATGTATGCAATGCATTGCACTAGGCCTGATATTGCCTTCGCTATGGGAAAACTTTCAAGATATACACATAATCCTAGTAGTGATCATTGGAAAGCAATAGGACGCGTGTTTGGTTATCTTAGAAGAACAAAGTCCTATGCATTGACTTATAATAAATTTCCTTCAGTATTAGAAGGATATTGTGATGCTAGTTGGATAACTAGCCTGAGTGATAAGAAATCAACATCGGGTTGGATTTTCATGGTAGGTGGAGGAGCTGTCTCTTGGGCTTCTAAGAAACAAACATGTATCACTCATTCCACAATGGAATATGAATTTATTGCTTTGGCTGCCGCAGGCAAGGAGGCAGAATGGCTGAGAAACTTGTTACTAGATATTGAGTTGTGGCCAACCAATGCCAGCAGTCCTCTTGCACTGTGACAGTGAAGCAACTATGTCTAGAGCATTTAATAAGATCTACAACAGAAAGTCTAGACATATCGCTTTAAGACATGAGTATATAAGACAACTAATTTCTGATGGAATAATCACAGTTGTTTATGTAAGATCTAAAGATAATCTTGCAAACCCATTGACGAAAGGACTCTCGAGAGATTTAGATAGTAGTACTAGCAAAATGATGGGTTTAAAGAATTTTTAAATTGTCACTAATAACGGAAAACTAACCTTTCTTATTGCTTTGCAATTCTAAAGGTTTAAAAGGTAACAACAAGTTATATTTAGTGACAGCTAACAAGTACTAGAAATTTAAAGTACTTATGAACTAGAGGGTGAGTATTATAATACTCTTAATGAAGAAACATTGTCTGGTTTAAAAATCAAAGTTAGTCCAAGTTAAGGACTTGGTTAAATCTTCACCTAAATAAACACATGAAGTGGTGCCGCTTCAATCAAAGTTTGGAGACGAAAACTTTGCAAGTGTTTATGAGACAGGAAGTAGCAGAAGGCCGTATATAGTGCTAAGTTTAAAATGAACACGTATTGTTGTATACTTAATTTAAGTGAACTATGTGCATATATACTTCCGCTTTGTCAACTAAAGGATTGAAGTTTAATAGAATTTTCTAACTCTCAATTCTGACATAGTTTGAAGTATTTATACTAATAGTAGGTTTAAATCGAAAGATACCTTTTATATGCATAAACTCTTCAATTAAGTGAATTAATCACTAACTAAGTGGGGGATTGTTAGAATAGTTAGTGATTAAGTCCCACATTGGTTAAAACAAGGATGGAAGCAGTATATATAAATGGTTAATGAATCATTTATAACAAAATAAATAAAAGGATCTTGGATAGAAAAATCTAAGATTCTGGTGTGATCCTAATATATAGAATATATATTAGTCAAAGATTGGGCACTTGGGCATTTGGGCTTAAAATTGGTAGCCCGGATACTTAATTTTTTATTAATTATTAAATAAATTCAAATTAATTAATTAATTTGAATGAGGACAACGTTCATATATGAAGGATCATGTCTATTCGGATTTTCTCTATAAATTCGCATCTTCCATCAAACAAAATCACAACAGAAAATCGAAAATCATATTCTCTCTTTTCTAATTCCCAGAAAATCTTGTTCTAAGATATTATAGGCTTGCTGACTATAATATCAGGCTTTGTATAATCCTGGAGGAAATCTGCCATAACAAACCCAGCAGCAATATATAGTGGGGGCTTAATTTCCTTAAGGACAGTGACTACACTATCAAAACCATCATATCTTTTCTAACAAGAAGTCCGAACACGCGAAGTAAGACTCAACACCCCAAATACTATACATCATCTACTTGACCTTTGAGTCTGGTTCACCCCTTCACATGGTCAACCATCAGCACTCACATCTCCGTCTTGAGGACCTCCATCAGCAAAGCTCCTAGCAGCTCAGAGAGACCCTTGCTCTCTCTCTACTTAAGGAAACCTCCAACGAGTGGCCCGCCCGTCCGGAGTTCCTTACAGACGTCCTAGCCACACCCGTCGACCTACAGGTAACTATCCTGCCTAACGGCTCCTATGGACATTAACACAGTGAACTACATAGACTTTGATCCCTCCACAAGGGTGCGTAGGCACCTAGGTCATCGCCTAAGGACAAGTCCCCCTAGGTTAAGATCCCTTGCGGTCCTAATTTCTTACTTAGAATTGTCTGAACCAAAAATGATAGTTACATATGATATTCAAGAACTTAATTTATGGGATGTCATAATGAAACATCAAGAAACTTGAAGTAGTTAGTCATCATACTATTTTGAAGAGCATACTAAAATTTCATGAAAATAAATTCAGTGTTAACTATACCATTTGAAGGGAAGATGACCCAAGACCCAATATTTTCCTTCTACTTAACTTATTGAAGAATAGAAGTATTAAAATTGGTCGGCTCAGTATGGACTAAGCTAAGCGAGGCCTAAAATTCTTGAGTTGGGCTGGTCCATAAGCTTTTTCCTTATATATATATATATATATATATATATATATATATATATATATAATATTTTTAAAATAATTTATTTTATTTGACCTAATATGAACATATTATGAACAAACATTACGAATTAACCTACAAAAACTAATTAAAAAAATTATGTCGTATAATTTATTTTATGTATCAACATATTATGAATGGGTATTACAAATTGATTTACAAAAATATACTTTATTTTATATATCAACATATTAGAAATAAATATTACATAATAACATGACTATATGATAATATCTTTAAATATTTGGAAAACAAAAATAAAAACCCATATGAACCAACATTAGAAAAATCAACGTGGGCCAGCTCAGCCTGTAACACCCATTTCTTTTCTAGTAATTAAAGAGATGGTTGTTAATTATATGATTTAATTTAAATATGCTTGTGTTTGATATTAATTGATGCATTAGTTGCATATAGAAATTAAATTATGTGTTGGAAATTTTAATGAAAGGGAAATAAGGAATTGTGGGATAAAAAGAAATACAGATTGGTAGGAAAATAAAATGGGGACCTACTTAAAAAGGGGTTCACAAGAGAGGGCCAAAACATTAATTTTTCATATTACCCACAATTAAACCCATTCCCACCCCACTCTTTTCCATCTACTCGACACACACACCATAAAGAAATAAGGAGGAGCCAAACCCTAGGGGAACCAAAGTGGTGGAGAAATTGGTGGTGGTAGATCTTGGTTTGAATTCGGCAATCGGAGGTCGGAAAAAGAGTCAAGGAGTCCTCTTTAGCACCCCATTCACTTCATCATTTTCACTCAAGGTAGGTTTAGCTCTCTAGCCCATTTTTTATTTTGAGCCCCTTCTCTTGATTCTTGAAAAGTTGTGAAAAATTTCTTGACTTTGATGACAATGGGGATGAAAACTTGCATTATTGATTTTATAGACTTCTATTGAATGTGATTTCTTTGATTTATAGTGCTCTCAAGTGTCTTGGTTGTCTACCTATTATCCCCTTCCATACATCTCTTTTACAAATTTGGTTCATGATGTATACTCTATATTTGATGAAATAGTTGTTTGTGGTGTGATGGTGGAAGCATTTTTGCTACAAAAATGACAAGCTAATTCAAATGGCTTGCTGAACCAGCCACTGCGCACTAGTGCAACGTAAAACAAAAAAAGTGATACTGTAGCGCAAACCATAAGGAAAAAAAGTGAAGAAGGAGAATGTATTTATATATATTTTACATACTGTTTTAGGCTTTTCTACTGCGCTACTTGCTTCTTTATATATATATATTTGTTAATGTTTTTTTATTAAACTGATAGTAGTTGGAAAAGTCAATACGTGCAGGTTGGGAAATTGTGATGAATTGTGGTTGTAACTACGGAATATTCCGCCTTGGGACACATGGCACAAACGTTCTAGAAGCACGGCCTCAGCACTCACTAGAGACACGTGGCACCACCCATCTATCAAATACGTGGCCCTCACCCACGTCACCACACGGAGCTTTCCCTAAACCCGGCGTGGGATCTCCACAAGCCTCGCGGGACGACCCACGTCCCCCGAGGTCGTGGGTCGAGCACGATCTTCCCACACTCAAATATAAATAGGCCCTCACTCGGGGGACTACGGGTCGGAACCTAAGAGAACGATACGCAACGTTAAGCTTTACCACACCTCTTCTGTGATATCTCAAATACTCTCTCAGTACCTGGGCATCCTCGGGTATCCCCATGCAATCCCTCTACACACTACGAGCTCAGTCGCAGGCCCCGTTCTGGCCATCCCCCGGCCAGCTCACCTTGGTCTAGGAGCGTACCATTATAGGGCTTCCAGCAACCCTAAGAGACCATAGCTCTCTCCCGCTAAGGCAAGCTCCTAAGAGCGGCTCGCCCGCCCTGAGTACCTTAGGCACGTCTTAGCCGCACACGGCCCAATACAGGTAACGACCTTGCCTAACGGCTCCTATAGACATCACCATGACGAACTACGTGGACTTTGATCCCTTCCGAAGGGTACGTAGGCACCTAGGTGCATCACCTAAGGACAAGTCCCCCAAGGTTAAGACCCCTTGCGGTCCTAATTTCAAATTACAATTGTCTGAGCCAAAAACAACAGTTACAGTGGCGCCCGTCGCGGTCTTATTCATACCATAATGCCTTGTGCACTCTGCCGCTAAACGGCATTTCTTTTTCGGGGAGTAGGAGTATATGCCTAACACTCAGAAACCCGCATTTTTTTTGTTTTAATCGCCAATACAGATACAGGATATAATACATCATCACCAACTCGAACGTCCCCACAACCACGACTGACGCTAGCGCCTTGAGACGCAGCACGAGGAATCGACAGGGAACGTCCGAAATGGTCACAACTGAGGCAGGCGGATCAAGCACAACCCAGCCTCAAAGCTCCTCAATAACGCAGGTAGATGTCATGGAGACCGTGGTCCAGAACCCGGCATCTTGAGAGGAAACTTGCCCTCAACACCCGTATGGCATGCCGCACGTCCCTTGCCCCGCAACTGATGGTCAGGAGATGACGGAGCTAGTGAGGAACCCGCGTGATGCAGAGATCGCCGCAAAAGTAGCAGCTCTACGCCGACAGCGATGGGAAGAGGACAAGAACCTCGCCCCATCAAATACGAGCGCTCAGTTACCCTTAGTGCCGCACGGCGTGAGGGCAGGGGCCTCCAGCGACCCTACCGGCTTGCCCGCAATTCAGTTTGGGACCTTACCAATGGAGTTCGCGTGATTGTCGCTGATGGCAGCACCACCCCCAGCTGTGATCCCACCTGGACCAACCATGGTCGCGGGACAAGCAGCACGGCCCATCACAAACTATTCGCGACCATCAATCCCAAACTACCCTCTAGGATCATACCTCCATATGCCATGGACAGCGGCCTACAACCCGTATGCCGCCGGCGGTGCAAACGCCTACCAGTGGCACGCTATCGACTTCCAGGGAAAGGGGAGACACCCCTTCACCTAGCAAGTCATGAATGAGCACATGCCCATGGGTTTCAAAATGCCTTTCCACATAGAATCTTATGGTGGAGAGACCGATCCACGGGATCACTTGAACACTTTCAACTCGGCCATGTCAATACTAGGCATGACGGACGACCAACAGTGTCGAGTCTTCTCGTCAACCTTAAAAGAAGCTGCCCTGAGATGGTTCTCGCTGCTGCCTACCAATTCGATCCACAGCTTCAAACAACTGGCACAAAACTTCCTTACACAATTCGCCAGCAGCAAGGAGTACCAGAAAAACGAAGACTCCTTCATTGGTTTCCAGCAAGAGGAAGGGGAAATCCTACAAGCCTTCCTGGCCCGCTTCACCAAGCTCTCGCTTCAAGTCCGAGGCCTCCAGGATGCCGTCGCCATCTTCATCATAAAGCAAGGTCTTCGATGCTCACAACTCTACGGGGAACTAAACAGATGCCCCATCTCCACCTTACAAGAGCTTATGGACTGTGCGGAGTGGTTCATTCAAGAAGAAAATGCTCAGATCGCCAAGGACAAGATGAGAAAATTCCTGATAAGCCGGGCTGACATGGAGCGGGCAGAGAAGAAGAAGGAGAAGACGGGAACCGAGAACCAAGCCCCCAAGGAGAAGAATAATAGGAAGAGGTTAGCACCTCGACCACGGACGCCTCCCAGGAGACGGTTCATGAGTTACACTCCCCTCAACAAGTCTCATGTTGGGGTCTTGGAAGAAATTTATCACTCGGACATGCTCAGCTTTCCCCCGCAGGTCAAAAGACGCAAGACGGGACGTGCGGTAGACAAATCCAAGTATTGCCAATTTCACAAGGATTACGGGCACGAAACCAACGATTGCATCCACCTAAAGGATCAAATCAAAGACCTAATCCGAAAAGGACAGCTCGATAGATTTATCAAAGGGGAAAGCAGGGCAAATGCCGAACACCCTCGAGAGGCCAACGACCAAGCACCTACCCGCGAAGTTATTAACGTCATAGCAGGCGGACTACAGCGAGGGACCTCCTCCCTACCACAAAACAAGAAGAGGATGGAGCGTTCCATACTCGCCCTCGATTACGCTCCGAAGCATAAGAAAAGGAGCGAAGCCAAGGGAGACCCCATCACCTTCGACCTCACTAACCTAAAGGCAGCAGTCCATGACGACCCCATGGTGGTGATTACCATAATCGCCAACTACGAAGTCAAGAGAGTCTTGATCGACCAAGGGTCTTTAGCAGACGTTCTCTACTTTGACACCTTCAAAAAGCTCGGGTTGAATGAAGCCAGCCTAAGACCGTTCCCCGGCACACTCATAGGGTTCTCAGGAGCCCAGGTTCCAGCAGAAGGAATCATCACCACCCGAACAACTATGGGCACCTTACCAAAGGTCGCGAGCCTTGATGTGGACTTCATCATTGTCTCAGCACTATCAACATACAATGCAATCCTAGGGTGACCATCCCTGAACAAACTCAGAGCTGTAGTGTCTACGGCACAGCTCACGATGAAATTCTCAACACCCCACGGGGTTGGAGAAATCATGACGGACCAGAAATTGGCGTGGGCATGCTACGCAGCGAGCCTAACCAAGACCGTCAAGGTCGCCCGCCTCGGTCCCAAAGAAATATGTGAGGAACCCCCCGAGGCTAAAGAGTCAGTAGGAAAGAAGCCAGAGTCCGCCCGCCCGGACACTACCTCTGCCTAGACTCCGAACGCACTTTGCACCATTACACCATCTTTAGGTCAAGTTAAAGATCTCTACTTTAAATTTAGGATTTTTTGCCTGACTACGGCCCGCCTGACCCAGGCAATCCGAATGTAAACATTTTGCTTACCTTCAGCCTAACTAAGGCTAGCCCGACTGAGGCTGCACGAATGTAATCATTTTTTCTATTATTAAAAGTACTTCTTTTTAGCTAGAGACAAGAATTCAACCCTGCAAAGTACTCACATAAGTCCTACCACAGGACAATGGGCTCGACCGCCCCAAGAAATGCTAAGCGCCCCTAAGGCCAAGCTAAAATTTTCTCCTAGTAGCGCGGTAAAGCCCCTTGGGTGCGAAAACAACAAAACGAACATTCGACAAATCACGCTAGCAAACCACATAGAAACCGTCCTGATCACACGGTACTCATGCAAAAGATCTTTTTACCCAGACGTAAAGAGACAACTACAAAAAGAGAAATTGCATACATGACTTTTTGCCCATAAGTAAAAAGGAAAAGCAGGAAAAACTCTTTGCAAAAATTATTCTCATTAATGACAAAAATGAGAGGGCGTCCGCCCATTACAAAGGGTAAACACCTTAAAAATTACATAAACCTAATCTTGGGCATCCCCAAGATCTACAAAGGCCACGGCCCTCGTAGGCTCTGCATGGCCAGTACCTTCTGACGACCCCCGCCTGGTCACTTCAGCCAGCTGCTGAGAAGTAGGTCCAATCCCTGAAGCTCGCTCGCCGATTCGAGACAACACTTGGTGATCCTCCAAGCATCCGTCAGTTGACGAAGATGAGCGAGATTCAACGGAGGCGCTCAAGTTGCTCGACCGCCAGAAGCATGCCATACATCCTCTGCGCAAGAAACTCCCCCTGGAGATCAACAACATCAGCAACTTTGTCTTCGGTCGCCAGCCAACAAGAAAGGTTCTCATTGGCACGAGCCTCCGCGCCATGCAAGGCTTCAAGAAGTGAATGCAGCTCCTGCTGACGCCTCTCTGCGTCATCTCGGCGGGCTGCCAGCTCCCTGCGAGTCCTCTCCAACTCCGAGCGAAGGAACGCGACCTCGGAAGGGTGACCTGCTTCAGCCCTAAGACAGGCTACCTCTTCAGTGAAGGACATAACCTCGCATCCTTGATCCTCACACTTCTGATTCTTGGCAGATAGCTGCTCCCGCACGTCCGCCAACCTCTTCTGGGAGACCTCCAGAGCCTGGCTCCTGGAGGACGTAACACCGGCAAACTGATCCCGGTCGCGACGAATCTCCTCCTGCGAAGGATACATATGTGCGGCTAAGGCAAGAAACACGAGTAAAAACAAAATGAAGAGGAAAACCAAGACAAAGGAAATTACCGCACGCTTCTCCCTCTCAAAACCGGCTTGGTGGAAGTCAGCCAGCGCCTCAGCCATCCGACCAAAGCCTCGGGCAGTGAGATTCAGGGGCGAGGTGTCCAGCCCCCTAGCTTCCAAAAGATGATCCCACCGGGAAATGCCTGCCCAATGCCACCAGCTCAAAATATGATCCCCCCTCCGGTGGCCCAAAGAAGGGCTGGCGCTCGACCTAGGAACAAGATCTCCCGTGGCAGCCGCTTGACTCACCACTACATTCCCTCTATCAGAGAGGGGTCTGGCCTCCACGGCCGCGTCACCAGACTCTGCGACTTCCTCAGCCGCAGGTTCGCCCGCCACCTCCTGAGGACCGGGGGAATCCCCAACAGACTCCTCAACGACCACCCTGGCCCTCTTAGTAGCCGGCTGATCGACCCCCTCGACGGGGCCAAGGACGAGAGGATGAGTAGAAAGTATCACCCTGATGGGTGATTGTCGGATGGGAGCGGAAGTGGTAATAGAGGTAGGACCTGGGGTAGGGCCAGAAACAGGAACGGCACCCCCCGTCGGCACCTCTGCCTGTACATCCCCCCAATTAGTACTCTGTCGTGCGACTTGCGGGGACAACTGCAACTCCACGTCGGCAGGCCGTTACTTGAACCCTCCTTCTCTGACCTTGGGCACCTCCGCTGCAGAAGTAACTCTCTTTTCTCCCTCCCAGGGTCCGCCAGCGCCGGGTTTCCCATCTTTCTTCCTTTTCTCCCTTGGAAGAACCCCCTGACGACGCTCCCTCTCGGACAATAGGGGCGCGGGAAGCCGCCCTTCCCTCTCTCCACCAGTAGGCACCGTAGCAGGTACCACAACAAGAACCTCGATGGCTCCACCCAGAGGCAGACCCTATTGACCATTCTTCCTCCGCCCACTCCGACTAGCGTTGCGAGTGCGGGTTAAAGGATGAGGAGGAGGAGGAGAAGATGAAGGAAGATCTTCCAAGTCAGTAAAGTCAAAAGGGTAATAGCTATAGTCATCACCTCTACCAGCCATTGCGAAAACTCTCGACAGAAGCAGAAAAGGGCAAAGCAAAGGCAGGGGCAACAAAGGCGACAAAGAAAGCTGAAGGCAAGTGTAAAGCCACAAACTTTCAAACGTTGGACATTTATAGGGTACCCAGAGGCGCGACGATTCAAAAACATCGACCCCTCGTATCCCGCAACGGATAAAACCTATTATCCTCTACAATCTAGCCTAGCTGCAACCGCCCGTTCCAGCCGTACACGTGGAAGGAAAGAACAAACAAGATGCACAACCAAAGTAACGGAGACACAAAGACCGAAAAGCCCTCAAAAACCCAAAAGTCACCTCAAGGCACCTGAGGGCCTTTTCGCGAAACTCTCTGCCTAGGCTAATGATGGCTACCCTTGGAAACGAACTCGCATTTAATGAAGGAGAAACGGCGACAAAACGCTCAAGCGACTGGCACCCGTTCGAACTCTGGCGCGTGGCACCTGCAACAAAGCCCGCTCCTTCAATAAATGACCCATAGCAAGAAATCCACCGTCAGCCACTGACCACGGACGAACATGGCCAGAAGAGAGCCTTACGAACTGACCAAACGGTCCCTGACCTTTGGATTTTTCCCACCAGCCCTCGAAGGGCATTTCAAAAAATCCCCTCTGAGCAATGATGACTCCACCTCGGTAAGTCGCGTACTTCCTGCAGAGACGGCTCACAAACATGCTGAGGAAGTCAAGCGTCCAGCCATCTGGTACGGGACACGTGTCCTCCCCAAGACGTCTCCTTTTCCATAAAATGATGCGAGAGAGCCTACTTCGTTAGTCGGACGACCAGTTCCCATAAGAGCAACTCTAAGCGGGCGAGCTATCCCGTGGTTAAACGCAGCGAAAAATTCCTAAGTGTCTTACAAGCAAGGGAACTTAAGTCCACAGGCGCCTGACACTCGTAGACTTGGGGGACTTATGTAACTACGGAATATTCTGCCTTGGGACACGTGGCACAAACGTTCTAGAAGCACAGCCTCAGCACTCACTAGAGACATGTGGCACCACCCATCTATCAAATACGTGGCCCTCACCCACGTCACCACACAGAGCTTCCCCTCAACCCGACGTGGGATCTCCACAAGCCTCGTGGGACGTGGGAGGTCGTGGGTCGAGCACGATCTCCCCACACTCAAATATACATAAGCCCTCACTCGGGGGACTACGGGATCGGAACCTAAGAGAATGATACGCAACGTGAAGCATTACCACACCTCTTCTATGATATCTCACATACTCTCTCAGTACCTGGGCATCCTCGGGTATCCCCACGCAATCCCTCTACACACTACGAGCTCAGTCACAGGCCCCGTTCCGGCCAACCTCCGGCCAACTCACCTTCGTCTAGGAGCGTACCATTACAGGGCTTCCAGCATCCCTAAGAGACCATAGCTCTCTCCCGCTAAGGCAAACTCCTAAGAGCGGCTCGCCCGCTCGGAGTACCTTAGGCACGTCTTAGCCGCACACAGCCCAATATAGGTAACGACCTTGCCTAACGGCTCTTATAGACGTCACCATGACAAACTACATGGACTTTGATCCCTTCCGAAGGGTACGTAGGCACCTAGGTGCATCACCTAAGGACAAGTCCCCCAAGGTTAAGACCCCTTGCGGTCTTAATTTCAAATTACAATTGTCTGAGCCAAAAATGATAGTTACAGTGGTCATATTATTTTTTTATTTTATCAATTGGAGAATGACATTATTTGTTGGACATTGTTGTGTAGGTCGTGCTTTTATCATTATGGCTTCTGATAACTCTACATACATAATATATGCCTAGTTGTTTCTTTTAGCTCGGATAGTATATAGGCATATTGTATTGTCAAATTAAGTATTTATGTATTTGAATTTATATATTTTAAAATTTATTTTTATTTAATTATTTTTAATTATAGTAATAATGAAATGTGTACAGATTTTTTTTATGAGGGGAGTAATTCTGGTACAATTCTAGGGATGGTGAAACTTATGTATGAATGATTGATGGTTGGTATGGGACGGCCATTGGTTGTTCCAAGGTCAAGATTTACTTAAATTATTTTTGAAAACTCTGTGTTGATTGCGAATTCTAAGTTAGTGTATTCTCATGGTCAATTAGAGAGTCACAATTTAAAGTTAAGCATAATCATGATCTAAGCTTCATTACTCTAGTGGTTGTACTAGTAATTAGCGTACCGAGAAAATGATCCACCCAAAAAGTGGTGATTCCATAGCCTCATGGCCCGAATAATTAGAAAGGAGAACGGTCATTGGGATACGGTGGTCCAGTTTATTGGGATACAATAAACAAACCCTATAATTCGGGGTGGGTTTGATCTATCTTTTGATGAAGGTAGTGATCCCGTGAGATGAACCAATATAGGAGGTAGTCATTCCAGATACGATGGCTATGATCATTGGCATACAATGGTAACCTCCTATATGGGTAATGGCCATTCAGGATATGATGGTTAGGGCCTTTGGAATACAGTGGTCCAGTTAGTACTCGGATCTGGCTGAGAGACGCCTCAGATAGTACGAAATTGTGGAAAGCTACCACAAAGTTAAAATTTTCATTCATGATGGGATGTAGTGGTAAGTGGAGTGTTCGCTGAGCGGCGCACCTGATGACTCTTATTTTGTCTTTGATTTGATATTGATGTGTCATTATGTATTTCTCTTAATTCCGTATATGTGTAAGATTGATCATGTTACAAGATGATGTATGAATTGCTTTGAAATTCTCTATATCTCTTATCGTGGCTGGATAAACATGACATCAGGTAAAGAAAAGTTATATTACATCCAATAGTTAAAGTTTTTCATGGTTTTATTAATGATAAGAATGCAATGATTTTTTCGTACAAGTATGGTGGTACATGCAATAGTTTTAAAGTTAGATTGCTAAACCTACTGGACTTTATTTCTCATAATAGTTGTTGGCATGTATCAGATGCATAGATTGATGACAAGACGGGGAGACAACTTAGTTGGAGATAAACTCCATTATTTGATGTTCATTTTGACATGCTCATTAGGAATTTTGGCATGTAGAGACTTTTTGGATCATATGGTTGACTGGCTATTAATCATTAATATGATTCTTTTGGGAGAACCTGAATGGCAGGATTGTTGCCTCTTGTGTCTCATGATTGACCAACTTATATCATATTATCACATACTATACCTATATGTCAAGAAAGGTCTTGTGTACATGTGATTGTTTTTACACTCTTTTTTTTATATAAGATTTTTATTTCCATTGTAATAATCAGGATAGAACCTGAGAGTGGCAACCTGAATTGAATGAACCATTTTGTAACAACTTGTTAAAAGTTTAAAATTTATTCGGGTAGAGGAATTAGTAACACACTTATCCTATGTAATTATATATATATATATATATATATATATATATATATATATATATATATTAATTCACTAAAAATAGACCCTAGGATAAGGGGCTGGTACATTTATGGTATAAGAGGGAACACTAACCTAGGTAGAAAATGGTAGTATTCCACAAGGTAAGGATTAGATTAGGTTAATTGGCTGAACTTAGGCAGTTGGCTAGCCTTGATTGTAGCTCGACTTGAGGAATGGAGAATTAGGACTAGTTAAACAGCATTTCTTATTCGAATCAAGTTTTACTCAAAATGATGAGTTATTGAGATTAGCTACCTCAATGACCTTTATTTTGCAAGTTAAACATGGTCCGACGCGGGCGAAATGCTGACACGGATACGGGTTCTTCTAATGCTGACCCGGCTGGACTGATGGACATGATCAGAGGGATGGCAGCAGCTGTGCGGGAGCAAGCTCATGTCACCACTAAGTTCATGAGACAGATGCAACAACAGGGGGAAGTAATAACATGAACCATGAGGGACGTACAGAGAACCCGAATTCCATAGGGTGGACCGACTTCCATAAATCATCACATTCTTCCTTCAAGGCTGAGTTTGATCCCAAGAAGGTGGCGGAATGTTTGGAAGAGTTGGAAGAGCTCTTTGAAGTCTATGGCAATACTAATGACCAAAAGGTGTTGTTTGGTACTCACATGCTGAAAGGTAGAGCCGAGCACTAGTGGAATGGAGCCAAGAAACTACTGGAGGCTAAAGGCACTATATTGACTTGGGATTCATTTAAGGAAGCATTCTTGGAGAAGTATTTCCCTAGAAATATAAGGAACCAAAACGAAGTAGAGTTCCTGCGCATCAAGCAGGGTGATACCCCCTCTGAGAAAATCTTGGTTGAGTATGAAGTCTTGGCTGATCACTCTTCTTATTTGAGGGCTAATCCTGATGAGAAATGGAAGTGTATGCCATTTGTGTCGGCTTTGAAGCCCAAACTGAAGAATATAGTGGTTCCTATGGAAATTAAGAACTTCGCCATCTTGGTGAACAAATGTCGTCTATGCAATGAGAGCATGGTAGAGCTTGAGAAGGACACCCAACAATCTAACTCCTTCAAGAGGAAACAAACAGGGTATGCCAAGGGTAATGGTTACAAGGGAAACAAGAACGATTGGGGCAATAAGCCCAAAACTGGACAGGTTGCTAGGGCCAATTGTCCCGAGTGTGGAAAGAACTATGGTGATAAGCCATGTTTAGCTGGTTAAGGTGTGTGCTTTAATTGTGGGAAGACAGGGCACTATACTAGGAATTGCTCACAACCAAAGAAGCCAGCTGAGACTTCCAAGCCACCAACCAAGGGGAGAGTCTATACTCTCAAAGGCAAAGAGGTGGATCACTCCGATGATTTAATAACAGGTAGATGTTTAATAAATAATGTGTCTTTAATTGTACTGTTTGATTCTGGCGCCACCCATTCTTACATTGCATGTGATTGTGTTAAGAGATTGAATTTGCCTGTAGCCTGCATGCACCATGAATTGTCTCTTTCCCTCCCCACATGAGATGAAGTCATGACATCCTTAGCTTATTTAAATTGCCCCATTGTTGTTGAAAATAAGTCTTTTGTTGTTGACCTTATATGTTTGCCATTGATTGATCTTGATGTGATCCTTAGGATGAACTGGTTGTCTGTGAATAATGTGGTCCTAAAATGTTTTGATAAGAGTGTGAATTTTGTGGATGCTATGCCTGTAATTAGGGGGAAAGATGGAAAGATCCAAAGAATGTGTTTTATTTGTTTTTCGGAATTAGAATTTCTGCATAAACTCTGTGAGATCCCAGTGGTTAGGGACTATCCTGATGTCTTCCCAGATGAAATTACTTGTCTCCCACCAGATAGAGAGGTTAAGTTTTCCATAGAGTTAGTGCTAGGGGCGGGGCCAATATCTATGGTACCTTATAGGATGTCTCCTCTAAAGTTAAGTGAATTGAAAACCCAAATAGAGGACCTCTCAGCCAAACAATTTATCAAGCCCAGTGCATCACCATGGGGTGCAATGGTGTTATTTGTTAAAAAGAAAGATAATAGTTTGAGGTTGTGTATAGATTATAGGCAATTGAATAAAGTGATTGTGAAGAACAAATTCTCACTTCCTAGAATTGATGACCTCTTAGATCAACTTAGAAGGGCAACAATGTTTTCAAAGATTGATTTGAGGTCGGGGTACCATCAAATCAGAGTGAGACCAGAGGACATACCTAAGACTGCTTTTAGGACTAGATATGGACATTATGAATTTCTTATGATGCCTTTTGGTTTAAGAAATGCTCCAGCTATTTTTATGGATTATACAAATCGCATCTCTAGATCCTACTAGTACACTTTTGTGGTAGTATTTATTGATGATATTCTTGTGTATTCTAAAAGTGGAGAGAAGCATGAAGAGCGTCTTAGGGTTGTCTTAGAATTGCTCAAGGAGAAACAATTGTTTGCTAAGTTAGAAAAATGTGAATTTTGGTTAGAGGAGGTGAAATTTCTAGGACATGTGATCTCAAGGGATGGGGTAGCGGTTGATCCTAGTAAGACTAATGCAATGATGGAATGGGAAAGACCCAAGTCAGTGATGGAGACTCGTAGCTTTCTTGGACTAGCGGGTTATTATAGGAGATTCATCCAAGGATTTTCGCAAATCGCGTTACCCATGACTAAGTTGACTAGGAAGGGTGTTCCATTTGTTTGAACATCCAACTATGAGGAGTGTTTCCAAACCCTCAAGGAAAGATTGACCACTGCACCGATTGTAATTATCCTTATTTCCTAGAATAGGTTTTCTCCTCTTGTATAAATTCCTATTCTCTTTTCATAATAATACACACAGAATTATCTCATTAGGTGGGTGAGGATAACTTGAATCGCCACGGTCCTAGGAGGGTTCCCTAGACTCCCATACCCCCCGAGGAGATGCCCGTCCGATTTCTGGGCGAGGGTGATTCCTTTAGTGGGAAGTTGATTCCCTATGAGGCCGAGTGGGTCATATTAGCTCGTCAATGTTATCCACTGGATTATAGGGATGATTATGCTTTAGAGCGTATGACCAAGGAGACTATACCAGCGGGAGATGGAGGGGGTAGGCCTCTTTTCTTCCCGGCTTCGATATTCTTTTTGTGAGGTAGCTTACTTTGTGAGGGTTTGTGCAGGAAGTGGTGGAGGCCCTGATGGATGAGAATGCTCAACTGACAGCCCGAGTGAAGGAGTTGGAGGAAAAGCTGGCGAAAAGTAAGGCTAACTTTTCGAGGGTTCGTCGTCTGGATTTTCTACGCTTTGCTAATTATGGGATGCAAAATAGCATGGCGCAATTGGAGGACTCGATGCGCACTTCTATTCCTCCGGAGGTCAAGGCGAGAATGCACCCTTCTTGGGAAAATATAGGGGGAGAGTTTTGTGCTCGTGTTCGAGGGAGTCCTCCATTGAGGATAGAGGATTACGACGTGGCTCTAAATCGTGGAAGGGCCCCCTCGCGATCGGTTAAGCATCCACTTCTTTCGAGCGAGGATGCCTCTTAATTTTGACTTCGTGGTATAACCCACGTTGTCACTTTTGTATTTTAGGGGCGCTAGTCCCCATATGTAAACATACATTTTTGAATAGTAACAAGAAATAATTTCACGTACGAGAGTTGGTCAATCATATTGAATTCTGTATTTATTTAAATTGACAAAGGTACGTATGTCTTTTGACTAAGACATGGAGGGGTACATAGTAAACTTGTCTTTGGACTAAGACATAGTGGAGTACTTTTACTTGTCTTCGGACTAAGACATAGTGAAGTATTTTTTGAGATTACTAGCGTTCCAGGTATTGGGTACTTGCTCTCCCGTCAAATGTGCTAACTTGTATGCGTTATGAGAAGCGATTCTAATGACACTGTATGGGCCTTCCAAATTAGGTGTGAGCTTGCCGTGCACGCGATCGCGACTATTGTTTATCGTTGTTTGCATGACCAGGTCACCTTTTTTGAATTCTCGAGGTCGGACACCCCAATTGTATTTTCGCGCAAGTAGTTTTTTGTAGCGACATTTTTTAGTGCCGCAGCTTCCCTGCGCTCTTCGACCGCATCCAGCCTTATTAGCAAATTTTTCGGGTTTGAATCGAAGTAGTTTAGTACTCGATCCGAGGGGACCCCGATGTCAGCGGGAACTATGGCTTCTTGCCCATACGTCAGAGCGAAAGGAGTTTCTCTTATTGCCGAGTGTATTGTTGTCCGGTAGGGCCATAGGACTGAGGGAACCTCGTCCACCCAATTTTCTTTAACATCCGCTAGGCGTTTCCGCAATCCTTCGAGGATGATTCGGTTTGCTCTTTCTGTTTGTCCGTTAGTCGCCGGATACTCGACTTAGGTTGTTCTGTGATCGACGCACCATTCCTTGAAAAAGTCTTCGAATTTTTTGCTGGTAAATTGTCGCCCGTTGTCAGTAATCAACGCGTGAGGCGGGCCGAATCTGGTTATGATGTTTCGCCAGAGAAAATTTTGGACGTTTAGGGATTCGATGGTTGTCAGAGGTTTGACCTCAATCCATTTTGTGACATAGTCGACCGCTACTATGAGGAACTTCCTTTGTAGCGCACCTTGTGGGAGGGGACCGAGTATGTTCATACCCCATGTATCGGATGACCATGGTGATTCAATGGGCTTTAGCTCGCCTGGCGGTTGGTGTATGAATGTGGCGTGTAGCTAACATCGGTTGCAGTTGGTGACCAGAGCCTCCGACTCTGCCCTTATTGTTGGCCAATAAAATCCTGAGCGCAATGTTTGATTGCGGAGAGCCGTTGACTGCTATTGGTAGTATGTCTGGAGTTATATTGGGGGTGCGAAGTGTTGTTCGCAGGACTTTTTTAAGTCCCGATTGGTTTAGCGTGGTGCCCAGTTTGAAGAGGGCATCAGCCTGGGTGTTCTGGTTCCGGGGTATTCATGTGATCAATAAGGATTTGAACCTGCTGATTTCATGTCTGGCACGCTCCACGTATTTGACGATAGTAGCGTTCTTCCCCTAAAAGTCTCCATTGAGTTGTCTGAGCACTAATTGTGAATCGCTGAATAGCTTGACCTTTGAGGCGCCTAGTGTAACATCCTAAAAAATTGAAACTCAACTTTGACCAAAAACCTCATTGTTGACTTTTTCTGTAAAGTGTTGGCTTTTCTAAAAAGTGTTGACTTTTCCTTAACATGTTTGACTTTTTGATTTTTAAGTACTTGAATGTGTTTGCCTTTATCTTTGCTTGTAAATAGGTCTAGAAAATCCTAACTAGAGGCGAAGAGACCTAAAACTCAGAAGAAAAGTGCCAAAGGAACCCTAACCATAACCCTAGGGACTAAACTCAAAAAACTAAGTTTCTAGCCTCTTTTCCTTAGTGAGTTAAAAAGTGTAGAAAAGACCTATTTGACCCTAGAAAACTACCCTAGGACACTCTAGAGATACCCTAAGACTTAGCTAAGGAACCCCAACCTCAAGAAAAGTCCTAAAAGGACACATTTTCTCCAGTAAAAATTCAGGACTAAAAAGAAAGAATTGAAAAATTGCAACTAAAGCCCTCTAGCTTACTTAAAGCCCAAGAAAGTTAAAATTAACCACCCAAAGATACCCTAAACTACCCTACAAAGTGCCAGCCACGAAGCTTAATGAAAAACTAACATAATTAGGTAAGTTACATATTTTAAAAGTAGAGATAAATAAGAAACTTATTACAAATTAACCCTTTTTAATGCTTTTATGGACTTGTAACCGAATTTACTATTTTTAAAGCAAAATAAATACCCAATTAAGGTAGTTACAACATCCAGCAACTTGAGGAAACCAAATACAAGACCAAAATAACTAGAATTAAGGCTGGAAAACTGAGACTAGCTAAGGCACAACTCAAGTAAAAGACCACTTAAGCCACCTCACCTAAACTAACACTACCCAAGGCCTAAGCATCTAATTACTAGTCCAAACAGCCCCTAAGCATGCCAAAACACCTCACTTAGGTGTCTTAATGCAATCCAGAATGCCCCAGCTGTTAAACACCTCACCACACTCATCATTGCATTTTCACATGGCCTTAGTGCTATAAAGAGAACGAAACCGAGAAAGAGTGTACACTAGCAAGAAAACTGAAAAGAAAAGCTGAGAGCAAGTGAGTTGAGGGTTCAGAAGCGAAGCTGAAGCAGTGGAGGAGCTGGGAACTCGAAGGTGGCAGCTGGAAGTGGAGAAAGAGGTTGAGAAACTTGCACAAGCACACACTCAAAATTTGCTGATTTTCATCAAACTTGCCCACTCGATTCAGAAGCTGAAACTGTGATTCTTCCTCTGAAAAATCACAGTAACGTAGGGTTACTCTTCCTCCTTCATCTCTGAGCCAAGAGCATTCATCAATGGTGGTGGTATGAGCCTCTATGACTCTTCTTCTCGTTGCTGCCACAGAAAGCTCTGTGTTTGGGCAGTCGTGCTTTCAGATGGCATATCTCTTTCATCTCTTAACCAAATTTAACGTGTGAGTAGTCAAAGCTAAGAGAATGAACTACAAAACCCCCTTAATTCATGTATCATCAGAGGCTGCCGTACAAGGGTTCAGAGCCTCGAAAGCTTGCTGAAATTTTGCTAAAATGCTGTTTTCCTGATGTGAAAATGTGTGCTTGTTGTTTTTGTGTTTTTCTGGTGTTCTGGGTTTGTGATTCAGCTAGGGTAATTAAGTAAGTGATATTAGAACTATGTGGTGCTAAAAACCTGCCTTGATCACTCACAAAAGCCCTGGTTCCGTAGTGGAAATTACTAGTGGGAAAAGATGTATTTTCACCAAAAAGTGTTTTCTTTTCTGGTTTGATTCTTCTTGTTGTTAATCATTGCTAAAATGTTACCTTACTATTGTCAAGTCTGTAAATAATGACTGGTAGCTCCTGTATGGTCTTGAGAATATGATTTCTAAAGTGAAGCATGGGGGAGGGACCTTGTTTGGAAATGAGAAGGGGTAGAAACTTATGATCCTGTTTTGCTTTGAACTTTTCTAAAAATCTTGTAAGCATGCTAAATACTGATGTATGTGACTTCCCTCTGGATTTTTGGCTAAGTCTTTCAGTAAATAAGACACTTTAAACTTCCCACGAGACCCTAGCTATGATTAGGATGCTTGTACAATGAAAAATGGTTAGTTCCTAGGAAATTTGTTAAGTAAAATTGCTGGATTTTGATCACTGATTTTGATTGGATGATAGCATCACTTTTCTGAAAAATAGTAGGCCTCTAATAACTGTTAAGACCCTGAAACTTTCTCTCTGATCTTGCTAAAATGACTCAAATAAGGTAGTAAGGGTGTAATACCCTGGAAAATTTCGAGGATTAAAGAATGATTTATTTAAAATTTCGAGGATTTAAGAATGATTTATTCCGGGGCTAGGAATTAAAACCTTAAAAAAGAGTATAGAAAAAGTATGAAAGTTAAGAGAAATCAGAGAGGAATTTTTTTCAAAGGTTGTAATATCCAAAAAATTTTTTTAAAGTTTAAAATAAAATAAAAGGGAAGGAAAAAGAAGTAGAAAATAATTTTTAGGATTTAATTCAGGGCCTAAGAAATTGGAAACCTGAATTAAATAGGGAAAGGAAATTAAATTAAAAATATATCTTTATTATTTTTAAGTGATTATTATTTATCTTATTATCTATTTTTAAAACAAAGGAAGAAAAGAAAATAAAATATATATTAGTTGTGTTTTAATTTAATTATTAATTAATTAATTTTTAATTATACTTATTTATTTATTATTTAATTATTTAATTCTTATAATTATTTTAATTATAATATTTTATTATTATTGTTACTTATTGGGGGGTTGCCGTGGGTATAAGGAAAGGAATAGAAAAAGAAAGAAAGAATAAGAGAATGGAGAGAGAGAGAACGTGAAGGTAGAGAGAGGGAGGGAGGATGCCAACGGAGGGGAAGGGGAGAATCTCGCCGGAATCTCGTCGGAGGAAAGGTAGCCGACGCCGGGAAAGTCACTGGAGCTCGGGTACGACGTTTCCTACACCTTCCACCAATAGAATCAAAGGTTGGTAACCCCAATTTCATTCGAAACCCTCAATTTCTCCATTTTTAGGGATTTCTTCGATTGACCTTCGATTGAGTTGTTTCGAGGGTAGATTGAGACCTAGAAAGTGTTCTTGAACACTTAGTTGGGGTAGGAATCGTGATTTTATTCTCGGGTTTGCCCAAATTCGAATTTGGAAGGATTTGGGGTTGAAATTATAATTATTTTTAAATTGGGAAAATTGTTGATAATTAGGATTGAGCTTGGATTTGAGTAAATAAGCTTGGACTGATATTATTAAAATTATATAGTTGAAATATTAGCCGAACAAGACCCGCGAAGAGCTGGCCCGAGGTTACTAAGGTTGAACCTTGACGTTAACGTGTCGGGTCCCTGCTCGATTTGCCCAAATACATTTTAAGGGTGATGTTGAGGGCTCAGAAACCTCTTCTTATTAATCTTAAACACCCTAGAATAATTCTAAATATGCTATCAAGCATCAAGAATTAATTTAGGTACTTTCTTGTTTCCCAAGAGTGGAAGCTTGCGGAACAATGAAATTCAATTTCTAAAATTTCAACCTTCTTCCCTCATAAATATCTAGGAAACCTTAAGTAGGATAAATCAAAGGTATATTGGGATTTAGAAACTAGATTTCTTAGAACCCAAGTAGGAACACAAGTTGGATCAAAATGCTTAGACCTTCCTAAAATTAGGATTCCTTCCAACCAAGCTAGATAAGCTTCCTTAGATGTGAATATAAGTTAGATAGAGGTCTAATACTCAAATCCAAGTAGGTGAAGCACTCAAGTAGAGTGTTATACGCGAGTAAGTCAAGTGTTCGAGGAAGGATACACATAAGTCAAGATAGAGAAGTCCAATAAGACCAAGAGCTTGACTCTGTGGCAACCACGGACTACATGTGAGAGTAATGGAAAGATAAATAACGAGTTAAGCCAAGTAATAATTTTAATGAAATAAATGTTGTTCTTATAGGAACAACGGCACGCTAAAGAGTGCACAAGAACTCCGAGGAGACTAAAGTTACAAGAGAGGATTGCATGGAAGGTTGGCCAAGGTGAGGGTTCTTCCATCTCTGCTCCTAGGGTTGTATGCTTAGGTGGATTACATGAGTATGTATATTTTCTGCTTGTCTGGTATGTGTTAGCTAGAGGTATAGAATGTTAAAAGAATAAAGGAACTAGAAAATAGGTTGTGGAAAGTAGCTTAGATAGGAAGACATAGGAGTAGAGAGTAATCGTTTGCTATGATTGGTGTGTTACAAATCCAACTCATACACTCCGGAGGCATGATGAGTATTTTATTAAATCTTTTCCACGACGGTGGCAAGAGTCCTTGTACGGAAAGGCTAAACTTTATTTTGAAAACTCGTCACGACGATGACTGAAATTATAATCATGCAAGGGAGTTATTGGTGGGTTTCGGATTTGGTTATGCTAGCGATGTGAGACATCGACTAGAACTATGTCAGATGGCATTGGAGACCTCAGTTTTTATAATCACCATGACAATGGTCATTGCCCTATCCTGGAAATAGGGTCAGAAAGGTTTTATATTGCTATGACAATAGCTTGAGGCTCAGAGAGTGCATCTAGACGGGTATATGAGTTATATCCTATTGAGGAAACTTGTACAAATTAATAAGGAGAGGAATTGTTGATCCTTCGGGAAAGATACAAAGAATCCTATTAATATGTGAGAATAAGGTAAGGAGACACGGGAGGAACCTACGGGTGAACCGTGAGCCTAACCTAGTAAAAGAGAAATCATCCTGTGGAGTTGGTCCAGGGTGTGTCAGTGGCCATGCTTCGAGATGTCGTTCCGTGCCCGCCATGTGGCCTGGTTGGGTAATGGACGAGTGGGCTCAAGCTATTGCCCCGCAGTTAGGGGTCAGGACGTGCCACTTGGTGGCTATGCGTCAGTTGTTTGATAGATAGAGACTGATTGTGTTTGATTAATAGAATTGTCACGAGGTGACCAGTACCCAAGTGAATGGGTTAAGTATTGTTTGATTAACATAATTGTCACGAGGTGACCAGTACCCAAGTGAATGGGTTAAGTATGTTTTGCCACGTGGTGGCCAGCAACCCGAGTGCATGAGTTCGAAGTGGGAAAGCCACGTAGTGGCTAGTAGATACCCCAGAGTTGGGGAGATTAAGTAGATATATGTTTAGCATTTGTGTGTATGTACAAATTGCCTGTGTTTGCATATAATTGCTGATTGTGCAGCGTAGTGGTAACGTACAGGATTACATCACCACATGTCTTGTTTGATTTAGACATGTGAAACTTGAGAAGACAGGTAAGTAAAAGTCGGCACTATATGTTACATGTTTACTTGCTGATTGATGACGTGGAATAAGCTGGTGCATGTTTATAGTTATTAAATGCATGTGAGTGTTTGGGTGAAAAATCTGTTGTTGTGTGGTCGCGAAGAATGTATGCTAATTAACAGTAACCAGTTGTTTTTGCATGTGGTTGTGTATGACTCCCAATCCCAGCGCCATGGTACCCGCCTTGTGCCGGGGATGGGAGAGTTCTCACTGAGTCGCGTGGTTAAGACTCAAACCTCATTTTTACTACACAGAGACAGGTTAAGTACAGGTGGAAGAAGTCTCGGTGGAACGAGGGACAAGGAAAACTTTCCAAGACCCACAACTTGTTCATGTGGGTGAATAAATTGTAATTGTAATTAAATTTACTTTATCGTTGTAGCATAAAGTAAAGGGTAGACGTACCCAATTAGATTGTATTACTAAATCTAGAACTGTCAACTTCACACACCTTAAAGATCAGGATAGGCAGCATCTTCGGATGTGTAGCCAGTACACAGATTATATATTATGTGTGTTTTCCTATATCTATATCCTGAAGCGGCACTGGCCGTGGATTTGCTTGCCTAGGATAGGCCACCATTTTGGTGTAGCCATGGTATTATACTGCATGTGGATGTATTTTCAATAATAGATATTCTGTCAATTAGGTGATAAGGCTTACAGGCATAGGGGTATTCCTTGTGTCTGTGCCGGTCACGGTCCTCTAAACGGGGGTCGGGACAAAGGGAGAGGCTAAATTTACAATGTTCTGAGAAGTCTTCTTTTCTGAAAAATCATGAGGGAAACACTAGACTCCATCTCACTAGTGACACTAGAAGTTTTCAAAGTATGAGGGCATACTGGAAAATCAGAAGAGGGCTATTCAAGTAGTAAGCAAAAATACAAATAGAAGAGTTGGGAATAACTGATCTGTCAAAGATAAAGGGATTGCTAAATAAGCCATAAGTCTAAGCTGCTTTGTTTAGGGTTGTGGCAGAAATGGATTTAAAGAAAAAGGGCTAGGACACTTCAAACACACCAGAACATTTAAGTTAATTGTAAGAAATTAAAAAGGGGAAAACCAAATATAAAGGCTGGATACTCAGGTTCTGGGAGGTTGACCAAACCTCTTACCCTCTATACCTCCTAGGTACCCCCACAGAACAGAAAAAGAATTGAGTACCCTTAGTTTTGGCTTGAGGCACATCAAAGTGCTAGCAAAGAGAAAAAATTGGCAAAGGGGAGAAATTTCTGCAAAATTGACAGTTATGTACTGATGTGGCTGCACCCACTTGCTATGCAAGTCGCAAATGGACTTAACTTGATTAGGAGATGCTAATTTGGGCTGGACAGAGGTTAAAACAGAAAGGATTATGAAACGAGGACTAAAATGAACTAATTTCATTATTTTTGCACCTTTGTCATAAACTGTGTAAACTAAGTGGTCTGAGGTTAAGTTTCAATATTTTCTAGTTCTATCAGTTAGTATGGCCCTCTGTGTTAGCAAGGAAGTGGTCAAAGTGGCCTCTAACCCTATTTGAACACTAAACTTGATTTCTTTATGAAATTTGCAATTTTATGTATTTTACTGCAAAAGTATGGTCTCCGTATGAGTTCTATCTGTGTAAAAGTCACTAGAAAATCACAAATAGCCCTTAGGTACTTGCTGCACCTTGGTTTTAGCTTGAAACAACCCAGAACAGAATTTGGGTTTTAATAGGGACCAATTTGCAAGAGAAACTTGAGAAAAAGCTGAAAATTCCTATTTTTACCCAAATTCTAGTTGGATTCTGTTAGGATCTTTCTAGATGTGTGTAATGGGTCCTAATTGACTCTTTTGGTGGCTGAATGTGGTCAAAAGACTTGAATTATGCCTTGATTTCCTTTACCTTAAAGAACAGGACTCTTTTGAAAAGATTTGTGAAATTAAGGGTCCAAGTGCAATTGTCTTTATTGAAAAACTAGTTGAGACTGTTAAGTATGTGTTAATGATGCTTGTGGTATAATTTCATGACTCTTGGATGCTAAACTGAATAGTTATGCCTGTTACTTGCTGTGTAAGTCATATTTGACGTTGTCGTTGACTTTGTTTGACTTTTAAGTTGACCAATGGCTGAATTGACTGGTTTTATCAGGCTATTTAAGTGTGTGGCATCCGAATCATGAAAATGAGTTTTAGCATGCATCTTTGAACTAAAATGCCTTGGAGGGTGGGCATTTGACCATTCATCTGTGTTTTGATGTGCAAATACCCTTGGAGGGGTAAAACTGTAATTTTACCCTTGGACGGGTAAAATGGTAAAAATGCCCTGGAGAGGCAATTGATTGACAATTGAGTAAACATTACCTGTGGATGAAAAATTATATTGTATAATTTGATCTGTATGAAAAGGACACACTAGGCTGGCTAGGAATACATCCGGGACGTAGTTGCCTAGCAACTAGTGAGGAGACATTCCAGTCCGGGACTGGTGATCCTAAGGTTCTAACTTGTGCGCACACCGGGAGACGCCTTGGAATGTTAGGTAAATTCCTGATAGCCTTATTTGGGCGGACTTAACTATATTGGTAAATTGTAAGTCGGTATTGTCCTGTTTCATTAGATTGTTTTAATTGATGATAATGGTTTAACCAGTTGTACAGGTCCTGGAGAGACTTGATGTTTGGCATGGCTGATAAGTGCATGTAGTGGTAAACATGCAGATTTTTGAAAAGAAAATAACATTTTATCTGTTTACAACTTTTTCAGCATGATCATATATTCTGAACTGTGTAAGTGGAATTATCTTGTAATCGATATGTATCAAGTTTAAATTATCTATTAATTGAGAACGAAGTACTTTTTCTGTATTCTTAGAAATACAGCTGAACCACTAATTTGTTATTTATAAAACTGGTAATCTACGTTACTGTGATTTTATATCTCACTACGTTAGTGTGTTCAAATGCCCAGGTATATACTACTGCTGGAGATTGAGGTAGAGCTCATGGAGGTTCCCCTTCTGGGTTACTTTCAAATCCTGAAGGCGGTCAACATCCTTTTCTTTTTCCCTTCGGTTGAGAATGCCCCGGGGACTTAGAAAGGGGTGTGATGGGCAGATAGCAGGGAGCTGACTCTTATTTTGGTAGTGACCCAAATGTCACTCTAGTATGGATTTTAGTACTAACTATTTTGGGCCTGCGTACCACTGACTACGATACTTATGTCTTAATGTATATATGTATGAATTGTATGCAGAAGACTAGCCCTTGAACTACATAGGATATGTACGGAGGATTAGTACCTCATTTTCACCTGACTTTATTTGGGTACGAATTTTGGGAGTGCACGAGAGTATCAAACATGTAACTTCTAGTTTCTTAGGTTAAATAACCAACCGAGAGTAAGCGATCCTTGGGGAAACACTGAACTTTCTTTTTCCCACATGAAAAGAAAAAGAAAAAAATTGGATCAGAATTTTAAATGTTAATTAAATATCTTACTTCCGAAATTAAAGTCTATAAAGAAACTAGGACGTTACATAATGATATCAGAGCATAGTTATTAGAACTCTGCTAATTCGTAGCTAGAATAGCCTAGCAGATACACTGATTAGATAAAATCAGTTGAGCATGCCAATTTGAGTGAATTGAGTTTATGATTGTGCTAGGAACCCTAGACTGTTGCATATCTCCTCTGTTTGCTATACTTTTCTCTATTTAATAGTATTATTGAGATTGATCACCTTAGTGATATTTTTGTTTAGCAGAAAGCTATGGAAAATACCAGGAGCGGTGCTAACAATAGGCAACCTGAAAGTGACATGGTGCGTCAAATGATGCATGGATTTGAAAACATGGCACAAGCTATGAGAGACCAGGCCTCAGCAACTACCGAGGTACTCCGCCAAGCCCAGGGTAACCATAACCATGATCAACATAATAATGGGCACCATGAGGGTAATAACCTAGGGTGGGCTGAATTTCAAAAGGCTAGGCCTCCGATTTTCAGAGGTACCTATGACCCTGTCATAGCTGAGGAATGGTTGAGGGAACTAGAAAAGCTGTTTAATACACTCCATACCCCTGATCCACAAAAGTTAGCCTTTGTAGTCTATCAACTGCAAGGTGAGGCTGAGTACTGGTGGCGAGGAGTCAGACAGCTACTTGAGGGTAGGAATCGCCCCTTGACCTGGGAAACCTTTAGGGAAGCCTTTCTAGCAAAATACTATCCGGAGAGTGTTAAGAAGGAGAGGGAGATTGAGTTTCTGCAATTGATGCCCCGCTGTTCCGTCTACTAACTTATCTATGTTGGGGAGTGGGTAGGCATCTTTTGGGCAAGCTTTGTTCAAATTCGTGAAGTCTACGCACATTCGCCTTTTTGACCATGACCACGTTCGAGAGCCAGTCTGGATATTGCGATTCGCGTATGAATCCAGCATCCAAGACGTAGGAGCTCCACAAGCCTCGTGGGACGACCCACGCCCCACGAGGTCGTGGGTCGAGCATGATCTCCCACACTCTAAGTATAAATAGACCCTCACCCGGGGGACTAAAAAAACAATCCAGTCTCAATAGAACTGTACCCAACCTGAAGGATTACTATACCTCATCTCTGATATTTTCATTCTCTCTCGGTACCTGAGCACCCTCAGACACCCCACGCAAGTCCTTTCTACATCTCGAGCTTTGTCACTGGCCCCCATTCCGACCAACCTCTGATAAGCTCACCTCCGTCCCGGAGTACACCGCTACAGGACTTCCAGCAACCCTCAGAGACCATAGCTCTCTCCTACTAAGGCAACCTCCTAAGAGCGGCACGCCCGCCCGGAGTACCTTAGGCACGTCTTAGCCGCACACAGCCCAATACAGGTAACAACCTTGCCTAACGGCTCCGATAGACGTCACCATGACGAACTACGTGGACTTTGATCCCTCCCGAAGGATACGTAGGAACCTAGGTGCATCACCTAAGGACAAGTCCCCCAAGGTTAAGACCCCTTGCGGTCCTAATTTCAAATAATAATTGTCTGAACAAAAAACGACAGTTATATATATATATATATATATATATTAATTCACTAAAAATTGATGGTGTTACACAGCCCAATAAAAACCTATCGTGGACCATGGAAATAAAGTGGTGTTTGCAAAAATCTGTCTTTAAAATAATCAATTTTTTTGGCCTAACCACCTCTATTTTAAGGATTAAACTAAGCCCACTTTGGCGGCCCTATTGAAGAGCATTGATTCCATCCCTCAAATAGAGAAAAGAGACGGAAAAATTATATGAAAGAGGATGAAAAACTGACTTTATTGAATTCAATCTACAAAACATAGGTGGTTGAAAATGCTTTACAAACAAGCCCTCGTTGGACCAAAGTTTTACATGGCCCTCAAAAAATGGAATGATTGTGAAACAAAAATTGCATTTGTTTTTTACATTTCTCTTGAAGAATTCCTTTACTTCTCATTTTTCATCATCATCATCATCATGTAGGTGGGAAGAACCTGTTGAGATTGAATGGCAAAGTGTAGAATTCTTCGTTCCGATTATCTCCCCGAAATGTTCTAAACTTCACCCACCACGGCATCCCTCGGTCTTTCTTCGACCTTTCAACCTCCAAAGTGTTGTCAAGAAACACTGCCACTATCAAGCCCACCGTAGCCGGAGACATGAATATGGTATTCAAGAATGCATTGAACTGCAAGCATCAAAAATAATATCAAGAGCGAAATATTTTAGTAACTGATGTGTCTTTTCTCAATTTTGTCTAGCAAAGTTTAACCATCTCATTTCAGTCCTTCAAAAAATATTTTTTTCGCTTGAATATCCTCCTCATATTAACTATGTTAACAAATATGGAGAATGTGGCATGGCCATGAAGGAGTACTATACAACTGAAAACAGGACAATACAAGTATTCAACAACAAACAGCCTTTTCCCACCAAATGAGGTTGGCTGTATGGATCAAACAATGCTAACATGTTTTATCTCTGATCATTTATGTAGTTAGATTATTAATAGTAAATCAATCCTAATAGTTTCTCGTATTAATTTTTTTTTTGTCTTCACCCACCTCTAGTTATTAGACTATCTTCCATCTAATCAACTCTTCCTACAATAAATTGAGACAAGATGTATCTTTCAAGTAAAAAATGTCAATTCTCTCCAAAATTTTAAAATTTAAAATAATTCATACATTTATGCTTGAAATCAAACTACCATCAAACAAGGGGAGGCCCAAATACCAAGCTGAAGCTCAAATGATCAAGTTTCTTTATGGAAACAAATTATCACAGCACACTTGATTGATAGAGTATATGTTTCAAGGGTATATCAAGAATTTTAACTAAAAGGAAACTCACCCAACCAGCATTAGAATGCACAAGGCCGTGGCGTGTAGTCCAGTACTCATTGAAAAATTGAGGAACAGATATTCCGAGGAATAATGTTAGTCCGGTGATAATAAGGTTTCTCATTGAGTTCATGTTCGTAAACTGAAGAAATGATAATCCAACCGAAGCTGAACAAACAAGAAATGTTTTTATGTATTGAGGAAAGAGAATTAATTAAATATATTAAGTGAATCTCACTTGAGCTAATACATACCCACAAGGCCAAAGAGAATGCAGTACAGTGCAGCAAATATAGGGAAGGGTATAGATGCAAATACAGCTCCAAACTTTCCTGCAGATGATAGAAAAAGTAACCAAAGTGAAATTGTTCTTATTTTCTCAATTCTAATTTTCGTAATAAAACATTTTGATCAACGAGTTTGACAACATAGAAAAATGTCGCATGATAAAAGTGAAAAAAGAAATATAATGAAATTTATGCTCAAGGTCTGAGTATTTACAAAATTTCCCAAAACATTACAAATCCTTTCAATGTCCTTAGTAGGAAAATTTTCTCAAATCTTCCCAAAAATGCATCTCTGCCATATGACTTGGAAGTTACGAGTTCAAATCATGGAAACTTCCTCTTTATTTGCAGGATTAAGTTTATGTATATTTGACCCACCCTAGACCCTATTGGTGGGAGCCTCGTCCATTAGATCGTTCTGTTCTTTCCCAAAAGGGCTTCTAAACTATGTTAACATATTAATGGACTAACAATATTTAAGCTCAGCTTCCCCACATGGAAAAATTGTGAGTTTATCATAAAATTCCATATTGGCCATATCTTATGCAATTTACTCCCAAAAGGTGTAAGAGCTTGGGAAAATAACTAAAGACCTTATTTCAACCCCAATTAGGTTTAGATGCAGCTCTTTTCCTGGAAATATCAGTTTGAGGATATCACATGACGCTATCATTTTAGTTGTTGCTCACTGTTTATTTTGATATGTTTAAAAGGACATTATGTAATGTGAAGTCCAGACTCATGTTTCAAAGATCTATACTGACCAAAGATGGAGAAGAATATCATAAATCCAGCTGAAATCTGAACAACTCTACGGCTTCCGACTCGGGTTAGTCCAAGGAGTCCCACATTTTCCCTAAAATAAACCATGAAATGATGCCTCATAAGCTTATGTTCAAAGGTATAGAAATCATAAACAAGAAACTTTCAGAAAAAAGCTCACTAAAGGTGAGACTTACACAGAAACTGTAGAACCTGTTCCTGTTCCGAAAAGACCATCAAGCAAGACGCTAATCCCCTGCACAAATTGACAAGATTGGCTCTCAGGCACATCAACTTTATTATTATCTTTTAGTCTTTATGCCAGATAAGCATGCACACGTGAAATCCAAACAAATTAACAGAATTTAAATTCATATGCAGAATATTAAGTATGCCATACATGTAAGAGATTGACACAAATCAACATGTTCGGATATAACAACAATCAAAGTCTTTTCCCGCTAAATCAACATGCTTGTATATATAAGATAAAATCAGTGAATTGCACAGCTAAGAGTCTAAGACAATGGTTTCTGACTTCTGCATATTATATGTAAATATTTACAAGACAAAAAAAATAATAACAATAGCAAAAAGGAACCAAGTTGGCAATACTCAAAAGTAAGATCTAATAGACATATATATGAAATCTGTTTTTTCATAATTTTTCTACTATCCTTGGAACCTTGTGTTCATAGCTGGAAGACACAATGATAAAATTTAGAATTGACTGCTGATTAAATTCCAATACTTCTTCCCATAATAATGAAGAAAGTGTGAGTGCTAATAAATTTCTTGATTCATCCATTGATTTTACTTGTGGAAGTTTGCCTTAATATTCCTGTCATTATAGCAAACTCATGTAGTCATACCCTACAAGCAATGATCATTCATGTATGAGAAGCACATTTACTTAGTAAAATACCAATGATTGACTTGTTTCATGTTAACTTTACCTGCCAACCAATGCCTCGACTCAACACATAAGCTGGAGGTGGAGTGGCAATGGCCAACCGAGATGCTGCTTTATAAGCAGCAGTTGACTGCAGCAAGAAGTTTATTGTTAAGATTTAAGACACCGACGAGAAATTTCACAAAAGACACAAATGGTTCTATGTCTCACGAAATCATACACTTGTTCTCTTTATTTATTGCTGAAAAAGATATTTATGAATACTTGAATAAGTTTCAAAACAATGTGTAGTTAGAGAAACTAGAACAGGATATAATGTATACCTTGACACAATAGAGTAAGGGGCAACCCAGTGCATGAGGCTCCCTCTGGGTGGGGTCTAGGGAGGTCATGTGCTTTTAGGAATATGTTTACTAGTGATAGTAAGAAGCTTATATGACAATTCTTTCTTAAATTGAAAAACCACTATCATTAGCTACTGTATTCATGGTCTTCATTCTTCGGTAGATTTGTATTTGACTAATATGTTGTAGTTTGGAGGTAAAACCAGGAACTATTCTATTCTTTATATAATTAAAAAGAAAAAATTGAATAGTGAAGTTGAGATAAAAAATTTAAAGTTCTATCATCATATTTGAATTTTAAATTCAGTAGATTTTCATACAACAACAAAAAACAAACAAAGCCTTTACCTACTAAATGAAATCGGTTACATAGATCAAGAGATGCCAATGTCTTCTATCTTGACTCACTTGTATGAATTTTCATATTTTTTTAAAAAAATAGATGAAAGATTATTAAATATGTTCCAAAAAAAGTTGTACTTATAACTAATTTTAAGTTAAATTTATAAATAAGATTGAAAAATTTAAATTCTAAAATCAAATAAAAATTAAGAATACAACAACAACTGTAACTGTCATTTTTGGTTCAAACAATTCTAATTTGTAAATAAGGACCGCAAGGGGTCATAACCTTGGGGGACTTGTCCTTAGGTGGAAACCTAAGTGCCTACGTACCCTTGTGAAGGGATCAAAGTCCACGTAGTTCGCCGTGATAACGTCCGTGAGAGCCGTTAGGCAAGGTATACCTGTATGGGGCCGTGTGTGGCTAGGACGTGTGTAAGGTACTCCGGGCGGGCGAGCCACTCGTAGGAGGTTGCCTTAGGTTATGAGAGAGCAAAGGTCTCTAGGAGCTGTCGGGAGCTTTGTTGGTGGAGGTCTCCGGGATGGAGATACGTCTGCCAACAACAGAGCTTAGTGGTGCCGTAGGTTAAACTCTTGAGTTAACTGGGAAGTGTGTTGCATAAGGAGAGCTAAGTCTAGCTTCTGTCAGAGTTTGTGTTACTTGCCTCTTGTCCGGATGTCCTTGAGTCCCCAAGGTGAGGGCCTTTTATACCAAGTGTGGGGGAGGACATGGTCGACCCACGTTCCTGCTTGACGTGGGTCGTCCCACAATGCTTGGAGGCTTCCCACGTCCCTTGGACGGGAGTCTAGAAGAAACGTGGGTACCGGCCACGTAGGGGATAGATGAGTGGTGCCACGTGTCACTGGTGCAAGCTACTGTGGAGCTTCTGGAAGTTCAATGCCACGTGTCCCTAGGGGAAATATTCCGTAGTTACAACAACAATCAAAGCCTTTTCCCACTAGGTGGGGTCGACTATATGGATCAAGCGACGCCAATATGTTATATCTTTGCACATTTCTATGGTTAGGTTATTTTATCTTGGAGGTACTAGTTAATACAAATCTGTCATAAAATGGGAACTTTGCAATTTTTCTCCTGAGTGCTTGATTCTAATAGCCGACCCCACCCACTGGGAAAAGGCTTTGATTGTTGTTGTTGTTGTTGTTGTTGTGTGGTGTGTTGCATAAATTTGCTAATAGTAGTATTTCTTAAAAAATAAAATTAAGAAAGAATTGCCACATTAACTTCTTGCTATCAATAGTGAACACATATCCCATCAAGCGAAAGCAAAATCTAATCTAACGGACATAGCCCTAAAAAAATTGAGTGGTGAAAATGGATACCTCCACCATTGAGACAATAACTGCAGACATCATAGCAAATGCATGGCCAGCATTAAATGTAGGTGGACCCCATTGGAGAGGGTATGGGAACATGAACCTATTAACATCCAAAGAAACCTCAGAATCCACAAAAAGTTTAAACATGTCAGAAGAAATAAAACTAGAATTTTGAAGTACCATGGGGCAGTAGATATCAGATTTACTCTGTCTGTACGACAACTAATTTGTGTCATGTTAGGTTTATGTCGGTATGCTCCACTGGCAGTCAAAATAACAGAATAGATCCAAATAATCGTAACACAGATCAACACCGGAAAGCGTTCAAAGATAGGGATATCTTGAAATGGTCTCACGTGCTTTAGATACTGCAATTTTAGCAAATCAATTGGTATGACTATGAAGTAAACAAATAATAACCCGATTATATATGTTACAGTTATACTAAAGCACTTACTTGTGATAATCCAATTACCAATAACAGCATAGGTATACCAATTTCTACGCAGTTTCCCAACTGAAAAGAAAATAATTAGACTACATTTTTAAATTATTTAAGATAGTATGGCAAATATTTGTCAACTAAAGTAAGCATTGTAAGAAAAAGGATTTTATTCTAGGAAAAGTCATAAACACAACTTTATAAAAGATGTTTTTCTTGAAAATTTTTACTACAAAGATCATGACAATATGCATAAAGAATAGAACCCAAGCTAGTTACATAGAACAGTTTTGATGTATAACACTTACAAGTGGGAATCCTCGTTGAAATAATCCTAATCCGACCAATCCAACTACCGGTGCCATGCCAAGAGGGCTGAAAAATCTGAAGAGAAGGTCCATAGGATAGTAAATTCTTGAAAAAAATTATTTTGATATTTTAATTTTACAATCATCATCACTTAAAACTGCCATACCTTGAAAAAAGACCCCAGACTTGGCTGTAACCCAGGACTATCTGTATACTCGAGGCAATAATTAGAGCTCCTTGTATAGCTCGCATTGTTTGTGTAAATCTCTGCAAACCAATCACATGAGAAGATCCCTTTCAATACCCTACCACATAAGGAATTTATTTAAGAATACTTCTGAGAAAGCTAAAAGTCACTTTTGGTTGCATATGTCATTAACACAAACATCAAGATCACATATTTAGTGGCGAATTAGACTACTCATGCTGGAGCTCTAAGGGCTTAGGCACCATAATTGATCTCCATATTCTAGGAATTGGATCCTTTGAAGTTCACTGAAATAACAATATTGTATATTGACACCCTATTGGGTTAAAGAAAAAATCACATTTTGCAAACCCGCTAGTGCATTTGAACAAACTTCACGGAAAGTGAACTTCAGAGAATCCAATTCCCATGTTATGAGGTTTACCTACAGTTAATCTGCATAAACCAATTTGATTCTAAACTTACACCTTCATACCAACGACATTTAGTGCCTTAGATAAATATAGGTGTCCAGTATTCTAAAACAGAAAAACTCAATAGAGGACCAAGGAATTATCATTGCATTTATGTTTCCTTAGTTGGTTCTCAAATATGGATAATGTTTAATTAATAATTCATGCACACCCAAAGGGGCAATAATGAGGAAATGAAAGTAGGAAAGTTACTTCATGAGAATCGCTAATTCGTTGCAATGAGGAGTCACTAATAATATAAACAATTGGCACTACATAAGCGAAAGAGCCTCCAACTACTGCTGGCAATCTGGTTCCGAAAAGTGCTTGGAGAAGGGTGTTAATGCCAGAAACAAAGAGCAGAGTCTGTATTACTCGTGCTTTGTCACCCTGGTTTTACAAGCAAGTAAGCAAATCATTATCAAATATAAGGACTACTCATACCATCAATAATTACAAGCACTTTGCAACAAGAAGTCAGTTTCAATATGCACACAAATATATCCAAATTGTATAACCAAGTATTGCATGAGATCCAACAATTAGTGCAGTGAACATTTTTTTTCTTTTTCCTGCTAAGAAAATAATGACATATGACTTCTAAACCAACCAGGAACATGTAAAACAAAAGAAGAAGAATGGGAGAAAGAAGAGAAGCAGCAGAAATTCGGCTTACATCACTTCCTCCCATAGCTTGGACGAGCATCGTTGGAATCATCACACTTGTTCCCAGTATCAATATGTAATTTTGAAATGCCAATAGGATAGTTTCGGCTGCCAGATAAGACTTTCACAGTAAGTGTAAAAGGAAAAGAAGAGAATGTGAACAGAACATCTTGTTATAGCTATAGAATTATTTGTGCACACACATGATATATAACTGCTCAACTGAAACGAAATTAAAATAAAGTGAAATTGGCCTTCGTTTTGAAATTTTGAATGGCACTAACTCATTTCTTATAGTTCTCATAGTCACTATTTTATGAACTTTAAGAGACACCGAGAAAAGAAAAATAGAACTAAACTATTATGGACAAAAAAATTATCCCAAGGCAAAGGTCTATTTCCCTTTGGCTATCTTCCCACTATGAAATTATATTTCAGCACCTTGAACCTTTTCATGAAACTTATTTCATGGTTATACTAACCACATTAGATTATTCTAGCAGGTCAAAAGTCAATGCATTGAAGCCAATAAGAAGATAGCTCACGTCGAGCCAACCAACCTCAGTTCTTAAGATTACGGTGACCTTTGATGTTTTGGGTTTGATCCCTGTTCTTATCTTTCCCTACTTCCCTACCTCTTTATGTCAACCTCTGCAATTTATGTATTTCTAAGATCATTCCTAGATAAATTAGTTTAAGTGTTATGCTGCTTTCACTAGCCATTGTGTGGGCTAAAATATCAAAGCTATGGCGATTTATATATAACGTAATGAAATAAATACATTTTTAGGATACCGTAAGCGTGCACTCCCTCACCGACCTAATGTGTATAGGATTTTACATCCAAAGTGCTCTCTACAAAAATCAAAACCAGTGTTGTCAATGGTGACCACCATGGCATTTATTGTCGTATTAAATGCTTAATTTTTAATTTCTATGGAAGAAAAAAATAACTAATGGGTTTCCAATGGTAGCCTGAGTAGTTGGGACACTCATTTATAAATTTAAATTTAGAAAATGGAAAAGAGGATTTTAGAATTAGCCAGACAGAATATTTAGTAACGGAAGACTTGGACATCAAAGGGGAGCACTTTGTCACAAAAAATACTTGAAGCTGAAATGCATTGCTATTAGCTAGACATTCAAAGAGTAGTAGTAGTTTAGTCTATCTTATTTGATTTTCTCTGTTCTTACAAATTCGTTTTATTAAATAACTGATGTGCATGGCAACCGCTACATGGTCCGCCATACACTTATTGAGACAGCACTGATCAAATCAAACCCAAGTGGCTAATGCAAAATACCATCTCTTTTTACCAACTGAGCTAATCCCATATATGTGTGTGTGTGTGGAGAAAAGGAATAATTTTTATATATTTGTTATCAGGTTCTCTTATAATCAAGAATTGAAATGTGTATAGTTTATACAATTAATCCCTCCCATGATTTGTTCCTTTTAAAATTTTTGTATACATGCTTTATTCTATTTGGAAAACTGATGGTAAACACACAAGTCTAATTATATATATATATATATATATATATATATATATATATATCAATTGAAAACTCAGTTTCTTGAAGCAAATGGTTCCAGTTATGATGATATCACAGGAGAATTTATTAGGACCACTCCAGAGTGTTTAACCAAGTAAATAAATAGAGACTTAGGCATATAGACTTTGATTTCATTAATGATTTTTTTTTTCACCTGAATGCCCTCGGCAGAAGGAGAAGTGGCATTAATAAAGCCATTTGGATTGATCGCAGAATAAAGCCATTATTATTGCTATCTTCTATTACGAAGGTTGAGAGAGTCTAGTAATTAGTAGGCGCGCAAGGATAACTAGAAACAAATAAACATGAAAAAAAAAAAAACTAATGGGTAGTTGGAGATGTTTTAAAAAATTCTTTTCAAATTTTAAATAAACCTTGTTAATAGCAAACAAGGCCGAAAACAGGGGAGAAAAAAAACTAATGGTAAATTGCAGAGTCCCACTCTATCTCAACGACATAAAAATTTAAACTTTCAAACTTCTTTAGTAACTAATTGAAAACCCATTTCATGTAAAAAGGTTCTAAAAGGAAAAAAAAAAAAAGTAAAGGCATGGCCTTTATCTATAATCTCTAGTCTCTACTATCTTCAGTAATGAGGTTCTTCAGAACTGACATATTTCTAAATTAAATAACTAAGCTCACAGCGAAATGCATGACAAGTTCTCTCTAGAAGATGATGAAGAGAAATATAACAAAAGAGCTAGAAAAATTAAAGAATGACTACGAGTGAAGCAAAAGAAACTCAAGAACTAAAGAGACCCATAAGAACATTTTCATGTTATGAATTATGAAAACAGAAACCCAAATGAGAGAGAAAGAAAGAAGAGGAGCATGCCTACCCCACGGAGGATTTGAGTCTATGCAGTACTCAAGGTCCTGAAGTTGTTCCATAGGTAAGTGGGTAATGTCTGCCATTGTCGAAGCTTGTGACAGAGCTCTTGAGGAAGAAAGCTCGAGAGAAACAAGTAGAAGAGAAGGAGGAGGAGGAGAATTCTTGACAAAGTAAAGTGCGCATATAAAGTGAGAAAAAGCATGAAAACTAAAGAAAGAAAATATATATAAAATAAAATAAAAATATGCACAGGGAGATGTGCCTCTGTAACGCCCTCTTCTTCTGTTGTTTTTTCAGTGTGGTGTGAAATTATGTTAATACCCCTTAATATCTTATTTAACTACAAGGAAAGCCATCTAGGGCCCACAAGGTCGCAAGTGGGTCAATGGATGTATGAACTATGAAGTTCAGTTCCTCGTAAGTAACACAGGGATTTAGTCCAGCAATATTGTATATTTGGTTACTTCTTATAAATAATGTAAATTTTTTTATAATTTAACATTTTTTTAATATTTATTTTATTAAATATATCTTACTTTTTGTAATGTGATAAAATTACGTTTTTGTCTTTAAATTTTTATCTATTTTTATTCCATTCACACTTTAATATAAGGTTTTATTCACTTTCATTCCATTCACATCACTTTCATATTACTATTTCCAATCCCTCCAACATTCACATTCACATTTTGGTTATATCCAATATTCACATTCACATTTTCATTCTCATTATATCCAACATTCACATTCACATTCTCACTTTTATTATATCAAACATTTACGTAACCTAACATGCCCTATGTGCGTAAGTGCATAGATATATTACTTAGAGAAAATTACACGTGATCTTTAAATTAAACTTTCTATTTATCTATTTTAAGAAATTATAAATTTTTTAAAGATAAATAATATATAACTTAACTCATTTTGGTTAAAATATTTTTATGTTGAATTTGTATTTAATTAAATATGTATTTAACTAATATAAATTTTTTTTAAAAGTTGAAATAAAACAATTATTTTCAACTCAAATAAATAATAAAAAATTTCAAAAAGTTATAATAAAATTATAATTATTTCAAAAAAATGAGAATACTATTAAGAATATTTTAACAAAAAAATTAAAAAAGTATAATCTTTTAAAATAAAAAGGATGAAAAAGTATTATTAATATCTCTACAAAGAGAGGATAGTGTAATATATTCAACTATTTATTAGGTTTCAATGCATTCATTTATATTTATAAAAAAATACTTTCATTTATAGTGTGAACAGAACAAAAATATATTCTCTACTCCTCTCGTGTATTGAAGCAAATTAAATTTGAGGTTTGGCTAATAAGTTGTATTTGAAGTTTTCTATAAAATTATATTTAACTTTTTGATATTTAATAATAAATAGTTTCCATAAAAAAATAAATAGTTAAAAAAAATTCTGGCAAATAATTTTTTTTGTTAATATAATTAACAAAAACACCTAAACAAAAAATATGGGACTCGGCATCGGTTACGTGGACGGCATGCGGAAACATTGATCCGGCATATATATAAGCTGGCCAGGGGCTCGTTCAAGACACAGACGCTAACAGGGAAAACTCTCGAAGCAATCTTGTTTACTGAAGCTCCCTCATTTCTCTCCATCTTCTCCGATTCTCTATCCTCCACCCTCTCATACTGGAGGCACCCTCATCAAGCGAACTACGTGAACTCTGATCCCAATCTTGGGTACATAGGCGCTAGATCTTTCTGGCTCGAGTCCTTTCATTCTAGCCTCAAACTGTTTTCATTTCGGGCCTCCGGGTCACCGAAATATCAGTGGCACCCACCGTGGTCTTACTCAGGCTATTGAAACAAGTGAAGTAAATCAAGAAAAATTACAAATAGTCTTAATATTTCAAGAAAGTCTTTCCGCTAATAGCCCTTCAAGTCGCATTCCAAGAACGCCGAAGAAACGAAGGGTGGAGAACAGAAGGGGCTCTACCTTTGAGTTCCTTCTTATGCTAGGAGACATAAAGGCAAAACCATTTCCAACGGTGATATTTGCCAACGTCCATGGATATCTGGTGAAATGGATTCTTGTGGACCAGGGATCGTCCGTCGATGTGTTATACTACCATGCATTCTCCAAGATGGGAGGAAGATACAAGGACCTGCAACCTTCATCATTAACAGTAGTATAAGTTTAAATATCGAAGAGGTTCGAATCTTAGGTACAATCAATCTACACTTTTCTTTGGGCAGTAGGCATGACTCAGCAAAGCATATGGTTCGCTTTGCCGTAGTAAATATAGCATCCACGTATAATGCAATAATAGGAAGACCCACATTAGTCAAATTAAGAGCTGTGATATCTACGGCTTAGCTAAGAATGAAATTCATCACCCCAGGAGGGACTGGTGAAATCCTCGCCGATTACAAAGAGGCCAAGTCGTGTTATATGGCTAACATCGACAATGCGCCGAGCCAAGGTAGTAGGACAATAATGAAAAATCATCCGACGATTTGGATATAATCGACCTTAGAGATGAAATACCAGGGACCCATCCCGAGCCCTTGAAAGAATTAGTACCAGTAAGGATATACGGTAACCAAGACCTTAGAGAGATACAAGTAGGATCCCGCCTTCAAGAATCAATTAAAAAATCCCTAGTAAGTTTACTAAAAGAATACAAAGATATTTTTGCATGGATCCTGGCAGGGAATAGACCCACGATTAATTTGTCACTCGCTAGACACTAACAATAGACCTCCAGTCAGACAAAAGAAAAGAAAGTTCGGAGAGGAACGACAAAAGGCGATAAACAAGGAGGTTCAAAAATTATTAAATGCCGAATTCATAAGGGAAAGTAAATACCCGCAATGGTTGTCAAATGTAGTCCTAGTAAAGAAAGCCAGTGGAAAATGGCGAATGTACGTAGACTTCACAAATCTAAACAAAGCTTGCCCTAAAAAGGCATACCCATTGCCTCGCATAGATAAACTAGTTGATGGGACATCCGGCCACAAGATGTTAAGTTTTTTAGACGCCTTTTCAAGGTATAATCAAATTAAGATGAATCCGAAAGATGTCAAAAAGACATCGTTCATTACGGATAAAGGGGTTTTTTTTGTTATAATGTCATGCCATTCGGCCTCCAGAATACTAAAGCTACCTATCAGAGAATGATGGACATAGTCTTTAAAAACCAAATAGGTAGAAACCTTGAGGTATATGTAGATGATATGGCGGTAAAGTCCATAGAGGAAAACCAACACTTACAGGACCTAAGAGAAGTCTTTGATGAATTAAAGACATAAGAATATGAAATTAAACCCAACAAAATGCGCATTTGGAGTCACGGCAGGAAAATTCCTAGGCTTCATGATAACCCAAACCCAGAAAAATGCCAAGCCGTATTAGAAATCGAGTCGCCTAGGACGGTAAACAAAGTACAGAGGCTAGTAGGCAGGTTGGTAGCACTGTCCAGGTTTCTATCAAGATCGACGAACAAGTGCCTACCGTTCTTTAAAACATTAAGAACCACTAACCCCTTCCAATGGAAAGATGAGTGTGAACAAGCATTCATAAGGTTAAAAGAATATTTAATTCTTGATTCATATGAGTGTGAACCGCTAACCCTAATGGTATCTTGACTCATATGTGTTTAATTTAATTCTTGCTAATTCCATGACTTTATTGTATAAATTGTGGTAATTTATAAATTTAGCATTTGTGCAAATTTCAGTTCATGATTGAAATTTTCACAAGTGTCTTTGGATGTTTTGTAGGACAACTAAAGGAGGGTTAGCAAGAAGATCAACATTTGGGAGCCATAATGCAAGTGTGGGAGAAGAACCGGGCAAAAACCAAGCCAAAACAACACTTTTCAAGTCTGCTCACCGCAGTGAGTAGAAGGTGAGAGTATGCTCACCGCGATGAGCAAATCGCTCACTGCAGCGAGCCACATCAGATGGGCCGCGATTTTGGCATCAAAATTTGCATTTTGGACCAAATTTGTGGGTCTGACTCACCCCAATCAGACCTAATTGACCCCAATACATTAGGGTTGAGTGGGGAGGCTAAGAAAAATCATTCACACTTCATTTTTTCCATCTCTCTTCCCTCTCCATCTTTTCCATCTTCTCATCATCACCATTCCTCATCTTCTCCATTTTACTGGTTTTTCCTCCATTAATGGCCAATTGCGGTGAGGTGGAGCTTGTTGGAGTTGTCTTCTTCATGACGGTTGGTTGATTCACCATAGCCTAGAGGGGATTTCATGAAGGCTAGGAGCATTGAGGCACATATAGGGAGTTTTCTACTTTCTCTTTACATTTTCATGTTGATTTTAGGTTGGTTTTCATGAATTTGTATTGAACTAAGGATTTATGGTCGTAATTCCTTGTGGATTGGATTATGTGTGTTTGGATATGTGATTAGTGACTTTGATTCATGGATGATTGTAATTAGGTTTAATTAAAATTGATTCTTGAATGCTCAATTTGATGGTTAGTTAATCATTAAGTGGAACCCATATCTAGACATTGATTACCATTGCTTAATTGGGTTGATTAGCAAGTTTTAGTTAACTACCTTGAATTGAATTGTCATATGAAGAGATAATTGAATGGTAACCATTGCTTGTTTAGGTTAATTAGGTTGCTAATTAACTTGGGTTGTATGCTTCACATGAAGCGAGAATTATAATTGAATGGTTTTGTATGAACTCTCGATTATGTTGGATTGATGTTACTAGCCGGATTGAATCTCCGGTAGGCCATTTTATCTTTCTTGGCACTTATCCCTTTTATCTTGCTTTCATTATATCCAAAAATACCAAAAAGATATTTACATTTATTGTCTTTAAAATTAGCATACACAAGGTGTTCGATGAAATGCCTCAATGAACCCCAATTTATTCTTAGTTTTCATTGTTCGCCGTGGTTCCTCATAAAAGGCTCCTTGAGAGAATCGACCTGGATTGCACCACTATAGTGCATTATTTCTGGTTATTAATTGGTGTTGGCCTCGGGACAAGGCCGCCATCAATTTGGCGCCGTTGCCGGGGAGCCACTTTGGCTCTATGGTGCATTTTGCTAACTAGTGCAAATTGGGTCTAGTTTTGGTATTTCTTATCTTTGTTTGTGAATGTTTCTTTAGTTTTCTTTGTTTTCAGATTTGTGTTTGTGATTAGGTAGTTTGATTTTGATTTGAAGCTTGATTGAGCTTCACTTTTTGTATCTTAAAGCCTTCTTGGTACATTTTTCTCTACTTTTGTCTTCTTGATTGTGTTCATCTTTTTGTTGATTTTTGTTGTTTTCTTGGGAGCTTTTCTTTGCGGCGTGTGGTGCAGAGGAGGAGAATTCTCCTACTTTGTTTTGTGCTTTTGTGTTGTTTCTTGTGTGCTTTCTTTTTAGGTTGTTTTCCCCTTGTATTAGGTAGTTTAGGTTGTTTTTAATTTGTTTTCAAAGAGGAATGACTTTGAATTTGCATGAAGATAGGGTAGTTAGTTTAGGCCAAAAGATAGGGTTCAAGTTAGTTATAATGTATCTGCATTATTTAGACCCTAAATTCCTGTGAAATGTTCTGATCCATGGTCGTTTACTATTCCTTGCATAATAGGTAGAGTCACTATAGGTGAAGCTCTTTTAGACCTAGGCGCAACTATTAATGTTATGTCAAAGTCTGTGTATAGGTCCCTAGGTTTAAAGACATTGTATCCTACTCCTGTGAATTTTTGTTTAGCTGATAAAACTATTAGGTGACCAGATGGGATAGTAAATGACTTATTAGTGCAAGTTGGGGGTTTATTAGTTCCTACAGATTTTTATGTGTTGGATATGGATGGTTCATTGTCTCATGACTCCACCCTCATTTTGGGAAGACCTTTCTTGAGGACTGCTAATACTACAATTAGCATGAAAGAAGGCACTATTTCTATGGAAGTGGGTGATGAAAAAGAAAATTTTAATATGTATGAGACAATGAAACACCCATGAGGATAATATTTTTGGTGTAAAAGTAGTGGATACGCAGTATAGTAATCCATTGCATGATTTTGATCTCCCCTCGTATGATAATCCATTATATGTTCATGGAGTTTATCCCCCTAGTCCTCCTTTGGATGATTTATCTGCTTCCATTGAACATTCTCATGTTTTAAATTCTTCTCCTTTGATTTCTGACAGTGAGGCCGAGAAGGGCTTGTGTAGTGATGTCTCAGGAGTTCAGGCAGGGCCAGGAGCTGAACTGGAAGCTGGAAGTGAGTTGAAGACCAAAGTGACTACACTCTAGCTATTATGTCATTTGATGAGCTGACCGAGCCTAGCCCTGAGATGACAAATTCTAGCCTTTCTTCATCCTCTCGTTTTATTAATCCTTCTCATGCTTCTGAGCATTTAGTTGATTTCGTTCCTACTTGCGATGCAGTAAAGAGTGTGAGTTATAAGCATGATGGTCTAGTGGCTAAGCCAGATCAGCAAGAACCTGATCCCATTATTGAGAAGGTTGACGTGGAATTAAAGAAGCCACCTGATAATTTAGCCAAGAAAAAGTTAATCAAAGCTGGTGATAAGGTGATGAAGATTGTAGAACTAATGTAGCGGTGCGAAGGATGGAATAAGAAAGATGAAGTGTGGTGGACCTTTCACCGTTGCAAAAGTTCATCACTTCGAGGATTTGGAGTTATTCTATGATAAGAAAGGAACTATGCATGCAACCTACTATCACCAACTGAAATTCTTCGAAGAGAATTTCAAGCCCCCTTGAAAGGCAGATTGTTTCCTTCCAACTCTTATCTTTTGTTCACAGTTTTGATATGTTTTATTAGTTGATTATGCTGTGAGATAAGTGTGGCGGAGGAAACCACACCAGTAGAATTTTAGATGTTTTTATTTTGTTAGTAGTTTCTATTAGTCTTTGTTTTTAGACTTCCATGTTTGAATGCTCCGATTTTTTGTCATGATTTCATTGTTCTGATTGGACTTGTGATCTGCTGATGTTGATATCTATGTTTGTGATGTTAATTTCTCTTTTTCTGCACTTAAAAAACATTGTATGGTTTAAGAATTGAGGACAATGCATACTTCAAGTGTGGGGGAGAGGAATATATTTGCATAGATTATTGCAATTGTGCTCAGCTCAAGCTCAAGATTGTGAAAATTTGAAATTTTTCTAGCTTATTTCAATGCATTTTGAGAGAAATTCTCCCACATTTCGATTTTTGCACCTGACTTAGCCTTTGGATAGAGTACTTTCAGGTTTTCTATTAGGTTTCATTGTGTTCAAAGTCTTTTCTTGATCATATTGCAACTTTTAATAGGTTTTCACTCATAATTTTTCAACCTTAGCAATTTAACTATGTTTAATAGTCGATTAGGTCTACCACTGATCATTGTGAGTGTCAATGCCCTGTTGGAAGTTATTGAGCCTATACACTGTGTTTATTGTCCATTATTAAGTGATATCTTCTTGTGCTTGTATTCTCTAGAACTTGTTTTGATTCTAAGTTGAAGCTTTTTATGCATTTTTAGGTTAGAAGTGATAGAGGCATTCATTTCATTACCTGTGTCCAAACACAAACCATACACTTTTTATCCATTGCACCCCACTTTGAGCTTATATGTTAGCAATTACCAAAACATTATCGTATTTATTTGATTCTAATCAAACACTTACTTATTCACATCGTTGTGTTTAAATTTTTCACTCTCTTTATTAGGATGTCATGCATGAATCTTGAAAAAAGAAAATGAATAATAGAAAAAGAAAATATGTGAAAAAGAAAGAATGAGCAAAAGAAAAATAAAAAAGGAATACAAGAAAGAATAAAGATCCAAAATAAGACATTTCCTAGTGAATTGAGAGTGGAAGACTAGATAGTTTGTGAATATGTATGTGTTGAGTTGGAAAATTGCCATCATTAAATGCTTGGTTGTTGTTTATTATTTTTGTATACACTACTTCCATTTTTAGCCATTCATCCAACACTGTAAGCCTAAAGACCTCTTGATCTTTTCAAGTAATGCATTCGTAGTAGAGACATTAGAAACATTACAAGCTTATGTTGAATACTACACAAGTAGATTAAGTGAAATAACCCAATGGTGGTGAGCAGTGACCATCAATATATTCTTTGATTATTTGTACACTCTTGTTGACTGTTATACATGCTTATCTGTGCCACTGTTGTTTAATTGAGAATGAGATCAATTGATTGGTTGCATCGTATTTGGGTATGATTAGAACTCCATTATCCCCTATATGTTGTTTGACTGACTTTTGTCTAATGCTTTTCCCAAGAGTGCAAAGGTCTAAGTGCGGGGGAGTTGATAACACTCATATTAATCATAATACTTCGTGTCATTTGGCAAGGTTTTATTGTGTTTATTGTGTCCAAATGCATGTTTTAATGGTATTTTTATTCATATGAGTTTTTAATTTAATTCTTGCTAATTCCATGACTTTATTGTATAAATTGTGGTAATTTCATAAATTTAGCATTTGTGCAAATTTAAGTTAATGATTGAAATTTTCACAAGTGTTTTTTGATGTTTTGTAGGACAACTAGAGGGGGGTTAGCAAGAAGATCAACATTTGGGACCCACAATGCAAGCGTGGGAGAAGAACCGGGCAAAAACCAAGCCAGAACAACACTTTTTCAAGTCTGCTCAACGCAGTGAGCAGAAGGTGAGAGTATGCTCACCACGGTGAGCAAATTGATCACTGCAGTGAGCCACATCAGATGGGTCGCAATTTTTTCATCAAAATTTGCATTTTGGGCCAAATTTGTGGGTCTTACTCACCCCGATCAGACCTAATTGACCCCAATACATTATGGTTGAGTGGGGAGGCTAAGAACAATCATTCACACTTCATCTTTTCCATCTCTTTTTGTCACGTCCCCCGAAAATTAAAGAGGAGTGACTGGCGCCGGACTCAGAGAAAGACCTATTGTCCGGTAAGCCAAAGCAAAAAGATCGAAAAGCATATATTAACTTATAATATTATCATTTAAGTACATATATATAAGAGGATTTTCTTGAAAATCCAACAAGGTCTCCCATAAAATTAAACATTTCCAATTTATGCTAATCCCCAACATATCTAAAACTTCTATTTGAGAGCTCTGCTCTCAACCAATAAGGACAAATTAATGTACAGACATTACATAGTCATCCGAAATGACCCAAAAGAATATTACGAACCCTGCCTGTGATCATAAGAGCTATCTAGAGGCAAACATACAAGTGAGGAATGAATTAAAATAAATTACAGCCTACGAACAAGAGTAGGCTCACCAATCAAGATTTGTCTCGGACTATACAGAGGTGAACGAGTGAGGTGCTACACTTCTATCTGAAAATAAAAGTGAGGTGAGAGGGGTGAGTTTTAAAACTCAGTGAGCAGACAACACATACCATACAGGAAGGGAACAACCCGAAAGCACGGGTTTTTTCCCAATCCATATTCGGTAGTGAGGTTTAAAGAAACGTTGTAAATTTGAAAATAACATGAATTTGTATACTAAATTACTAATCTTTTCGAAACAAGATTAATGCTCAAATACATCAAATTCATAACGAAAATCATGTTTAGAGAAATATCTATACAGAACCAGTCAAAACAGACATGAGCACAAGGCTCATGAAATCAGAAAAGCCTATGGCTTTAAATAATCAAATGACCATTAAGCTCAATATATTATATATATTGGGGTACCAAGGTGCACCAAGGGCTAACGATACTACGTTAGCTACAGGTTCCGTACTAGATAGTTTCCCAACTAAATTACTTCGAAAGCAAATTTCACATAAATGTAAATTGTCTAACTAAATCACTTTTCGCATGGCCGATGGTGGTGTGTTACCAACCAAAGATGGCATGGCCGGTGGTGGTGTGGCCATAGTTGTGGTCGGTGACGGCGAAAGTCAAGTGGGAGAGCGGGAGAGGAAGTGACGGAGAAGAAAAGAAATGAGAAGCAAAAGAGAGAAATGAACATAGAAGAAGAGCAAGACGTCTATGAGAGAGAAAAACATCCTTTTTTTTCTTTTTCTTTTTCTTTTTTAAATCATACTTTTGCCTTCCTCAAAGAAATTCCTTTTCAATTAAGCCCCTCCAATTTTTCAATCACTTTCTTTATTTTATTTTTCACTTACTAAGAATTAGGGGTGCTCTCAATTAATTTTTCAATAATTCTACTAAAAATTAGTGTCATTACAATCTCTCCCCCTTAAAAGAATTCGGTCCCCGAATTCAAATTCAATTGCCAACCTTGTTCAAACTAACGAGGATTTATAACACGCATCTCACTCTCTAATCCCCACTGTAGTTTCTTCTTGCGAATGTTTAAGCCTCCACCTTCATGGACACCACTTCTTTAGAACATAGTTTTGATAGCAATAGGTTTCTCCTTTTAATATCACCCTTCACCTAACTGATTTTTTTTAGGGACCGAGTAAGTACTTCCGTAACATAGACCCATGAAATACTACATGAACACTATCTACTTCACGTAGTAATGCTTGGCGACACGCCAAAGACCCAGTCTACCAAGAATCTCTAATAGTCATATCTATCTCATATTTAACATTCCTCTTCTCCCAAACTTCAATACCCTCCTATGATAAAACCTTCTTGAGCATTCTCTCTCTCTCTCTCTCTTTTTTTTTTACTTTACCATTACGGATACATAACCTTAGGCTATATCGTAAGTCTATTGTTCCCTTTTTTTAAAAAAATAAATAAATAAAATTGAAGTTCAGAATATACTAACCTTGAGAACTACCTAGTAAACCTTCTCATCAAGATTTTCCTTAACATTACTGTAACTGTCGTTTTTAGTTCAGACAATTGTAATTTGAAATTAGGACCGCAAGGGATCTTAACCTTGGGGGACTTGTCCTCAGGTGATGCACCTAGGTGCCTACGTACCCTTCGGAAGGGATCAAATCCACGTAGTTCGTCATGGTGACGTCTATAGGAGCCGTTAGGCAAGGTCGTTACCTGTATTGGGCCGTGTGCGGCTAAGACATGCCTAAGGTACTCCGGGCGGGCGAGCCACTCTTAGGAGGTTGCCTTAGTGGGATAGAGCTATGCTCTCTCAGGGCTGTAGGAAGCCCTGTAATGGTACGCTCCTAGACGGAGGTGAGCTGGCCGGAGGTTGGCCGGAACGGGGCCTGCGACTGAGCTCGTAGTGTGTAGAGGGATTGCGTGGGGATACCCGATGATGCCCAGGTACTGAGAGAGTATGTGAGATATCACAGAAGAGGTGTAGTAATGCTTCACGTTGCGTATCGTTCTCTTAGGTTCCAATCTCGTAGTCCCCCGAGTGAGGGCCTATTTATATTTGAGTGTGGGGAGATCGTGCTCTACCCACGACCTCGTGGGACGTGGATCGTCCCACGAGGCTTGTGGAGATCCAACGTCAGGTTGAGGGGAAGCTCTGCGTGGTGACGTTGGTGAGGGCCACGTATTTGATAGATGGGTGGTGCCACGTGTCTCTAGTGAGTGCTGAGGCCGTGCTTCTAGAACGTCTGTGCCACGTGTCCCAAGGCGGAATATTCCGTAGTTACAATTACATATATCTTAATAATTTTCATAATATATGCAATGTGAATTTTCAAATAAAACCTCCCAAGTTCACTAAATTGTACTTGCCCTTACCGACCAATAACCGATGATTTTAAAATGATAATCATAGTTAATCAAATTATACATTTCAATTTCACACTGCCACATTTTCAACAATATCAATAGAATGCCTTAAGTCCATGAAGCCACAAACTTATATCAATATGTATTTTCTTGATTGATAGTTCATCTTAGTAATCTTATTCAAATAAGTTTAGCTACTCTCATTAGCCTCATTAGGAGCAATATTTAGTACTGTCAAAACGGGCTTTGGCCCGCGGGCTAGCCCGCCCCGCCCGCTAAATGGGCGGGCTTGGACATTGTAAATTTGGCCCGTTTAAAACGGGTTGGCCCATTTAAGCCTGCGGTCCGGCCCGTGAAAAATTTAAAAAAAAACAAAAAATAATATATATTTGTTTAAAATATGTATAAATATATATGTTTGAGGTAATTTTATGTGTTAAATAATAATTTTATTTTAATAATGTGTATAAATAATTTAAATAATAATAAAATATTAATTTAAAATTAAAAAAACTTATTTTAAGTAAAAATGTAATTTTATAATTATTTTTAAAAATAATATATTTTAAAAAAATTAAAAAAGTGGCCCGTGGGCTAGCCCGTTTAGCCCGCGGGCCAATGTGGACGGGCTTGGGCATCAATTCCCAAGTCCGCCTAATAAACGGGCCGGCCCGTGCTCGGCCCGTTTAATGTCGACCCGTCACGGGTCGGGCGACCCGTTTTGACAATACTAGCAATATTATCCCATATGACATATTACAATATATTTCAATTTAGAACCTAATTACCTAATCAGGATAATACCATTGTCCTTATCACCTTTGGGGCAGAATTATAGAAATGCATCTATATCTCAAACTAAATATAATTAAGTTAAAGCCTTATTACAAACTTGTAATGGTTAATGATAACTTAACTATCTCATGATCATCCCAACAAGGCTTTATAATGAGTATAAGGATCATTCCTTCTTTTAGACCTTAATATATCATATCTTGATTAGGAATCCATTCCTAAAGAACATTTTGGTTACTTCCACGTGAAATTAAAGTTTTTGTAAGTAATCTTTCCTATCAATCTATAATGATCACTACCCTGTCTCCTTATCTACCAAGTCTTCTTTATTAACTTTTCTAAACAATGTCTTCTTAGATGCACACAACCTTGAGGACTCTAATAATTACAATCCATAATCAGTGCAAGCCATATTATTCCAATTAGTAAAGGAAATACTTCCATGGTCTAACCGATTAAGTCTATTAACATGTGATATGTCTCACAATTATATACATACCTTAATGGCTTAGAACATTGTCTAGACATTAACCTTTTCACGTTCATTGATTCCCTATTCAAGAGCAAGACAATACCTATATATATTTTTCCCATATTACAAACTTCATTCCCCTCAAATTGTCATTTACCTTCAATCACTAATCAATATTTCATTCATATTTGTCTTCATAAGAACCCCTATATACTGTTTATTTATGATTGCTCTCTATAACTTCTCTAACTTTGAAAGATTAAGTTAATTGTTTAGCATGCACTATGATTACCTCTAAACTGATGTTCCCCTTCTATGCTAGCTCCTCTACACAAACTTTTACGGTTTCCCAAGGATAAAAGTCTTAACTTCGCCCAATAACTTGCTTCTCATGTAATTCATGACTTACTTCTAAACACCTCATAATCAAAATCAATTCTACAAGCTTTTGAACTGTAGTAAAATTTTTCACCACCAATACAATAAGAATTCCATGCCTAGTAGTTTATCTCTACCATATATATATATTTAGTATTACCATTCATATTCTTCTATACTATGTCTCGTATTTCACAATTCATCTCACTTTAACTACGTATTAGAATTAAAATTAAATCTTAAACAATACTTCATCCCCAACAATGGATTTCCAAGCTATCGTGTTTCAACACCATTGCAAAACTCTATCATGAATTCCATTTATACCTTCATAGTAGAACTGAGGATCCATCACATCCTCTATTTTCATTTTACTCCTATTGTTAACATACAATCAGTTCTTCAACCACCATACTAAAATTGATCTATAATCAACTTAAAACTAACATTTTTTTAGAAGGAAAAGAATAAGGGAGTCTCATTGCCTCACCTCACTTATAATAATTAACCAAGTTATACCCCAATACATATTACAATTTCTAGAACCCTTCTTCTTTGCTTAGCTACCCAAGTAAAGAACAATCTTATCTCTTCCCATTCTATTTGTCTATAGTGTCCAACTAGACCCCAATTTCTTATCATTGATCATCAAAAAAATCATTAAATTATTATACATCACCTTATATATGCATTTCACTCCATCATGACAAATATAAATTATTATCTAAACTAGAATTATTCATAACAGGTATAAGAATACTTAATACGGTATCAAATACACTTTTTTTTTTCTTCGATTTTGTTATAACACTAAGTACTTCGAAAACCCTTCTTGAAACTATATCTTTTCCACTCTAACTAACATACAATTCATATATCATCAACTAAGTAATTCTATAATTTAGAAAATACTCAATATTTTGAATCTGTTCAATGTTTGCCAAGAAGTAAGAAGAAAAAGAATGTCTTAAGAGGTATTGTTGAAGTGTCAATTGGTTATGGAAGAGTATCCTACATGAGAACACACAAATGATAATTCCCTCATAGCCTAAACCAAAAAGTATGACCTCGCAAACTGTTTTCAAAAAAATCTGTTCCCTAACTCTCTTTAACCTCAAAACAACCCAACATTGTCACTATAGTAAAGTCAATGCAGTAGTGAGCTAATAATAATTCAATCAATATTGTAAATGAATCTTTACTTCTCAAAGATCCTCAATATCTAATACTTAGAGCCTCTTGACATATTTTTTTTTTTTTATAAATTAGACAAGTGAGTATGGCTAGAATTAAACCGCCAAACACTTGTTTAAAGAGGCATCACTATTTAGTAATATGTCAAGGACCATATATCCTAAAAGCTTAAGTTATTGGGTCCAAGCCTATGAACGGTTTTATACCTAACACATTAATACCCATAACTCATGAATCAATGGCTCACAACCCAACAAAGTCTACCAAGTTTCAATGTATCGATACAAAGCACTATTAGAAACATAGAAAGTTCCTCATGACTAATGACTCATATTAATTTCCTTTCATCTATCGATAGTTCCTTCTATTGCAAGCCTCTTCTCATTATACTAAGTTATACACCTTAACGTGGAAACCTCTATACTCCTCGACCCAATCCCTTTGTCAAGCCACAATAGTACAACCAGTAGTCTAAACTACAAAAATACCACATATCTTGCCACACATAATTATATTCTTAAACTTTATGGTTTATCTGTCAAAAAGGATATTTAGCCAAAAAGAAAACATAGAATCATTTATTGTACCTTCATTATAAACAAGAATTAAATTTACTATGCCTAAATCTTTTTCAAAAGTATGCTAAAGGAAAATGTCATTTCTTTTACTCATCAAAGTCCAACTTATCAATAGGATTTCTGCAATGAATCTCCAAAATCATTATATAAGGATCATCACCTAGTCTGTCTTTTTTTTTTTGTAGTCTCGACTTAGATAACAAAACATTTGAGCATACGAATTTATAAGCTATATCATTAGATTTTATTCCTATAAAAGTATGAACCTATCACAATATCTATAGAACTAGTATTAGGACCATAGTTTCCACCCTAAAGGCACACACAATTACTAGAACAACAACTAAAAACTCCATTAATCATAAACCCATTTTCTTGCATTTAATAAGTAATTACTGAGAAGATACGGAACAAGCGTTCTAAATTGGGGCTATCGAAGTGCAATAGGGCATGTATGAAATGTTGCATGATTGTTACCACTTTATACCTCAAATTCATGTTCACACTTCGATTGCCATACACCACAAGAAGAGAACTTAAAAGAAAGTCACCCCATTCCATTTATCAAGATCTAGCAACCCCACAAAACTTATACAGGTATATGCACTTTTCATTTGCTTAGATAGTGATCTACAAAAGGTTCTCACTTGTTTACTTATTCCATAGAACAAGGATAGAAATTCAAAGTTGTTTGTAATAATCACCTTATTTAACTTTTAGAAATCTCATATGGCGACTAAATGGAACACATACAAGAGAAATGCTGATTATACTACCTTCCCTCAACCTCCTAGCAAGTCAATCATACTTTGTTCCCACTAAATAAGATTAATTATATGTTTATATATATATATATATCTATATATATATATATATTGTAACTTCTCTCAACTAACATACCTATCATAAATTCAGTTAATCCCATTTTACCTATTCACAATGGATTCAGAAATGACCAAAGATTTTAATGAAGTTTCAAGGTAATTCTCATTAAGCTAAGAGTTTAACTAACAAACTAACCTTCATTATAAATTGCATATACTAAATTATCATGAATTGCTAAAACCTCAAAGTCTAATCTAGTGAATACATGATTGAATTGAGTGGCAAAAGAGATTAAATCACCTTGGCAATGTGCTTGAACTAAAATTGGAAAGTCTTCTATTCACCAAGACAATTACCTTACAAACTTATAGTGTTTTGAAACTAGCAAAAATTCATATTTTAAAAGAATTAAGGTTTTGGTCTAGAAAAAGTGTCATTGTTTCCACAACAATCAAATTTCACCCATATTGTAGAAATTGAGTAAAATTGGCTTCCAAGATCGAGCTTCACTAATAGATAAACAAATGTTTTGTCATAACTGCCACACCACCCTAGTTCAATAATAACACCATCTAGGATTAAAGATTTAGTGAAGGAAAGGACTCAAAAAGATAAGAAAGAATCGATAGAAAGGAAAGACAACACACCCTATAAGGTCTTCAATGTTACCTCACCTATAGTTATGCCCGGGTTTCATAACGATAGATGAGGTCTCATCAAAGAACTCTTTGCTCCAATGATCACAGGAAAACCTAGAGCTCTGATACCATTTTGTCACGTCCCCTGAAAATTAAAGAGGAATGACTGGCGCCGAACTCAGAGAAAGACCTATTGTCCGGTAAGCCAAAGCAAAAAGATCGAAAAGCATATATTAACTTATAATATTATCATTTAAGTACATATATATAAGAGGATTTTCTTGAAAATCCAACAAGGTCTCCCATAAAATAAACATTTCCAATTTATGCTAATCCCCACACATATCTAAACTCTATTTGAGAGCTCTGCTCTCAACCAATAAGGACAATTAATGTACAGACATTACATAGTCATCCGAAATGACCCAAAAGAATATTACGAACCCTGCCTGTGATCATAAGAGCTATCTAGAGGCAAACATACAAGTGAGGAATGAATTAAAATAAATTACAGTCTACGAACAAGAGTAGGCTCACCAATCAAGATTTGTCTCGGACTATACAGAGGTGAATGAGTGAGGTGCTACACTTCTATCTGGAAATAAAAATGAGATGAGAGGGGTGAGTTTTAAAACTTAGTGAGCAGACAACACATACCATACAGGAAGGGAACAACCCGAAAGCACCAGTTTTTTCGCAATCCATAATCGATAGTGAGGTTTAAAGAAACGTTGTAAATTTGAAAATAACATGAATTTGTATACTAAATTACTAATCTTTCGAACAAGATTAATGCTCAAATACATCAAATTCATAACGAAAATCATGTTTAGAGAAATATCTATACAGAACCAGTCAAAACAGACATGAGCACAAGGCTCATGAAATCAGAAAAGCCTATGGCTTTAAATAATCAAATGACCATTAAGCTCAATATATTATATATATCCAATCCACGTGTGTTGGCCGGCACACGGGGCTAGCAACACCCCTGCTAGCTGGGTTACCAAGGTGCACCAAGGGCTAACGATACTGCGTTAGCTACAGGGTTCCGTACTATAGTTTCCCAACTAAATTACTTCGAAAGCAAATTTCACATAAATGTAAATTGTCTAACTAAATCACTTTTTGTGTCTCAGATCATAAAATCACATAGATAGATAGCCACCATTTACCTTTACAAATCAAATGAAGTAAAACTTCATGTAACAGACTTTATAACCAATATATAAGGAAGGTTCCATCAATTGAAGCATGTGTTCAAGAGTATTAAGGTCTTCCTTATATGCAAAGCATCGTTACGGATAATAATAATAATAATAATAATAATAATAATAATCAAATCAGCAGTTCGAAATATAAATTTCATCAAGTGGAGACGAAGATATAAAAATTGGATTGTTCCCCTTACTAAGCTAACAAGCCAAAAACTTATAAAAAATAAGGATGGTATGAAAGGGAGTACGATATGCATCACCCACTCACAGATAATCCAAGCTTTTAGATGATATGCTCCAGCATTCTTAATCATACTTCATAGTAGGCGAAGCCATAGAGGTCCCTAAAATCATAAACGCAATAGAATATTATTCTCAACTCCAATTAAATATTACTAACACCCTCATTTAGTCCAAGTTTCTTAATAACCATGATAATACCCTTTTCCAAAATTCTCATTTTCCTTCTATGTTTTGAACTTAAAACTCAATTAACTTTCTTTAAGTTCAAGCTTTTACTGTATTCTTATTATAAAAATTTTACTTGATCCCAAAAATCAAGTCTACAAAATATCTAATCATCTTATACTTCCTAAATCTTCATATACTTTACTAAGCTAATGTTTGAATTGGAAACACATTATGGAGACTAAACTCAACAATCAAGGTATAGAAACCTCCCCAAAACCTCAATTTAAGCTTAAAGGTCATCATAAAAAAAATTCCCAATTTAAAACCCTAACATAATCTTCTACCAAACTAAAATAAGAGAAAAGAATTAATGGGGGAGTATTAACTTAGCAAAATAGAAATTAAGGAAGGAATAAGCTCCACTTACACACACAAAAAAAAAAAAAACATGAAGCCAATCTCACCCATGACACCCTAACATAATCTTCTACCAAACTAAAATAAGAGAAAAGAATTAATGGGGGAGTATTAACTTAGCAAAATAGAAATTAAGGAGGAATAAGCTCCACTTACACAAAAGAAAAACATGAAGCCGAACTCACCCCATGACCACTTATTTTCGGATTCCATCACAAAGAGAGAAAGAAACTGAGAAAGAAGAGAACCTGGGGAGAGGGTGTGTGTTACCGACCAAAGATGGCATGGCCGGTGGTGGTGTGGCCATAGTCGTGGTCGGTGACGGCGAAAGTCAAGTGGGAGAGCGGGAGAGGAAGTGACGGAGAAGAAAAGAAATGAGAAGCAAAAGAGAGAAATGAACAAAGAAGAAGTGCAAGACGTCTATGAGAGAGAAAAACATCCTTTTTTTTTCTTTTTCTATTTTTTTTTAAAATCATACTTTTCCTTCCTCAAAGAAATTCCTTTTCAATTAAGCCCCTCCAATTTTTCAATCACTTTCTTTATTTTATTTTTCACTTACTAAGAATTAGGGGTGCTCTCAATTAATTTTTCAATAATTCTACTAAAAATTAGGGTCATTACACTTTTATCTCTTCCCTCTTCATCTTTTCCATCTTCTCATCATCACCATTTTTCATCGTCTCCATTTTACTGGTTTTTCCTCCATTAATGGCCAATTGCGGTGAGGTGGAGGTTGTTGTAGTTGTCTTCTTCATTATGTTGGTTGATTCACCATAGTCTAGAGGGGATTTCATGAAGGCTAGGAGCATTGAGGCACATATAGGGAGTTTCTTATTCTCTTCCACTTTTTCTTTACATTTTCATGTTGATTTTAGTTAGGTTTTCATGAATTTGTATTGAACTAAGGATTTATGGTTGTAATTCCTTGTGGATTGGATTATGTGTGTTTGGATATGTCATTAGTGACTTTGATTCATGGATGATTGTAATTAGGTTTAATTATAATTGATTCTTGAATGCTCAATTAGATGGTTAGTTAATCATAGAGTGGAACCCATATCTAGACATTGATTACCATTGCTTAATTGGGTTGATTAGCTAGTTTTAGTTAATTACCTTGAATTGAATTGTCATATGAAGCGATAATTGAATGGTAACCATTGCTTGTTTAGGTTAATTAGGTTGCTAATTAACTTGGGTTGTATGCTTCACATGAAGCGAGAATTATAATTGAATGGTTTTGTATGAACTCTCGATTATGTTGGATTGATGTTACTAGCCGGATTGAATCTCCGGTAGGCCATTTTATCTTTCTTGGCACTTATCCCTTTTATCTTGCTTTCATTATATCGAAAAATACCAAAAGATATTTACATTTATTACCTTTAAAATTAGTGTACACAAGGTGTTCGATGAAATTCCTCAATGAACCCAAATTTGTTCTTAGTTTGCATTGTTCATCGTGGTTCCTCATAAGAGGCTCCTTGAGAGAATTGACCCGATTGCACCACTATAGTGCATTATTTCTGGTTATTAATTGGTGTTGGCCTCACAACAAGGCTACCATCAATTTGGCGTCGTTGCCGGGGAGCCACTTTGGCTCTATGGTGCATTTTGCTAACTAGTGCAAATTGGGTCTAGTTTTGGTATTTCTTATCTTGGTTTGTGAATATTTCTCTTGTTTTCTTTGTTTTTAGATTTTTGTTTGTGATTAGGTAGTTTGATTTACATTTGAAGCTTGCTTGAGCTTCAATTTTTGCATCTTAAAGCCTTCTTGGTACATTTTTCTCTACTTTTGTCTTCTTGATTGTGTTCATCTTTTTGTTGATTTTTGTTGTTTTCTTGGGAGCTTTTCTTTGCGGCGTGTGGTGCAGAGGAGGAGAATTCTCCTACTTTGTTTTGTGCTTTTGTGTTGTTTCTTGTGTGCTTTCTTTTTAGGTTGTTTTCCCCTTGTATTAGGTAGTTTAGGTTGTTTTTAATTTGTTTTCAAAGAGGAATGACTTTGAATTTGCGTAAAAATCTTGGTGAAAGAAAGAAAACAATTACGGAGTTAACTCAACATGATTTTAATTATGAGCAATTGCATGGTGCTTTTCCTAAATTTGTTGTTGATTTTGAAATTAAAAGTGCACTAGTTCGCTCACTCCCTAAATTCTTTGGTTATGTAGATGAAAATCCATATATGCATTTGAATGCTTTGCACATGCATTGTATGACAATGAAACCGGTTGGAGCACAGGTTGATGATGTTATGCTGAAGGTTTTCCATTTGACCTTGGATGGAAAAGCAAATGAGTAGTATATGAGGTTACGTAGCTGCACGGAGAACGCATACCAGTCTTGGGCCACCCTAAAGAAGGCCTTCCTTGAGAAGTACTTTCCATCAACTAGAGCCACAATCGCAAGAATAGGATGCTTAGTACAAGTGCTTACCCCCTTCCTTTGTGCAATAGGAAAATTCATATTGTCATCAGAGTCCTCAAAATTTGTAAAACTTGTCCTGGGAATTTCGGCCTCAGTTTGCATCATTGGAGTTGTATTGGTCTCATGTCTTCTGGTATATACCTTCCCAAATCTCTTATCATGTGTTGAATTTTGGCTGGGTGATTCACTAGGTTGGGTTTCAATTCCGTCTATAAAACTCCATTCCTTTATACTCTCCCCTAAATGGATGTTTTGGGGTAATAAGGTTCATGTTTATGGAAGGTAACATCCATGGGATCAAAGAATTTTTTAAGAGAGGGTGAATAACACTTGTACCATTTTTGGGTGGATGAATAACCTAGAAAGAGACACTTCACAACATTTGGATCTATCTTGTTTTGGTTATAGGAATGGACAAAGGCTTTACAGCCGAAGACTTTTGGTGCTAGAGAGTTTATGACCTCTGTAGTAAGATAGTATGAGAGAAGATGATCATAAGGAGTTTTGAAGCTTAGAATTTTGGAAGGCATTCGGTTTATGAGGTAAATGGCAGAAAGGACAGCTTCACCCCAATAACTTTTAGGGGTGTTGTAGGTAAATAATAGAGATCGAGCTATCTCAAGTATGTGATGACTTTTTCTTTCGACTATACTGTTCTGTTGAGGCGTATATATACAAGATGTTTGGTGTAGGATACCTCTTGAGCTAGGTAGGCATTGAATTCAGAATTGAGATATTCCTTGCCATTGTCGGATCGTAAGACTCGAATTTTGGTTTGGAACTGTGTTTGAATAAGCATATGGAAGGTTTCAAAGATATGGGGAACTTTTAACTTTTCTTTCATGAGGAAGGACCCAAGTTAACTTGGTGTGATCATCAACAAATGTTACAAACCACTTGGAGCCTGTGATATTTGGTATAGTAGCAGGTCCCCAAACATCACTATGAATAAGAGAGAAGGGCTGAGAGGGTTTATATAGATGTGGAGAGTAGGTAGATCTGGTGTGTTTAGATAACCGAAAAATGTCACATTGAAACAAAATAAAACTTTTATTATTGAATAAATTTGGATACAACTTTTGCATGTAATGAAAATTAGGATGTCCTAGTCTATAGTACCACAAGAGAATATCCGGAGGGCAAGTGACACTAAATACAGTTTATTGAAAGATGGAAAAATAGAAGTTCCTAGAATGTAGAGACCATTACACTCCTCAGCACTGCCAATCACCTTCCCTGATTCCAGATCCTGAAAGAAGCAACCGTGAGAAGTAAAGTGAGCATCACAATGGGTATCTCGTGTGAGCTTACTAATAGATAACAATTTTCAAGATAATGAAGGTACATGAAGAACATTTAGATGGGTGAGGTTGTCAGAGAGTTTAACAGATCCAATACTCGAAACCTTTACCATAGTTCCATCAGCAATTTTACGAGTAGGGAGGTTTTACAAAGGGCCAAATCAGAGAAGAGAGAAGCATTACTCGTCATATGATTTGACACACCAGAGTCAATAATCCAGGAGTCATTGGAGGTTCTAGAGATAGTCATGGCAGAAGAAATACCTGATTGGGCTATGTGCCCTGTGCTTGGCCTACCCATGGAAGTGGAACTAAAATTGGCTGCTGTAAGTTACCAAATACTTCTCACCAGGAGAAAAATCAATAAGTTTTATCTGAGGATGAGCATATCGCATAAGGTGATTGAAGGTTGCAACCCGAACAACAGCCCCCTGCCTATGAACCGTTGCCAAGTATGTGCTAAGAGGAGACGATTGCACAAAACTCTCTGACAAAAAAAAATACGCTTATAAACAGGATCAGGCTTCAGATGTCTAGCATCATTCCATAAAACTTCAATATTAGAACCAGCACGAGTCACAAACTGGTCACGGGCTTTTGAATCAATAAGCCAATGTTGAAGATTTTTCCCTGGTTCATATGAATTTGTTCAGGCTCTAGATACCATGATGAAAAATGAGTCTCTCTTGCTCGTTATTTTATTAATCGATGAGCTTATTGCCTAATAGGCTAAAATTAGGTTAAATAGGGACCATGGTTACAAGTCAACCACTAGAATCCCACTTAAATTAAGACACAATCTAATTTAAATTATTAGATTAGATTTGGGTAACAAAAAGATATCTAAGATCTAATTTAAAAGTTAAATTAGATAACTAATAATAAAAAAACTTAAATGAACTAAAATTACTAAAGGTAAATAATAAATTACTAAAGGTAAATTATTATTAAATAATAACGACAGATAGTTTGAATTTTGCAACCTATGATAGAGAAAATGCAATTTCTCCTTTCTATAACTGATGGATTTCGAGCATACCTGGATGTCGGATTCAAGTAGCCACGCCCGATCCGGTCACAATGACGGGCTCGGATCATGATACACAGCAAATGCACTCTCTTATGGGGAGGAGAAGAGAAGAGAGACAAGAGAAAGTTCTGGTAGTTTTCTTACTGAGTTTATGAATCACTTTTTGTACACTTAGGAAAACACCCCTTCATCTTTTGTATATATACGCTAATAACTCCCACATATTTTAATTTAAATAAAATGCAAATATTACACTCCATAAACCCACATGTTTATGGTATTTGCATAAAAGTCCTAATCTCAAATGGGCTTGGGTCCAATCCACCAAGGGTGGACTGGCCGATTTTCCTACATCTCCCACTTGGTGGAATTGATGTCATGGGTCTAGTCTCTTTGTCTCCCCATAATTTCATACTTAGTGCTTTGCCGTGACCGCGTGGGCATGACGTCTTCATTTAGGTGCTTGTACTAGAAATCCATTTTATAGGACCAGCACAAGTTACCTTCTCCTTCGTGTAGTTGGAACATTAGAATTATGCCTAAAATGTCCTAGATTTAACTATATACACTTTCATATGACAAACCTAATCCCTCTCGAGTCAACGTTTTGACTCAGATTTCCTTCCTCGTATGTTTAGTATCCACACTTATGACTACTCAATGTCATAAGGGACATGTCACAGACACTAACATAGATGTGTATATTGCCATTAATCTTCCTTTCGCCCATATATCATTTAGAAATGTATCAGTCGCTTTCCTAGCATAATACCTTAGATCATATAAGTCATGATCATAGGAAAAAATGCTAAAGTAGCAGACACTGAAGCATATCCTCGTGATATTGTCAAAGTCATAAGGACATCAATGAGTAGTTGATTCTTCTCAAGGACTCGCACAGCAATGAACCAGGGATCTTTTACTTTCTTCCCCATTTGTGCAGTTCTTTCAGCACATGTGGTATGAAGCACATGATATAGTGTTACTCTTTCTTTGAAGAGCGTACGTCGTTTTAAATTATTGTTATTAACACCGTACAGACTTAAGTACTAGATACTCCCAGTATCTAAACCCAAATTCTTCAACTCTGCTCACATGACGTCGGCGTTGAAGAGTTTGTTATCTTGTTACACGTACTTGTGAAAGTGAGATTCCATGTACGATCCAAGTTTAATTTATTTATGTGGATCTCATCTTGACTAGCTACAAATCAGTCAAGGCGACATAGTATTTTGTGTTTCTTCTCTACCATATTAGTGTTCTTGGCTGCTTACTGGTGAACACAAATGTCTCATCTTTGCACACTCCACCTGAGTGTCAAAGGCGGTTGCTCGTGTGAGAGAGCCAACCTTTCTACCCTTACGACATACTAGACATTGTATACTACTAAATAGACACATAAAGTGATGACAGAGAATTATAAAACACATTTTATAATATCTGTATATTACACTTTATGCATGCCAATGGCTTACATATGTTCTTTAACAACTTTTCACCTATTGGCTTTATCAAGGGGTCTGTTGTTATACATTTGTTGAAATGTATTGTACAGCAAAAACCTTTTTTTTTATATAATCTATATCATTATATTTTATGCTAATATGTTTGGTCTTATTGTGATACTTAGGATCTTTGGTATATGCTATGGCTATAATAATGTCACAGTATAATAACACCATATTGGTACTCTCATTTCCAATTCCAGGTGTTCTATAAATCTCTCTAGCCATAAAGCCTCTTGTACCACTTTAGTGCATGCCACAAACTCAATTTTATTGCATGCAAGGCAATGCACATGTTCCTAATGCTCCTCCAGCATATAGTGCCATTGTTGAGCAAGAAGGTATGACCTTCTTCTTTCTTCATCTCCGCCTACGTCAGTATCGGAGTACCCAACAAGGCGCGGGTCACTTCCTTCGTAGCACAGTGTATAATTGGAAGTGCCCTTTAAGACTCTTCATAACTTTCTTCTTTTTACCGGGGTTAGACTAGAATCTGCTTACCAGTCCCACTGCCTAACAAATATCTGGTCTTCTACACATCATTGTGTATATCAGATTGCCAATTGCATTAGCATATGAATCTCTTTCCATCTTCTTTTGTCTGATTTGGTTTTAGGACACATGTTTGGACTCAAGACTACTCTAGTAGCAATAGGGGTACTCATGGGTTTGCAATTTTTTCACGTTTAATCGCTCAAGAATCTTGTTGACGCAATTTTCTTGTGAAAGAGACAAGATTCCCTTTTGAACAATTTCTTTGGATCTTAACTCCAATTTTATAATATGCTTCACCCATGTCTTTCATTTCAGGTTTGATGATAGTTAGTCATTGACAACCATCTCATAACCTAGACTATTTCCGGCCAATAGTGCATCATCTACATATGAGGATAATGACAAAATTATTCTTAAACCGCTTAATGTAGATGAAGTGGTCTTCCTATTTCATTTGAAAGTCATATGAGGTTACTACTTTGTAAAATCTCAACTACCACTTCTGGATGATTGTTTCAATCCATAAATGGATTGCAAAATTTGATCTTACTCACTTTGTCAATGAGACTTAATGGTTATACCATTTCTTCATCCAGATCCGTATTCAAGAATGCGGTTCTTACATCCATCTGATGTAATTCTATATCTAAATTATTTACTATTGCCAGAATAAATCTATATGTATCCCTTTGCCATTAATCTATCCTTATATTTTTCAGTTGATCTATCCTTTTTTATATTAATTTTGAGAACCCACTTATTCTCAATTGGCTTTATGCCCTTTTCGAAGCTCAACTGACACCCAAACTTGGTTTTTTTATTGAGTCCATTTCTTCTTCCATTGCTTTCTCCCATTCCTCCTTGGCAGGACTTGACAAGGATTCTCGTACAGAACGGGGCTCATCATCCCCATCTGGAACAACTAAGAAAGATTTTCCTTCTGTTTGAAAGCGTCTTCTGGGAACACTTTCCCTATTACTCCTTCTGACTGAAAGTAATTTGCTCATCTTTCTTTCTTTGTTCAAGGTTTCGATGTTTACTTTTCTTTGCTCCCACTCAAATTGACATATCTAGACGATTCTAGTCTGTCAATTTGTTCTGCACTGTCTTGTTCTTTTGTCTCAAAGAAACAGTGCGGTCAAAATCTCCTCTTATTAGGAAATGCAATCTCAAAGAATGTTGCACCTCTTGATCACATTTCAGTTATTATTCCATCTTTGTTTTCACCTATGAAAACGTATCCCTTGATTGATCTGAGTATCTCATAAAGATACATTTATTTAATCTAGGACCAACTTTATGTGCTTGAGTATGTGCTTAGCATCCTCAATGTTTTCATTATGGGTTAAATTTACCTTTACATGCTCCCTCAGCTTCCAGAGAGCTATCTGATGACAACCTACACTTGCTGTTCATCAAACAAAATATGTCTAGCTTACTTTAGTTCCTTAACCATATTGGTCATCTCTCTTGGATGTTACTTCATAAGAGTGTTTGGCTTAAGCTTATAGAAGTCGAACTTAATCGTCAGTCTTCTAAGTTTAGTGGTACAATATCATGTTATAAGATATATATATAAGAAGAAAGCATCATGGAACAATATCATGTTATAAGATATAAAAACACTGCAGAAGTATTAACCAGCCTCTGATGCCACTGATGGATTTCAGGCATACCTGGATGTCGTATTCAAGTAGCCACGCCCTATCCGGTCACAATGACAGGCTCAGATCATGATACACAGCAAATGCACTCTCTTATGGGGAGGAGGAGAAGAGAGACAAGAGAAAGTTCTGATAGTTTTCTTATTGAGTTTATGAATCACTTTTTGTACACTTAGGAAAACACCCCTTCATCTTTTGTATATATACGCTAATAACTCCCACATATTTTAATTTAAATAAAATGTAAATATTACACTCCATAAACCCACATGTTTATTTTATTTGCATAAAAGTCTCAATCTCAAATGGACTTAGGTCCAATCCACCAAGGGTGGGTAGACTGACCCATTTTCCTACAATAACATTGATACCACATGCCACTAGTGTCTTATTTCCTTATTTCTTTTCATGGCCCTCGCCAAGAAACTGCATCCTTTTAAATTTTTTAAGAAAATTTTAACAACTACCGTCTAAAAAGTTACAATTTCATACTAGGAGAGGTTAGAATGACCTTCCCTGTCTTATTAATTTCATATGAGGGCACAGTGGCCCACGTCGTTGACAAAAAAAAAAAATAATAGAAAAGGTACTAGTGCCACATATCTCTAGTGTCATAGACAAGGGGAGTAACATTTTGGATTTGGATCTAGCAAAGTGAAAAGTGTATGAAATGTAGATCCAAAGTATTAAATAAAAATCGAGATTCGTGTTCATATTATAACAGTCTCATTCAACTGCTCATATTGTGCACTTCATGCATTTTACCGAATCTGCACTTTAACAAATCCGAATCCACATAGGATTCCCGCTGTTATAACCTGCAAAAGTCAGACCATATCTGTCTGTCAAAAAGCCCATTAATGCAATATCACTTGGTTCAAGCTTTTGTGTTAAGGGACCGTTCAATTTCTTCTAGAGAACGCCCTTTAGTTTCTACTACGAAGTAATTGGCAAATGCTGCAGCTAACAGGGAAACTACTCCAAAGCTTGTATATACAGGCGCAACCCCAAACTTCTCCACCAACTCAAGAAAGAATAGTCCCACCAGAAAGTTGCAAACCTGGAGATAAAGTTTCCTTTAAATTCAGAATTGGTATGATTAAGACTAATAAACCACCCATAGTAACAGACATAGGACACAACACAATACAGACACCATAACATGACAAGATATATAGTATTAGAAAAAATACGAATGCCAGATACACGTCAGACGCACTTTGAAGTAACTATACATGAGACCAGATCCTCTAAAGTTACACTCCAGTCTCTGTATTTGTCTTTAAAACCAATATCGGTTTCTTCACTATTCTTTTACTAAAGTGGTCTTCACAGCATTTCACTTACCAAAATTCTTGAAGAAACCAACATTGGTTCTTCATACAGAGGGAACTACAGGTAGAGTGACTACTAAGGATCCGGTCTCAATGTACGAGCTTATGTAGAAAGTGTAATTCAGAAGTATGCATGAAAACTTCTTTTCAAAGTTAAAAGTGAGAAAAGAGAGAGGAAGAATGGGTCAAAAGGGCATAAGCATGCAGCTCACAGTTATTTAGTACAAAAAATGACAATAAAGGAAGTAGTACAATATGAGAAGAAATGCACCCAAAATAAAAAATTAAAAAAAAAATGGTTAAAAATACCCACCCAATGCGTTGAAAAACTGAAACCCATGACCTTTCCACGTGTCCTGGTGCTGCTAAGCTCTGGTATAATAACACCAGTTACTGGGCCAGCCCCAATTGCAAAGGAGAAGATATACCTATTAATTGTAAATAAGGAAAATACATCATTCATGTGCCAATATTTCAGAAAAGATTAAAGACAAGAAACTGTCCTAGAACATATGCTTGTCATTATTCTTTATGCTCACCTAAATGGCGAAAGCATCAAGCCACAGCCTAAAGTAACCATTTCAATAAATTATCATCTCTCTATCTCACATCAGTATTACGATTTGTAACATGGAACAAATATAAAGTTATTACAATTCCAAATGGTACAAGGACCAAAAAAACAGTGAGCCACAGAGTCAGGCTACCTAAATATTACATGGTACAAAGAGAGTACCAGGCATACTGATGGGACCCAATATTCTAGAAGATAGAAGAATGAGGGAAGAAAAAGTTAAAGTCAAAAAATGAGGGACCCAATCTAATAAACACAGAAATTCCTCGTGGTATCAGAGCTATCTAGATCAGAAGCCCTAACATGCCGATAACTAGCCTACCACGCACAGTAGTGTTCGGAACAATGTCTTCCGCCAAAGACATTATTGGTTTCACAGCTGAAAACACCTCCCCTATGACCTGCGACGTCACAGCACCTCCCTCCAACAATGTGGAATCTACTGCTGAATCAACCTTGTTCAGCGATGATCAACTTGAATTGCTGCAAAAACTTTTCGGCCAGCCCTCCACTCAGGTTGCTACTACCCCTAGCACCGGACATATTGCTCAATCAGGTACTTTCTCTTCTACCATGACCACTTTAAGAACTCCAAATGACTCATGGATTGTTCATTCCAGAGCATCATATCAGCTTCTCTCTTCAGTCTTGCCCCATGTAAAACCTTTTTGCAAGTAAATATTGCAAATGCCACTATGGCAAAAAGTATGAGGCATTGGCTTAGTGAAAATCTCCAACAAGCTAATTCTTCTTAATGTTCTTCATGTTCCTACATTAGCTTGTAACGGCACATGTAACGCTGAAAATACTCCTACCTAATAGGAGGATTATTCTCGGCATCTATTCCTATTTTCTCTCTCTCTGTTTTAAATTATTATTTTACTGTGCATAGCTGTTATCTTTCAGTTACTGATTCTTAGGAATTTAATTTTGTAATTAGCTCTAATATCTTTTATGATCTTGCTGGTTTAAAATCCTGATTTTCAGTCTTGGTCCTCTATGTATTTATTTACTGTACCATCAATACAATTGAGCGTGAATTAATTCAGCCACATCAGAATTCTTTAGCTTTTAATTTGTTGTCTATTAGAAGACTCGCTCAATACAACCACTACAGTTCTAATTTTCAATCCCATAGTTGTATGTGTTAGGACCTGGCATCGGGGAAGATGATTGGTAGTGCTGAGGAGTACAATGGTCTCTACCTTCTTGGATCCTCAACTTTTCTAGCCTTCAATAAAAAGGTACTCAGTGCTAATTGTCCTCTTACATTCTCTTATGATGTGCTTATCGACCTAATTGTGTATGTGGATGACATCGTCATCACTGGTAAGAATCCCACTGCAATTTGCCACTAATTTCTCAATTATCTAAAAAATTCTCTCTTAAGGACATGGGAAGTCTCCAATATTTCCTAGGTGTTGAGGTAATTAACACAAGTATTCATATGTCCCAGCAAAATATGCTAAGGATATTCTCCAAGAACTCAATATAGAAAATTACAAAGTGGTTGACACTCCTATGTCTACATCTCAAACTGAACACAAAGAAGAATTTAATGATGGGTCTCTTTATAGGAAGACAATTGGCGAACTGCATTATCTTGCCTTCACCCATCCTGATATAACTATCGTTATTATTTAATATTATTTATCTTTAGTAATTTATTATTTACTAATTATTTATCTTTAGTATTTTTAGTTCATTTAAGTTTTGAGTAAATTACACTGTCCTCCCCTGAGAGATACTGAAATTACACTGCCCTTCCCTCTCATTTGAAAAATGACACTCCCCTTCCCTAACATATGATAATGGCATACAATTCAGTCCAAAGTGTACTTTTGGTTGACTTTTTCATCCAAATTTATTGATTTATGTGTAGATCATCAATTCAACTTATTTTTTTTACCATTTTGCCCTCACTTTGTGATTAAAATATTATGCTTACCCAAATGCCCCTAATGAACTCTCTAACATAATTTTGCTTCCTATTTGTGATTAAATATAATTCATTTGGTCAATGTTATTATTTTTATTGTATTTTACAATAATAATTATTATTTTATTTCATTAAATTTTATGATAACTAACTATTTAGTTAGTCATTTTTTATAATACTGTCTATTATTATTATTTTATTAAATATATTTTCCAATTTTTTTAAAAACGGTTTAAAAGGTCATTTTTGTAATTAGTCAGTAATTTTTTATAATTTTATAACGTGTAATTATTTTTACAAATTTGATAATGAATAATTTATGTAATTAGTAATTTTTTATAAATTATTTTCTTATAACTAGTATACTTTACAAAATTAGTAATATGTAATTTAAGTAATTAATAAATATTTTAAGAAAAACTGTAACTTGTATTACGAATTTTTTATAACAAGAAATTTACGTAATTAAAATTTTTATAAATTTACAAAAATATTTATTCCTTTTTCTTTTTTATTTTCATTTTAAATTTATAAAAATTTTAATTACGTAAATTTCTTGTTATAACAAATTCGTAAATACAAGTTACAGTTTTTAAAAAAATATTTATTAAGTACATAAATTACATGTTAATAATTTTGTAAAGTATATTAGTTATAAGAAAATAAATTATAAAAAAAATTACTAATTACTTATCAAATTTGTAAAAATAATTACACGTTATAAAAAACTAGAAAATATATTTAATAAAATAATAATAATAGACTGTATTATAGAAAAATGACTAACTAATTAGTTAGTTAATATAGAATTATCATAAAATTTAATGAAATAAAATAATAATTATTATTATTGTAAAATACAATAAAAAATAATAACATTGACAAATGAATCATATTAATCACAAATAGGAAGCAAAATTATGTTGGAGAATTCACTAAGGGGCATTTGGGTAAGCATAATATTTCAATCACAAAGTGAGGGCAAAATGGTAAAAAAAAAAGTTGAATTGATGATCTACACATAAATCAATAAATTTGGATGGAAAAGTCAACAAAAAGTGCACTTTGGACTGAATTGTAGGCCATTATCATGTGTGAGGGGAGGGGAGTGTCATTTTTCAAATGAGAGGGGAGGGCAGTGTAATTTCAGCATCTCTTAGGGGAGGGCAGTGTAATTTACTCTTAAGTTTTTAATTATTAGTTATCTAGTTTAATTTTGGCCAAATTACTCTTTTGGTCCTCAACGTTTGCACCAAGTTTAATATTGATCCTCAACGTTTCAGAAAGTTATTTTAGGTCCTCAACGTTTTTTTTTTTGTCAAAATTGGTCCTCCAACGTAACTCCGTCTGATTTTTTTTGTTAAATGCTAACGTGGAAGGCTTATGTGGCACACCCTCTCTCCTACGTGTCATATTTGGATGATATGACACCCTCTCTCACTCCAATTCAGCAAAACGACGCCGTTTTGCATAACTTCTCTCTTGTTCCAACTCAGCAAAACGGCGTTGTTTTGCTGAGTTGGAGTGAGAGAGAGTGTCATATCATCCAACTATGACACATAGGAGAGAGGGTGTGCCACATAAGCATTCCACGTCAGCATTTAACAAAAAAACCAAACGGAGTTAAGTTGGAGGACCAATTTTGACAAAAAAAAAAACGTTGAGGACCTAAAATAACTTTTTGAAACGTTGAGGACCAATATTAAACTTGGTGCAAACGTTGAGGACCAAAAGAGTAATTTGACCATTAATTTTTAAATTAGATATTAGATATCTTTTTGTTACCCAAATCTGATCTAATAATTTAAATTAGATTGGATCCTAGTTTAAGTGGGATTCTAGTGGTTGACTTGTAACCATGGTCCCTATTTAACCTAATTTTAGCTTATTAGGCATTAAGCTCATCAATTAATAAAATAACAAGCAAGAGAGACTCGTTTTTCATCATGGTATCTAGAGCCTGAAACAAAACACTACTCTCCGCACCTGATTTCTTCATGGTGAGTCCCAGCAGCCGACGGCCTGTGGTGCTTGGCACAATGGGTGTGGCGGAAGCAGACAACAACAAGACTATCAAGTCTGTTTGTGCAGAAACAACAGCCAATTTTAGTTCCACTTCCACGAGTAGGCCAAGCAGAGGGCACATAGCCCAATCAAGTACTTCTTCTTCTTCTGCCATGACTATCTCTAGAACCCCCAATGACTTCTGGATTATTGATTCTGGTGCGTCGGATCATATGACGGGTAATGCTTCTCTCTTCTCTGATTTGGCCCCGTGTAAAACCTCCCTACTTGTAAAAATTGCTGATGGAACTATGGTAAAGGTTTCGGGTATTGGATCTGTTAATCTCTCTGACAACCTCACCCTTCAAAATGTTCTTCGCGTCCCTACATTATCTTGCAACTTGTTATCTGTTAGTAAGCTCACACAAGATACCCATTATGATGCTCACTTTACATCTCACATTGTTTCTTTCAAGACCTGGCATCAGGGAAGATGATTGGCAGTGCTCTTGCCTTGCTCGCTCTCCTGACATTGGACCATGGGTTCTTGACTCGGGTGCCTCTGAACATATTTCTGGTAATAAATTCTTGTTTACCCATCTTTCTAGTTCATCTTCCCTTCCTTTAGTTACCTTGGCAAATGGTTCTAAAACTGCTGCTACAGGAATTGGTCAAGCCCAAATACTTCCTTCCCTCTTTGTTGATTTTGTTCTTTATGTTCCTGAATCTCCTTACAATCTTATTTCTGTTAGTAAATTGACTCACTCGCACAATTGTTCCATTACCTTTGCTACTAACTGTGTTTCTATCCAGGATCGGAGTACGGGTCAGATGATTGGCACAGGGCGTGAGTCACAAGGCTTGTACCACCTTTCACCTCTATTCCCTATTGCATGCATGACCAGTTGCTCTCCATCTCTCCTCCACCACCGTCTGGGACATCCAAGCCTCTCCAAACTTCGCAAAATGGATGCCTCTCTTTCTAACTTGTCTTCCCTTCCCTGTGAGTCGTGTCAATTGGGTAAACAAACACGTAGTTCTTTCTCTAGTAGTCTTAGTACTCGGTCCACTTCTCCTTTTCAATTTGTTCACTCCGATGTTTGGGGTCCTAGTCGTGTGCCTTCTGTTTCTGGTTTTCAATATTTTGTAACCTTCATTGATGACTATTCTCGTTGTACTTGGTTATATTTGATGAAAAGTCGTACTGAAGTATTTAAAATTTTTCAAGATTTTTGTATTGAAATCAAAACTCAATTTCATACTTCTGTCTCTATCTTATGTTCTGATAATGCCAAAGAATATTTGTCTACATCCTTTAAAAACTTTATGAGTTCTCAGGGCATTTTACATCAAACATCTTGTTCTTATACCACAACAAAATGGGATTGCTGAGCGTAAGAATCGTCATCTTATTGAAGCAGCTCGCACTTTGCTTATTCATCATAATGTTCCTACTAATTTTTGGAGTGACGCTGTTTTCACTGCGTGTTATCTGATTAATCGCATGCCTTCTTCTGTCTTGCATGATCAAATCCCTCATTCTTTGTTATTTCCTAACGACCCCCTTTATCATCTTCCTCCTCGTGTTTTTAGTTCTGTCTTGCATGATCAAAGCCCTCATTCTCGGTTATGCTCGACTCCAAAAGGGCTACCGATGTTATTGTCCAGTCACTCGACGTTGTTTCACCTCCCCTGATGTGACCTTCTTTGAGTCTTCCCCATTCTTTGTCTCTTCTACGCCTGCAAGTCCCTCTGTGATCGAAGTCCTTCCTGTTCCTTCTCTTCCTTTTCCAGAGGCCTTACCCCAGGACACACCTCGTCCTCTCCTGACATATCATCGCCGTCCCCGCCCTGAGCCGACAACTACTCTTCCTGACTCACTGCCTTCGTCTGAAACACCCGCTACTCCGGTCCACACGCCACCTACTAGCCCTCTGATTTCCATTCATAAAGGTACTCATTCCACTCGCAATCCTCACCCTGTTTATAATTTCTTGAGCTATCATCGTTTATCTACTCCATATTTTGCGTTTGTATCTTCTTTGGATTCTGTTTCTATCCCTAAGACTACAGATGCAGCTCTTGAACATCCAGGTTGGAGGCAAGCCATGCTTGATGAGATGACTGCCTTACATTCCAATGGTACATGGGACTTGGTTTCACTTCCTCCTGGAAAATTCTCAGTTGGTTGCAGGTGGGTTTATACAGTTAAAGTTGGTCCTGATGACAAAATCGAACGGCTGAAAGCTCGTTTAGTGGCTAAAGGGTATACTCAGATTTTTGGATTGGACTATGGTGATACATTTTCTCCTGTTGCCAAAATTGCTTCCGTTCGTGTTTTTCTATCCATTGCAGCTATTAATCATTGGCCACTTCATCAGCTGGATATTAAGAATGCCTTCCTCAATGGAGACTTGGAAGAAAAAGTTTATATGGAGCAACCACCTGGTTTAGTTGCTCAGGGGGAGTATGGGAAAGTATGTCGACTTCGTCGTTCTTTTTATGGACTCAATCAGTCACCAAGAGCTTGGTTTGGTCGATTTAGCTCTGTGGTTCAAGATTTTGGAATGACTCGTAGTGAAGCTGATCACTCAGTTTTCTTTCGCCACACTTCAAATGGCAAGTGCTTATACTTAGTTGTCTATGTGGATGACATTGTTATTACAGGCAATGATGATTTAGGCATTGCTCAGCTCAAACAACATCTGTGCAACCACTTCCAAACTAAAGATTTGGGGAAGCTTAAATATTTTCTGGGAATTGAGGTTGCCCAATCTAGTTCTGGTGTGGCTATTTCACAACGGAAGTATGCACTTGACTTATTAGAAGAGACAGGCATGCTAAACTGCAAACCAGTTGAGACTCCGATGGACCCAAATGTCAAATTCTATCTAGGACAAGGGGAGCTCATAAACAATCCCGAGAGATATTGAAGACTAGTGGGAAAACTCAATTATCTCACTATCACTCGTCCAGATATCTCGTTTGTTGTGAGTGTAGTTAGCCAGTTCCTACAATCACCATGTGATAGTCATTGGGATGCAATTATTCGAATTCTTCGATACATTAAGGGAGCACCAGGCCAGGGGTTATATGAGGATAAGGGTAACTCCCAAATCATTGGCTTTACAGATGCGGATTGGGCTGGTTCACCAGATGATAGGCGATCCACATCTGGATACTGTGTTCTCTTTGGTGGGAATCTAGTTTCTTGGAAAAGCAAGAAACAAAATGTAGTTGCAAGGTCTAGTGCAGAGGCTGAGTATCGTGCTATGGCGTTAGCAACTTGTGAACTCCTATGGTTGAAACAACTTCTTCAGGAGATGAAATTTGGAGACATTGATAAAATGGAACTGGTATGTGATAACCAAGCAGCTATGCACATTGCTTCAAATCCAGTATTCCATGACAGGACCAAACATATTGAAATTGACTGTCACTTTATTAGAGAAAAAATTCAATTAGGGTGTCTTGCTACTCGATTTGTCAATTCAAATGATCAACTGGCAGATATCATCACCAAGTCTCTTAGAGGACCTCGAATAAAATACCTATATGACAAGCTTGGTGCCTATGATTTATATGCTCCAGCTTGAGGGGGAGTGTTGAGAATATATATATATATATATATATATATATATATATATATATATATATATATATATATATATATATTATTTGTTTAAATATATTTGTATTTGTATAGAGATAATTAGATAAGGATAACTAAGATTTAGTTATCTATTAGGATTTGATTAGGATTTGAGTTTCCTCTTGTATATATATATGTACTTCCTATTATGCAATACACATAGAATTATCTCATTCTACAGTCTCTACATTCTAGGAACTTCTATATTTCCATCTTTCAATAAGATTGTACTTAGTGTCACTTGCCCTCCGAATATTCTCTTGTGGCACTATAGACTAGGACATCCTAATTTTCATTACATGCAAAAGTTATATCCAAATTTATTCAATAATAAAAGTTCTATTTTGTTTCAATGTGACATTTGTCAGTCATCTAAACACACCAGATCTACCTACTCTTCACATCTATATAAACCCTCTCAGCCCTTCTCTCTTATTCATAGTGATGTTTGGGGACCTGCTACTATACCAAATATCACAGGCTCCAAGTGGTTTGTAACATTCGTTGATGATCACACCAGGTTAACTTGGGTCTTCCTCATGAAAGAAAAGTCAAAGTTTCCCATATTTTTAAAACCTTCCATAAGCTTATTCAAACACAGTTTCAAACCAAAATTCGAGTCTTACGATTTGACAATGGCAAGGAATATCTCAATTTTGACTTCAATGCCTACCTAGCCCAAGAGGGTATCCTACACCAAACATCTTGCATATATACCCCTCAACAGAATGATATGGCCGAAAGAAAAAACCGTCACATACTTGAGATAGCTCGATCCCTATTATTTACCTACAACACCCCTAAAAATTATTGGGGCAAAGTTGTCCTTTTTGCAATTTACCTCATAAACCGAATGCCTTCAAAAATTCTAGGCTTCAAAAATCCTTATGATCATCTTCTCTCATACTATCCTACTACACAGGTCCTGAACTCTCTACCACCAAAAGTCTTCAGTTGTAAAGCCTTTGTCCATTCATAAAACCAAAACAAGTTAGATCCAAAGGCCGTGATGTGTCTCTTTCTAGGTTATTCATCCACCCAAAAAGGGTATAAGTGTTATTCTCCCTCTCTTAAAAAATTCTTTGTTACCATGGGTGTTACCTTCCATGAAGGTGAACCTTATTACCCCCAAAACATCCATTCACGGGGAGAGTATAGAGGAATGGAGTTTTGTAGACAGAATTGAAACCCAACCTAGTGAGTCAACTAGCCAAAATTCAACCCATGATGAGAGATTTGGGAAGGTATACACCAGAAGACATGAGACCAATACAACTCCAATGAGGCAAACTGAGGCCGAGATTCCCAGGCCAAGTTCTACAAATTCTAAGGACTTTGATGACAATATGAATTTGACTATTGCACTAAGGAAGGGGGTAAGAACTTGCACTAAGTGCTAGAATATTCTGTAATTAATTAAGAATATTGTGTATATCCTTGACCATTAAGTCTAGGATTAGATGAGGATTGTAATCAGTTATTTTCCTTATTATTTCTTTCTTTAGATAGGTCATTCTTTCTGTATAAATTGGTTCACTCACTCTAATGAGAAACATCTCAGTATTTTCTCTCATTTACTCTCATGGTATCAGAGCACTGAGAGATATATTCACTTCCACTGCTACTGAGTTCAATTTCTTTTTCTTCCGAGACAGCTTTCCATCGGGCAGTGAATGCATCTCACTAAGCCCACCCTTTTTCTGTCTCTTCTTCACTCACAGCCCCTTCCGTATTACTCAGAGGCTCCCCTTCGGCCTATCCCCGTTCACCGGGGCCCGAGAAGCCCTGCCACGCGCCACCACAGCAGACAAGCCCGTTTCCCACGCGTCGGCGCGTGAGACACCGCCCTCCGTTGCCGTTGCTTCTGTTCTTCCTCTCGGCGTATTTCCGGCCATCCCCTGCAATGTCGACGTCATCCGCCATCGGTGACAGTACCGGAGTTACTGTTCCGGCTCCTGTTTCGACGTTTTTTCCCGAATCATATGACTTGCCTCCCATTAATGCTGCCTACCGGTTAGATGGGAAGAACTACTTGAAGTGGTCTCAATTAGTTCAGATGTAACTCAAAGGCCAGGGCAAATTGAGCCACTTACTTGGTAAAGGACCGGCGAAAAGCGGTCCGACATTTGAAGCTTGGGATAACGCGGACTCCCTAATTATGTCTTGGCTAGTGAATTCCATGACACCGGAGATAGGTGATACGTGCATTTTCCTCACATCTGCTAAAGATATATGGGACTCTATTCGGCAAACCTACTCCAAAGTCCGTGATGGCGCTCGAATTTATGAGCTGAAGACCAAAATCCATCGTGCCAAGGAAGGTAATATGTCCATTACTGAGTACTCTAACTATTTGAAGAGCTTATGGCAGGAGTTGGATCACTATCAATGCGTCTCGATCAAGGGAAGCGAAGATGTAGCCACCTTTAAGGCCTTCTTGGAGAAGGAAAGAGTCTATGACTTTCTTGCAGGTCTGAACATTGAATATGATGCTGTGAGAGTTCAGATCCTTAGCAAGGATGAAATACCACCAATGAATGAGGCAATTTCGATTGTCTTAGCTGAAGAAGGGCGGAGGGGTGTAATGATAGAAGCTCCGCGTGTAGAAAGTTCAGCTCTTATGACGAAAAATAATGTGCAAAATTCTGAGGTAACTGATCCAACCAAAAGTTCTTTGTGGTGTACTTATTGCAAAAAGCCTCGCCGTACAAAGGAAAAATGTTGGAAACTTCATGGAAAACCTCAGAACACAAAGAGAGGACAAGGTCAGGCTCATGTGGCTATTTCGGATTCTACAATTGTACCAACAACCAATGTTCTCAACTTGAATCCTGAGGAAATTGAGAAGCTGAAGAGTTTGTTGGGCAATCTAGCAATATCCTCTACTGCCACTCAAGCAACACCTTCTACTTCAGGTACTTGCTCTTTGGTGTTCTCAGGTATATCTTCTCAATCTTCACCTCATGTTTCTTCTGTTTTTAATGTTTCGGATAAAGCTCCTTGCGATACCTGGATCATTGATTCAGGGGCTTCTGATCATATGACCAATTCCTTTCAAAAATTCATCTCCTATACACCATGCCCTATCAATCGCAAAATTACAATAGCTGATGGATCAGTTACTACTGTAGCTGGCCTAGGAAATGTTTGTTTAAATGATCATATCACTCTTAAAGATGTCCTTCATGTTCCTAAACTTTGCACTACCCTTATTTCTGTTCATAAGCTTACTAATGACTCTCAATGTAGTGCAATTTTTCATCCTACTCATTGTGTTTTCCAGGAACAGGGCACGAAAAGGATGATTGGACATGCTAAGGAGCGGAATGGTCTATATTATCTTGATACTTGTAATAAAGGACGTAGTGTTCAAAGTTTGTCTTCCCATTCATTTCATAGCCTTTCCCTTAAAACCAATAAAGAAAAAATTTAGCTTTATCATTTACGTCTTGAACATCCATCATTTCATACTTTAAAAGTGATGTTTCCTGATTTGTTTGGAGGATTAACTATTGAGGGTTTTCATTGTGAAGTTTGTGAACTTGCTAAACATAAGCGAGTTTCGTTTCCTGTTAGTAATAGTAAAACATCTGTTCCCTTTTCTTTGATTCATAATGATATATGGGGACCATCTATTGTTTCTAACATTTCTGGAGCTCGTTGGTTTGTCTCTTTTATTGATGATTATACTCGTGTGACTTGGATTTATTTGCTCAAACAAAAATCTGATGTTAGTTCTATATTCCCTGTTTTTTATAATATGATTCAAAACTCAATTCGGGGTAAGGATACAAAGATTCCGTTCTGATAATGCGAAAGACTTTTTCAATCAATCTCTTTCGTCCTTTTTTCAAAACCATGGCATCTTCCATGAATCTTCTTGTGTCCATACACCGCAACAAAATGGGGTTGCTGAACGGAAAAATAGTCATCTTCTTTCAAGCACACGAGCCATTTTGCTTCAAAATCATGTTCCACAAAAGTATTGGGGGAAGCCATTTTAATATCAACTCACTTGATTAATAGACTTCCATATGCAAGTTCTCACGGAATTTTTTCCAAACTTCAATGCCTCAAATAAACTTATAGCTAAAGTCTTTGGTTGTGTTGCCTTTGTTCACATTCACCTTCCACATAGAGGTAAGCTTGATCCTCGAGCTCTCAAGTGTGCCTTCCTTGGTTACTCATCCACTCAAAAAGGTTATAAATGCTATCATCCTCCAACCGGGAAATATTATGTATCTGCTGATGTCACATTTGCTGAACTTACCCCTTATTTTACTCAGACTTCTTCCCAAAAGGACCAAGCCATCCTTGAGTATAGTCCATTCCCTGAGTTACCTGTTCTATGTCCTCAAATAATAGATCCTGCCTTACAACCTCAACAACCTTCTGATCCTCCTCAAATAAGTCCTGACCCAGACCTTAATTTGCAGACCAACCAGACTTTGGACCCTATTCGCCCATTACAAGTTTATTCTCGAAGAAAAGCTCCACCTCCTACAAGTGAGCCTGTCCAATCATCGCCTTCGGAGCCCCAAGAGGTTGAGGTAATTGATTCATCTAGTCCTCATATACATGATTATGATGTTCCTATTGCTTTGAGAAAGGGTAAAAGAACTTGCACTAATCATCCCATATCTTATTTCCTTAATTTTGAGAAGTTTTCCACTAACCACAGAGCTTTCTTGACGAATCTTCATACCATTCATATTCCTAATACTTTGTCCGAAGCATTGCAGAATGAAAATTGGGTGCAGGCTATGAAAGTTGAGATGGATGCACTTGAGAAGAACCAAACGTGGGACCTGGTTCTCTTGCCAAAAGGAAAAAAACCGGTTGGTTGTCGATGGATTTTTACCACGAAGTACAATTCCGATGGTACTCTAGAAGATACAAAGCTCGCCTTGTAGCCAAAGGATACACTCAGACCTATGGTGTAGACTATATGGAGACATTTGCCCAGGTGGCCAAGATGAATACCGACAGAGTCTTATTATCTCTTGCCGCTAACTTTGGATGGCGCTTGCAACAGTTTGATGTCAAAAATGCATTCTTGCATAGAGAATTGGAGGACGAGAATTACATGGAGGTTCCTCCGGGATTCAGTACAAGTTCTAATCAAGGCATGGTTTGTCGTTTAAAAAGGCCTTGTATGGAGTCAAGCAATCACCAAGAGCATGGTTCGGGAGATTTACCAAAGCTATGGTGAATATGGGCTATAGGCAAAGTCAGGGTGATCATACTTTATTTATACGGCATTCCTCTTCAGGGGGAGTATCTATTCTCTTAGTGTATGTTGATGACATTATAATCACTGGAGATGACATTGAGAATATTGCCCTATTAAAGACTCAATTGGTGCAGGAGTTTGAGATTAAAGAACTTGGGAGACTCATATACTTTCTTGGTATTGAGGTGGCTCATTCACAAAATGGGATTTTTGTTTCCCAACAAAAGTATGTCGTTGACTTATTGACAGAGACAGGTAAATTGGGTTGTAAACCGGCCCCAACTCCGATGGAGCCTAATCATCGCTTATATGATGCACCTGAAGAAGTATTGGTTGACAAAGGCTCATATCAAAGGCTTGTGGGTAAGCTAATCTATCTATCACATACTAGACCGGATATAGCTTATGCCGTAAGTATTGTCAGTCAGTTCATGCATAATCCCAAGAATCTCATCTAGAGGCAGTTCATAGAATCCTTCGATATTTGAAGAGTACACCAGGGAAGGGCATTCTATTTAAGAAAGGGGAGAGCTTGACTTTGGAAGCCTATACAGATGCAGATTATGCTGGATCACTTACTGATAGACGGTCAACTACAGGGTATTGTACTTTCCTAGGAGGCAACCTTGTAACTTGGAGAAGTAAAAAACAGAATGTGGTTGCGAGGTCAAGTGCAGAAGCGGAGTTTAGAGCAATGGCACTTGGTATATGTGAACTACTATGGCTCAAGATTGTCCTTGATGACTTGGGCATCACCTGGGAAGGACCAATGAGACTTTATTGTGACAAGTCAACAATTAATATTGCTCATAATCCAATTCAACATGATTGCACTAAACATGTTGAGATTGATCGGCATTTCATTAAGGAAAAGCTGGATAGCGGTCTCATGCACTCCATATGTTTCTTCTAAGGATCAACTTGCAGATGTGCTTACCAAAGGCCTGTATACTAATACCTTTCAGACTTTAGTCAACAAGCTTGGCATGGAAGATATCCATTCATCAGCTTGAAGGGGAGTGTTAGAATATTCTGTAATTAATTAAGAATATTGTGTATATCCTTGACCATTAAGTCTAGGATTAGATTAGGATTGTAATCAATTATTTTCCTTATTATTTCTTTCCTTAGATAGGTTATTCTTTCTGTATAAATTGGTTCACTCACTCTAATGAGAAACATTTCAGTATTCTCTCATTTACTCTCACTAAGCATCCTATTGCTAACTTCGTTTGCTATGATAAGTTCTCAAACAATTACAGAGCATTTATCACCAAAGTCTCCAATGAGAAAGTGCCTACTAGCATTGAAGAAGCTCTTAAACATGAGAAGTGGAGTACAACCGTGAAAGAAGAGATGGATGCACTAGTTAAGAACAACACATGGGAAATAACTACATTACCTAAAGGCAAAAATCCAATAGGTTGCCGGTGGATATTTCACTATCAAGTATAACTCTGATGGAAACATCAACAAGTATAAAGCTAGATTAGTAACTAAGGGATACACTCAAACCCATGGAATTGACTATCAGGAAACTTTTGCTCCTGTAGCCAAGTTCAATTCCATCAAGGTTCTCCTCTCCTTAGCTGCTAATTTGGATTGGCCACTCCACCAGCTCGACATAAAAAATGTCTTTCTGAATGGAGACCTCAAGGAGGAAGTTTACCTGAATGTTTCCACCTGGATTTGACAACAATAATGGAAAGGTATGTAAGTTACTTAAGTCCCTTTATGGCCTTAAACAATCTCCTAGAGCATGGTTTGAGAAATTCACCAATATTGTTTAAAAAAAAATGGGTATATTCAAGGCCAAGCAGATCATACACTATTTTACAAAATCTCACCCACTGGAAAAAGGGCTATTTTGATTGCGTATGTAGATGACATAATTATCACAGGGGACTTCATTGAGGAAATATCTCTGCTTAAGGCTGCCTTAACCAAGGAATTTGAGACAAAGGACCTTGGTGAACTCAGATACTTCTTGGGTATGGAAGTAGCAAGATCAAAAGAGGAATAGTTGTGTCATTACATAAATATACTCTAGATTTACTCCACGAAACTGGTATGCTTGGCTGCAAGCCAGCTGAAAACCCTATGGAGACTAATTACAAGACTATATTCTCTCAAGAGAGTCCTTCGTGTGGACACTGGAAGGTATCAACGATTGGTAGGTAAACTAATTTACCGACTCACACAAGACCTGATCTTAGCTTCCCTGTAAGTGTGATAAGCCAATTTATGAATTGCCTTAATAAATAACGAGGCAAGCATATCGAATTCTGAGATATTTGAAGTCAGCACTTGGAAAGGCTATTTTCTTTAAGAAGAATGACAATAGAGGAGTGGAAATTTACACTGATGCTGATTGGGCAGGATGGTGCTATTGATAGAAGATCTACTTCAGGATATTGTACTATGGTTTAGGGGAATCTAGTGACATGGAGAAGCAAGAAACAGTTTTGTGGTTGCAAGAAGCAGTGCTGAAGCCGAATTTAGAGCACTATCTCAGGGTATATGTGAAGGTATTTGGCTAAAAAGACTGCTCAGTGAACTCAGAATTCAAGTTGACAGCCTATGGAGGTCAAATGCGATAATTTGGCAGCGATTAGCATTGCCAAACATCCCGGCATCATGATTCAAACCAAACATGTTGAAATTGACCGCCACTTCATCATGGAGAATCTGGATTCTGGAAATATAAACTTGAGTCATACGCCTTCTCACCTTCAGGTAGCAGACATCCTAACAAAGAGCCTGTGTGGCACCAAGTTCCAAGCTGGGAATGATCAACATCATGTCCGCAGCTTGAGGGGGAGTGTCATTATTATTTAATATTATTTACCTTTAGTAATTTATTATTACTAATTATTTATCTTTAGTATTTTTAGTTCATTTAAGTTTTTAATTATTAGTTATCTAGTTTAATTTTTTAAATAGATATTAAATATCTTTTTGTTTACCCAAATCTGATCTAATAATTTAATTAGATTGGGTTCCTAGTTTAAGTGGATTCTAGTGGTTAACTTGTAACCATGGTTCCTATTTAACCTAATTTTAGCCTATAGGCATTAAGCTCATCAATTAATAAAATAACGAGCAAGAGAGACTCGCTTTCATCAATAACATATTCTCTAAGAAAATTATCTCAGCACCTGCACAAGCTTCTCATTCCTCATTGTACAACCCTTAAAAGGGTCTCAGATACTTAAAAGAGACTTCATCTTATAGTCTCTCAATTTCCAGAAGAGGATTTACAACTAAGAGGCCATTCTGAATCGGATTGTGTTGGAATCCTATTGATAGAACCTCTACAACGGGATACATCATCTATACTCGGCAACACCACTATTTCATGGTCCTATTGATAGAAGCAAAGATTTGTTTCACGCTCCTTAACTGAAGCTGAATACAGAGTTGTGGCTGCTATATTTCATAAATTAATGGCTAATTAATTTTTCTCCGTGAACTTGCCACAAGCCACTATACCAACATTCTCTTTGACAATATCAATACAACCATATTTGTGCCAATCCTATACTACACAGCAAAATGAAGCATGGGCAATAGACTTTCACTTTCTTCTGTGATCAAGTTGAAAGGAAAGAGGTCCAGTCCTACATCTAACCTCAGTAGATCAGTTGCTGACATACTTACAAAACCTCCTCAAAAGACAGTTTTCAGCCAACATTTCAAAAAGCTTGGTGTCACAAATTTAACACCAATCTTGCGGGGGTGTAACGACATCTGCTCGAAGTGGTCTTTTTGCAAAAAGTTCTTTGTTCGAGTTACCGATAGGTGTAAAAGCGCAACCTAGCCTAAGAATACTTTTAGTGCCCCAAAAAATCAGCCTGCTTTAGGGGAATATTCTCGGCATCTTCTCCCTATCTTCTCTCCCTGTTTTATATTATTATTTTATTGTACATAGTTGTTACTGTTTATTAGGAATTTACTTTCAGTTATTGTTTCTTAGGAATTTATTTTGTAATTATCTGTAATTTTCTTTTATGATCTTGTTGGTTTAAAATCCTGGTTCTCTTTGGGTGGCAGGATTACGTTGATTTAGGCTTCGTTGTCGAGAATCCCATTGTATTATCTTTCTTTTTTTTGAACTTCCAGTTAAGGTGGCAAGTAGAATTGAGAACATTATCAGAGATTTCTTGTGGTCGGGAAGGGTTGAGTGTAAGAAAAATCACTTGGTCAGTTGGAAGTCTGTTGTAGGGCTAAGGAGGATGGTGGACTAGGTCTAGGTAATTTGGTGTCTAAAAATATCTGTCTAGTGGCCAAATGGCATTGGCGGTTTCCTTTGGAAGTTACTTCCCTATGGCATAGGGTGATAAGAGCAAATGTGTTCAACAAAATGATTGGGATGCTAACATTGGGATTAGTGCTACACATGCAAGTCCCTAAAAATTTATATCTCAGGTATATCATTCCTTATCGACTTTACTTTCCCTTTGTGTGGGTGATGGTACTCGTTCGTTTTTGGGAGGACTATTGGATTGGTGAATTTACTTTTATTGAACTATTTCCTCGTTTATATGGCTTATCTTCTCTACACAATGCACCAATTGTTGATTTCTTAATAAATCATGATGAACACACTTCTTGGAACTTCCACTTCTCTAGAAACCTTAATGATAGACTTGCAGAAGATGTTCTTTTGTTTTTAGATATTCTTGCTCGTTTTCGAGCCTCTTCTGTTCCTGATAGCAGGATTTGAAGTTTAGATTCTTCAGGTTCATATACTTCCTCTTCTTTTTTTAAATACTTGATTAAAACCCCAAATCCTAATCCTAATCTTCTTTCTAAATCTTTTTGGAAATAAAGGCTCCTTATAAGGTAAAGGCTTTTGTATGGACAGCGGTACTTAATAAAATTAACACTAATGATTTGCTTCAGACCCGTCGTCCCAATAAGGCGTTATCACCGTAAGTATGTGTCATGTGTTTTAGGAGGTCTGAGACGAATAGCCATCTTTTCTACATTGTGAAGTGGCAAGGTTTATGTGGAATATGTTGTTTGGTCTCTTTAAAGAGAATTGGGTATGTCCGGCGAATCTGGCTACTTTTCTGGGTATCAAGTTTGTGGGCTTTGGAAGGAATAAAGAATATAAAGCTATTTGGCAATGTGCAGTTTTGGCGATGCTGTGGTGTCTTTGGCTGGAAAAGAATGCTAAGATCTTTAATAATAGATTCCTCCCACCTCATCTGTTGTGGGATGGAATTACTTTTTTGTCTTCATTATGGGCTTCGTCGAATGGTCTGTTTAGAAGAATGTCCATTATGGATATTCAAAGGGATTGGAATGCTCTATTGAGATAATGTTTTAGTTTTCTTTTGTTTGTCTTCTTTTTTATTTCCTTTTCTTGAGGACTGCTTGTCCTCGTATTGTTGTAATATTATTTGCTATCTTGGAGGGTTTCTTTATTTCGCTACTGTTATTTCATGAAGAGTTGCAGTGTTTCTGGTTTCTTGTATTTTCATCCTCTTAGGAGGTCTTTTTTAAACGAACGCCAAAAACTTGAAGAGAATAGGTCGGCAAGCACAACGACGGCGAGAACAGGGGAAGATGGCGCCGGAAACGACATCACGCACACTTTGTGAGGGCGCCTTGCAGCGGCGGATGGCGTCAGAGAAAGAGGTTTTGTCGATCGGCAGCTTCTGAGCACAGTGGTCCGGCGCGTGCTCCAAGAAAAGGCCGGAAACTGTCAAGTTTTGAGAAATTAAGGCTACCAATAAAGGAAAAGAGAAGGAAAAAGGTTTAGGGATGGAAAGAGACATAGCCGCACATAAAGTGAAGAGGAAAAATCGAGTCTACCCATTTTTACATTTAATTTGTTGTTTGTGACTCACGTCCTATGCCCATCGGCTGGGAATTCCGCCGGAAACGACGTCACGCAAAGGGGTTAGGTTGAACAATGATGCAGTGGATGGCATCCTCAAGCTTGCAAATGAGAGGGTCGGCGTTGGAAGAAGAATCGAGGTTGTTGAGATCAAAGGAGGAGGCTTGATTGGATTGGCTTCGGCAAGGGAGGATGTGAGCCGACGGAGACAGGGATTTCGCGAAGACACTACGACCAAGACGAGCTAGGGTTAGGGTTTGAGCGAACGTTCTTGCCATTCAAGAGAGAGAGCCCAGAAATTTCGGGAATTCGAATAACACAGAGATAGGTGAAGAGGAAGAAACAAATACTTTTTCGTACTCCCCCTGAGCAACAAAATAGGCTTTGATACCATGTAGAATTAGAGAATTCTTTGTGTATATTATTATGAAAATAACATATGTATTTATACAAGAGGAGAAAACTTATTCTAGGAAGAATAATTACAATAAATACAATAGATAGGCTAAATCAAGGTCAGCTATCCTAATTGATACACATAATCCTAGAATATTCACAATACCAATCTAGAAGATTCACAACAGTGATGTTTTCCGATGGATTTGACATTGAGTCAAGGGAGGCTAGTGGTTTTCTCTTTGTTGCTACTAGTTTTGGGTTATTTGTTGTTGTTCTCATCTGTTTTGGGTTCACCGGACCGCATCTCCGCATTTGGTGTTGCTTCCTAGAATTTTGGGTAATGGGTCAATGGTGTTTTAGTGCTTTGACCTTTCTTTTTTGGTAATTTCGCATCTAACTTTAAGATATATGATTTTGGCCTTTGGTTCGGAGACTCCGCATTTGATTTCTAGTCTGGAAGCTTCTATTTGGTGAGAACAGTTCTAGTTTGGAGACTCCGGCATTTCTTTTCTGGTCCGGTAGCTTCTATTTGGGCATTCTCACATCTTTGGTTTGGAGGCTTCTTTGTTTTACCTCTATTTGGTGTTGCTGGATCATTCTGGACCTTCTAGTTACCTATTTAATAAGGTGTCCAAGTTCGTGATAGATTCTTTCTTTGGATAAAGTCTTTGATGGTTTTGCTAAAAATGGGTGACAACAAAGAAGCTAATTAGGTCACTAGCCTTGCTAAATCAAGTATAACATGTCTTATCTCTTCTTCAAACAAGTGGGTGATCAATTCTGATGCCACAGATCACATGACAAGTAATACCAGCCTCTTCTCTAGTTTCCAATCACACAAAGCATCTTTGCCTGTAACCATAGCTGATGGTTCAACCTATAACATTGTGGGATCTGGAACAGTCAAACTAACCCCTTCTATTACCTTGTCATCGATTTTGAGTCTACCCATTTTTACATTTAATTTGTTGTTTGTGGGTAGACATATGAAAGACCTCAATTGCTCTATCTCATTTATCCTGATCATTGTAATCTTCAAGATCTTACGACGAAGAAAATTATTGGTAAAGGACATGTATCCAAGCCAAAGTACCTAAGCAGTAATGGGCCGATGCAGCTTCTACTGCTTGCTTTCTGATTAATCGAATGTCATCTACAATATTGAATGGGGATATACCTACCAGTGTTCTCTTCCCAAGCAAACCTTTGTTCCCGGTGAAACCACGGATACTTGGCAACACTTGTTATATTCTTGATGTACGACCCCATATTAGTAAGTTGGACCCCAAGGCCTTGAAATGTGTCTTTTGGGATACTCTCGGCATCAGAAGGGATATAGGTGCTACTCTCCGGATCTCAATAGATATTTGGTATCGACTGATGTGGTCCTCTCAGAGAAAACCCATTCTTTCCCTCTCCACCCATCCCTACAGATCCGGAAGAGGAAGATGAATGGCTTATTTATCAGACCACTTCTTCGAGTTCTGCTACTAAGCAATAAGATAATGGTATTCCACCTAATGAGCAGTTCGATCCTTCTTCAGTTTAGACAAGATCACCAGTTGTTCAAGTATATTCTAGAAGGCAAGGGGCTAATGATTTATGTTCTATACCGCATGCTTCGTCATCGGATCCTCCACTGAATGACCCACCCACTTCATCATTGGATCCTCCATCGAATGACCTTGATTTGCCTATCAGTCTCCATAAAGGTACACATCAGTGCACCCTTCCTAAATGTACTTATCCCATCGCTAATTTTGTTTCATATGAGCACTTGTCTCCTTCGTCTAGTGCCTTCATTGCCTCTCTAGACTCCATCTCTATTCCCAAGATAGTGAGAGAGGCTTTATCTCATCTTGGTTGGCGTGCAACAAGGTTGAGGAGATGATGGCCCTTAATCAAAATGGTACATGGTTATTAGTGGATTTATCAGTGGGGAAGAAAGAAATTGGATGTAAGTGGGTCTTTGTAGTCAAGGATAACCCTGATGGCTCCGTTGCTCGTCTTAAAGCCTAGTTGGTTGCCAAAGGGTATGCACAAACCTATGGTATTGATTATTCTGATACTTTTTCTCCTATGGCAAAGCTTACTTCTGTCACGCTCTTTATCTCTATGGCTGCTACCAAATGACTAGCCCTTGCATCAACTGGATATCAAGAATGCTTTTCTAAATGGTGACCTTCAGGAGGAAGTTTATATGGAACAACCACCTGGGTTTGTTGCTCAGGAGGAGTGTGGGAAGGTGTGTCATCTTCATAAGTCTTTGTATAGGTTGAAGCAAAGCCCTCGAGCTCGGTTTGGGAGGTTCAGTGAGGTGGTAATGAAGTATGGGTTGCGAAAATGCAAATGTGACCATTATGTGTTTTATAAGAAGACTGATAAACGCATCATCCTATTAGTTGTATATTGGATGATATTATAATCACAGGAAGTGATGATTCGAGCATTACTTCACTCAATTCTTTCCTTTAGTCCCAATTTCAAACGAAAGACTTGGGGCAATTGAAGTACTTTTTGGGAGTTGAGATCACAAGCAAGAAAGGCATTTTCTCGTCTCAAAGAAAGTATGTTCTTAACTTACTGGCAGATACAAGAAAGCTGGGTGCGAAGCCCTGTAGCACACCAATGATTTCAAGCTTGCAACTCCTAAAAGATGACAGTGAACCATTTGACGATCGTAAGAGATATCGAAGATTGGTTGGGAAATTGAATTATCTCACGGTTACTCGTCCTAACATTGCTTACTCTGTTAGCATTGTCAGCCAATTTATGTCATTTCCAACGGTTAAGCATTGGGAAGCCTTAGAACAAATTCTGTGTTATTTGAAGAGTGCCCCGGGATGAGGACTACTGTATGGAAATAATGGGCACATGGATATTGAGTGCTTCTCTGATGTTGATTGGGCAAGATCCAAGGGGGATCGACGGTTAACAACAGGATATTGTGTATTTGTGGGAGGAAACTTAATCTCATGGAAGACGAAGAAGCAGAACGTTGTTTCCCGTTCTAGTGCAGAATCTGAATACAGAGCTATGGCTCAAACAACCAGTTAAGTTGTGTGGATAGTATAGCTACTGGGGGAAATTGGATTTACTTTGTTACCTGCAAAGCTGTGGTGTGATAATAAGGCTGCACTTCATATTGCATCCAATCCGGTTTTTCATGATCAAACTAAATACATTGAGATTGACTGTCATTTCGTTCGTGAAAAGATTGAGGAGAACTTGATTTCACCGGCATATGTGAAGACTGGGGATCAGTTAGGAGATGTCTTCACTAAAGCCTACAATGGAGTGAGAATTGATTATATCTGTAACAAGTTGGCCATGATTAATATCTACGCTCCAACTTAAGGGGGAGTGTTATGAGCCTTATATATATTGTACATATATTTAGATAGTTGACTCTAGCTTAATTGTAGGGATTAGATAAGCTAAATCAAAGTAGCTCATTACAAGGGATTTACTTTCCTATTTAGTTACATTCTTTCTTGTATATATATGTGATATTCTTATGTGAATAATACACAGAAATTATTCTCTCATTCTTTGTTTACAATAGGCCAGGAAAAAAAAAAAAAATCATTCCTATGAAAAATCTTTTAACTAGAATTGTAAAACAGGAAGTAAAGCTTACATGATAGTTCCTAGTATGATAAGTTGTTACTGAGTTGCTCATCTAATGGAAAGCTGATAGCACAGACCACAAGAAACATCGAAATTGACTACAGGAAAAAAGAAATTTTAGCTAGTTTGGAAAGTGTTAAGATATAAAACAGCGAAAAAATAAGGGATACCTTCATGAAAACTACTGCCAATGTCAAGAAAGGTAGAAACAGAGAAGAAACTTCACAAAGATATAGCATCAATCTCCTCTTGAATTCCATGTCTACATTGGTGTTTGGGGATGTGCACGTTTGTGTGCACAAGTGATTTCATAGACACAACTTATGAGCATCTTATACATACCATTCCTAAATAGCTTCCAATTAGAAGTCTCTGTCTGCCTTGTCTATCGATTAAATATAAAGCACAAAGTGCACCTGAAAATATGAAACACTTTGTGAGTCCATAACATGGTTCCAAGAAGAAACATATAGTTTGAGAATTGAGATGAACTACAAAAATGTTGTCCTGACTGCAAACCTGCAAAGTTGGTGAGTCCAACAAACAAACTTGCCAAAGCACTGCTACGAACTCCAACATCTTGAAAAGTCAATGATGAAAAATAAAGAACTCCATTTATGCCTGCAAATTGCTGAAGTACAAATAGGGCACCTCCTATGAATGTAACTGCATTACACAAGAACATCAAGTCTGAATTTTAAGCTTCATGTGCCATGTTGTGGTACATAAAAGTTTAAAGACCTGCACTTCTTCTACAAAAGAAGACAGGACTATTTTATGAAGCCAAAAAAATCCCAAGAACTTAATAAGAGATTCTGTTGAAATAACTACTTCAATATGCTTATATTTCTCCTGTTTTCCATGAATAAAAAAATCATATAAGTAAGCAAGAGCCAAGACCACCTTGGCACAACCTCTAGAATGCGGCTTCTCTAGGATCTCTGACCATCTGCTGTCCAAATCACTACCATCACTCTTGCTGACAGACTGAAATTCTTCAATTGCTCTCTCAACTTCAGACGCTCCCCAAAGTTCATGCACAACTGTTTTAGCATCATCTACCCTCCCGGCCTGAGCAGAAGTTCTAGAGTTTTTTAAAGTGGAAAGCTTATAGAATGTCAGACAGGGAAAAAACAAAGTCCTATCCTACCTTGCACAGCCAGCGTGGACTATCAACGGCAAACTGCATGCCAAGTGCAACAAAAATGCCAGGTATACTTGCAATATAGAGAATAGTCCTCCACCTGAAAAATAGTTCCTAGTAAATATTATTTGGAAAATGACTTTTTGTTCTCAATTAATAATTGCAACAATAACAAACAAAGCCTTTTCTCCCTAAATAGAGTCGGCAATATAGATCAATCAACGCCAACGTATTCAATCTCTTTTCATTTTTAATGTTAGATTGTTAATAGTTAAATCCATCCTAATAGTTTTTCCTATTGTTTTCTTTGGTTTTCCCTTACCTCTAATTATTGAACTATCTTTCATTTGGTCAACTCTTCGTAATATTAAACCACACAATTCTATCTCCTAATTTTGTGGGATATATTTTCAAAACCACTTAAATTTTAATAACTTATCCTGAAATATTTAGGAAGTAGTTGCAAATTATTTTATTTTTATTCTCCAATATTTGAGGAAGTAGTCAAAAATATTATTTTATTTTTACTCTCCTTATCTTAGGAGTTTGTTGCAGGAGTTTACGTTACTCCTTTGTATTGTAACAGTATCATAATAGAATGGACGCTTGCAGCATATTTATGATATCAGAGCTGATGTAGGACAAGATAGAATAGAAGAGATTATGGGGGAGAAAAGAAAGAAAGGAGGGAGAGGAGAAAGGGGGAGGAAATTGATAGACGAAAGGAGGGAGAAGAGAATGAAAGGGAGAGAAAGGAGAAATGGAGGGAGGAGTGAGAACAAACTTTTAAAATTATATTCTATTCATCAAGTCTAAGTACAGGATAGATAGGGCCACATATATATAGAGAACCCAAGTCAAAAGCATTAAAGCCAAATTACAATTTTCAAAACAGTTATAAAAGCAAATACATTTTCAAGATAGTAATAAAAGCAAGCACATTCCCAACAATACTTTTAGTCAAACTCTAATATTTCCTAGGTAATCATTTATTTCTTTTTCTTTTTTCTAGATAGCAATAATTCTTTTCTTCTTTCTAAAATAGGTTTTCCAATATTTTTATCATTATTTGATTCTCCATCATTCTCCCCGACTGAAAAGAACTCTCCTCTGGAGAGTAAAAGTGCTTGTAATACTCTAGCAAGTCAAGGTGCGAAAAATTCATCTTCAGTGTTCTATGATAATAGTAACATCCAAATTTGAGGTCAAGTGCTTGGTATGGTGGCTGAAAAAAAATGCGTTTTGGCTATGGAAGTAGCACTTTGTGTATTCCAGTGACTTTTAAAAGTGTTTTAGCAACTTTGGAACAATGGGAGTGGGTGGAAAGAGGTTAGGCTCTTATACCAAATTGATGTAGGACAAGTTAGAATAGAAGAGATTATGGGGGAGAAAAGAAAGAAAGGAGGGAGAAGAGAAAGGGGGGAGGAAATTGATAGACGAAAGGAGGGATAAGAGAATAAAAGGGAGAAAGGAGAAATAGAGAGAGAAGTGAGAACAAACTCTAAAAATTATATTCTATTCATCAAGTTTGCTTACAAAAGAGAGAGGGTTGAATATATATATAGGCACCCCAAGTCAAAAGCATTAAAGTCAAATTACAATTTCCAAAACAGTTATAAAAGCAAATACATTTTCAAGATAGTAATAAAGCAAACACATTCCCAACAATACTTTTAGTCAAACTCTAATATTTTCTAGGTACTCATTTATTTCTTTATTCTTTTTTCTAGATAGCAATAATTCTTTTCTTCTTTCTAGAACAGATTTTCCAATACTTTCATCATTATTTGATTCTCTATCACTCATCTATTGTGGAATAGAATCACTTTTATGTCTTCCTTATGGGCTTCGTCGAATGGTCTGTTTAGAGGAATGTCTATAATGGATATCCAAAGGGACTGGAAGGCCCTATTAAGCTAATGTTTTAGGTTTCTTTTGTTTCTCTTCCTTTTTTCGCTATTCTCAAGGACTACTTGTTTTCATATTTGTAATCTTCTTTATTTAATACAATTTCTTTTTCTATCAAAAAAAAGTTACATTACCAGTTTGTGAAATGGGGATGATATTACCACTTTTTTATAGAAAAAGAAATTGTATTAAAGGAAAAAGAAAATTACAAAGACGAGGACAAACAGTCATCAAATATAGGAAAAATGAAAACCAGCAAAAGAAAACCTAAAACATTAGCTCAATAGAGCTACTATTGAGACAAACATTGGCATATGATGTGTAGAGCTGCCCATGCTGCATGCGCTGTTTCGGCAGAAGCTACTGTTGAGGCAAACGTTGGGTCTGCAGAGGTGAGAAGGGCATTTTGTATGAATTGATCCTGCCTAAACCAAGCTAGAAAGGTTGAGTCTTGATTGCCAAGTGCTGGCGTTGAACCATCAAGATGTCCAAAGAGGTTGTGGCCTCTCATGAGCAGAGAGACTTGAGCTTTCCATAGGGCAACATATTGAGGACCACTGAGTTTTATGGGAAGTTGTGTGACTGGTTTAAATTGGACGATTGTACCTGTCATTCCAATGATGTCGTCTGCATTGACAACGATGGTTGTTGCATTAGCTGTTTGGTTTGTGGCAGCCATGGTTGAGAATTAGGTTTGAAGTGTCAAGAAGAATAAAATAGGGATTTGATCGTCGGGCAGCAACGCTCTCGATGGAGAATCAAATAATGATGAAAGTATTGGAAAACCTATTCTAGAAAGAAGAAAAGAATTATTGCTATCTAGAACAAAGAATAAAGAAATAAATGAGTACCAAGGAAATATTAGAGTTTGACTAAAAGTATTGTTGGGAATGTGTTTGCTTTTATTACTATCTTGAAAATGTATTTGCTTTTATAACTGTTTTGGAAATTGTTGTAGAATGAGAGAATTTGCTATATATCTTATTATGAAAATAGTGTAGGTATTTACACAAGAGGGAAAAACCTATTCTAAGAAATAAGAATAAATACAATTGATTCCTAATTGACGGGCTAAATCATATCCTAATGATTCTAATTGATTTACAACATAAATCTAGAATATTCTCAACACTCCCCCTCAAGCTGGAGCATATAAACCATAGGCACCAAACTTGTCACATAGGTATTTTATCTGAGGACCTCTAAGAGACTTAGTGAAGATATCTGCCAGCTGATCATTCGAATTGACAAATCGAGTAGCAAGACATCCTGATTGAATTTTCTCTCTAATAAAGTGACAATCAATTTCAATATGTTTGGTCCTCTCATGGAACACTGATTCGAGGCAATGTGCATAGCTGCTTGGTTATCACATACCAACTCCATTTTATCTATGTCTCCAAATTTCAACTCTTGAAGAAGTTGTTTCAACCATAGGAGTTCACAAGTTGCTAATGCCATAGCACGATACTCAGCTTCTGCACTAGACCTTGCAACTACATTTTGTTTCTTACTTTTCCAAGAGACTAGATTACCACCGATGAGAACACAATATCCAGATGTGGATCGCCTATCATCTGGTGAACCAGCCCAATCAGCATCAGTAAAGCCAATAACTTGGGAGTTCCCCTTGTCCTCATACAATAATCCCTGGTCTGGCGGTCCTTTGATATAGCGAAGAATACGAACAACTGCATCCCAATGACTATTACATGGTGACTGTAGGAACTGACTGACTACACTCACAGCAAACGATATATTTGGACGAGTGATAGTGAGATAATTAAGTTTTCTCACGAGTCTTCGATATCTTTCAGGATTGTCTATCAACTCCCCCTGTCCAGAACAGAGTTTGACATTTGGATCCATTGGAGTTTCAACTGGTTTACAATTTATCATGCCCGTTTCCTCTACAAGTCAAGTGCATACTTCCATTGTGAAATGGCCACACCAGAACTAGATTGGGCAACCTCAATACCCAGAAAATATTTAAGTTTCCCTAGATCTTTGGTTTGGAAGTGGTTATACAGATGTTGTTTGAGTTGGGCAATGCCTAAATCATCATTGCCTATAATATCATCCACATAAGCGACTAGGTATATGCACTTGCCATTTGATGTATGGCGAAAGAAAACCGAGTGATCAGCTTCACTACGAGTCATCCCAAAATCTTGAACCACAGAACTGAATCGGCCAAACCAAGCTCTTGGTGATTGTTTGAGTCCATAAAGAGAACGACGAAGTTGACATACTTTCCCACTCCCCCTGAGCAACAAAACCTGGTGGTTGCTCCATATAGACCTCTTCTTCCAATTCACCATGGACGAAGGCATTCTTAATATCAAGCTGATAAAGGGGCCAATGATGAATGGCCGCAATTGATAAGAAGATACGAACGGAAGCAATTTTGGCAACAGTGGAGAATGTATCACCATAGTCCAAGCCAAATATCTAAGTGTAGCCTTTGGCCACCAATCGAGCTTTTAGGCGTTCAACTGTACCATCGGGACCAACCTTAACTGCACAGATCCATCGGCAACCAACCAGAGATTTTCCAGAAGGAAGAGAAAGCAAGCCCCATGTACCATTAGAATGTAAGGCAATCATCTCATCAAGCATGGCTTGCCTCCAACCCGGATGTGCAAGAGCTTCATCTGTAGTCTTAGGGATAGAAATAGAATCTAAAGAAGACACAAACGCATTATATGGACTAGATAAACGATGATAGCTCAAGAAATTGTAAACAGGGTGAGGATTACGAGTAGAACGAATTATGAGTGACAATCGGAGGACTAGTGGATGGCAATTGGACCGGAGCAGCGGGTTATTCAGACGAAGGCAAAGAGTCAAGAAGAGTAGCTGTGGGCTGAGGACAAGGACGGCGATGATATGTCAGGAGATGAGCACTAAGGACTTTAGGTTTTAGGGCTGGAAGGAGAAAACACAGCCAGGAGGGAAGCTAAAGGTTAAAGGTTTTAGGGTCGAAAGGAAAAAAATCCAAGAAAGAAGCTACCGAAGGATCGGTAGGCTCTGATACCATGTAGAATGAGAGAATTTGCTATATATCTTACTATGAAAATAGTGTAGGTATTTATACAAGAGGGAAAAACCTATTCTAAGAAATAAGAATAAATACAATAAATACAATTGATTCCTAATTGATAGACTAAATCATATCCTAATGATTCTAATTGATTTACAACATAAATCTAAAATATTCTCAACAATTGTAATTTGGCTTTAATGCTTTTAACTTGGACTCTCTATATATATGTGGCCCTCTCTATCCTGTACTTAGACTTGATGAATAGAATATAATTTTAAAAGTTTCTTCTCACTTCTCCCTCCATTTCTCCTTTCTCCCTTTTATTCTCTTCTCCCTCCTTTCATCTATCAATTTCCTCCTCCCTTTCTCTTCTCCCTCCTTTCTTTCTTTTCTCCCCCATAATCTCTTCTATTCTGTCTTGTCCTACATCAATTTGGTATCAGAGCCTAAATACTTTCCAACCACATTCACTGCCTGACCTTTCCTTGAAAATTACCATGAAAGGCTATAAGCAAAAAATCATAAAGAGCTTAGACAACCTTGAGGTTGCTCAAAAAGAAAAGACAGCGCATATGAACCGTTATTTGATGAAATGATGGGTATCATCAAACTGTTGAGTAGTCAATTGACTAGAAAAATAGTTGAAGATCCTGTTAAAAATCAAGTTGAATCTAAGAGCCCACATCAAGCCTTAATTTTGGAACACCAGTCTAGTGTTCTTGAAGAGAGCATAATCATTGATATTGTGGAGCCCCATGAGTTCCCTTCTGATATTGAAGATGAAACAATAGGTCTAAACCAAACAATTCATCAATCAGGGGATCAGATAAAGGGTCCTCACCTTCCTCAGTTTCCTACTCCTTTTCCTTGGGGGTTGATTCTCCAGCGCAAGGTGATTCGGCCTTCTTCTTCCGCTTCCTTTTCCAATACCTTGACTTCTTTCTTTTTCTCAATCTAGGAGTTCCCTTCCCCGTAATTTGTGAATTTTTTGCTAGCCCCAATAGTTCTTCCATTGTATCATCTTCAAGCAAAAGATCAAGGTACTCTGTACAAAGAGGGTCAGTTAACAAGATATTTAGGGTTTCTATTTATTGCGGCACCCAGATCAAGTAGTGCTCCATTAAGAGTTATTTTCCCTATTTTGCACAGGATCATAAAAGATCCCGCATCTTGACATTTACTGGAATTTGTGGCTTAAAGAGTGCCGACACATTCGAACTTATCTACACCTTAGCATTAGGCTTGAACCTTCTCTTATTGGTGTAGAGTTCCTTAAGAACTTTCATGTACTTAGGCATCTTTTTTACCAGTTCCAGGAGTGGTATATTGACTTCTAATTTGGAGAAAAGCTCCAACGCCTCTTCATCTTGTTTGGCCTCTTTGGTCTTTCTACTCATGTTGAAGGCATTGGGAAAAGGGAGTTTGCTTATATCAATCTCCTTCCCTTTTCCCTTTGAGCTTTCTCCTCCCTCAGGTGAGTTCCCCTTGTTGTGTTTGGTCTCCTCCTTGCTAGGGTCCTTGTTTTCTTGCTCTGCTTCTGTATCCTCGTTCTCGGTTCCTTCTTCCTTCTTCCCGTCACCTTCAGTAGCAACGGTTTTCTTTTTTGCTAAAAGCTCCATTTCTCCCCTTCCTTCACAGCTGATTCCTTTCGATCCTTCAGCGCCGTCTTCTACTCCTCTTCCACTTGGCCTTCTTCTCCTCCAGTGACCACCTTCCCACTTCTCAAGTTAATGGCATTCAACGCCTTGGGTTTAGTCACCGTGTTTGACGGTAATGCTCCTCCACTGCGCGCTTGTTCGACATTTTGGGTATTTGCCCACTGGGTGACAAAATTAAGTTATCCTGTTTTGAGCGAGTTGTTCCATTTTTGCCATTACATTACCAAGGACTGTCTCTGTGCGTCCAACTATAGCCTCCATCTGAGAATTGACAGTAGCTTGCTGCTGGTTCATCCGAGTTCTCACGTCCTCGATCTCCTTTGAGAAGTTTATATTCTACTCAATAGGAACTATTGTGGTGGTGGGGTTGCTCGATCTTTGTAGAGATGTTCCCTGCAAATTAAGACCATTAGTGAAGTTACCTCTTGTTTAGTTGTTACCTTGATTTCCCCATCGAAAATTAGGGTGATCCCTCCACCCAGGGTTATAGGTGTTGGAGAAGGGATCCCTCTGTTGATATGCCCATTTCTAGGAAAAAGTGCATTCACTTCCTCGACTTGATGAGGGCCATCCACAATTGCGTGCATGGAGGAATCACATATGGTGCAACTTGCTGCTACCATTGCCAATGGTTGAGGTTGGGATTGGGTGCTATTAGGTGCTACCTCTAATTTTTTTGAGCTGCCCACACCACTTTCTTCCTTTATTATGTCTTCCTCAGCCCTCTGTATGTGATTAGTCATTGATGGATAATTTCAATGGACAGGTTTAGGAAATTTAATAAAACTATTCAACCAAAGGTATCTATGCTCCTTGTATGTCCAATAGTTTGTGCTCTCCAATAAAACCCTTTCCATAAATCTATCATACAAACAAAAGTGAAGTTCCATGAGCCAACAAGAGAAAACAAACAAAAAGAATCTCACCAATGTGGATCAACTTCAGAAGGGATTCCCAGAAATAGTGAACTAATAATGCCAAGACATGTGCCAATTTGACATAAGGACCCTAGTGCACCTCTGTATTTTGTTGGAGCAACCTACAGCACATATGGAAGTAAAATGAAATGAGTAACAAGTACTTACTATTGATGTCTCGAAATTTCCTTCCTTTACATCATAATAAGAATTGAGCAAGTATATCACGTTCCCTATAATTTTGTAAAAAGTAGGATTTCACTTTTCTGTTCTGAGTAAGTGTAGGATATAGAAAAATAACGTGGACTCTCTATGAGGCATAGAAATACACCCAACATGATTGGAAAATTCGGAAATTAAAAAGTACATAAGCTAATGTTGAAATCATCAAGTACCTCAGATATATAAATTGGAACAAGAACTGTATTCACACCTATACCTAGACCAACAAGAAATCTTCCCCCAAGTATCTCATCCAATGAGTGTGCTCTTGCACTGTCACAAAAAGAGAAGAAAAATGATAGACATCCTTCTAACGAAGCAACTATATTATCTTAAATGAAAGTGCTTAGAATCTGAGGGCAAAATAGGTTTTGAATGTCAACAAGATTGTAAAGTCAAGCATGATATTATCATCTATACATCATAAGATCACATTTAGAGCACAAGGTTACGAATTATAGATCCGTTTAATAGTACTAAAGTAGAGCACCTTAATCCGCTAGACATCCTTCAAACCACTGAAGAGAAAGCACTCCACAAAAATTGAAGAATGAGAAAAACGACAAAAGCAAGTGAATATCTATTCTAGTCCCCAATGGTCAGTTGCAATAGCTAAATAGTCAATAGTCTTGGATAACATTCAGGAAAAGAAAAATACAAGCCTTTTCAATTTAGGGTCTAAGGAAAAATAGAAAATGAACATAGAAAGATCCAAAAGTAGCACAATGCTTACCAAAGAACAAAGCACGGCTATAAAAGTTAACAAAAAAGTTTGACACGAGATTAATCAACCTGAAAAATGCTCAACTTGACATTCTAAAATTCTTTCCCCTTTTTATACTAGTGCTAAATAAACTATGTCAGAAAATTAATAAAATAAAGAAGAGTCAACTTTTTAAGCATCATTAGAGTGCTTAATGAAAGAAACTACGTATTATAAATAGCACAACCAAGCTATTACAAATAATTTCAACAATGACAACATACCTTGAGAAATAACTCATACACTCATAGTAAATTTAAAAGGTGTCACATTCATTTCAATGTCCAGGGAAAGATTACAAGTCTGCTGATATCATAAATTGCATAATGATGTATATTACCTTAAAATTGCACCAACAACTAAGGGTATTGCAGCAATCTGAAATGTGCGTCGACAACCAAGTTTATCTACCAGAGAACCGGTGCTAATGCTCCCAATAAACGCACCAGCAATGAAAATGCTAACCACAAGTCCCTCAAGGATTGAGTTCCCCTCAAAACCAAGTTCCTGAGCAATGGAAACAATAGGACCATTCATGACTCTGCACGAAACACGTTCCAGTTCAATAAATACTTTAATGAGGCCAGAAAATCAAAAACCAAAATACCATCAAAGTTTAGTAATCGATTAGATTGTGCATCAGTTTTCAATATTAAAGAACATAGATATGTGCTTTAGTTTTGTCGGTCAACAGTCAATACTAATCAAGTAATCACATATTCTTGCTTTAAGCAACATATTATCATTCTGGAAATTTAGGTTACAAGCTACATGAAATAGTGATGTAGAATGGGAAGAAAAACCCAACGAACACAACCAAAAAGTTTATCGAATAAAATAATAAGAGATAAAATCCTAACTACCAAGTTATATGCCTTTATCTAGGCAACACAGCCAAACCAAGTTATATGCCTTTATCTAGACTAATACTCAACATATCCTTACTAAACAAAAGCATTACTAGAACTCTACTCAACTCTGTTTTAAAATATCTTACAACTCAATGTCCCCAAAAAAGAAATTTAAACGCCAAATTGATTAACAACCCTTAATTCCTAAATATACTTACATTGTAAATGAACCAATATAATATATTAGAGATTGTAATAAAAATATTCACAAATCTTCACTTAAACATCTTAAGCTTTTGGGTGAACTGGTCTGACATGTCATTTGATCTTCACGATCTAAGAATTTTAAAGTTCAACTCACAACTTCCCTTCTTGTCAATTGAACTTAACATATTATATCCCCATAGTATTGAACTATTGATAGTACTTTTTATATACAATTCAATCAAGATAGTGGTACCCATAAATAATTTATAACTTCTTTTCAATCTCTACTAGAACTTCGGTTCTCAAATAGATTATGGCACTGTTGATATTTCATTTAAATACAACTCTGTAGTCATTTCCAAGCATTTCCTTCAACCATAAACTAACAAGAGAGAATATAAAACAGAAATAGAAAGCTCCAAAATTTTTAATAAAAAAAAAAAACTCACCCAATATGATACCCAAACACAAAATTGGACATTGAAGCAACCAGAACGTGAGGAAGAGCATTTAACCATCCCAAATCAGAATTTTCACCTTTACCCTTTTCCGGAATTGAGGGTTTTCCTTCATCTGCAACAATCATAAGTCAAGCTCAGTAAACAAATAATCCGAAAAAGAATACTTGATAGAATGGGTGACAAGCAGTCTAGGACCTCGGGTATCAGTCTGTGTCTCCGGGAGCTGCTTCTTCGCTGCTGAAACCTTGAGCTTACGAAGTCGATTGGGAAATTCGAGAGCATAGAGTTTGGTTTTGGAGAAGGAAAAGGCAAGCGGATTCGATTTTGGAGAACCAATGAGGGTCGCCGGCACCGGAGCAAGGCGTTGGTGAAGAGCTGTAGCCACCCACATCGGATCTCATATAACGGCGGCTTCGTTTTCCAAAACTGGAAAATAACAAAGCTAATGTCAAGCTCTTCAGCGCACGTGCCTGGCCACGTATGTCACAGCTGTTTGTCCCCAGGTGTTTGTTGCTTGAAATGGAAAAAGAGATGGAGTTTGATGAAATCATCTTTCTATAATTCTATATGTCTTTTTTTTTTTTTTCCAAATATATATTGGTAAGATGAAATTGGAATTAAATTATTTGAATTAAAAATATATTTAGTATGATAAGATGAAATTAAAAGTTTGTAAAAGAATGTAAGGTAAGAAGACTAATTTGTCCCTCAATAAATATTAAATAATTATTTTTCTTTTAAATTTATTTTTTAAGTATATAATTATTTTTTTATATTCAAAAACATTAATTATTTATATTCAATAAATAATTATAAAAAAATATTAATAAATAATTATAAAAATAAAAAAAATAGTAGGAGCAACATTATCAATAGCAAGGGCAGAAGAGAGAACGTGAGAGATAGAGAGAGAGAGAGAGACAAAGGACATGTGAGAGAGAGAGAAGAGAGAGTATGGGTAAAATTGTCATTTCTTCCCAATTCCATCTATAAAATATAGAATTCAATTCAAAAATTTTTATACATTCACAAATTCCACATAATCCAATTCCAATTTCACATTTGCCCAACCAAACTAAATAATTCATTAAAATATCTACAATTCCTCATAGAATTCAAATATATGCCCTCCCAAACACAGCCTCAAGGTTAGGGATGATCATGGGTAGGGTACTATATTCCTCAGACCCGGACCCGGACTTGAGCGGGTATCAAAATCAACCCCATCCCGAACTCTACGAATAGTCAAATCCCCATACCCGGACCCAGACCCATAAAAATTTTAAATAAATTATTATTTTATTAATATAAAATTTATTTTTTTCAACTTTTTCATCTCTAATCACAAAAAATAAAATAAAAAATCAAATCATAAATATAAATGTACTATTAAATTACTTTAATATTTATAAAATATTTAACATTTTTTCTTAGAATTAAATATTTTCTCAACATAAAAAAGTTTTAAAATATTATTTTTTAGATATAAAAATAAATAATTACTATTGCGGGTAAGGTATGAGTAGGGTACCTCCTTACCCGAACCCGTTGACGTTGTACTCGGACCCACACTCAGACCCACAGGGGTAAAATTTCAGGGTACACATTGGGTACAGGGATATCATTATAAACATTTTTTTAATATTAGTGTAACTGTCAGTTTTTGTTCAGACAATTCATAATGTGAAATAAGGATCGCAAGGGGTCGTAACCTTGGGGGACTTGTCCTTAGGTGATGACCTAGGTGCCTACGTATCCTTATAGAGGGATCAAAATCCACGTAATTTGAGGAAATGACGTCCATAGGAGCCGTTAGGTAGGAGTGTTACTTGTAGTGGCCGTGTGCGGCTATGACGTGTAAATTGTTCCGGGCGGGCGAGCCACCTGTTGGAGGTACCTCGTTTGTAGAGGTTGAGAGAGAAAGAGAGCGAGTGTATCTCGTGAGGGAAGGTATGTGTTGATATCTGTATCGTATTGCATAATCGTTATATATATATATCTCTCTCAAGTCCCCCAAGTGAGGGATATTTATACTTGAGGTAGAAGAAGAACGTGGTCGACCCACGTCCCTGTACATGGGACTCGACCCACGATCTTGGGAGTTCCCCCACATCCCTATTGCGAGGAGGATACGTAGGTGGGCAAGGAAAGAGGCCACATTCGGGGCCATCCAGCGATGCCACATGTCACTGATCTGTGGTCTGGTTAACCTTCTAGAAGACCAGCGCCACGTGTCATAAGGAAGGAATATTATGGAATTACATAAGTCCCCAAGTTTATGGGTGCTGGGCGTTGAGGATCCTTGGTCTATCAGGACTCGTTTTACCTCATAGTTTGCTACGACTGCAGTTAAAACCATGGGATCATTGTGAGTTGGTCGTCTTTGTAGGTTCGAGAGGTCGAACGTGATCGGATCTTTGAGATCTTCATCTTTCTTTCTTTCTTTCTTTCTTTGTGGAGGTAATCGAGGGGGAGTATAGAACATTCTAGTCGCTTCTTGTTTTGGGGTTGCGAGGCAGTCCCCTTTTGTAATCCTCCTAAGATGACGTTAATGACCCCGCGAGGGGTTTGTTGTTCGTTGTTGTCCTTCGACTGTTCCACGTGGAGATTGTCTAGGTCCTTGATGTACCTTCTTAGCTGCCCTTTTCGTATTAAGTCCTCGATCTGATCCTTGAGATGTATGCAGTCATTAGTCTCGTGCCTGTAGTCCTTGTGGAACTGGCAATATTTGGACTTGTCTATGGGCTTCCTAGTTTTTCGTCTCTTCATCTGGGGAGGGAAACTGAGCATGTCGGAGTGGTAGATTTCTTCTAGGACTCCGATGTGAGAATTGTTGAGGGGCGTGTAACTGGTGAATTGTCCTCTGGGGGGTGATTGAGGTCGCAGTGGCGAGCGCTTCCTGCTGTTTTTCTCCTTAGGACTTTGATTTTCTTCTGTTCATTTTTCTTTCTTCTTCTCCGATCGCTCCAAGTCAGTTCGGCTCACTAAGAACTTCCTCATCTTGTCTTTTGCAATGTGGGCGTTCTCCTCTTGGACTTACCACTCTGCCCTGTCCATCAGCTCTTGTAGAGTGGATACTGGGCATCTGTTGAGTTCACCGTAGAATTGGGAACACTTGAGGCCTTGTTTGATAACAAAGAAGGCGACCGCATCTTGGATGCGCATGACTTGGAGTGAGAGTTTTGTAAATCGTGCCAAGAAGGCTTGTAGTGTCTCTCCTTCTTCTTGGTGAAAATCGATGAAGGAATCTTCATTTTCTGGTACTCTTTGCTATTGGAGAACTGAGTGAGGAATTTCTGAGCCATCTGCTTGAAACTATGGATTGACTACGTGGGTAGCAATGAGAACCATCTTAGGGCTACCTCTTTCAGAGTGGATGAGAAAACTCGGCATTGATATCCGTCTGTCATACCGAGTATCGACATTGCTAAGTTAAAGGTATTGAGGTGGTCTTGTGGGTCTGTCTCTCCTCCATAGGACTCTATGTGGAAAGACATCTTGAAGCCCATGGGAGCGTGCTCATTCATAACCTATTGAGTGAAGGGATGTCATCCTCTTCCTTGGAAGTCGAATTCGGGCCACTGGTATTGGCCTGGGTAGACCGTGGATGTCCCATAGGGAGCATACGAGTTGTAAGGGGCTGCCCATGGCATGTGCAGGTAGGAGCCTGGTGGATAGTTTGGGACAGGGGGTCGCGGATAATCAGTAGGCGGACGCACTGCTTGCCTGGCGACCATTATTGGTCTCATTTGAATGATTGGTGGATGAGCTGGTGCGGTGAGCAATAGTCGAGCGAACTCCATCGGGAGAGTTCCTAACTGTATAGAGGGCACTGGTGGCAGACTGGTTATTCCTGGTGCTAATATGTTTGGTGGACCTACGAGAGCTGGCGCTGGAGTGTTGTGCAACGTTGCTGTCATTTAGGTATCTATACTTGCTTGGGGGAGGCCTCGTACACTTCCCCTTCTCGTTGACGTATTGATGCAATCTTGGCTTCTAGTCGGACTATTTCGTTTTCGTGTGCAGCTCTTGCTGGATCCACCGATCCTTGGGTGCTACCAAGCGAGCATGGACTATGCGGCATGCCATAAGGGTGTTGGGAGCATGTTTCCTCCCTAGTTGCTGGTGCTTGGATGATGTTTTCCGCAATAGTCACCTGGGATGCCGTGACATTTTGCGGTTGATCTGCGACCGAAGTTCCTGCCTCCACTGGAATGGCGTCGGTCATTCCCTGCCGGTTCCGTGCACTTCGTCTTGGAGCACTTACGTCGATTATGACAGTCGGTGCATTTGGATCAGCCATTCGTGGAAGCTACCAATAGAGAGATTTAAAATGGAGAATGGATTTTCTGAGTTAGGTGTATACTCCTACTCCCCAAAAAATGATTGTCGTTTAGCGCCGAGATGCGCAAGGCATTGCGGTCTAAGAAGGACCGCGGTGGGCGCCAATATAACTGGACAAGTCCCCAAAGGTTATGACCCCTTGCAGTCCTTATTTCACATTATGAATTGTCTGAACAAAAAATGACAGTTACATATATATATATATATATATACAATCTTCAAAAGATATAAAGTCAAGAATCTTCGGGCCAAAAAAAAAAGTCAAGAGTCAATTTTTAAATATAACTGTCCTAGTTTATTAAAAAATTTAATTCTAAAATAATTGTTTGTTTTTATAAAAATTAAATCTCTACATATAGCTGCTACACCTTTTTTTATAATAAATAAATAAATTCTTATAAATTAAATATAAATTTGTAAATTTGAATTTAAATTTAAACTTCAATTAATATAAAATCAAATTAAATTTTTTTTATAATTTAAATTGATATCTATACTATAAAAAAGGAAATAAATTCATGTGCCAATCTATATATATAACTGTCTTACTTTCTTAAAAAAGCTAATTCTTAAATAACTTTTCACTTTTTATAAAAATTAAATATATCTACGTATAACTACCACACATTTTTGAAAAAAAGGTAAAATAACTACCATCTTCATATAAAATTTAACTAATTTTTAAAAATTAAATAGGCCATATGAAAGATATACGTCGAGTTAGAGAACTTTTGGCTTTAATTAAAAATAGGCTAGTCCAGTCCAACCTTATAAAGAATAAGGCTAAACTAAGCTAGGGCCGAGATGGGCCAGACTAATCCATTTTTATTTTTTATGGTACATTTTATTTTATTTTTAATTTTTATATACAGAAGACATTTTATGATTTTCACTTTAAATCAAATCATATTAAGTTTTTTGGATTTCTTTTAATTCATCTCATTACTTTAATTCATATTTTATCATTTATTTGTGATTTTGGGTGAAGACTATGCAAACATTTTTCCAAACTCCTTGTGAGTTCTCTCAACTTATTCCCCTTTCTTCATTTTCCATACATAAAAGGACCAGGAAACCATAGCTTCAATCCTCTTATATCAAGATTTTGCCCCTAACCAAGTGTTTTTTAGATTTATCATACCCCTACCAATAGAACCCTAGTTCCCTCACCGTAGAACCCTAACACATTTATTTAACGCTAGCTTCAGCCTGCCCAAGCTATAACTCTCACCGAGTTCCAATATTTGCTCATCATTACTTTTTTCCCTTAGAGATTGGTGCTGATAAGTACGCCTGCGTATCTTCGATATGATCATTTAATGCTGCACAATCTCAACGCTTCAGGCACAACGCCTAATTTATGTCGCGTGAGTATTTAATATATGCGCTTTACATTGAATCTCCTTCTTTGTTGCTTCAGCTGCTCAATTCGTCCAATAGTTTAATTGCTTGGCTATAGAGCTATTACTCCACTATTTTTAGCTGGGTTTGTCTAGCCGTAATCTTTCTCTAAGATCCTCAATCTTAGCTTTGATGGCGGGGTTTTGATGCATTCTGATAGGATAAGCTCCAATTATTATTGCTTATCGTGATTTTATCCTATTATCTTATGGGGACTCGTTTCCACTAATTGCTTTTTCCTACCCTTGCTTCTCTGAATGCTTCTTGCTGTAATCTCTAGTGAAGATTCACATTCTTAGGCATTTATGATGGGAATTTTCTTCAATCTCATTGGCTAATTTTCCATCATTAGTCTATTCTCATAGTATCTCTGAGCCTCTTTCTTCTTTGATTTGTGTCCCACCCTCTAAGAATGCAAATAGGCTTTAACTACAACACTCCTGAGGTTCTATTAATACCTCCAGTAATGTCAAGAAAAAGGCATCGACCTCCTCACCTTGAAACTTATCCAATATCTCTGCCTTCAAAAATCTCCAAACCTTCAATGGTGAAAAACAATTACTGTGAAATTGCCTGGCTCGATTCCAGTGACTCTGAAATAAGTGATGCTGAAGAAATTAGAAACCCTGATAATCCTATCACCAGACCAACCCCCACCCAGACCAGCCAACGCTCCCATTGTTGATATTGAGCAAGACTATATTCAAGCCAACAGAGCCTTTTGGCATAAATGCCTTATTGCTGTCCTTATAGATACTCGTCCTTTCAAAGTGGTGAGACTCTAGAGTATCATTGACCACTTTTGGCTCTTAAGGGGCCTTGTGAAAGTGGTGGGAGGCCACCATAACAGATTTGTCATACAGTTTGAAGTTGAGGAGGACATGCAACAAATACTAACTGAGGGACCTTGGTCGGTCCAGGGGGGCTTATTAATAGTCTTCCCATGGGAACGCAATATTGTACTGCGCCAAATAATGGTCAACAAAGTCTCTGTTTGGGTGCAACTTTGGGATGTTCCCCTTGAATACCAAACTCCCTTAGTGGCACACCGAATGGATCTCTTTGTCCTTTGCTCAAATGTGCTTTCGAGTTACCTCAACCAAGCTCATACCTTAAAATTGATCCAAGGTCCTAAAATTTGTAGGCAGATGAGCCCCATAAACCACCTGTTTTATGCGGATGACCTTCTTCTGTTCTTTCAAGCGAATCAGCTTACTTGTACTAGAGTGGAGTGGCTTCTTAGATGTTTTGGGCAGGCCTTAGGATTATTTATGAATAAAGAAAAGTCTGAACTTAAGTTCAGCCCCAATACTTCTCCTGAAAGCCAACATCAAATGTTTCTTGCTCTTAACTGTCAGATTGTAAATCACCTTGGCAAATATTTGGGCGGTTTTATTGACGGTCCTAACCCTAACAAACAAAATTATGCCTTCATCATCTCTTGCCTTCAACAGAGACTCACAGGTTGGAAATCTTCTATGTTATCTCAAGCAGCTCGCTATACCCTTATTCAGTCTGTTCTTGCGGCTATCCCTATATATATGATGCACTTCACTGCCTTAACTGACAAAGAGGCAAGATCATGTGACTCTATTATCAGTAACTTCTTTTGGGGTAACTGGGGTGAAAGGGAAACCCCTCATCTCATTGCTTGGAACAAGATTTGTAAGAATAAACATCAAGGTGGCTTAGGAATTCGCAGTACTAAACTAATGAACCAAGCCATTTTAGGGAAACAGTTGTGGAGAATGTTGTCAAACCAAAACTGCCTGATGAGTCAAATCATGAGAAGTAAATATATGGCCCCCTCTAGTCAAACTGAATTCAAGAAGTTTATAATGCTTCCCCTCTATGGAAAAAACTCTAGAAGAATGTCCACATTGTAACTGATCACTTGAAATGGCGGGTTGGTAATGGGGAAAGCACCTGGCTTTCTGATAAGAATTGGGTTCAACCTGATCATCAAACCCAAGGTTTGGAAAAGGTAAATCACCTTATCATAGCTGGGCGTTCGTGGGATTTTGATAAATTAAGGACACTTTATAACAGGGAAGAAATTATTCAGGTTAGTCGCATCAATATTTCCCACACAAACAGGCACGACAGAATAATTTGTCTCTCACTCCTCATGGGAACTATGATGTTAAAACTGCTTATGACTACCTTTCCTCTTCGAAGAATCTTCATTCAAGCAAATCCACTAATTGGAAGGAGTATTGGCGTCTTAATATCCCCAATAAAATCCTGATGTTTTGGTGGAAGACTCTTCATGGAGGATTACCTCTTAGACACAATCTCACCAGAAGAGGCTTCAGAATTGATAACGATTGTCCTTTTGGCTGCTTGAATGATGAAACTGATGTCCACTTGTTTAAAGAGCGTCAATTTGCTAAAATGATTTGGTTTGGTTCGTCATTTATGATTGTAATAGACCAAATTAATCAACCCTCTATCATTGATTGGATTGATTGCCAATTCAACCAGGCTCTTCAACTTAAGGATGATCTTATGGAATCTCTAGTAAACCAAGCAATTATTATCTGTTGGAGTATCTATACCCAGATAAACCAGGTGATCTTCCAGAACGCGAAGAAGGATCCACTTGAAGCTATCCATAGGGTAGTTCAAGTTAGCCAGAAAATGTCCATGGCCGTCAACCTCCATAAAGATTTCCCTTTCTTCTCCCTTCAGGATCGTATTGGCATCAATAGAACGCCTCATGCTCATGGTAATGGTGATCAAGGCAAGAAAGACATCTTTGTGCCCTGGACTAAAAATTCCATTCCAAGCACGAAGAAGGTTATAATTTTTTTGTTGGTTAATCATAAGCCTTACCCCATGCTCATGCTTATCATGCCACGACACATTGGTATCCTCGATAGTGTCTTACAGTGCATCCGTAGATGGATACAGATTCAAATTTCTCCTATCAACAATGTTTCAATGAGGATTCCTAACCGTATTTTGGTTAAATAGCTTTAGCGAGCGTCGCTTCCCCACCATTATTATGCGTCCGTCCTTGAGGACATTTGGTTCCTTTTATCCAATAATAGCTCTGTTTCTTTCCAGTTTGATTTACAGGTTAATTTTCCTCCCTGTTTTCAAAACGGGTGGAACATAGGTTGGTATTTTCATAACATTTTGTAACTGTTTTATTGTAATGCAAAAAAAAAGAATATTTATTTTAAAAAATTCATATTTTATCAATATATCTTATTATTTTGAATTTTAAATGAAAATAAAATTATATTGTAAACTATTTTGTAATCACTTAATAATTTAAAATATTATTTTTGATAAAAAAATTTATAAAGGGCCAGCTCAGCCTAGCTGTAAACTCTAATAGGACCAGGCTGGGCTCAAGAAATTCTAGTCCTTTAAAAACTGGCTAGTTTAGTCCTAATAAAATAGGGCTAACGAGAGCTGGAGTCGGGTTGGACTATCCTATTTTGACACTTCCAGTGGTAGCACTATCAAAACGGACCGGTCCAACACGAACCAATGATAAACGGGCCGAGCCAAGATCATTTGTGAGCGGACTTGGGAAGTGATGCACAAGGCCGTCCACAGTGGGCTAGCCTGCGAGCCACTTTGTGTGTGTGTGTTTTAAAATTTAATTTGAAAATAGAAATAATAATGTTATCATGTTTATGTTTTCTATCTATTTAACAAATAAAAGCCAACAAAATTTATTATGACAAGAAAATATATATAAACTAATGTATTTATTTTAAAAATTAATATTATTTTCACTTTAAATCAATAGTTTATTAAATTTTTATCATTATTTAAATTATTTGTACACATTGTAAGAATATATGATTTATTATATATATATATATATATACACATTTTAAACAAAAGTATATTATTTATTCAATTCTCTTTTTCTTTTTCTTTTTTTTTTTGTGGAATGGGCCAACCCGTTTAGACCCGTTTTTAAACTGGCCTATTTTTTCATGCCCAAGACTGGCCATTTAACGGGCTAGTCCACGAGCTTGATGCAACACTCATTTCTTTTCTAGTAATTAATTAAAGAGATGATTGTTAATTATGTGATTTAATTTATAAATGCTTGTGTGTGACATTGATTAATACATTAGTTGCATATAGAAATTAAAGTAAGTATTGGGAATTTTATTGAAAAGGAAATAAGGAATTGTGGGATAAAAAGAAATAAAGGTTGATGAGGAGATGCAATAGGGACTCAATCAAAAAGGAAATTCTTGAAGGAGGGCAAATACCAATTTTTCCCTAAGCCACATAAAACACTCACTAAACCCTCCATCTCCTCCATGTTGTCAAAACACACAACCAATTACCCAAAGTGAAGCCTCCAAATCCTAGGAGAGCTTGAAGAAGTAAAACTTGGTGATGGTGGATCTTGGCTAGAATCCGACGACCGGAGACCGAAGGAAGAGTTAAGGTGTCCTCTCTAGCACCCTATTCACTTTATCTTCTTCACTCAAAGTAGGTTTAGCAATCTAACCTTCATTTTTTTCTAAATCTTCATCTTGTTCTTGATGGTTTTGAAGAGAATTCTGACTTTGGTTAAAATGGAGGTACAAAAACCTTACATTGTTGATTTTATAGACTTCTATTGGATATAATTTTCTTGATTCATGGTACTCTCAAGTGTTTTGGTTCTCTCTAAGTATTATTCCTTTTTAATGACCGGATTTATTTAGTCATTTTTCTTTTTTACGTTTGTGATAAGATTTTTCACCCATACTGTTGGAAGTAGTTGCTTGGTTTATTGTTTCCTGGTTGAAGTCTTATACTGGCATTTGTATAGAACAATTTCAAATTAGGAGGGAGCTGAAAAAAAAAGGCAATAAGGACAAAAATTGCAATGAATGCTCTTGTGCCTATTCTGCACCTAGAGCTGCTATAGTGGTGGACAGTGGCCTAATATTATTACTATGAGAATAAAACATGGATAGCTATATATGTACAAAGATGTGACAATATACAAGAATAAAGAATAATGAGTAATGAATATATACATATACATATATATATATATATATATATTACCTTCCTGACAGGTGGCCATTAAATCTATCTTTGCCTTATATATATATAATTCCATAATATACTCCTATGGACACGTGTCACTAGCCTTCTAGAAGGTTATCCGAATCACAGATCAATGACATGTGGCACCGTTCAATGGCCCCGAACGTGGCTTATCCCACAATCACTCGTGTGCTCTCCCGCATTAGAGATCGTGGGTCAAACTCCTAGCTTAAGAACGTCGGTCGACCACGTTCTCCTCTACCCTAAGTATAAATATCCTTCACCTGAGAGACTAAAGAGGAGGCAACCCAGAAGCGAACAAGACAGTGCTCGCAACATAAATGTATACCACGAGATCATCGTTACCTAAAGTCTACTTAACAGACATCAGCTCATATTCACTCCGTTAACATGAAACACTCATCCTCTTGCTCTAAGAAACATTCATGGACCCTTGCTCTCTCCCTCTACCTACGAGGTAACTCCAACAGGTGGCTCGCCCGTTCGGAGAACACACACACACACGTCTTGGCCGCATACGGACACTACAGGTAACATTCCTGCCTAACAGCCACCATGGACGTTCCCTCTTCGAACTACGTGGACTTTGATCCCTACACAAGGGTACGTAGGCACCTAGGTCATCACCTAAGGACTAGTTCCCCAAGGTTATGACCCCTTGCAGTCCTTCCTTAACATTATGAATTGTCTGCAACAATTACAATATATATGTACATATATATATATATACATATATATATATATATGATAATATACAAGAATAAAGAATAATGAGTAATGAATATATACATATATATTTTCGTTTGCTTCCTGACAGGTGGCATTAAATCTATCTTTGCCTTATATATATATATATATATATATATGTAACTCCATAATATTCCCTCCTATGGACGCGTGGCACTGGTCTTCTAGAAGGTTAACCGGACCATGGATCATTGACACGTGGCTCCGCTGGATGGCCTCGAACGTGGCCGCCCTCCATGTTCACCCTCGAGTCCCCTCGCAATAGAGACGTGGGGGAACCCCCAGGATTGTGGGTCGAGCCGCATGATAAGGACCGTGGGTTAACCACGTACCTCTCTACGTCTAGTATAAATACCCTTTACCAGGGGGATTTGCAAAAGGAGAACAATACACTCAACACAATAACATACAACGAGAGCCTCACTACCTGAAGTCTACCCAACAGACAACAGAGCATACTTATTCCTCACACGATACACTCGTTCTCTTGCTCTAAGCATCACATAAAGACCCTTGCTCTCTCACCCTCTACATACGAGGTACCTCTAACAGGTGGTTCGCCTGTCTGGAGCAATACGCATGTCCTAGCCGCACACGGCCACTACAGGTAACACTCCTGCCTAACGACTCCGATGGATGTTCCCTCTGTGAACAACGTGGACTTTGATCCCTCTACAAGAGTACGTAGGCACCTAGGTCATCGATCACCTAAGGACAATTCCCCCAAGGTTATGACCCCTTGCGGTCCTTATTTCACATTATGAATTGTCTGAACCAAAAATGACAAATACATTTGTGCCCACCGTGGTCCTTCTCAGACCATAATGCCTTGCGCATCTTGCCGCTAAACGACAGATCTTTTTCGGGGAGTAGGAGTATACACTTAACTCAGAAACCCATTCTCCTATTTAAATCTCTCTACAGGCAGTACTCGTATGTCCAACACTAGTAGACCCCCAAGTTGTCACACGACCGACAGAATGTCACCGGCAGTGATCAAAACAAATGACAGTGAAGGGCACAACTCGAAGCCTTCGGATAAATAGATGGCACAACGAAAATCGATGAACCAATAACCATCACAATTGACATTGCAGGATATAAGGTCAAAATAGTGATGATAGACCCCGGAGCAGCCGCAAACGTGCTATTTGCAGAAACATTGGAGAAAATGCATAAGTATGAGGGTCAGCTAGTGCCAGACGCAGGAACCCTCATTGACTTCTTAAGTCGAGCTGTTGAGACCTGTGGAACCTTCACAACCTAGCTCACCCTGGGAATCCCCCCAAGGGTCACTCGCATAGAGGTTAAATTCACTGTATCAACAGCTTCATCAGCATACAATGCAATATTGGGTTGTCCGACCCCTCAACGAACTCAAGGTAGTCGTATCCACCGCCCATATGACAATAAAATTCCCCACACTTAGAGGAATAGGAGAAATACGAGCGAATAAGGACGAAGCCTGCACGTGCTACCTAGCAAATCTCCCCGAGAGAGACAAATCTGAAACCCACGCTCATGACGATAGGAGCGCCCTAGAGGTGGTGGACCTGCGAGATGAGATACCAGGAGCTCGTACACGACGCACTGAAGATCTCGTCAATATTTGCATAGACAAAGCAAATAACAGAGAAATTCATGTAGGAGCCCTCATGGATCAAGCGACCAAAAAACAACTTCAGAACCTACTCACAAAGTACAGGGATGTGTTCGCTTGGAGCGCCACAGACATGCCTAGAATAGATCCAATGCTCATATGTCACTCCCTCAACACAAAAGACGGCCCGAAGTTATTAAAAAAAAGTGGCACCTCGGCAAGGAAAGACAGCAGGCAATCAACAAATGCTGCTAGACGCTGGTTTCGTACGAGAATCGTAGTGTTTTGAGTGGCTCTCCAACGTGGTCATGGTCAAGAAGGCCAACGGGAAATGGCGAATGTGCGTGGACTTCACCAACCTAAATAAGGCCTGCCCTAAAGATGCATATCCACTTCCCAACATTGACAAATTGGTAGATGGAACAGCAGGACATCGTTTGTTGAGCTTCTTGGATACCTTCTCAGGTTACAACCAGATTTAGATGAACCCGCAAGACAAGAAGAATACCTCCTTCATCACTAACAGAGGAGTTTTTCTGCTATAAAGTCATGCCTTTCGGACTAAAGAACGCGGGTGCCACCAACCAAAGAATGATGGATATAATCTTCAAGGAACAGATTGGCCAAAACCTTGAAGTCTACGTCGATGACATGGTGGTAAAGTCCCTATAAGTCCAGCAACACCTTCAACACCTGCAGGAAAGTTTCCTAGTCCTAAGGAAACACCGGATGAAGTCAAACCCAGCAAAATGCGCCTTTGGAGTATCAGCAAGAAAGTTCCTAGGCTTCATGATCACACAAAGAGGAATCATGGCCAACCCAGAAAAATGCGCGGCCGTCCTGAACATGGAACCTCCTCGCTCGATCAAGGATGTACAAAGGATCAACGGAAGGCTGGTGGCCCTCAACAGATTCCTATCGAGGATGGCTGATCGATGCCTCCCTTTCTACAAGATCTTGATAACTACACCAGCGTTCCAGTGGACGAAACAATGTGAAAAGTCCTTCCAAGACCTAAACGTGTACTTGGGAAGAACCCCAATACTGGAAAAAACCAAAAAAGGGGAAACTGGGCCGTAGAACTCTCCGAGTTCAACATCAAATTCGAGCCAAGGCGGGCAATCAAAGCCCAAGTATGAGCAGATTTCATTGCCAAAATGACTCCGTCAGAATGCCAAAAGGGGGACGCCTCAGTAGAAAAAGAAAAGACTAAGGCGACGTGCGAGCCATAGTCAGAAAAATCCCCATGGCTAGTCTACGTGGACAGCTCCTCGACCGGGAAATCCACGGGCACCAGAATTACAGCCGAAAGGCCCGACGGAATCAAGGTGGAATAAGCCCTACGCCTCATGTTCTCAGCCTCAAACAATCAAGCTGAACATGAAGCACTCATAGTCGAACTAATGCTAGCTCATGATCTAGGCGCCTCAAAGTTCAAGCTATTTAGCGACTCACAACTAGTGGTTGGACAACTTAACGGATAATTCGAGGCAAAATACGCTACCATCTCCAAATATGTGGAGCGTGCCAAACAAGAGATCAGCAGGTTCAAATACGTCTTGATCACACGAATACTGCAAAGCCACAACACGAAGGCTGACACCCTCTCCAAACTAGCCACCATGTCAAGTCAATCAGGCGTCAAAATGGTCCTACGAACGACGTTACAAGCACCTAGAATAGCCCCAAACATGCTACCAATAGCAATCGACACCTCCTGAATGGCCCTTATAACAGAGGGCACGCTACCCGAAGAAAAGGAACTGGCCAGAAAAATAAGAAGGCAGACAGCTCGATATTTTATCTGGGGAGAAGACTTATACAAAAAGGGGTTCTCAACCTCGCACCTCAGGTGTCTTCAACTTGAAGAGGCTAACTATGTCCTCCAAGAAATCCACGAAGGCGTGTGCGAAACCCATCAATCTGCGGGTGCCCTTCGCAAGCAAGCACTTTGCTCGAGTTTCTATTTGCCCAATATGAGGGCAGATTCTGAGAAATTAGTCACGAATTTTGACCAATGTCAACGGCATGCCAGCTTTATATATCAGCCTCCTGAGGAGCTAAAACCCATCGAGTCCTCATAGTGGTAGTTGACTATTTCACAAAGTGGATTGAAGTTGAACCTCTCGCCACTGTTGGGTCCCAAAATGTCCAAAACTTCATTTGGCGAAATATCATATCCAGATTTGGCCCTCCCCATATATTGATCACCGTCAACGGTCGCCATTTATCAGTGAAAAGTTCAAAGACTTTTGCAAAGAATGGCACATTGACCATTGGACTACCTCAGTCGAATATTCGGCGACCAATGGTTAAACCGAGCGGGCAAACATGATCATACTCGAAGGACTACGGAAATGCTTAGAGGAATCAAAGGAAGATTGGGAGGATGAACTCCCCTTAGTCCTATAGTCCTACCGAATAACCATTCATTCAACGACCGGGGAAACACCATTCGCTCTAACCTATGGACAAGAAGCTATAGTCCCAGTCGATCGGGGTACCCTTAAACCGAGTCTTAAATTTTTTTGATGCAAACCCAAAAAATTTACTCGTCAGTCTAGATGCGGTTGAAGAATGCAAGGAAGCGGCGACGCTCAAAGATGCTGCATACGAACAGCTTCTCGCCCGAAAATATAAGAAAAGGGTGCACCCCTGCAAATTCGAAAAAGGAGACTTAGTCCTACGAACAGTGATTAACAATAGGCGAGATCACCTCCATGGAAAGCTCGCACCAAATTGGGAAGGCCCATACAGAGTTATCGGGATCACCTCCCATGGTGCTTACAAATTAGCCCACTTGTCGGGCGAGCATATCCCCAGCACATGGAATGCTAGTAGTCTCAAAAAGTACTTCACTTTGTCTTAGCCTACTGACAAATTTTGCCATCCTATGTTAAGAAGTGTTATGTACTTGTTACTTATTAATAAAATATCGTGCGCAATGCGATTTATCAACTCTCGTATTTTTCAAAATTTCTTGATTACTTAATTTCAAAAAAGGGTGGACTCACCCACCCCGTATGTACAAAGACAAGGGCCAACGGCTCCTAGTACAAAAATGTATATACAAAAAGAGAGGTCTACCACCACCAAATACAAAATCCTAATTTAAGAGGTGTCTTCATCCATGGGAGCACTCTGAGACCTTGACTGCTTGTCGACCTGGTCACTTGATTGCGGTCATCGTAGTCGCCGCCTAAGCGTCCCCTACGAGGATTTAGGAGAATAGTATACTCCTCTATCCTTAATGGAGAATCAGGACGGCAAGCACGAAATTAAACCCTAATCTTCTCCCACGACGTGTGAATTCTTATTCTTATCTCCGAAGAAACTGAGATGCCCATCAAATCCTCCAATTGCTCGATGCCATTTTGCATCCCATAATTGGCAAAACGCAAGAAGTCCAGGAGATTATCCCTTGCGATCTCCACGTTCTTCTTGGAAAGCTCAGCCTCCAACTCCTTCACTTTTTCGATCAACCAAGTATTCTCATCAAGCAACTTCTCCACCACTCCTTGCAAATTTTTTTTTGTCGTTAAGCCATTAGACAAAAACAAGGCGAAATACAACGAAAAATGCCTACCCCCTCCATTTCTCGTTGATAAGCAAAGCCCGCCCGGCGACTAAGCAACAACATGGCTTCCCTTGTCATATGTTCTAATGCTTAATCATCCTCATAGTCTGCTGAATGATTCTACCGGGCAAATATAACCCGCTCAGCCTCAAAAGGTATCAATTTCCCTTTAGAAGAGACGCCCTCACCCATAATCCGACGGGCATCTCTTCGGGGGGCACGGGAGTATAAGGTATTTTTCGGCGACTAGTGTGACTTAAATTGTCGTCATCACCAACCTGTCTCTTAACATCCGTGTTAGACTCCAACTAGTCTCGGCCCGAGCTCACCCTCGCTTCCTTCGACGCTCCCCCGCTAGAGCCTCCAATCTCCCTTGAATTTTGCCCAAGGTTAACCCTAGAACAAAGGAGACAGTCAGAAGAGGTAAAAGTACAGTATGGAGCAACACGTTGCGAAAGGTAAAGACTTACCATAAGTCACGCCGGCGACCTTTAATCCCCTCAGGGACCCAAAAACACTGCTCTCATAATCCTCCCGGTCGTAAGGCACCTGGAGGGTTGGGTTGGACCACTTAAGGGGAAAATGGGGACGCCAGTCCTCAGGACATACCCAAGGTGGGCACGCACCTTTCTTGGGAACAACTTTGAAGAAGTACGATCTCCATTCGTGATTATTGTTCGGCAAATCAGCGATAGTAAACTTCGTGGAATACACTTGAAAACAAACCCAACCGCGCACCTCACGTGCGACGTAGAGAGAAAGGAAGACATTAGGAACGGCCTCGAAATTGTTTGACCGACACACCCTCTCAAAAAGGCTGAGTTGGAACCAAGCATTGGCTGCCAGTTAAGTAGGATAGACGCTCAAAAGAATGAGCATAGCCTCCACAAAACTAGAGAGGGGGCCACTGCAGATGAGACCATGGCTGAGGCTTCAACTGGAGGGGTCGGAGCTGGTGAAGCGACTGGAGAGGCTGGGACCCTCTCTGGTGGAGGGAATGTAGTGGCGAGTCAAACGACTGCTGCAGAGGACATTTCTTTAGGGTTGGATATCGACCCTTTTAAGCTTGTCGAGCTACCGGAGGGAGAACATTCTTTTGACCTGGTGGCTTTGGGCAAGCGCTTTCCCGTGGATATGGGAGAGAGAGCTGCTAGGGGTTGGACACCAGTCCCCTGAACATTGCTGTTCGTGCCTTTGGCAGTGTTGCTGAGGCATTGGCTGACTTCCACCAAGCTGGAGCTGTGTGGGAGAAACAAGTGGTAAGTATCTGCCTTCTTTCTCCATTTTTGACTCGGGGTTTTCTTTATTTGCTGACGTTTTTTTGTTTTATGCAGCGCGATGCTTGTCTCGATAGAGACCGGCTTCTCGGGATTGTGGCCTCTAGAATTTCGGCTCTGGAGGCTACTCGAAAGAGTTTGGAGGACGTGCGCGGACGATTATCTGGGAAAGAGTTGGAATGCGAGGACCAAGGTCGTGAGATAAGGTCCTTGACTCACGAGGTGGCTCGCCTCAGTGCTGAGGGTGCCCAGCCTTCCGAAGTTAAGCTTCTGCGATCAGAGTCTGAGAATACTCTCAAAGAGCTTGCTGTCTGTCGAGAGGACACTGAGAAGCACCGACATGAGTTGCACTCACTTTGTGAGGTTTTGAAGAGTGCCAAGGCTCGCGCCAACAAAAATCTTGCTAGCTAGCTGGAGGCTGAGAGCAAGGTGGCCGATGTTACCGATCACCAGGGAGAGTTGTTGTCGCAGAAGATGTACGGTTTACTGTTGGCGGCTGAGCAACTTGAACACCTTCGCATAGAGAGGTTTCCAGCTGAGTGGGTGGCTTCTCTGCATCCTTCCCTGGAGCTTCTCGATGGTGAGCTTAGGGGCCGGCTGGAGACTGACTCTCCTTTGACCATCGTTTATCTCCGCCAATTGGCCGACTGTTCGCTGGGTCATCAAGTGCTTTCCCTCGTGGGCGATCGTGCTCCAGAGATTGGAGCTACTTCTCAGCAGTTGGCCGAAGTGGTTCAGGGGAGGCCGTTGGGAGACAATTCGTAGTTTCGCTATATATTTGTTAAAATATACAATATTAATTGTCTTAATTACAATTATATATCTGTTAAAATATGTACTCACTAAAAAAACTTCTATATTTCGTGATGCTTAAAATCTTGACAATTCGTCACGCTTAGTAAAGCGCCGGGACATGACGTGTCGAGAAGTCAATCCGTGACGCTTTTGACTAAGCGCTAGAACAGGCGCCACAAAATTTTTTTAGTGACGCTTACAAGGTGCCAGAAGCATGTTTGTTTTTGTCTTCCTGTGGTCAGTTTATGACGCTTTCGAAGCGCCACTTTGGAATATTGCTGGCGCTTTTGAAGCGCTGTTCTCAACTTGTAGGCATCATTATTGCAGCATTATGACGCATTTGAAAGCGCAAGTATTCTTTCTTCTGGCTCTTTGACAAGCGCCAAAAAAAGAAAGTATTGCCGCCTTATATTGCACCAATAACTAAAGTAATAATACAATTTTCTCTGCAATCTGTGACAATTTATAAACGCCAAGAATTGTTACTTTTGATTTTTTTAAAAGAAAGTATTTTACTTCGTAGTTCATACAATATATGATCATAATAATATCATTATACTCAAAATAAGTACAATCATCCTAATAAGATCATTATACTCAAAATATGTACAATCATCCTAATAACATCACCATAACCAAAATAGGTAGAAATATCTAAAGTATTCTTCCAAAATAATATGATCTGGATTAAGAATAACCAAAAAACTAAATAACCAAGAGTCCTTGATACTAAACCATCTAAAAGTTTATGGACCTGCAAATGAATCAGAATAGATAATTATAAGAATATTATCATATCATAGAACATATCCATATATAATAAAAGGAAAAAGATGAACATTAATTATAATCTTGTAAACTTACTAATATTCAAAACCAAAATAATCCAATCCCGTGAATGAAACACTATCTCAGGCCTGTGAGGATTGGTGTCCCATTGATGAAGGTTCTGCACTATTTGCATCCAATACCTAAGAAAATTAACAAATTTAATTATATGTGTATATGTAAATATATTATTGAATTAGCCAAAAAAATTTATTTAAAAACGAATTTAACTAAGTTGAGGATTTATCAAATCTGCAAATTCAGGTGGTATACTTTCCAGTCCAAGATTCCGGAGAACAAAAGTCATAAAAATTTTCTTCTGACTTTTGTTAGCCTTTAACTATGATTTCAATCTAGCAATTTCTTGCAGCGCCACATCTCCTACAGGATCACTACCACCATTAAGTGGAATCCTACCAAGTCGAGTTGTTGCATGTGCAAATACTTGGGTTGGACTAGGACCAAATCCCAAACCACGAACTCTTCTAGGATTGTCTTCTCCAAGAACTTGTCCAAGGGAATCCATCTCACTCAGCTGTGTGGATGAAGTCTCTTGACTCTCAATTTCTAAAATTTTTTCCTACAAATTACAATTTACCTTATAATTAGAATGGAAGCAAAAAGTAATCATAGAGCCAACAATATTGTAAATACTGATTTAAATGGAATTCCCACAAAGCCTATAAGAAAAGAAAAGAAGAAACACCCAAAACATCAAATAGGAAAAAGATAGCGAGATATTAGCTAACAAAAAAAGCAATAAGCAATTAGGAGAATATAAACAGAGAACTTTTACCGTTAAAAATCCCATCATATTATGTAATGATGAATTAGCTATTAAAACATAGATATCTGTGAAACAAGTAGAAAAATTAGGGTACACTTGGTATAAATGCACGGATGTAAAGTACTGTCAAGAAAGTACTGTAGAGTAAAGTACTGTAGAATAAAGGAAAGTACTGTAGAGAAAAGTGAGGAAAGTGATAGAGAGAAAAATTAAGAGAGAGAAAAAGTATGTTTGGTGTGTATAAAATATGATGTAAATTTTTTTTTTTAGAATCGTGAAATACCATGATTGCATTGTAGTGCATTCTTACCAAACGGACCCTTAACTCCAAAGTGTTACATTCACTCATAAGAAAATCAATTAACCACATCAGAGAAAGATTTCAATATAATCATCTGCAAAAATGAGTTTACTAGACACGTAGGGAAGGCAATAAAGATTTATTAATCATGTAATTTGAATCTTTTCAATGATTACTTCCTTAAACTACAAATATTTCTAGCTGCAACACTAATAACAAATTTTATAAAAAGAAGAAAAAAATTTACAACCATATAAATGGAACTACCTTATGCTTAGAAAAAAAATTGCACCTAACTTTGCAATACATACATAATAACATAACCCAATCTCACACACTTCTTCAGTAATACAATAAGCACAACATACTGATAGTTTCATAGCAATTCCTTCATCATTCAAAGGTACTAAGTTCATTTTATGTTTAAAGAGAGAACTTTTACTAAGTAAGTCTTTAACATTCTACAGCTAACTTAAATCAAACACAGCCCAACATAATGTTGGGCCCCGCACAAAAATATAAGGAAAAGAGAAAGAAGAACACACAGAAATTTTAACGTGGTTCGGTGCCTCAAGACCTACTACCACGACCCCCACTGGGACAAACTTTACTACTGGTAATTTTTGAACGGAAAAATTACAAGCCCTCCTCAATACATAAAAATATCCAAAACCCAATACACCCAATGGTTATAGGCTAGTATTCTTATGTCTGTAGAAACTCATATAACACACACCTATTGATACAAGTTCCTCACCCACTCCTCACTAATGCTAGCCGATATGGGACATGAAATGAATATTAACAAATCCTCCCTTCATTTATAGTCCCACATCGTCTCACTCTATCAAAAGAAAAAAAACTGAACTCTCCTATCAGCTTTCTGATCTCTTCTGCTTCTGCAACAATCCTCCCTTGTTGCAGAATCCTCTAACATCCTCAGATTAACTCATCTTCATAAGAAACCATATTAGCAGAAGAAGCTCCCTTCGATTTGCCCCTTTTCTCCTTCATGCTCTGCAAGTCCTCCCTGAACTCTGGGCATCTCATCTGCATGTGACCCAACTGTCCACAGTAATGGCACTCAACAATGCTCATGTCTCTCGATCGAGAATTTCTTCCAAGTTGATCACCCTTCTTCTTCCTGTCACTATCCACTACTAGTATATGACTGTCCCTGAAAGACTCTTCACCACCCATCATCCTCTGACTCTCGTTCAAGCTACTCATCACTTCATCTAGTTTCAGTGTGCTCTTTCCTACTAGAATTGACTGGACTAGAGGCTTGAAGGATTTTGGTAATGAAGCCAAGAGAAGCAGTGCTTGCTCTTCATCCTTAATAGTCTCCCCTGCATTCAACAGTCTAGATACCATCTCATTAAATTTGTTAATGTGATCAGTCACATTACCTCCCTCTTCCATCTTCAATGAGTACAAATCCATCTTCATCATCAATTGATTGGTCAATGTCTTCGACGTAAACTTGCTCTCCAACGTGTCCCACAACTTCTTCGGTGAAGTCTCCTTCAACACAGTCATTTTTATCTGTGGGGCTAGTGCCAATCGAATTGTACTAACAGCCTTTTTCTGAATTGTACTCCAATCTGACTCTTTCATTTCACTCGGTTTCTCATCCTGCCATGCTAAGTCAAGACCCTGCTGAACCAAATAATCTTGAATCGTGCATTGCCACAAGGTAAAATCCGTTCTCCCATCAAACAACGGAACTTCAAACTTTAGGGTGTTCATTTTATTTAACCCAACTCTTGGCTAAATACTTTCACTCACACAGCCAACCAACTAGAACCACAAACAACCCAAATTCAAAAGAAAATCTGACTTGAAAAAAAATGAGAAAATAAGCCAGAACCAACCTCTCTCCAAATTGCTGACGTGGCGCTGACTGGATGATGACGACTCCTTCCTCTTGCTTTTTCTCCCTTCTTCCTTCGTAGGCCGGAACCTGACTTTGATACCACTTGTTGGGCCCCGAACAAAAATATAAGGAAAAGAGAAAGAAGAACACACAAAAATTTTAACGTGGTTCGGTGCCTCAAGACCTACTACCATGACCCCTACTTGGACAAACTTTACTACTTGTAATTTTTGAACGGAAAAATTACAAACCCTCCTCAATACATAAAAATATCCAAAACCCAATACTGTAATACCCGAGAAAATTTCCGAAGCTTGAAATAAAATAAGAAGAGGAAGAAAATGGAGTAGGAAACATTCTTGGGTATTTAATTTGGTACATAAAAGAAAATAAAAATTTAAATTGGAAAGAGGAGGGATTAAATTGGGGATATTTTTTTTACCTCTTCTTTAATATAATAATTATTATAATTAATTAATTATTTATCTATTTATTTTTGTTTTTTTATTATTAGAAAAGGGGTGGTGCCGTGGAAGTAGGTAGAAGGAGAAGCAAAAAAATAAAGGAAAGGAATAAGGGAAAGAGAGAGAGAGAGAGAGCACGAAGGAAAGAAGAAGAAAGAAAGAGAGAGAGGGAGAAGAGGCGTGAAGGAGAACAGGAAGAAGAGGTGGGGTTTCGCCGGAAAAGTGACCGGGGAGAGCTAGCTGATGCCGAAAAAGTCACCGGAGCTCGGGTACGACGTCTCCTACACCTTCCACCAATCAAATCAAAGGTTGGTAACCCCAATTTCATTCGAAACCCTCAATTTCTCCATTCTTAGGGATTTCTTTGATTCACCTTCGATTGGGTTGCTTCGAGGGTAGATTGAGACCTAGGAGGTGTTCTTGAACACCTAGTTGGGGTAAGAATCGAGGTTATACCCTCGGGTTTAGCCGAATTCGAATTTTGAAGGGTTTGGGGTTGAAAATTCTAAATATTCCCAATTCGAGGATTTGTTGATAAATTTGGAATCGGGCTTGGATTTGAGTAGTTAGGATTGTATTTATGTTGTTGGAATGTAGGTGAACAAAACCCGTGAGGTGCGGAGTCGAAGCCGAGGTTGGAAGGGGGCCGAAATAGGCCCGAACCAGCCCATAGCGCGCCAGCTCTCGGGTAGCCAAGAGCTGCTTGGGCAGCAGCTTGGCGCGACAGCGCCAGAATGGGAGCTGCAGCGCCAGGCCTCTGCCTAGGCAATGCCCAAACCCCATTTTAAAAGGATTCGGGACATCCAAACCTTCTATTTTCAATCCTAAACATCTTAGGACACCCCAACCATGTTTTTAAGGATTAAAATCATTTCAAATGCCTTCTTGTTCCTCAAGAATAAAAACTTGCGGAATAAGCTAAGTCCAACTTCTTGAATTTCTAATTTCCTTATACATCGTCATTAGGGAACCTTAAGTAGGATAGCTTAGAAGCACACTGAGGTTTAGTAACTCAAATCCAAGGCCCCAAAAGCAACTCAAGGAGAACGATAGTTGTATGAAACCATGTGCAAGGCACTTGAGACTCTCATAGCAGAGAGGGATGACGGATAAGACCAAGGACTCGGTTCTTGGCAACGTCTAGATGCATTTTATGCACGAGCATGTCGTATGCATATGAATTGCATATAGTTTGAGATGTTAACCACTTGAATGCATTCGTTAGGAAACCACGACTCGTCCGGAGTGGGAGTTAGTCCAGGACAAGCACAAGGGAGCCGTCTAGGTGAGGGGTTTCCCATCCTTGCCCTATAGTGTTGATTGAGGATGTGGATATGTGGTTTGCCTACTTGCCTATTTGTAAGAATTATTTAGTGGTTAACATGCTATTGTTGTTCCTAAACTATTATATATGAAGGTATTTGTATATGTGTGTGTGACTATAGGTAAAGAGGTACTGGAGGGTATCCATGTGATGACATGAGATACGCTGAACAGTACAAGCAACGGGGTAAGTTGTTGATTGAGTTCAAGGTTTGGTTTACCCTATTAAATTAGAAACTCATTAAAGAAATCGTATAGAAGTTGTTAGTAAACGTCGATGTTTTATGGTAACTGAACTTAGGGACGACCTTAGAACTAGGTTATGATCTAACCAAGGGTTTGGGTACCATATGAGGAATAATAAGATCTCATAATTGATTAGTGAGTCGTAGGGATGTTCACACTACCTAGGTAAATTCAGTTTAGGATAGTAATGAGTAGATAGAGTCAGGATCCTAACTGAAAGCTTGGGAAGAGAAACAAGTTAAAATATTTGCCCGTGGAGGCCATTCCCCTAGCCTAGCACTAGGGTCACTTAAAGATTAAAACATTTGCCTGTGGAGGCCATTTCCCTAGCCTGGCACTAGGGTCAGTTCAAGATTAAAACATTTGCCCGTGGAGGCCATTGCCCTAGCCTGGCACTAGGGTCAGTTAAAGATTAAAAGAAATTGCCCGTTGAGGCCATTGCCCTAGCCTGGCACTAGGGCCAGTTAAGTGAATTACAGTTTTCAAATGATATGTTAAAAGTGGTTGCTTGTTTTATGTGAAGCATGGTAGAAAAACATGATCCGTAGGTTTATCTTTGATTTTAATGTTATATTAATATTGCCTTATCGTAATATAACATTTGATAAACTGGACTTTCATGCGTATGTGATTGTGGGTGTTTCCCTTTCCCCAGCTGTAGTGGTACCCGCCGCTACGCCGAGGATGGGAAGCTTTTCACTGAGTTTGTTTGACTCACTCACTCTGCTTCAATGTTTCAGATACAGGGATCGGGCAGGCATCGATGTCCGGACAGTGATACGGACATCCGACCATCCTTACGCACTTGTTCGCGTGGGTGGACACTTTATGTTATTTTGACTCTTTTTGTTGTACATATTATAAGTTGTAAGAGTTGTGTGTATATATTTACAGCTTTTGATATGTACCTACTCTAGAATTGTAGGCTTCACATGTACTGAAAGACAGGGTTCAGTTTGGGGATAAACTAGGATATATATATATATATATATATATATATATATATATTATGTGTGCTTGCTGCATGTGAATAGGATAGATCGTACGTATTGAGACGTACGATCAATATGATATGAATATTTACTTTATGAGTGCTGATATATATATATATATATATACACTGAGTTGAGCTGAAGCGGTATTGAGCAAACCGCAAATTGCAGGTTAATTAGGCCACCAGTGAGGTGTGGCCGCTATTATGATATATATATATATATATATATTGATTGTATAGAAGGGTAGTTATAGTTATGTTTATAGGGTAAGGCTAACGGGTTTAGAGGTAAAAGTCTATTCCCGTGCCGGTCACGTACTCCCGATTTAGGGTCGTGACAAACTTGGTATCAGAGCTAGGTTATTCTTTAAGTCATGTGAAGCCATTGGTATAACCGGGTGTCAGTTTAAGCTTCGTTGTGAAACCCGGGCACAACGTTGCATTAAACAGGCACTTGTGGGAGTACCCAGGATAAATTGAGTTAGATTTTCTTTCTTTCATTCTTTCTTAATCTATTATAGATTATGCAAATGGTTATCAGGTGACGTTTATGTGCAGTACAGGAATGCCGCCGACTACTAGGCAGGCTAGGAGGGGCGGTAGAGTCCCTAGACGTACCGATGAGGAGTCCATTCGGGAGGAGAGAATGACTCCCAGGGGTCGAGCTAGAGGTCGTGCTCGCAGTCGTGGTAGGACATAAGAAAGAGGAGTGCATAGGCAACAAGCCCCAAAGCCAAAGGTTGACACGGGTGCTCCGTCAGTGGCTGAGATGCTGACTGCGGGATTTCAAGAGTTGAGAGCTGAAATGACCCGCCAAATTCAACGAGAAGTCTGTCGTTTAATTGTCGGCGAGGAAAAGGAGCCAGTGATATCGGCTGAACAGAGAACTGAAATGGTTGAGGAAAGGGAGGAAGAACCAAGGGAATGGCAATAAAGGGACGTGCCCCGGGGACCGAGGGGAGTTCCGAGGGAATTGCCGATTACTAAATTCCTGAAACTGAATCCGCCTACCTTTTGCGGAACCGAAACCAAGGAGGACCCTCAACATTTCCTCCGTGATATAATCAGAATTGGGCAATTGCTGAGGTGTCCAGGAGGAGAGATGGTGGAACTTGTCTCGTTTCAGTTAAGAGGCGCTGCACGGGTTTGGTTTGAATCAGTATAAAAGAGGTATGCAAGAAGAGTTGCTCCTATGACATGGGAAGATTTTCTATCTGAAGGAACGAGGTATGGCAAGCGTCAATAGTTTAAAGATTTGTGGATGACGCCGAATATGTCAGTGACTAAATTTGAGCTGCAGTTCACGGAGCTAGCTCAATATGCTCCAGAATTGGTTCCCAATGAGAAGGAGTTGATCAAGAGGTTTATCCACAGGTTGGTAGAGCCATTGTTCGCAGTTCTACTCCCGCAATGTAGTCAGTTTGAAACTCTAGCACAGGCTACTGATTGTGCCAGGGTAATGGAAAATAGGAAGAAGTTTGGGACATCGGCGAATCCCAAGAACAAGTTACTGACAGGTAGTGATGGACAGGGATGGAAGAAGAAGCAAAAGACAGCTGATAATTATGGTATAATTCCAAATTATGCAGGACAAGTTGGTGGGCAGTCTGCCATTACCACCATAAGTTATGGGAAGAGTAACACCCAAGGTAGGCAGAGGTTCCAAGGCAGTAGTCAGGGCGGTAACCAGAGACCGCAGTGTGGAACATTTGGAAGATTTCATTTTGGAGAGTGCAAAGTTATGAAGGGAGGTTGTTACAACTGTGGTCAGTTTGGGCATATGGCTAAGGAATGTCTGTAGAGGAAGAGTAATACGAGTGTCAAGAGTAATCCTACTCCAGGTAGTACTCCGATTGCAGCCCCACCAGTTAGAATTGTACCACCCCAGGTTAACACTTCAGGTGCGGGCAGAGGTAGAGGAGCAGGAGCATGAGGTAGAGGTCCAGGTGCACCAGGGGGAGGACAGGCAAGGGTATTTGCTTTGTCTCGATAGGATGCACATGCCTCAAATACAGTTGTGACAGGTACACTTACAGTATGCTCTCTCCAGGCTCTTGTATTATTTGATTCTGGTTCAACACATTCCTACATCTCATATGCATTTGCACAAAAAGTTGAGAGAAGCCCGACTAGGTTGAAGGAGACAGAAATGGTCTCTACTCCGATGGGTGAGTCAGTACAAGTCAAATATGTCTATAAATCGTGTATTGTTGTGGTCGAGGGTCATGAAAGAATTGTGGACCTACGACTACTCTACATGGTAGATTTGGATGTCATTCTAGGTATGGATTGGTTGGCATCATGTCATGCGGTAGTTGATTGCAGGGCGATGTGTTTGAAATTCAATATGCCGAATGAAGAGCCATTCGTGGTGCGGGGTGATGGTGCTGCACCATATCTGAGTCTAATTTCGGCAATGAAAGCTTCCAAACTACTTGAGAAAGGGTGTAGAGGATATCTGGCTTTTGTGAGGGATACCACGAAAGAAGTTCTTCCCGCGAATCAGGTACCAGTCGTTCGAGAGTTTCTTGATGTATTTCCTGACGACTTGCCTGGTTTGCCGCCTGATCGGGAGATTGAATTTGAGATCGAGCTTTTACCAGGTACTCAGCCAATTTCCACACCACCCTACAGAATGGCTCCGAAAGAGTTGAAGGAGCTACACACGCAGTTACATGAATTACTTGATAAGGGTTTAATCAGACCCAGTTTTTCGCCTTGGGGTGCACCAGTTCTATTCGTGAAGAAGAAGGATGGAACTTTAAGATTGTGTATCGATTACCGAAAGTTGAATAAGGTAACGGTTCGCAATCAATATCAACTTCCAACGATCGATGATCTGTTCGACCAGTTGTAAGGTGCTAAGAGGTTTTCAAAGATCGATCGGCGATCAGGGTATCATCAGTTGAAGATTAGAAAAGAAGATGTGCCCAATACTGCTTTTCAAACCAGATACGTCCATTATGAGTTTTTAGTCATGTCGTTCGGGCTAACTAATGCACCAGCAGCTTTTATGGACATGATGAATTGGGTTTTCAAGCCATTCCTAAACCGATTTGTCATTGTGTTTATTGATGACATTCTAGTTTATTCCAAGAATGCTGAGGAGGATGCAGAGCATTTGAGACTGGCATTACAGAAGCTGAGAGAAGAGAAATTGTATACTAAGTTTTCAAAATGCGAATTTTGGCTTGATAAGGTTGCATTTCTCGGTCACGTGGTATCATCAGAAGGAATCCATGTTGATCCGAGTAAAGTAGAAGCAGTGAAGAATTGGTCCCAGCCTACCTTAGTCACGGAGATTCGCAGTTTTCTAGGTTTGGTTGGATATTATAGAAGGTTTGTGCAAGACTTTTCAAAGGTTGCTGCACCTCTTACAAAGCTAACTCAGAAAGGGGTAAAGTTTGTGTGGGATAACAAGTGTGAAGAGAGTTTTCAGAAACTGAAGGAAAGTCTCACCACAACACCGGTGTTGGCTCTTCTTGAGGGCACCAGAGGGTATGTGGTTTACTGTGATGCTTCACGAGTTGGGTTAGGGTGTGTTCTTATGCAGCATGGCAAGGTGATTGCTTATGCGTCTAGGCAACTCCGAAAGCACGAAAAGAACTACCCAACTCACGATCTTGAAATGACAGCGGTGGTATTTGCCTTGAAGATTTGGAGGCATTACCTTTATGGCAAAACATTTCAGGTATACACAGACCACAAGAGCCTTAAGTACATTTTTGAGCAGAAACATCTAAATATGAGACAATGCAGGTGGATGGAATTGTTTGTAAGATTATGACTGCACGATTTTGTACCATCCTGGTTAGGCGAATGTGGTGGCAGACGCTCTGAGCCGAAAGTCAATGAGTAGCTTAGCCCATATCAATGAAGTACGAAGGCCATTAATTCGGGAAATACATGAGCTGGAACAGTCTGGAACTCAGTTTGAAATTTGAAATTCCAACTTGTTTCTAGCTCACATCTAAGCTAAATCAGCTCCAATCGAAGATGTTAAATCCAAACAAGATCAAGACGCCGACCTCAAACAGATCAGAGATACAATGGTTAAGGGAGAGAAGGACGACGTCCGATTCTCCATAGATGACAGTGGCATACTCCGGTTGGAGGGACGACTTTGTGTACCTATGGTAGATGGTTTGAAAGAAATAATCCTTGATGAGGCACACAAGACAGCGTACACAATCCATCCAGGTAGTAATAAGATGTATCAGGATCTAAGAGAATTATACTGGTGGAATGGTATGAAGAAAGATGTGGCAGACTACGTATCTAGATGTCTGGTTTGTCAGCAAGTTAAGGCTGAACACCAAAAGCCTGCCGGAACACTTCAACAGATAGAGATTCCTGAATGGAAGTGGGAGAGAATTACTATGGATTTTGTGTCAGGATTGCCGCGATCATAGAGGGGATTCGATTCAGTTTGGGTAGTCATTGATCGGATGACCAAGTATGCACATTTCCTGCCAATTAAAACCACTTACGGAGTGGGTCAGTACACCCAGTTATACCTATCAGAGATAGTGAGGTTGCACGGAGTACCTGTGTCAATTATCTCTGATAGGGGGCCACAGTTTACCTCTCGATTCTAGAGAGCATTGCAGGAGGCATTGGGGACGAGGGTTGATCTGAGTAGAGCATTTCATCCCCAGACAAACGGGCAATCTGAGAGGACCATTCAGATTTTAGAGGACATGCTTAGGGTATGTGTTATGGATTTTACCAGAGGGTGGGAGAAATACCTGCCTTTAGCGGAGTTTGCCTATAACAACAGTTACCAATCCAGTATTCAGATGGCACCCTTCGAGGCCTTGTACGGTCGGAAGTGCAGGTTCCCGATTGGGTGGTTCGAGGTCGGAGAGGCCAAGTTGGTTGGTCCAGAACTTGTGAAGGATTCTTTGGACAAGATAAAGTCCATTAGAGAAAGGCATGTCACGGCTCAGAGTAGACAGAAGTCGTATGCTGACAACCGGAGAAGAGAGTTAGAGTTTGCTGTGGGTGAGCAGGTTTTCTTAAAAATTTCACCGATGAAGGGCATGATGAGATTTGGCAAGAAAGGCAAGCTATGTCTAAGATACATCGGACCGTTTGAGATTCTGAAGCACGTGGGAAATGTTGCCTACCGCCTAGAATTGCCAGCAGAGTTGGAAGGAGTTCATCCGGTGTTTCATGTGTCCATGCTTCGAAAGTACCTGCCAGATCCCTCTCATATAATCCAACCCCAGGAAGTACAACTAGCTGAAAGTCTAACTTATGAGGAGGTGCCAGTGGAGATCCTAGATTGCCAGTTAAAGAAGCTAAGGTCGAAGGAGATACCATTGGTGAAATTCCTGTGGCGAAACCATTCGGTCGAAGAAGCAACGTGGGAATTTGAGGCTGAGATGTGCAAGATCTATCCTCACCTATTTGAATACTAAGGTTAGTATGTTAATTGAAATTCGGGGACCGAATTTCTTAAGGGGGAATATTGTAATACCCGAGAAAATTTCCGAAGCTTGAAATAAAATAAGAAGAGGAAGAAAAGGGAGTAGGAAATATTCTTGGGTATTTAAATTGTGACATAAAAGAAAATAAAAATTTAAATTGGAAAGAGGAGGGATTAAATTGGGGATATTTTTCTTACCTCTTCTTTAATATAATTATTTAGTTATTTAGTTATTTGTTTTTGTTTTTGTTTTTTTTCTTATCAGAAAAGGGGGGGTGCCGTGGAAGTAGGTAGAAGGAGAAGCAAAAAAATAAAGGAAAGGAATAAGGGAAAGAGAGAGAGAGCACAAAGGAAAGAAGAAGAAAGAAAGAGAGAGAAAGAAGAGAGAGAGGGAGAAGAGGCGTGGAGGAGAAGAGGTGGGGTTTCGCTGGAAAAGTGACCGGGGAGAGCTAGCCGACGCCGGAAAAGTCACCGGAGCTCGGGTACGACGTCTCTTAAACCTTCCACCAATCGAATCAAAGGTTAGTAACCCCAATTTCATTCGAAACCCTCAATTTCTCCATTCTTAGGGATTTCTTCGATTCACCTTCGATTGGGTTGTTTCAAGGGTAGATTGAGACCTAAGAGGTGTTCTTGAACACCTAGTTGGGGTAAGAATCGAGGCTATACCCTCGGGTTTAGCAGAATTCGAATTTTGAAGGGTTTGGGGTTGAAAATTCTAAATATTCGCAATCCGGGGATTCGTTGATAAATTTGGAATCGGGCTTGGATTTATGTTGTTGGAATGTAGGTGAACAAAACCCGTGAGGTGCGGAGTCCAAGCCGAGGTCGGAAGGGGGCCGAAATAGGCCCGAACCAGCCCACAGCACAGCAAAAGAATTACTATGCTGCGAGCTGGCGCTGCAGCGCTAACTCTCGGGTAGCCAAGTGCTGCTTGGGCAGCAGCTTGGCGTGGCAGCGCCAGAATTGGAGCTACAACGCCAGGCCTCTGCCTAGGCATGCCCAAACCCTATTTAAATGGATTCGAGACATCCGAACCTCCTATTTTCAATCCTAAACATCTTAGGACACCCAACCATGTTTTTAAGGATCAAAATCATTTCAAATGCCTTCTTGTTCCTCAAGAATAAAAACTTGCGGAATAAGCTAAGTCAAACTTCTTGAATTTTTAATTTCCTTATACACCGTCATTAGGGAACCTTAAGTAGGATAGCTTAGAAGCACGTTGAGGTTTAGTAACTCAAATCCAAGGTCACAAAAGTAACTCAAGGAGAACGATAGTTGTATGAAACCAAGTGCAAGGCACTTGAGACTCTCATAGAAGAGAGAGAAGACGGATAAGACCAAGGACTCGGTTCTTGGCAGCGTCTAGATGCATTTTAGGCACGAGCATGTCGTATGCATATGAATTGCATAGAGTTTGAGATGTTAACCACTTGAATGAATTCGTTAGGAAACCAGGACTCGTCCGGAGCAGGAGTTACTCCAGGACAAGCACAAGGGAGCCGTCCAGGTGAGGGGTTTCCCATCCTTGCCCTACAGGGTTGATTGAGGATGTGGATATGTGGTTTGCCTACTTGCCTATTTGTATGAATTATTTAGTGGTTAACATGCTATTGTTGTTCCTAAACTATTATATATGAAGGTATTTGTATATGTGTGTGTGACTACAGGTAAAGAGGTACTGGAGGGTATCCATGTGATGACATGAGATACGCCGGGCAGTACAAACAACGGGGTAAGTTGTTGATTGAGTCCAAGGTTTGGTTTACCCTATTAAATTAGAAACTCATTAAAGAAATCGTATAGAAGTTGTTAGTAAACATCGACGTTTATCCCAGGATCCTAATCCTGGGAATGTGATTCCGGGGATTAGGATTCTCGGGAATATTGAAATAACTGTTTGGTTAAACTTTCATAATCCCAGGATTATTTTACAAGATTCCCAGGAATGTTATATTAGCTGTTTGGTTCAATTTTGATAATCCCGGGAATATTTGATAAATTTCCAACTATGCCCTTAACTTATCTTCTAAATAGTAACTCAACATTCAATAAATAATTTGTAAAATTATTTTAACTTATATCAATAACTTATATATATATATATATATATATATATATATATATATATATATATATATATTCTTATACAATACTTATATTTTTTAATTTATAAAATATTTTAGGTTTTAAAATTATTATATTATATTATATACAATGAACTCAATCGGTATAGCCATTTGATTTGATCTTAATTCTTTGTTGACCAAACATCAATACTGCAGCTGATGTTTAATTTGATTATTGAGAGTTACATTCTATTAAATATTTTACTGTAGTCATACTTGAAAAGTAGGTATTAATGGTTATTAATTAGGGGAGGGGTAATTTAGTAAAAGTAGGTATTAGAAAATAATCTCATCCCATGGGATTATCATAATTCCACCCTTTTAGGTGGGATTAAAAATATGAAGAAACATGGGATAAGAATAATCTCGAGATTGTAAGATTCCCGGGATTAATTTTTTAAAACTTGTACCAGACACAGGATTACAAGATGCTGGAGAAATAATCCCGGGATTATTTTTTTAAACCTTGCACCAAACAATACCTAAGGTTGTTATTTATACTGACCATGCAGTTGTTAGGTACCTATTCACAAAATCTCAATCCAGACCCCGACTCTTGATATGGATGTTGCTCATTCAGGTGTACGACATTGAAATCAAGGAACGGGCTGGAGAGGAGAACCTTGCAGCATATCACCTAAGTAGACTTCCGGACAAGGTCACAGAAATCAACGACCATGAGACCCTATGCGACAGCTTTCCCGATGCCGCACTCTTTGCTCTGTCCACTAATGACCCCTGATATGCTAATATAGCTCATTTTATCCTGCATAAAATAACCCCTCTTTCCATGTCTCGTTGCCAAGTTAAGAAGCTCAAGAGTGACGCTAAGCACTACTTCTGGGATGTTCCCTTCTTATGAAGGATGTGAGCTGATCAGGTCATTTGAAGGTGTGTCCCGGAAGAGGAATAGGAGGAGATCATGACCGCCTGCCACAACCTCTCTTGCGGTGGGCAGTTTAGTGGGAAAAGAACAACTAGGAAATTACTGGACAGTGGGTTCTATTGGCCCACACTAATCCAGGATTTGGTCGAATTCTGTAAAGCCTATGACAAGTGCCAAGGTTTTGGAGGGATAGGATTGAAAAATGAAATGCCCTAACAGCACATGCTCTTTTGTGAAGTGTTTGATGTTTGGGGCATCAATTTCATGGGGCGTTTCCCCCATCCTTCGGCTTCTCCTATATTATGTTAGCAGTGGACTATCTGTCCAAATGGGTAGAAGCCATCCCAGCCAAAACAGACGACGCTCTCACAGTAGAAAAATTCGTCAAGTCCCATATTCCATGGATTTTGCGAATAATCAAGAATATCAATAAATAGTGCATTTTATGGGCATTTTATCACATTTTTTTATCTATTCCTTATGTCAAAATATTCAACCTTTTTGGTGCAAAATCATATATTTTTATCTATAATTTATGCTATTTAGCACACTAAACCTAGGTTGATTTTGGGTGCGATCAATTACTTAAAGGTGCAGTTGCTAAGGAACTACTGAAGGTTCCACGTGATTTGACCCTAGGTTTGCTCTTTAATACATTCTTAGGTTTTATTTGATCTTGACTTGCGACAGGTCAGGGGGCACTATTAGGCGTATTAGCGTGTCTAAGAAAGCCTTCATTAGTGGGTCCCTCTGAACACAAAATGAGGGAAACATGTCCCTTTGAGATCCTAAGAGTTTTTTTTTGTGTGTCCAATCCCAAGGTACAGATACCTTGTTCCTTGGATTTAAAATCAGGGGTCTCGATGCGCTGCCGATCCCAAGGTCTCGAAGCCTTGTTCTTCGGATTTATAGATTCAGGGATCTTGATGCCCTGCTGATCCCAAGGTCTTGTAGTCTTCTTCCTCAAATTTAAAATTTTAGGGGTCTCGATGCCCTGTCGATCCTAAGGTCTTGAAGCCTTGTTCCTTGGATTTAAAGATTCAAGGGTCTCAATGCCCTGCCGATCCCAAGGTCTCGAAGCCTTGTTCCTCAGATTTAAAATTTCAGGGGTCTCGATGCCCTACTGATCCCCAGGTCTCGTAGCCTAGTTCCTTGGATTTAAAATTTCAGGGGTCTCGATGCCCTTCCAATTCCCATGTCTCGAAGCGTGGTTCATTGGGTTTAGTAGTATCCCAGCTTCCCAGTTTGGGCTGGACTTCACAAGAATTTCTTATTTCCCAGTCAGAGCTGAACTTTATAGGTATTTCATCTTTCCCATTCAGAGCTAGATTTCACATGTATTTCCTATTTCCCATCCAGAGCTGGACTTCACAAGCATTTCCTACTTCTTGATCAGAGCTGAACTTCATAAGAATTTTGAGAATTTCCTGCTTCCCAATCAGAGCTAGATTTCATAGGTATTACCTATTTCCTAGTTAGAGCTGAGCTTCACAAGCATTTTGAGAATTTTCGGCTTCTCAGTCAGAGCTGAACTTCACAGGCATCTTTAGAATTTCTTTCTTTCAAGTTAGAGCTGGATTTCAGAAGCATTTTGAGAATTTCCTACTTCCCAGTCAGAGTTGGATTTCACAGGTATTTCCTACTCCTTTAGTCGAAATAGGTTTGGTTTAGATCGAGCTTTTGCCTTACATTCAGAGCTGGATCTCACAGGTTCCTACTACTTTAGTCGAAATAGGTTTCGTTTAAATCGGGCTTCTGCCTTCCAGTCAGAGCTGGGTCTCGCAGGTTCCTACTCCTTTAGTCAAAATAGGTTTGGTTTAGATCAGACTTTTGTCTTCCTAACAGAGCTGGGTCTTGCAGGTTCCTACTCCTTTAGACGGAGTAGGTTATTGGGAAATAGGTCCCTTTATTTCATGGCGGGCATGAATGTGAGGTTTTCACGGCAGGGTGAAAGATTTTGGGAAACAGATCACTTTTGATCATGTAGGGTCATGGCGGGCATGAGGATGAGTCAAGGGAAACAGGTCCTGATAGAATTAAGAAATACTTACTTGAATGTTCCCTTTTGAGCAGGGGTGAAATTGGCACACCCTTGATTCTTCTTCGGTTCAATGGTCCACCAGTTTTAAATTATCTTGAATTTTCCTTATTGATGGAGGGATTGGCAAGTGGGTTATCTTTGAAAAACATTTTAGTTAATCAATTTTCCCTTAAGTAGTATATCTTGCCAAGGGATCTTCCTCTCAAATTGGGGAGAGTAAAAAGGTGACTTTAATTTTGATTTTAAAACCATAATAGGACAAGGTCAAGAGTCCAGATGACCTATGAATGTTCGTGAATTCATCAATCTTACTCTAGGAGTGAAGTGGGATACTCGAATTGCCCTTAGTGACAGCCTTGATAGCCTGACTAATAATGATGGGTTACCGTAAGTATATGCATGCAGAATCCCTTGAGGATAAAGGAAGTGAAATTTTCTCGAGGATGAGGATTCCCCAGCTTAAGTGTTTTATCGTGAGGAATTAGTCAGGTTTTTTTATTTAGCCTTAATTTAGCATTTGAGTTAGTTATACCTTAGCCAGGTCTTTGTAAGCTTGAATTGTGGCTTCAAGTTATAAGGTTTAAGAAATGAAAAGGGTAAATGCTCAAAGTTTACGTTCCTTCCCCAAACTTCTCCTTTTGAAATTACTTCAACCCTGATTTTCAACAAGATGTATACCAGGATTCAATTGCAACAGCACGTGATTCCGAAGAGTCACGGTGCTTCAATCGCTTGGGCTTCATCTGGGAGCCGACAGGAACCTTTACATTGGACAACAGGTTTGAGCATCCGTCTTTGTGAGGTAGGTGCCCGAGCCATGATCAACTACGAGACTTTTGATCGACTTCTATGGACCATTTTTTTCCAGAATCCTTTTGAGAGCCAATTGGCTCTTTTAAATCGATCAGCGGGCTTGAACACCAGTCTTTATGGGGTAAGTGCCCGAACCGTTACCGACTATAGGACTCCTAATTGACTTTGTAAAACTGCTTCTGATTCTTTGAGCAAGGTCTTTTACATCGGTCAACGGGCTTGAACACTCGCCCTTGTGGCATTGTTGTAAGAACCGGACGGTCCGACCGGTTCAACCGCCAACCGAATACAAAGGCGAGTCGATTGGACAAAAAAAACCGTTTTTCTAGTTGGACCGGGTTGGACCGGATTTAACCGGGGTCCAACCGGTCAACTGGTCCAATTTTATTTAAAAAAATTAAAAAATTGAAAAATAAAAACAAAAAATAACATAAAAAGAGAAATTAGAGAAATCTTAAAAATTAAAATTAGAAAAGTCTTGAAAATTAAAATTTAAAAGTTATGATTATCAAGAATTTCATATTTGGTTTGATTAAATTCTTCCAGAGTTTGACAAGTCTTGAAAATTAAAACTTTGAGAAGTCATGTAATTTAAAACTTCAAAATTATGTATACTGAAACCTAAAATTTGAGTGATGTCATTTTATATATTAATAATAATTAATATTTATTATTTATTGCGTCATCCGATTCGACCGACGGTTCAACCGGTTAAACCGATCAGACCATGAACCGAACACTTGTCCGAGTCTTTGTCCGGTTTGGTTCTTACAACATTGCCTTGTGGGGTAAGTGCCCAAACCATAACCGACTATGGGACCTCATGTTAACTCGTGTCTGAATGAGTCCCCCGATGAGAGTGAGGTGTTTTCCATATATCCAAGATTGCTGGTGACGAGCGATCCTCTGGCACAAACTAGATTGAAAGACTACCCGTCCTTGGTTGATATTGATTTAGGATTTAATTTGAAACTCCAACTCCTAGCTCAAATGGGGTGACTAGGGATAATTCACAGTGATTGTGGAAAACAAGAAATGCCTCGCGTCCTTAGTATAACCTATTCATTTGCCAATTGGGGCTTATTCCTCTTTTCTTATTTTAGTGATTTTTAAGGTAATGGTGTGGAATGGATGACCACCTCGAGAGAATTCACAATCACACATACATGTGGTACCCTATCTTGTCAGTCAAGTTAAGTGCCAATGTTGCTTTATTCAGGCAAAACCCTATTACTCCCCGAGCATCTTTGATAGGACACGTCCCTTATGAGTCATCTTGAATGACCATGTCCATTCTAGTTTTCTCTTTGGTCTTCTTTTGAAAAATCGAAAGAATTTGTTTCCCTTTTATTGTGTGTTTATTATTGCCTTCACTTGAATTGGTCACCCTTTTCAATGCGCGGGAACCTACTTGTGAAAAATGAAAAATTTAGAGTCAGGCCCTATACATATCATGTGACTTCTTTTGGCACTTCAGTTAGGTTCAGCATCCACAGCCCTTCAATTCTGTTTGATCATACCTTAGTTGTACTGAGAAATCGGGGTTGATGACTAGATTACAGGAGCGTTGGCTCCTCATACTGGCATCATTACAAAGGCCATTTCTTACAGAACAATGATCGACTCATCTAGGTGAAGTGGGAGTAGATTGATCAAAACTTTGAATAGCTTACCTCCTAACATCCCGACATTGGGCAAAGGTCGATCACTATCGTCCCTCGCTCATAAGTCACTCTTCCTTTGCAACGGTGGGTGGCTGAGTCAAGGGCCATTGTTTGTATGGATGCTTCCTTCTAATGGTAGCAAAAAAAATCACACTTTGGATAACAAGGCGGGAAATAAAACGTGCAAATTGAAGAAAACATGATTAATTCAAAGTTGTTATAATTGCATTTGGATGACACTAAGCATTCCCGTGCTTCCACAAACTAGAGTGTTTAATGGGGCACGGGTTGATATCATGTTATGAAAGCGTGAGCTCATCATGCATGTATCGAGGGAATTCTGTAAGAGCTTGACATCTTTCGCTCGGCATCCTCGATGTCGCCACAAAGATTCCTCGGTGCAGGCACTGAGATTGGAAATGGATGATGATTTCTCAATGTAGGAGTTGAGTCCGGACATGTACTAAGATGATGATTCTCTAATGTAGGCACGAGGATCAAGATACATGTGACCACAAGAGGATGATTCCCCAATGCAGGCATTGGGTATTAAACAAACGCTAAAAGGTATTCCCCAGTGTAGGCACTGAGACTTACAATGATTCCCCAGTGTGGGCATTGGGGTCCAAGACAGATATGAGCTAAGAAGGTGATTCCCTAGTGCAAGCACTTGGTTTTAAACAAATGTGTGTCGAGGACTCATAAGCTTTGGGGGGTTCGAGCTATAATAGGGATCTTCTAATGCAGGCACTAAAGTTCGTGGTAGTGATGGGCTAAGATAGAAGTTTCCCCATGTGGGAATTGGGGTCTCTACGGTAGAATGACAAATGATAACCCCTAAAGTGCATCACGGGCACCTTTGCTTGCAAGTTAGAATGACAATTCCCCGATGTGGGCATTGGGATACAAGAAATGACCTAAAATAATGACTTCCCAGTGCAAGCACTGGAGTTTAGGCACGAGCTAAGAGGATTATTTCCTAATGCGGGCCCTAGGGTTCATGACAGGTCTAGGATAAAGACTTCCTCAAGAGGGTCATCCCTAGTGCAGGCACTGAGGTTCTTAATGTAGAAGGATGGATTCTTAACATTGGTGTCCCATAGCTTGGACGGCCTTGATGATAGCACGCTTGCCGAGTTAAGCCTTGGACCTCAAGGCAAGCCAAAGATATCCTCGAACTCATACTTGTATCTCTTGTGATAACTAGACTCTATTTTTGGGCCTCATGATCCTTAAATGTCATCTGAATGCAATCATGACTTGTGTATGCAAGTCGAATGTAGAAACGAATAAGAAATAAACCAAAGGGCACGAAAGTAAAATGTGTTTACCCCATTTCTCGCGGCTCTTTTGCTTGATTGACTCTACTTGATTAGATTCATTAAATGCGGTGATGCATACCATGCAAGGGATTTTGCTCCACTTGACCTATGGGCCTGTTCTTAGAGTTAAAACCGATTGTCCTATGATACGTGGCCTCTAGGGTCTTCTATCATGTATGGCTAGGTTAAGTTCTAAATCCTAGAAAAGACCTCCTAGATTGCCCCTAACTTTATATGGTAGAGACCCAACCGTGAGGGCAAACCCTGCCGCAGCATAGGCTAGTGCAAATTAACTCTTAACATTGGGTAGCAATCTAGGCAGGATCGAGCGGTTTACCTCTATAGGCAAAAGCCCAATGGGGAAGTCCCTCAGACCTCTTCTAACTAACAAGGTGGGCCCCGGGCATAGAGGCAATTTGTGTTGGATAATATCATGCATGAAGTGAGTGTGTGAGTTGGAGCCCTAGGGACTACCCTCCTGATTGCACCCAAAATAAACCTTACTTTAGGGTGTTAAATAGCATAAATTATAGATAAAAACGTTGATTTTGCACCAAAAAGGTTAAATATTTTGACATAAGGAGTAGAGACAAAAATGTGATAAAATGCCCATAAAATGCACTATTTATTGATATTCTTGATTATTTGCAAAATCCATGGAATATTGGATATGTGCATTTGATGTTTTTTGAGTGCTACAGCCTTAACATGGATCAATGGGAAGACATACTCCAAGTATAGGAACTGGACCAAAGCAAGAACTCGTAGCAAGGCCTAGAAAGAAAGCAAAACAAGAAAGGAACGGAGCAACATGGCAAGGCTAATGACGTGGCAGCAACCTTATGAGCAAAATTAATGAGGATCCCAGTCATCTAAGGAGTTGGATATGCTTTTAAATTGGTTTAAATTCAAATATTAAAATCTATACCAATTAATAGTTGTCTCCATCCTATTCCTAATCAAATTGGAGGTCCCGGAGCAATATAAATAGGCGTCTCACAAGGTTGAAAAGGCATTCAGTGTTTCCCACATATTAGTATATTTTAGAGTATAGAGAGAATATGAGCGGCTAAGCTCTTCTTGGGTTTCCAAGAAGAATTAGTGTAGGCATGAGCCGATGAATCTTCATTAGGGTTAGTTAATTCATTTGTCTTTTGTATTTTATCCTTTTCAATTTATAAATTGTATTTTGCTTCTTGATCACATTTCATTAGTTTATTAGATTCTTCCATGAATGGGCATGTACTTAGTATGCTAGATCCTTCATATCGGGTCGGTAATCATTGATTATGTAGTAGAGCACTTGGAATTTCTAGTTCTTTAGATTCGAATGCATATTTATTTATTGGGTTCTTGATCGTATGCATCTTCTAATTGCGTTTATATTTGTTTGAATTAATTGTTCTTGGTTAGGCAGTTGATCATTAAGTATATTATAAAATCTTTTGATGCATGTTATTGATGTTCCCAGTCGGGGATAACATTATCATTAGATAGGGTTTTGTAATGCATGACTATCAAGAATATGATGAATTTTAGAATGAATTAATTAAACCTGAATAACTTCAGATTGGCCATGATTGCCTAGTTCTATTATTCTTGGGATCCTGCTTCATATTATCTTTAACTCTTTAAACCATCGACTCCCTACTTATTCTACGAATACCTGCTTGCTTGAGATACTAACCCATTGTAGGTTAATACGAAGATTCTGCAAGAGATTTGACCCTTTGGTTGGCCCTGTGCTACTCCGAGGTTTTAATTTGATTACAATAGTGACAACTGGTTGAAACCTCGATTCGAAGTGATTCAAATTCGCGAAAAAGTGACGATCACCTCCCTCATCCAGAGAGTGAATATACTGCAAGACAAATAAGTATATATAAACAGATATAGCAAAAAAGCATGTTATCTACCTTAGTTCACACAAGAATCAAATAGTAGGCCAAATAACATTTAAATTTAAGATTTAAAAATGAAAGGGGCTTGTCTCTCGTTGGTTCCCCAGCAGAGTTGCCAACTGTAACAACCACTTCTTTTGACAGAGTCGCCACCAAGTTTCTTGTCCTTAAACTTAGAAAAGGTTTTCAAGAACAAGCTTTGAAATGTGATAATACGGGCTCAGGAAACTACTTACGTCAACGGGAAGGTATTAGGCACCTCTCGTCGCCCATCTTATGATGGTTACCCCATGAAACCCCAAATTTAAATGTATTTGGCCTTAATAAGATCCTATCAAGTATTTAAAAATTGGCTCGAACCAAGATGAAACCTTGGCGCCTACATACCCTTTTTAGAAAAAGTGATCAGAGTCACGTAGTTCTTAGGGCATTCAAGTGTGTGTGTGCAAAGGGTTTCACCAAGCTTCAATGCTCAGGTGGAGCCCTGAGTGAGTTAAGGTTCATCGGGCTAATGCCTAGGCGGCCTTCTATCTAACATACAGTCAAACAGGGCAAGTTTCGCCAGATTGTGAATCTAGACGGCCTTGATGCAAACTTGACGGAGCATAATGCTCCTCGGCAAATGACTTGAATGCACAAATTATAAAAATAAAAATAAACGACCAGAACACAGGCGCTAAAAAGGGGGGTCGCAACCTAGGACAACCTAGGTTGCAATCATGCACCTTGAATACAGAAACTGCAGAGAATAAGATATGTATGGGTCGCGACCAGAAACACGTGGAGTCACGACCTAATGACTTAGATAGCAACAAAAATCGAAACACAGCAAGAAAAGAAAATAGGACGCAGTGAACACAAAGGGGGTTGCGACCTATTAAAGGATGGGTCACGACCGTACAAGATAATAGAAAAGGGAAAACAATCAGTATAGAATTCGAAGTGTAGGCCACCAAAAGGGGTCACGACCTAGGTATTCGTAGGTCACGACCTGCCACTGTCCTATATGGACAAAAATGCAGAATAATTACACAACGAAGGGCGGGGCTCGCGACCTACTGGGACCTAGGTCGCCACCCTTGTCTCAAACCTCACTGAGAAGCACTCGTAAATCCCTCAATTGACCCTTCTAAAACCCCCAGAATGCTCTACGAAGGCGTGTTTACCTCTTGAGTCTTCCTGGAACACTCAAGTCCCTCTTGTCTGGCCTTTTCCCCTCTCTTTTCTCTCTATTTTTTCCAACTGCCTTTCTCTTGTTTTGATGTCCCATTTATAGGTCTCAGTGTGCTTTCGAATCTAGAAAGTTGACCTTTCGCCCCTAATTTTTCGTAGCTTGATTTCGGCGATATGGAAAGTTAATTCAGACGCGAAATCTTCGAGAGGCTGTCGAGCCTAGGTCCCATTTATAGGGGTCTAGACCTAAGTATCACATAGGTCACAACCCTATTGCTTTAGCCTTCATAGGTTGCGACCCTAACCTTATGGGTCGCGACCCAAGCCTTTTGGGGCCGGACTAAATTGGGTGTCCACACCTGAGACCTTGCTTGATAATAAATATGGCCACCGATTCCTAGAGGCTTCTTACTTGCAGGGCCAGCTTCATGAATCGCGCCAAGAAGGCTTATAATGTCTTCTTCTTGATGGAAGCCTATGAAGGCGTCCTCGTTCTTTTGGTATTCTTTGCTGCTAGCGAACTGAGTGAGGAACTTCCTCACCAGTTGCTCGAAACTCTGTATGGAGTTGGAAGGCAGCAGTGAGAACCATCTTAATGTAGCTCCCTTCAGCATTGATGAAAAGACTCTGCACTGTTGTCCATCAGTCATGCTCAGTATGGACATGGCGGAGTTGTAAGTGTTGATGTGGTCTTGAGGATCGGTTTCTCCTTCATAGGGCTCGATAGCAAAAGGCATTTTAAATTTCATGGGGACGTGATCGCTCATGATATGTTGTACAAAGGGGTGTTGTCATCTTTCCTGAAAATCAATTCCGTCCCATAGGTATTGGCCTTGATAAGCCACAGCTGCTCCATAAGTCGAGTAGGGGTTGTATCAATTGATCCATGGTTGGTGCAAGTAAGAGCCTGGTGGATAGTTTTGAGGTGGCGAAAGTTGCTGATAGTCCATGGGCGGGCAGATGCTAGGTTCTGCGATGGCGAGCGGGAATTGTCGATTCTACACAGCAGGTACTATTGGGGGCGTGTTCAGCGACAACCGGGCAAATTCCATCGGCAGGGTTCCAAATTGAATTGGGAGTGTTGCAGACGTCTATGTTGCATTCGGGAACGCGCTTGCTCCATGGGTCTGTCCAGTTGTTGGCCCTAGCAGGGCTACGGGCGCACCATTTTGTACCATAGTTGGTGATTGTTCGCTGCTACATCGGCAAAACTTGTGCTACTCAGAGCTGGTTAGTCTGGTATGTTGGATGCTAACGGAACCAGGTCTCAATCGTGCAACTTTGTCGTCGATAGCGATTGTTGGTGGCTGGCTTGTCTGGCTCAGGTTCCCACTAGCAGGGCATGGAACATGAGGCAGGCCTTAGAGATGTTGTGGGCATGCTTCATCTTGAGTTCTGGGCACTTGAGGGGATGCTTTTCGTGGCGGTCACCTGGGATATGGTGGTAACCAGCGACTGGCTTATGCTGGAAGTGCTTGCCTCCGTCGTGGTGCTAATGTCAGTCGTGCCTTGCCTATTTCGTTGGCTACGTTTTGGGACGCTCGCGTCGGTTGTGCCAGTTGGTGCGTTCGTGTCAGCCATTTGAGAACGTGAAAGTGACTTGTAAGTAAAGCACGAAAATCATTTCCTAAATAATTGTATAGTCATATACTCGTACTCCCAAAAAACATTAGCCATTTAGCGGCATAATCATCAAGGCATTGTGGTCTGTTAAGGACCGCGGTGGACGCTAATGTAAGATTTGTTTTTAACACAGAGGAATCTTTAGAAAGGATTAAGGACCGCACGGGATCTTAACCTTAGGGGACTTGTCCTTATGTGAGAACCTAGGTGCCTATGTATCATTGTTAAGAGGATCAAAGTCCACGTAGTTCGACAAAAGGAACGTCCATAGGAGCCATTAGGCAAGGGTTCTACCTGTAAGTGTCGTGTGTGGCTAGAACATGCGTTGGGACGGGCGAGCTGGGTAGCCTGTAGGTTGTTGAGGAAGGTTGAAAGTAATGCTGTGATGGTGGAATTACTTGTTGAGATCTCTAAGAATAAGATGCATGTATACCGAGTTAAGTGAATGTGTGTGTGTCTTCATGGTGAAGGGCAATTTATAGCTTTTGTTGGGTGGAGGACATAGGGCAAGAATGTGAGCGACCCACATCCTTGTAGCTAGGAGAGCCATACTTCACGTCTTCCTACGGAGAGAGCTCAGGGGAGATGGTGAGATAATGGCTTGCTGGGTGCAATTGCGGATGCCACGTGGCTATGGGCTAGACATCCTGCGTGAGGTAACATTGTGGTGCCACATGTGACTAAGAGAGAATATTTGATAACTACGGCATCCATTAAGATCCCTCCAGCAGCAATGACACCATGTTTAGCTATGCATGAACCATAGCCTAAGCCAACCTTGGGGAGGGGGATTACACTTAGCATGATAAATAAAAGGAGTAGAGCTTATTTTGGCATGACAGCAAGATGTAAAATATCCGGTGCATTTTAAAAAATTAAAAAACGTCATATAATTAAACATTTTCTAATATCGTATATTAATTTCTCCGTGTAATCATTTTAACAAATTAAAAAATACATATCTTATGTATTGCTCGGATTATAATATAGTTATAATTACATTTTCATAAAATTACAATTATATCTTAAAATATTACTTCTCTAAACTTTTACTCAATTCAAATATAATGTTGTCTAGTATTTTTTTCTCTCAATCAAACCGTTGTGAAGTCTTGCGTATTAAATTCAACAATTTTCTTTTAAAAAAAAATGTTGGGACGTACAAAACAACAAATTTCTAGTATACAATTTCTATTTATATATTTTTGGAGCTCAATGATAACAGCCCAAGCAATATCATGTGAGATTGTGAACGTTAACGCAGTAACAAACAAAAAAGTCCTACTAACCCCAAATATATAATAATCACTTTCCAATTTCCCCATTCCAATAGTACCGTCTTTCCAGGCCCAAAAAAAAAAATAGCACCGTCTTTCCAAAACATCCTCCAACGTTCAAATTTCCACCTCAAAACCACTTTCTCATTTTCCAAACACACCACTATTCACCTTGTCCATTTTACGCTTTTAACTATACCTCCATCTTTCTACCAAAAAAAAAAATTATACCTCCATCCCATCATCAACACGTGGCATCCATCTAGAGAAGAGACTATGTGATTACATTGTACCTGAGGAGTAGGCTATCCGTGTGATCTCACAAACGTAAACATTTGTGCCTAAAACGGTCGAGTTTCGTGGGGCCACGTGACTGATGATTGATGATGAATACCGAGTGGGTTCAACTAAAACCCCATGTGGTGGGTCCCTCTCTCGCTCTTCTTCTCCTTCTTCTTCATTTACTCTTCTCTCTTCCCTGACATAAACCCTAAAAATGCCTCCTTATTAATCCAGCCCAACTTGTGTAGAACGTGGTCCCTAGCATTTCTCTGTCATTTTGCTACTGTCACTGCTGCAATGCGGGTCCCTCCTCCTCGTTCCCCTCGATGCCTCCATCCATAAATAAAACACCACTTTCACATTCTCTCCTACACACACCCCACTTCTTCACCAAGCAGAGAGAGAGAGACACAGAAACAGCAGCCACAGCTTGCGCTAACATCTCCCACATTCCCTCCTCACATGCTCTGTTTTTTCCACCAGAACCAGAGCATGAAGCCACTCATTGTCTCCACCGTCTTCTTCCTCATCTCCCTCCTTTCTTTTACTGGTAATGCCCTGCTTCCTTATTACATTTATACTCAGAAAACAGATTCTTGCATATTCATATCAGTTTCAATACTGCATTGTGTTTCTCATATTTGTTTTCTTTTTCTTTTTGTTTACAGATGGTGGTTCCATTGGAGTTAACTATGGACGTGTAGCGAACAATCTTCCATCGGCGGTGAAGGTGGTTCAGCTGATGAAATCTCAGGGTATAGAGCGCGTGAAGGTATACGACACCGACCCCTCCGTTCTCAAAGCCTTGTCAGGCTCTGGAATCAAGGTCACCGTCGATCTACCCAATGAACAACTCTTCATGGCAGCTAAGAGACCCTCCTTTGCTTACTCATGGGTCCAGAGAAACGTCGCCGTTTACCATCCTCACACTCAGATCGAAGCCATTGCCGTGGGAAACGAAGTCTTCGTGGACCCACATAACACCACCAAGTTCCTCGTAGCCGCCATGAAAAACATCCATGAAGCTCTCGTCAAGTACAATCTCGACTCTGATATCAAGGTTTCTTCCCCCATTGCCCTCAGCGCCCTCGGAAACTCGTACCCTGCTTCAGCCGGCTCATTCCGACCCGAACTCGTCGAACCCGTTTTCAAGCCCCTTCTGGATTTTCTACGCCAAACGGGGTCGTATCTCATGGTCAATGTTTACCCTTTTTTCGCTTATGAGTCCAACGCTGACGTCATCTCGTTGGATTACGCTTTGTTCAGGGAGAATCCGGGTGTGGTGGATCCGGGTAACGGGTTAAGATACTTCAACCTCTTCGACGCTCAAATCGACGCCGTTTTTGCCGCCCTCTCTGCTCTCAAATACGATGACGTTAAGATCGTTGTCACCGAAACGGGCTGGCCCTCCAAGGGAGACCAGAATGAGGTGGGAGCTAGTGTAGAAAACGCCGCCGCTTATAACGGCAATCTGGTCCGTAAGATCCTCACCGGTGGTGGGACCCCCCTGAAGCCCAAAGCAGATCTCACCGTTTATTTGTTCGCGCTCTTCAACGAAAACCAGAAGCCCGGGCCCACGTCGGAGAGGAATTTCGGATTGTTCTACCCTACCGAAAAGAAGGTTTACGAAATCCCCTTGACCTTCCAGGGGCTCAAAAGTTACCACGACAAACCGTCGTCTCCGGCGCCGGTGAACGACAGTCCAACTCAAACGACGCCGTCAGCCGCCCCCATCAACGGAGGAGGAGGAGTGTCGAAAAGCACCACGGCGACTACGTGGTGCGTTGCGAATCCGAACGCGGGGAAAGATAAGCTGCAGGCAGCTTTAGATTACGCTTGTGGCGAAGGAGGTGCTGACTGCCGTCAGATCCAGCCGGGCTCCACGTGTTACAATCCTAACACCCTCGAGGCCCATGCGTCGTTCGCTTTCAACAGTTACTATCAGATGAAGGCACGCGCAGGAGGAAGCTGCTACTTTGGAGGTGCGTCGTACGTGGTCACGCAGCAGCCTAGTGAGTACTCTATCCAAACCCTACTTTTAACTTATCGTATATCTGCTTGGATTCTGATCTGGCTTAGGTTAGAAATGTCTTACGCATAACCGCTAACGTGAGCCTGGGTTGAAGGACATGGTCACATAAGGGAATCAGGGTTGGGGACAGGTCAGTGGAAAGGTCAAAAAGGCACGTGATAGGGTTGACAGTAGGAATCTTTTACGATGACGTGTCTTGACTTTATTGGGTAGAGTGAACTTTTTCGGGAGCATGATAATTAGGCTATTACATTGGTAATGTCTTTTACTACTACTACTACTTTTGTATTACCAAGGGTAACTTTAATACTGCCATATAATTGAATATTAAATTACGGATTTGAGAGTCAAAAAGATTAATCTCTGTCCACACACTCTGTCTCATGATCTCATCACTCACATAGGATTCTAAAATGTAAAATGACCTTTTACGGAAAAGAAAAATATTTTAATAAAATTGATATATTGTTTAAATATTATTATTTGCTAACAAGGGTGAGTTATTTGGCTATGCAGGATATGGAAGCTGTGAATACCCTACCGGATATTGAAGACGAGAGAATGAGGGCTGACATATATATATTTATTTAGATAGGGTTGGACTGATTTTGGTGTGTAAAGTATAAGTTGGTCAGTTGGTGTTGGAAGAAGAAAAAGATATGTGGAGGTATTTATTGTAGTGGTTGATTGTGGGTCTGAAATTTTTTGGGGCTTGGGAATGTATTAATAATAATGAATGAATGTGGAGTAGGTAGTTTAGTTAATTAACATGGAGACTTCATTGTATGTAACTTGAATTTCACTCTGCAGTTATATTATGTATTTCGTTTTCTATACATTGCTTGTTTTATTGTTTATACGTGGTTATGTTATATGTTCCTTGTTCGCTGCAAAAAATGCTGTTAAGAATATAAGTATGAGCCTAAGAGTAATTGCTACTTGCTACTTTATATGAATGCTGCATCCTTGTTTGATATGAAAGTTAAAAGAAATTTTGGAGAATTCAAATTAGTGGAAGATAAAAGTAATGGGCATTAGGGCAATGTTACTAGAAGCTTGTGAGTTTTAGCTCACAAATTCTCTATTATGTGTTAAAATATTTTTTAAAAAATTTAAGATGATATACAGATTTTGAGACAGGTTCAACGGTAAAAAACTGTTGAAGCAAATCTCACAAGCTCTTCGTAGCATTATTCAAAAGTAAACTAGTGGAACATGAAAGTTATTGAGCAAGTCATAAAAGTAAGGGTTGGTCTATGATGCAACTTGTTGCATGCATGCAATGCAATTTCGGTCGATAGGATTGTGACAGTGAAAAATTGCATTGCGTCTCAAGTCACAATTCTATCGGCCGAAATTACATTGCATGCATGCAACAAATTGCATCATAGATTCACCCTAAAAGTAAACTTATTTAGTCAAACGAATCAAACTTGAATATTTAAAGTTCGGCTCGTTTAAGAACTAAACGAGCCCATTTAAAACTAAGGCAAGAGTATCTTTCCTGCCCCTAATGTTTGGCGGTCCTGTCACTTTCACTCTTAATGTTTTTTCGCTGTCAATTGTATCCCTAATGTTTTGTGTTTCTCCTAATGTTAGGCTTTTGGCTAACACCGTCAATTTTTTGGACCATTTTTTATGACGTGGCATCCTATGTGACCAACAGTTCTAACTGGACTTCATTTTTTCACATCAGTAATATATTTTAGGGGTACAATGGACTACAAAAACTCGTTACATCAGTAAAATTAGGGGTGTTCGGTGGGCGGTTTGGGCGGTTTTTGGTGAAAATTTAGTGCACCTATCGGTTTAAGTTGATAGCGTCAAACCAAACCAAACCAAACCATAAACGAGCGGTTTTGAGCAGTTCGGTTTGGCGGTTTAGGACTTTATGTCATCAAACTTACATATTTAAGTTTATTAATAAAAAATATAATTTTATTCAATATAAATAATAAAAAAGTATAGTAATATTTCATTTACTTACAATATACAATCAACTTAGTTCTAAAATTAAATTTTTAGATTGACTAAATTTAATCTAATCTTCTAAAAACAAATTTTAAACTTTATTATTTAAAAATTTTAACATAATATGTACATATATATACTTGTATGTGTATGCGGTTTGGTTCGGTTTTTCAACATACCAAACCGAACCAAACCAAACATTGATCGGTTTTGTTCGGTTTGTGCTGGTTCGGTTTGGTTTGGTTCAAGTGCGGCGGTTTTGTTCGGTTCTGAACACCCCTAAGTAAAATGGACCCCAAAAACTCAGTACTATTGATTGTTGATGTGGAAAAATTAAGTCCAGTCAGAATTGTTGGCCACATAGGATGTCACGTCATAAAAAATGGTTCAAAAATTGACGATGTTAGCCAAAAGCCTGACATTGGGAGAAACACAAAACGTAGGGGTACAATTGACAGCAAAAATACCTTAGGGGCGAAAGTGACAGAACCCCCAAACGTTAGGGAAAGGATAGGTACATTTGCCTAAACATAAAGTAATATAAAATATATTTTTTCTCTATCTTAATATATATATATATATATATATATATAATTTGTTATGTTGTGTACAATTATTCTTTAATCAATAAAATATATACAACAATCAAACTTTTTTTCTACTAGGTAAGGTCAACTAAATTATAAAAGGATAAAATCCATAAACTAATATAACATTAATCAAACCTTTTTTCCACTAGGTGGGTTGGCTATATGGATCAAATGACGCTAACATATTCTGTCTTTACAAATTTCTATGGTTAGGTTATTTATTCAAATCCGTCCTAATAGTTCCTCCTATTGTTAGCCCTACCTCTAGTAATTGGTCTATCATCCATCTGATCAACTCTATATACAGGAGCCTCTAACAACATTCTTTCTACCCCTAAACCTTTTTTTTTATGAATTTGTACACATAAACTAATATAAAATATAAGTTAATTTTCTCACATGCATGTATCTTCTATAAACGTTAGCAAATTACTTTGGTCAACTCGTTAAACTTGTAAACAACTCAATTAATTAAATGAGCCGAATTTGATCATGATTTTTTATTCATGCTTGAGAGCAAGCTCATCTTATTTTAAACAAATTGAACTTGAACATCTAAAGTTCGGCTCGACTCGTTACAATCCTTTATATATATATGTGTGTGTAGGGAAAGGGCCGGATCCACTTGATCCGACCCGACCCAAAGACCGAAAAGAAAAATCAAAAATAAATTCAGGCATAATATAAAATAATGCGGAAGCTACTAACTTGAACGTCATTACTAAAACCTCGAATCTTACTATTGCCTCTGCTCCACCAGGGCTGACCTCCAATCTATGAGCTCCGAAAAGGGCCACACCAAATGGAGGACTCTACCTACGAGAGGTAGAGTCACATGTCCACGACTGATGCGTGGAAGAAGACTCAAGAGAAAGAGAAAATTATACTGAGTGGGGTTTCCCAAACGGGACCCCCCTTTTCCAACACATGAAATAAGCAACCAGAAAGGTATGGAGTCACTCAAATAAGAGGATGAAAGAGCTCTCATCATTGACGCAAGCAATGTGGGAATTGAAATATGAACAAAATATCATGCTTCCATCATGATCACCTTGCCCACTTTGGGCCACGAGTGCAAGCTCATGTGACCTCCGATGAGTGTCATCTTGGTGTCGTTTTGTTCGTCTCTCAGTGAGCTTTCCAACGAATCCTCACTCGACCCGATCAAACTCCCCCATGGGCGAATATTTAGTCCCGAAGACCCCAATATATCCAACAATATACGTGAATTTCTCACATCCGATCAAAATGTGATTCTTCAGTATTCAACTACTATGCCATTTGAGTGACACAAAAATATCAACAGATACACAAATTTGCACCAATAGCGTGATAGAACATTATCAATATGCTGTAACATCATAAAGATAAAACAATGGTTCAGAGTTTTATATATACACAGCAGAGAGCACAGCTAGTTACAATGATTATTGATCATAAACTATAGACAATGAGAAAAACATGTGCGCAAAAAGAAAATCTCAGTATCTGTCATATAATAATTCATATCCCATGAAAGTCTTAACATTTCAGAAAAGCAAGCTCGCCCAAGCCGCTATAAATGCAAAACCACCGTATGGAGCCAATATTGAATATTTTTTGTCTTCAAGATATGCCGCAGTATAACACCTGAGAAGTTCAACATAGCCTATTAATAATCTTCAATGACAAATTCAAAGTGAAGATGCAATATATATTCTCTTTTCGAAAACTTCTAGCAGAAAATTAAACAAGAAATTACTTGAAACAGTTAAAAGGAGCTAGGTCCATTTATTGCTCAAAATTAGAATAAATATTTTTTCACGTAATGGGGGAAAAGGCTTTGATTCACGTAATGGCTTAAACTTTTGAGGTGAAATGGTCCTTGATATGGTATCATCACTTCTATGACCAAGTAGTTGATAATTCAATCCTTGTCACCTCCAATTTTCTTGACTAAAAATTATGTTTCAGCACAATGGACGTCCCAGTGCTTTGTTCACATTTAAAAGCACAACAGGTTGTGCTTTCATGCAAGGGGATGAGCTGGAAATTAGAATGAAAACTAATCATAGACCTTCACTTTACAGAATAAACTTTTGAGTAGAAATCATCCTTGAAATAAACCAATGAAATTCCCTTTAAACACAACCTAGGAAACTGCAAATCCATATATAAGATATTTTAAAATCTACCAAAAGCCTCTATAAGAAGGAACCCAGGTCCTCAAAATTTGGTTTTTAATCAAGAATGGAGTGTTTAAAGATTGGTGTTTCATGGAAAAGGTATACCTGGGTATTAGGAATTGAGTTCCCTATATATATGAAGCAGAAAGAAAAATTAGAGCTTTAGACTCTGATTAACTAGTTGAAATTGCAAAAACAAAACAGCAACAATTTTAGAAATTTAAAAGGACCAAAACTATTAACTAGGAGAGGACAGACATAGAAGTCATGAAAACTTAGAAACCATGTAAGTAATGAAAACTGTGACACTACGTAGATAATGAAAACTTAGAAGTATATTAACACAATGTCCAACAAATCACCCAATTCAAAACAAGCACATATCTAAGGCACAAAAAAGAACCTTTATATCCTTTTAATGTTGCCAGTAAATGGAAGATAAATGTAAACAGACTTGAATTGCAGCAGAATAAAAATGAACAGATAAGGATGTGTGCATTAGATAGAGAGAGAGTGAGTTAGAGGACAGCGGAATTAATTCACATAGCTGCTGTCAAATGTTTCCATGTGTTAACCTATAACACAATCTAAGACCAGATCATAAATTTTGATAAGTTGATGTTTCAGGTACAAGTATAAAGTATTTCTATATTTAAGCAATAGAATAGAAGAAAGAAAATGTTTTAAGAGGGATTAAAATGAAACGTTTGTAAACAAGGATACAACTAGAAATTGAGCCATAAATTTATATCCAATAAAAGACATTCGACACTCTTACAAAGGTGAAAGACCAGAAACCAAGGATTCCAAAATTGTTGGGAGGACGGTGAGTGCAAACGTTTGGAAGAAAATGCAGCAAACTCAATCTCTCAGGAATTTGCACTCTCCACCCTTAGATCTTTTTGAGATTTGTATAAAGTGCTTTTTTATTACTATACGAACGGTAGAGAGATTTAACTTCTCAAGAGTCGATCTCTCTGTAGATTGTACTATCATTAAAATGACCTAATTATGGGGTGTACAATATTGGCCCCCTATTTTACAAATATTAGGACCACACGGAGACACTCACCCTTTACTTGGGCCAAAACCAATTCTTTTCCTAACCTACAAGACTAATAAACACTCAAGGTCATATTCCCAAATTTGCATTGGCATGTTCACTAACATAATGCCAAGACATAGTGCAATACAGTCACTCAAATGGTGAAGCATAAGAAAGCACTTACGATCCAGAGAAAGCGAGAACTCCAGCCGTTAGAAGGCCTCCAAACTGCACAAATATTTTGTACAATAACCACAATCGTTTTCAAAGGAAAAAATAACGAATAGCTCAAGCTAAATAATAATAAATATGTAGGTGAAAACATCATTTTGATCAACCATTATTTCATATAAGCAATCAAACTTTGCTTTATAGATTCGGTGCAATTCCTTTTCTTGCAATTCTTTCAGAATGCTTCATTTGTGAAGTAATAATAATTGTTTAATAGGGACTCACACTGATAGGGAATAACAATTTGATCCCCAATCCATGGTGGGTCATTGTCAATCTTAATACTAATTTGTTCTCTAATACATTCATGGTGAGTCACTATTAGTGTGAGTCCTTGTTAAAAAAAATATTACTTTATAAATGAAGCATTTTGAAGGGATTGTACAAGAATTGCATTGGATCCAATTTTGAAAAGTATACACATGGCTGTTCTCCAACTAAAATTTAAATTTGTTTACAAATTGTTGATTTATTTAAAATTTTTCTTTCAAATTATCCATCTGTTTCAAATATTTATTCAATAATTCCTAATTGATTCCAATTCTTTTTAAATTTATTTCAAATTTCTCTTGAAAACAACAAATTTGTTGCTAACAGGAGAAATATTTGGAGCTTATTAATCAAATAGCCATTTTGTATATAATTTTCACTCATCAAACTAACACTATAAGAAAGAACATATTAAAACGGTTTTTAAAGTTAAGGGACAAATATAAAATATTGGGATCAAAATTGAAAATTATGTGTTTGACTAAAACCTGAGAACTTACAATATTGGGATGTTTTGCAAGAGGAGCAGCTAGTAAGGCCGCACTGTGAGCCAAGTGGTAAAGCAATGCAGTTTGCCAAACCTTCACGTTATTCCAATTACCAAAGAAACGAAAAAAAAAAACAAGAACAAGAATTAAACTTCATAACAAAACAGAACTGAAATTTGAAACCAAATTAGGCAATCGGAAAGTGGAAAAATACCTCTCTGTAAGAAGGGTTTTGAGGCTTGAACATATGTGTGCCATATGCGCCCAACGCAACCGCTGCTACTCCTGTTTCAGTGACTCTTTTAGTGAAATAGTGAACTATTGGTTTTCTTCCAGAAGATGTGCGGTTCAGAACAACAGATCGGTGCAGCGAGAATTTAAGTAAAGAAAAAGAGATTGAGATTACGGTGAATTCAAGGAAAATGGAGATTACCAAAAACCCCAGCAATTTTTTGCCATAGTTGAGGATCCATTTGAAATCGATTCTCCGGCGTCGTTCTTGACTTAATAGAGTCAACTCTCTTCTCCGTGGAGTCCGTACTCTGTAATGGCGTTTCCAAACTTTCCTCCATCGTGGAAAATTGCAGATTGTAGAATATTTCTTTTCTTTCTTCTTAATATATAAAAGGCTTCAGGCCTTAGGGCCTCTTTGGTTAAGTTTGGAAGTCCTCTTTAAGGCTAGTTTGGTTGGGAAAAAATTTATTTAGAATTGGAATTTGAATTGAAATTGGAATTAAATTATTTGAATTAAAAAGTGTGTTTGGTATGAAAATATGGAATTGAAAATTTATAAAAGGATGTGAAGTAAAAAGACTAAGGCTTTGTTTAGTTGAAAAAAAGTTTGGAATTGGAATTAGAATTGGAATTGGAATTGGAATTGATAAGATGGAATTGGAATTGAATTATTGAAATTGAAAAGTATGTTTGGTATGAAAAAATGGAATTGAGAGTTTGTAAAAGAATATGAGATAAAACGACTAATTTACCCCTTAATAAATATTAAATAATTATTTTTTTATATACATTAAATAATTATATATAAAAAAACATAACCCCCATTTTGCCTTTCCTCCATTAATCCCATGTGGGTTTACTTTCATTACCAAATAGCTTCTACCTTTGAAAAAAAATTAAATTCATCTATTAATCAATGGATACCACATCTCCCACCATGCCCCTGCACTTTCATGAAGCATCCCCAAAACCAAAGAAGACACCTACTTCATCTCCCACTTCAAATCCTCCGAGAAGAAAGCTCTCCAAGACCTCAAACTCAAACTCGCATCCTCCTCCGAGGTTTCAGATCCCTCCACCGTTTCATGAAGCATCCCCAAAACCACCATACTGCAGTGTTTTTTTCCCACAGATCTGGTTTATTAGTTACTTCATTTGGTTCTTTCCAGATCTAATTTAATTGTTTGCTAGTAATTGATTATTTTGGTGATGAAAAACACATGAGAGACGAGAGACAGAGAGAGCACCACGAGAGAGAGAGAGAGAGAGAGGCGAGAGACAAAGCTGAGCAAGAGAGAGAGAGAGAGCAGATCTGATCAGAGGGCAAAATCGAAATTTTCTCCCAATTCCATATAAAACTCTCCAATTCCATGTAAAAAAATCAAGAATTCAATTCCAAGAAAGACACAAAGAAGCTTGGAATTCAACTAATTCCAAAGAATCAGATTCCATGACACAAAATTGAACCAAACCATAGAATTCTTTGATAATTGTGCAATTCCAATTCTATACTCAATTCTATGGTGAACCAAACTTAGCCTAAGAGCTTGGTTGGGAGGATGGTTTGAGAGTGGTGTGGAGTGGTTTGGATTTATAAATATTTGGTTGGAAGTTTAAGTAAGCAAAGGAGTGGAATGATTTATGATGGTTTGAAAACCTCTCATGTAATAGAGACGTGGGGGAAGTTCAAAGAACATGGGTCGAACACTATTAACAAAAACGTGGGTTGACCACATTTCTCCCTATATCAAGTATAAATACCCCTCACTTGGGGGACTCAACTAAGTCCAATCGATAGATAACAGAGCTCACTTACTCTCTCTCATTACTATTTAGAGATCCCAGTTCTCTTACCCTTTTACTTACAACATACCTCCAACAGGTGGCTTGCCCGCCTGGAGCAAGACACACACATCCTAGCTGCACACAGCGACCATAAGTAACCTTCCTGCCTATGGACGTTTTCCCTTCGAACTACGTGGACTTTGATCCCTTACCAAGGGTACGTAGGCACCTAGGTCATCACCTAAGAACAAGTCCCCCAAGGTTACAACCCCTTGCGGTCCTTATTTTCAATTATGAATTGTCTGAACCAAAAATGACAATTACAATGGCGCCCACCGTGGTCCTTCTCAGACCACAATGCCTTGCGCATTCTGCCACTAAACGCCTTTTCTTTTTTCAGGGAGTAGGAGTATATACTCAACACTCAGAAACACATTTTTTGTTTAATTCTCTTAACAGGTAGCTTTCACGAATTGCTGACTCAAATGCACCCGTTGCCACGATTGACACAAGTGTTCCGAGACGCAGTACGCAAAACAGACAAGGAACAACTGACACCACTATAATGGAGTCAGGAACTTCGATCGCAAGCCACAAAACGTCACAGCATCCTAAGTAACTAACGTAGAAAATACTTCTCAAATACCATCAACTAGGGAAGAAACATGCCCCCAACATCCTTATGGCATGCCATACGTCCCGTGTCCACCTGGTAGTAGCCAAGGACCAGTAGACCCAACGAGAACCACACACAAAAATGAAATAGTGCGATTATAAGCCAGGATACCATGGATACGCCATCGCGAACGGGAAATGTATGGAGGCCCCCATCAAGCAGAACAAGCTCAAGCAAACGCAGGCGCCCAGATGGCAACAGTATCGCACAACACACCAGCCCTCGCATGTCCATCAAACGTATTAGCACCTGAAATAGCCAATCTGCCACCCCTCCATACAATTCGAAGCTCTACCAATGGAGTTCGCCCAACTATCGCTCACCGCACTGGCTCCACCGCCGATCATCCAACCTGGACCAACAATGCTCGTTGGACAAGCAGTGTGCTTGCCTACTGACTATTTGCGATCTCCTATCCCAAACTATCCACCAGGTTCCTACCTGCACATGCCATGGCCAGGCGCTTACAATCCATATGCCTCCTATGGTGCGTCTGCGGTCTACTCAGGTCAATACCATTATCCCGGATTCGATTTCCAACGGAGAGGATGATGCCCCTTCACCTAGCAAGTCATGAACGAGCACATTCCCATGGGATTCAAGATGCCTTCCACATAGAACCCTATGGAGGAGAAACTGACCCACAAGACCACCTCAACACCTTCAACTTAGCAATGTCGATACTCGGCTCGGCATGACTGAAGGACAATAATGCTGAGTCTTCTCATCTACTCTGGAAGAAGTGGCCCTCAGATGGTTCTCACTGCTGCCTACGAATTCGATTCACATTTTTGAGCAGTTGGCTCAAAACTTCCTCACCCAGTTCGCCAGCAGCAAAGAATACCAGAAGAACGAATATTCCTTCATAGGTTTCCACCAAGAAGAAGGAGAAACATTGCAAGCCTTCCTAGCGCGATTCATGAAGCTCTCACTCCAAGTCATAGGACTCCAAGATGCAGTTGCCATCTTCGTTATTAAACAAGGCCTCAGATGTTTGCAGTTCTACGGCAAGCTCAACAGGTGCCCAGTATCCACCTTGCAAGAACTAATGGATAGAGCATAGTGGTTCATTCAAGACGAAAACATCCAAATAGCAAAGGACAAAATGAGAAAATTCCTAGTAAGCAGAACTGACCTGGAGCGGTCAGAAAAGAAGAAAGAAAAAGGAACGTCTGACAACCAAAGTCAGAAAGAAAAGAATAGCAGAAAGTGTTCGCCACCTCGACCTCGTTCGCCCCACAGAGGACGATTCACCAGTTACACGCCTCTCAATAAATCCCACGTGGGAGTCCTAGAAGAAATCTATCACTCCGACTTGCTCAGCTTCCCTCCTCAGATTAAGAGACAAAAAACTGGGAAACCCATGGACAAGTCCAAATACTGTCAATTCCACAAAGATTACGGTCATGAGACCAATGATTGCATACATCTCAAAGACTAGATCGACGACCTAATACAAAAGGGGTAGCTGGGCAGATATATCAAGGACGCGGACAAAACCAACGGGGAGCGAATGAAGGACAACAGTGAGCAACAGCCCCCTCGCAGAGTTATTAACGTTATCATAGGAGGACTACTGAAGGGGATTGCCTTACAACCCCAGAACAAGAAGAGGCTAGAACATTCCATACTCGCCCTTGACTACATCCCTAAGCAAAGGAAGAAGGACGAAGAGCCCAAAGAAGATCCGATCACATTCGACCTTTCAAACCTCCAAGGGCCAGTTCATGATGACCCCATGGCCATAACTATAGTCATAGCAAACCACAAGGTAAGAAAAGTTTTCATAGACCAAGGGTCCTCGGTGGACGTCCTCTACTTTGACACACTTAAAAAATTTGGCTTAAGCGAGGCAAGCATGAGGCCATTCCCTAGCACACTCATTGGGTTCTCCGGAGCCCAAGTCCCTACAGAAGGAGTCATATCAGCCCACACACCTATAGGCACTCTACCCAAAGTAGCAAGCCTCGACTTGGATTTCATCATTGTCTCGGCAGCCTTAGCATACAATGCTATTCTAGGGCGACTGTCCTTGAACAAGCTCAGAGCTATTGTGTCCACTGCACAACTTACCATGAAATTCCTGACGCTGCACGAAATCGGAGAAATCACGGTCGACCAGAAAACTAGCGCGAGCATGCTACGTAGCTAACCTGACAAAGACCATCAAGGTCGCTCGCCCTGGCCCCAAAGAACCTCGCGAGAATCCCCTGGAAGGCAAAGAGTCAAAAGCAACACCTGAGGAGTCCGCCTGCTTGGATAAAACCCTTTCTTAAACTCTTTGATGAACTTTGCATTCTCACCCCCTAGCCATTTTGGCTAGACATATATTGTCCATGTCTTTTCGAAATTCTATGTTAGGAATTATCATTCTTAGAATAGACCTTCTAAGGTCAGGAGGTTTTCGGATGTAACCCTTTTTTTTACAATTAATCGAAACTACTTTTTTCGAATAAAAACATGAGCCATACCAAAGTAAAAACTAAGGGCCCATTTGGCCAAGCTTATGAAAACTGCTTATTTTCAAATGGAGTTTGAGAAAAAGCGCTGTGAGAAAGAAGCAGTTTGTGTTTGACATACTAAATTAAAAAGTACTTTTCAAAAACAATTTGTTTGGCAAATTTGTATTAAAAAATGCTTTTGACTGTAAAATTACCAAGAAGGGTATATGTAGATTTTAGTGTTATTAATATTATTAAATAGATAAATTATATAAATATTTATTATTATTAAGGTTTATTACCCAAATAAATATAAAATTATAATTAGTTTATTAATTTAATAAAGTATTAATTAAAAATTATTAATCTTAATTAATATAATTTTTTATTTATGATTATTATTTTTATAAAATATCTATTAATTTTTTCAAATAAAAAATTAATTATAAATATTTATTGTTATTATTATTTTGATAAATTATTATTGTTATTGTCTTTATTAATTAAATGGAAATTTTAAAATGTTAGTAAGGTAGGTGTTAGGTTTTAGGATGGAATAAATGGGAATTTTAAAATATTGTTAAGGGTACTTTTGTCCTAAAATAATTAAATTTTTGCTTCTGCTTTTGGTTAGTAGCAAAAGCTCCAATTTCTAGATTCTGCTTAAAGCTGAAAAACTGCTTCTGCTATGTGGACACCGCCTTTTGTCCGCCCCAAAATGCACCAAAAATAAATAGAAATAGGAAATAAAAGGAGAGAAAGAAATGAAAACAAATTAAACAAAACTTATAAGCCTAGGGGTCGCGATGGGTAAGCCCCAGGGGTGGCGACCCCCTCCCCCTTTAAGGGACCCGTCGCGACGGTAGAACACAACAAGTTGCGACCCCCACGACATTTATGGCAGATTCAATCAGATCTCAAATCAAGGACCTGTCATGACGTATCAAGACATGCTTGGGCTTGACTCAGGAATTGCATCTCATAAGATACCCACTTTTCCCCATATGGAACCGAAAAAACAAAAGTTGAGACGCATGAAGCCCGAGATGTCCCTCAAGATAAAAGAGGAAGTACAAAAACAATGGGATGCCAGTTTTCTAGAAGTATCGGTCTACCCCGAGTGGATGGCCAACATAGTCCCCGTCCCCAAGAAAAGATGGGAAGGTCCGAATGTGCATCGATTATAGAGATCTTATTAAAGCTTCCCCTAAGGATGACTTCCCACTTCCACACATTGATGTCTTGGTGGACAATACCATTGGCAGCTTCTGTTATTCATTCATGGATGGGTATTCCGGTTACAATTAAATACCCATGCATCTCGAAGATAAAGCTAAAACCACCTTCATCACGCAATATGGGGAACTTATTGTTATAAGGTCATGCCATTCAAGCTTAAGAACGTAGGGGCAACTTACCAATGAGCCATGGTGGTTTTGTTCCATGACATGATCCACAAAGAGGTGGAGGTTTATATGGACAATATGGTGGCCAAATCAGCTGAAGGAGAAAGCCATGTTAAAGTCTTGAGGAAATTGTTCAACAGGCTTTGAAAGTTCAAATTACGACTCAATCCCAACAAATGTATTTTTGGGGCTCAATCTAGAAAGCTCCTCGGATTCATCGTAAGCCGAAAAGGGATTGAGGTTGACCCCAATAAGATCAGGGCTACCAGAGGTATGCCACCTCCCTCCACTGAACAGCAAGTACGAAGCTTTTTGGGAAAGGTGAATTACATTGCTCGTTTCATACGCAATTTGACAGCAACTTGTACTCCTCTTTTCAAACTTCTCAAGAAAAACCAATCCCTAGAGTGGAATAAAGAATGTCAGCTATCGTTCGATGCAGTGAAAGAATACCTCATTAGCCCACCAGTGTTGGTACCACCAACACCAGGAAGACCCTTGCTATTGTATCTAACGGTCTTAGAGGAGTCAATGGGAGCCATCTTGGGACAACATGACCCGATGACAAAGAAGGAACAAGCAATATATTACTTGAGCAAGAAGTTCGATCCTAATGAATCTCGATACTCTTTAAATGAGAAGACTTGTTGTGCACTAATATGGACAGTACGCCGTTTAAGGCACTATATGCTATATTATGAAACTTTCCTCATATCACGAATGGACCCTGTGAAGTACATCTTTCAAAGCCCGCACGTATCAGGGCGAGTTTCTAAATGGCAAGTAATATTGACAGAATATGACGTCAAGCATATCACGCAGAAATCAGTTAAAGGAAGTGATATAGCAGATTACCTAGCCATCAATCCCCTGGATGAGGAGCATGCCTTAGACTACCAATTTCCAGATGAAGGATTAAACGCCATAAAAGAGGAGTCGCACACGAAGGCCTGGGAAATGTTCTTTGACGGCGCAGTTAATGTATTCGGAAATGGGATCGGAGCTGTCCTGATATCCCCAAATGGGAAACAATTCCCGATCGCAGTCAAACTTGATTTTGAATGCACCAACAACATGGCGGAATATGAAGCCTGTATTTGTGGATTGCAAGCCGCTGTAAAATTGGGAATCAAGAAAATGGAGGTCTACAGGGATTCTGCACTAATAATCTATCAAACTAGAGGAGAATGGCAGACTAAGGATCCCAAATTGGTCCCTTATCAGAAGTTCCTCACAGAGCTAACTAGCCGATTCAAGTCCATTGATTTCCATCATTTACCCCGATGCAAAAATTTGTTCGCCGATGCCCTAGCCACCCTGGCAGTGATGCTTGATACTAATTTTGGAGTCCATCTCCAACCCATCAGGGTGGAATATCGAAACGCTGAGATCCATTGCTCGGAGCTAGAACAAGAGTCCGACGGCCTTCCCTAGATTTATGATATCAAGACGTATCTAGAAAAACAAGAATACCCAAATGGGGCCAGCAAAAATGAAAAAAGAACCCTTCGGCGATTGGCCATGGGTTTCTTCCTTAGTGGGGAGGCGCTGTATAAGAAGAGATTAGATGGAGTATTGCTCTGTTGCGTGGAGGCAGCTGAGGCTAACCAAATTTTGGCCAAGGTACACGAAGGAGTGTGCGGAACTCATTCTAATGGACACACCTTGGCGCACCAAATCCAAAGGATAGGATACTTTTGGATGACACTCGAGCGTGACTGCATTAAATATGTTCGCAAGTGCCAGATTTACGCCGACAGGGTTAATGCCCCTTTTGCCCTACTCCACAACATGACCACTACTTGGCCTTTCTCTATGTGGGGACTTGACATCATCGACCCCATAAATCCCAAGGCATCCAATGGCCATTGCTTCATCCTAGTGGCGATTGATTATTTCACCAAATGGATAGAAGCAAGTTCCTATTCCAACATAACACAGAGGACATTCGTGAGATTTCTGAAAACAAGCATCATATGCAGATACGGAGTCCCAGAAAGAATAATCACTAATAATGGGTCTAATTTGAATGGGTCCGAAGTTCAAAAAATTTACGAAGAATTCAAGATAGCTCATTACAACTCGGCACCATATCGCCCCCAAATGAATGATGCTGTTGAAGCAGCCAACAAGAATATCAAGAAGATAATCAAAAGATGTCAATCACATATAAGGACTGGCATGAGATGCTGCCTTTCACCCTACTTGGATATCACACGACTGCTCGTGCGTCGACAAGAGCAACTCCTTTTTCATTGACATACGGGACAGAGGCTGTTTTGCCTATAGAAACACAAATCCCCTCTTTATGAGTTGTTTCGGATTCCAACATCGACGATGATCAATGGATACAAGACCATTATAACCAAATTAGCCTAATTGACGAAAAGCGCTTGAGGGCGATGTGTCATGGACAGTTGTACCAAGAAAGAATGGCTCGGGCTTTTAATAAAAAGGTACGACCACGATCATTTAAAGAAGGAGACCCGGTGGTAGAGAAAATTTTACCAAAACAAGATGATCCTAGGGGAAAATGGGCCCCAACATATGAAGGGTCGTTCAGAGTCAAGCATGCATTTTCTAGGGGTGCACTTATCCTGGAAGACTTAGACGGATAAGAAGTCGGTCGTTTGGTCAATTTCGACTCAGTGAAAAGGTTCTACGCTTGAAAAGGTTGCTTATTCAAAGGGGCACTCAAATTTCATATGTTTCATATCTCGGTCGGCAGAAATAATTACTGGGGAACCACAAGGCACCTTCACTATTAGTTTCAGGTGATTCTGAATATTCAAAATTGTACCAGTCTTGATTCATAATATCAAAATGAGAATTATTCATTCAATAAATCTCTTTGCCTCTTTTCCAAGCCATGCAAGCTTCATTTTGTTGTGTTGTTGATTTAGGACACTTGGTAAAAACCATGCATTAATCACACGGTTCATTTCTTTGCCTATAACTGTGACTGATTTAGATAACAGGTAAGCAACTCACTGTCCCAGGAAACTTCCAGAACCCTGAAGGACATATGGAGGGTTAGCCATCTCTTGCAAAATCGTTGCCAAGATTATCAGGTTATTACCCAGGCAACTTTTGAAAATCAGAAAGATATAGGGGAGTATCAGCCATTTATATCTTTACCAAGATAATTTTCTTCTAAAAGGCATTTTACATCTTTTTAGGTCGTGATTACCACGATCTCTTTGGACGTCAAGCTTCTGAGAGCTTGACATTCTTGATTTTTCTTGGTCACCAAGTCTTCAAACATGGGTTTAAAAACTTGGTTTGGGGGAACCAGTTGTCGCCAATAAGTGTTTCAAAAACTACCTGTCCCCAAGTTTTGAGGACTTTTAGATCTCCGGAGTAAGAGGTCCTAAAAGCCTGGTACTCACAATTTTAGGAGAACTATTAAAAACTCGTGATGATCGACCTCTGGTACTCTTGGATAACCATTGAGTGCTTCGGAGCTTTGACATCCACAGGGGTCAAATCCTACCGATGAGTGTTCCAGGATCTGACACCTTTTTTTAAGGAATTAGATCCTACCAGTGAGTCTTTTGGGATCTGACACAGGGATCATCTCTCACCGATAAGTGTTCTGGGATCCCCTACACCCCTTTTTTTTTAATTAGATCCTACCAATGAGTGTTTTAGGATTTGACCCAGGGATCAGCCCTCACCGATAAGTGTTTCAGGATTTGATACCTTTTTTTTAAGAATTAGATCCTACCAATGAGTGTTTTGGGATCTGACGCAGGGATTAACTCTCACCGATAGGTGTTTCGGAATCTAACTCCCACCCTCTTCTTTTTATAGGGATCAGATCCTACCGATAAGTGTTTTGGGATCTGACGCCCACCATCTTTTCACATAGGTCGGATCCCGCTAATGAGTGTTTTCGGATCTAATGGGAAGCATTAGGTCCTTCCATAAAATAAAAAGAGGAAATTTTTGGAAGGGGGCCGTGACCCTTAGGACCAGGGGGTCACGACCTATTTGACCGTCGCGGCGTACAGAAAACGTACGTCACAACAGACGGTGCCGTTGTGCACATCACGAGGAAAGAAATGATGGGCGTCGCGTCAGGATAACTTGCCCGTCGCGACCCCCCAACGGGCAGTCAAACGAGCAAAAGTTGACCAAAGGGCATCGCGACGTATGTCCCTATATGTCACGATAGGGTCTCGTGGCAGCCTCTGGCTGGCTCCGATTGTCGGCCTAATAAATGAGCCCATCGCGACCCCCATGGCCGAAAATTCTTTTTAAGAAAAGCTAGAGGCATTTTGGAGGTCACGACCCCCACGAATCCCACTTCTTTTCAGATCCTCGTTTCCTCGATTACTTTCTTGTGAAACCGATTCGGTCAAGAAGAAACTCTCGAGCAACACTTCGCCTCCTCCGATCCAGACTCTTCCTCTCAGCCAAAGCTTCCCCAGGTAAGTAAAATCACGCATAGGGTTCGCGACGGTCTACCTTGAACGTCGCGACCCCCCCGTCTTATAGGTCGCGACGTATAAGGTTATACGTCATAACCCCTTATCCCCCAGGTTGCGACGTATGACCCTATACGTTGTGACCCGGGGCTTTCATGGGGCATTTTTTTGGGTAATTAGTTTTCCTTTCTAGAACTAACCAAAATTTATCTTTTTAGGAAAATGGTTTGCTCAAAGAGATCTCGCGTAGCCGCCTCCTCATCATCTCAGCCCCCGACAGATCCTAATCTCTACAGAGTCGTCATTCAAGCCAGGACGCTAAATCCAGAGCAAAGCATGGAGAGGCTAGAACTGAGCCCTTCATTCATGGAGGGAGTTGAATTCTATGGCCTGCATGACCTACTGCAAGTAACAAACAAGAGGAACGTCCCTTTGGTGTACCAGTACCAAATACCGTACGCCAGTACTCATTGCAGGTCATTCATACTGAGGGAGACCACCCTTCCAGCGGTGACGCCTCAGCATTTTGTAGAGATGTATAACCTGAGGATGGAGCTCAATTGTGCCTACGCTCGAACACTCATAGAACCATTCTCAAGGGAGGGCATTGCAGCAGCCCTCACCTTCCCAAGAAGGGACATATGGGAGTCCAAGAGTGGGCTCATCACTACAACAAAACAGGTCTTTAGCCACGGTCACAACATGCCTCTAACGGCGGTTGCGACCATGGCTAGGATTTTAACGGCGGTTGCATAACCGTCGCCGAACATTGCGTCGAGACCAACTCTAGTGACGGTTGACGCAACCGTTGGAATAACCGTCGTTAGGCAAATTTTTACCTAACGGCGGTTTCAACTGTTGCTAGAACACCATTTTCATCTCCAATTTACGCCTTATTGGTGACGGTTGTAACCGTCGCTAAATGATCTCTATCTAACGGCGGTTGCAACTGCAGTTGGAATGCATAATCTAACGGCGGTTGGGACTGCCGCTAAAATGCCATTTTCATATTCCGTTAGAATTAGCTAACTCTAATGGCGGTTGCAACTGCCGTTAAAGTGCCTACTTTAACGGCGGTTGTGACCGTCACCATAGTTGCTTATTTTTTGTTTATTTTGGCGACGGTTGCAACCGCCGTTAGAGTGCCTTTTTTAAAAAAATTTGTTTCTAGTTTTTTGTTCTCTTTGTAACATTCATACTCAACCTATTCAAGAGTTTACACACCAATAAATAAACTCCAACAACAATGACAATAAATAAATCAAATCTAATAGAATTTGAGATAACTTGAACACTACTTATAAAGTTTCAATTGCATATAAACTCAAAATAAAGTTGATAATACCAATATTTACCCTTGTATCTTTTGGCATTTGACAAGCTTTTGTTGAGTTTAAAGAGTCATTATGCATGATTTAATGTTATTCAAGGGCACTTAAGGACTTAAATAACAATCTTGCTAATTCCATGTTTTTATTGAATAAATTGCGATAATTCTCTAGTTTTATTAACTTGAGAGCCTCACAATTGTTTTGGTTGATTTGTAGGTCAATCAACTTGAGGAATAACAAGGATTCAAGTGCTAGAGGTCGAGAAAGAAGCTGGAAAGCGAGCGGTTGCAAGAATTGGAGCTTAGAGGCAAATTTGGGACTATGGCACTGTTCTACCCGCTGCCAGCGGGTAGCCTTGCAAGCTGCCAACGGGTACACTTCGTTCAGAATGGAAAACGCGCTTTTCAAGTAATCCACCCGCTGCCAGCGGGTACACCAGATCTGCACAATTTTCTCGCGATTTTAAGAGCTGAACCGGATTGTGGGCCCACTTTCTCAGCATTTTACCATAAGGGGAGCATCCTAGGTCGTATTAGAGGGAATATTCTGATGTTTTGAAGGCCTTAACCTAATTTGGGAGGAACACACACATTCTAATACATTCATCATTCAAGCTTCTCATCCTCTCAAGTCTCTCTACATTTCCAGCCACACTCACCATTTTCTCATCATCTCTTCCACTCTCCACACCCATTCACACCAATATCCAGCAACTTCCATCATCATCCATGGCTAAGCAAGGGTTGGAGGAGCTTGGTGAAGCATTTCTCCCATCCATGAGTGGCTAAATCTCTTGTTCTTTGGAGGATGATGATTTGGGCTTGAGCTATGGCATTCAATAGGGAGTTTTTCTTGTTTTCCTTCTACTTCTGTTTATAGATTCATTTTTATCTTGTTCATATTAATGAGTTTGTATTGATTGTGGTTCCATGGTTCGGAATTCAACTAGGTTGTAGTTGGATATTAGGAATTTATATGGACATGTGATTTGTATTTTGATTCTCCCATTGTGGGTTTTGATTACATTGGATTTGGTTGAATCTTATTGTACTTTTTGATTCAATGTGGAAGCCACTCTAATGACAATGGTAATTGTTGAGTTGAATTCTAGTCTATGTTAAATTCCCCATTTGCTTCATTGACGGTATTTGATTAGGCTTGTTAATTGTCCGGTTGGTTAATTGCATTCTCTAATTAATTTACCTAGGTTTAGTGGTCACTAAACTACTTTAGGAAATGGTCTTTCATTGATTAACTCCACACTTTTTGATAGCAAGGATATCCCAAAGCATTCTCCAACAAAGCATATTCATCTCATTTCATTCACCTCAATTTACTTTAGCTTTTAAAATAGTGAAAATCCCAAAAAGTGTTAGTTCTAGTTTCATTTAGTTGCATTTAATTCCATTTAGTTTCATTGCACACCAAGTGTTTGTTAAATTGCCTCAAAGACATCCCTTTTTGTGTTATTTGTGCATATTTGTCCATAAAGTCCATAGGCTCCGCGAGAGAGAATCGACCTAGGTTGTGCCACTAGCTGCACTTTCTAGTATTAATTTGATTGGTGTCGGCCTCGCGACAAGGCCGCGTTCATCAAAAGTCTTGACAAAATAATTCTCAATCTCAAAATATAAAGTATACATTAATAGCAATTAAAAAGTTTAGTACTAACATCAAAATAAAACTAATTAAATATGACTAACATCAAAATAGAACTACATCAGTTGACTGTGGATAACTACATCAATTATAGGATCATGGATCATGACTAGCTCCAGATGATCGTCGACGTGATGCTTCTGCGCTGCGTATTTCAGGTGGCACCTGTAATTAGAGAAAGAAAGACAGTTAGATTTTATAATAATGTGTAGTGTCTATTTTAACAATGTTGTAAAGTTATGTTACTGTGTTGGAGGACATGGAACCTCGCCAATAATCACATGTGGTATTGTTACTCCCATGTGATCAGCTAATTACTTGACCATGTGATATTGCTGAGCTTTCTCCATTTCACGCTCCTTTTCTAGAGCTTCAAACTTTTCTTTCATATGAGCTTGCTCCATTTCACGCTCCTTTTTTATAGCTTCTAACTCTTCTTTCACAGAACTTAGCTCAGATTACAAGGATCCTTCATTTGAATGTCCACTACTTGTAGAACTAAAATTTAAGTCGTTGAACCGATATTTGGGTAGTTCAAAAACTTGAGCAGGGCATGGACCTAGTCCTAACCCTCGAACTCGTCCAGAATGCTCCTTGCCTAGCACTTGCCCGAATGCATCATCTGATAAAACCACACCAGTGTATGACTCTAAAGATTCTTGCTCACGAAGCTTTTCTGAAACTTTTTCCTAAAAATTCAAACGTAATTGAGGATTGATACAAGTACTTACATTAATTCTTGGACGTATGGTCATATTTAGTAATAAATACAATGCAGCAAGTAATAAGCCATACAAGAAATCATGCATCAAATCCAACAAAAAATACAAACTAGAAACTAAATTCATTTATCAACAAGTAATCAGACATGGTACTTCTCCAGCAAATGTCTTTTATACCATATCAGAATTATCAATAAACTACATATAATAACTACAGTTCAAATAACAAATAATGAATACAGAAACCTAGAGATCAAAGTAAGGATCGCCTCTATATTCATTTGAATCATCCAAGGGTGGCAAATGTTAAGTTCAAATGAACAGAACACCAAATATACAACTTTTCATAACACTTGGTAAGTTTCAAAAGCAAAATTCAACATGAAGATGCAATAAGAGCAATCATTAAAACCAAAGTAATTTAGATAAGGAACATCAATCCACTCTTAAGGTATTTCAAAACAAACTACTGATGTTTTGGTGACTCTGAACTCCAATGTTCCAATTTTTAGCCTTTCTTCATGTGACAGCCATCAAGCTAAGCAACCAACAATCACCCAACCAGCAAAATTTAAAACAAGTAAACAACCTCTAAAAGTTCGATTCTCAGAACAAAGGCAAAATCATAACATCTAGCATTCAAGGCTAAAAGATTAGAGCAAAAAGATTTAAACTCAAAATACATTACCACAGTTGCTCTGGCATCTTCACTAATATAGCTCCCATCAATTTTTGTGTGGGTTACAATGAATAGCTCAGCTCGACTCACTGGTCGGCCTTTTTTTACTTCCTAAATATCAAGAAATAATCACATTGTTTAACATTTTTAAAAAACTAGTAACTAATATATGGACCAACAAAAGGAGGGGCACCCATCACATGTCCAAGAATTGGCAAAACTTCCTGACCAGCAATGTCATCCCTGTGAAGCACAAGGAATCACTGAGCAAGAAGTTGAGCATCCTCATCTACCTCATCATGCAGAGGGCCCCACTATGCTTTCGCACCATCATGTGTGAAGAATTCCACAACAAAACCAACGACTTCAAGTTGGAGCCGAGGCCCAAGTATGAGCCTACTGCAATCAGCTTCCCTCACTTCCTCACAGCCTTCTGTGAACGTCATCAGGTTCCTCGCAGGGGTTTAGACTACTATGAGCCGGCCACTGCCTACAGCATGAAGGCTGATCAAAACATGGAAGATTTCCCTCTACCCGATGACTTGGATTGGGACCGAATCCTAGAGGACAACCCTCCGGAGCCACAACAAGAACAACAGTAGGAGCCTCAACAGAGTCAGCAACAAAAGGCAGGACATTCCTGCCGAGCTAGAGGAGGGATGTATCGAGGCTTTGACTCAGCAAATCCAAGAGCAGAGGAGGGAGATCATGGAGCAGCGAAATGAGAATAGGCAGCAGCAGTACTAGGAAATAAGAGAGCTGCGAGAGGATGTGCGCGGACTGCAAGGAGGCATGCGATCACTGCTTAGACATTTTCATCTATTCGAAGATGTTATCTTGAGACCAGTGCCTGTTGTACCTTCAGACAGTGAGGAGGAAGTTGCGGGGATGACTAGAGAAAGGCCATTTAGAGACCCCTAGGAATTATTTATCTTTTGTGTTTATTTTTGTTTGAACATTAAAAAATATATATGACAAAATTCATTTTCAATTTTTTATCTTTACTTGTTCCTTTAGTTTAAAGAAAAAGCAAAGAGGGGACTCTGTGGACACCACCTTTTGTCCGCCCCAAAATGCACCAAAAACAAATAGAAATAGGAAATACAAGGAGAGAAAGAAATGAAAACAACTTAAACAAAAATTATAAGCCTAGGGGTCGCGACGGGTAAGCCCCAGGGGTCATGACCCCCTCCCCCTTTAAGGGACCCATCGCGACGGTAGAACACAACAAGTCGTGACCCCCACGACATTTATGGTAGATCCAATTAGATCTCCAATCAAGGACCCGTCGCGACGTATGGGCCCATACATCATGACCCCCAGTCATAAATAAGCAAATATGACGGATCTAATCAGATCCGAGATTGGGTACCCGTCGCGACGTAGAAACGTACCCATCGTGACCCCCTGCGTAATAAATGGCCGGATTTCTTTCTCAGAATAGACCCTTTTCCGGCCCCTATAAATTGAAGCCTTCACTTCAGTTGTAAAGGACCGAAAATTAAGAAAAAAAAGAGGATCGAAAGGCTGTGAAAAAAAGATTAAAAGGTAAGTTCATCTTAATTGTGTTTTTATTTCTCCCATTATACTCTATCAACACACATCCAAATCTGTATTCTTTTCTACTCCAATTGTTTTTTCTCTACGGGTTGTAACTCCCTGGTGTAGGTGTTACAATCCTTCATTTGATTTGAGCACCAAAAACCTTTACTGTTTATTTTCTGAAAAAATCGAGTAGGGTCGCGACGCATAAACTGATGCGTCGTGACCCCCTCTGTCACAGTAACCAGGGGTCGCGACATGTCATTCTATACATCGCAACCCCCTTGTTTCAGAAGCCAGGGTCGCGACATATCGTTTATACGTTGCGACCCCTTGCCCTTGGGAGGCAGAAGCTATTTTCATTCTTATTTCTTAAATACCTTTTTGTGAAATGTGTAACCTAGTACCACCAAGAGGCCTTTGCCCCTATAGGAGTACTAGTCTTCACCCTATCTGGGCATGTCGCCTGATGAGCCTTCACACGTGCACGTTTCTTGTATTTCTATTGCTTGGATGTGTTGCATGGTAGATAGGTGCCGAGGGGCCTTGGCCTCTTTAGGTACATTGCACTGGGAGGCTATCTAAAAATTTGCTTGATGGACCTCCCCTCATTCACACACTTCCATGCCAAACGAACTATGTGGGCTTTGATCCCTCCTTGAGGGTACGTAGGCCCTAGGCTTTTATCCTAGGTCAAGTCCACCCTTATTTTCTCCCTTGTCTTGTGTTTATGTATTTTATCAGTTTTTTAAGGCCAAATAATTTAAATATTAATTTTTAGGGTAACTGTCCTCGGACAGGGGAAGAAGGGTGCCTAACACCTTCCCTTCATCTCAAGCAGACTCCCGAACCCAAACATTTTAAAAACCCATTTTTACTTTTGACCTTGTCTTTCTTTTCCAAGTTTCATGGAAAACTTGGTGGCGACTCCGTCGAAGGCTCGGTCTTCACATGCTACAACTCAGAAGCACTTCTGGATAATTTGCCAAACACCTCATTTAAAAAAAATAAGCGCTTCTGCACCCTAAATAATCTTTGCCAAACATACCCTAAGTCTGCAAAGTCAACTTGCAAAAAGCCCTTTTAAGGCAAAGGGGGCTGACCGCCCTAGAAGATACTTGGAGAACTACCAAAATCATATAAAGTTTCCCCCACGAGACGGTGCCACTTGTCCAAGTAACCTCTCAGGAACACGAAAACAGCCTCGTAAAGGCAGTTACTCCACATAGAGCCCTAAGCGAAAGTTCATACACAAACTATGCTAGCAAAAATTCCAAATTCATGCAAAAACCGTCTTGATCACACGGTGCTTATATAAAAATCTTTTTACCCAGAAGTAAAAGGAGAAAAACAAGTAAATCGAAATTACACAAAAGTCATTTCATTTATATCAAGCCAAGCAATTGCCTGTTACACTTGGCAAAAAAACCTACAAAATAGAATATACGCTTGGGCATCCCCAAGGTTGACATTAGATGAGGGCTCGTAGGGCTCAGGATTGCCAATGCTTCTCGACGGCTCCCCCAACACACTCTCATTCACTAACTGAGAAGTAGCTTCAATACTCAGGACACGCCCCACCACTGCAGAAAGAAGTTGATGACTGAGGGGACGATCGGCCAACTGGCAGAGGCGAGTAGAATACACAGGTGGATCAGTCGCAAGCCGACCTCTAAGCTTGCTGTCGAAAAGCTCCAAGGAAGGGTGCAGAGAACTCACCCACTCCGCAGGAAACTTCTCACCACTAAGGTGTGTGAGTTGCTTGACTACCAAAAGCATACCATACATACTTTCCGCTAGCCTCTCCGCCTGATGATCAGCCACGTCCCCGATCCAGCTCTCATTCTCCATCCAACCCTTCATGTTCTCATTCGTCTGAGCCTCAGCATTCCTCAGTGCCTCACGAAGAGAACGAAGTTCATGCAAATGCTTCTCCACGTCCTCCCGACGGGTAGCCAATTCGTCGCGGGCCTTCCCTAAATCTGACCGCAAGAGGGTGACCTCTGCAAGTTGGATGCTTTCGGCTCGAAGGCGAGCGACCTCCCGAGTCAAAGAAGCTAGCTCGCGACCCATCCCTTTGCCCTTCTTCTACCTCAACGCCAAGTTCTTGCACACCTCCTCAAGTTGTTGTTGCATGCTCTCCAGAACATTGTCTTTTGTCTTAAGGCTGGAGGTCAACTCTTCCCACTCAAAGCGAAACCCGACTTATACAAAGACAAACCCAACTTTATATCAAACTTCAAAATGCTTAAAAATCCACGTGCTAAAACCCAACTCAAAAGAAAAATACTTACCAATTGCGCCTGCCACATATCAGCGGCTTGGTGAAAGTCGGCCAGAGAATTGGCAGCACCTTAAAAAGCCCTTAGAGCAATATCCACAGCATTTGTATCTCTTGCTCTAGCAGTCCTCTCGGCTAAATTCACAAGAAAGTGCCTACCAAGGGCCACTGGAGCAAAAGGGGACACCTCCTCCCGCGATGGCCCTTGTGCAACTTGCGAAGGGTCCAAGCCAAAATTTTTTGGAAAACGAATCACCCTATCTGCATTTCCAGACGTAGTGGTAGCCATTTGACACACCACTACATTCTCAGCAACGAGCTCACTTTGGTCGCCCGCCCTCGCCGAAGCACTCTTCTCCACAGCAACCAACCTTTCAGTAGAAGCCTCAGCCCGCCTTTCAGCAGCAGCAGCATTGCTCTGGTCAACCGGCCCCTCCACTCAAGCCCTCTTGCGCATCGACTCCTTGACGCTCCTAGAAGAACCTGAGACCACAGGCTCAGTAGAATAAGAAAAAGGAGAGCTCGATAGAATCACCCTAAAGGGCGAGCGGTGAGTTAACTCTAAAGACGAAAAAGTACCCTGCATCGAAGCGGCAACTCTGGCCTCCACCGGAGTAGCCCTCTATTGTCCTGTCGAAGACGAAGGAACCTAGGAAGGAAGTCGGGAATCCGTTTCAACGTGCCTCTTGGGCCCCTCTTCCTTCTCTTTAGGATTTCCTCCTTCTTTCCTTCTGTCTTTCGACGTGCCTCTTGGGATTGTTTATCAAAACGACTTATTTTTAAATGACTTCTCTTTCCAAGAATTTGAGAAAAAGTGTTGTGAGAGAGAAGTATGTTGCGTTTGAGCTAAAATGCGTTTTTCAAAAATAACTTGTGTTTGGAAAATTTGTATTAAAAATGCTTTTAAATGTAAAATTACCAAGAAGAGCATAATAGATTTAAGTGTTATTTAATATTATTAAATAGATAAATTGTATAAATATTTTTTATTGTTAAGTTTTATTATACAAATAAATAGGCCAAATTACTCTTTTGGTCCTCAACGTTTGCACAATATTTAATATTGGGCCTCAACCTTTCAAAAAGTTATTTTAGGTCCTCAATGTTTTTCTTTTTGTCAAAATTTGTCCTCCAGCGTAACTCCGTCTGGTTTTTTTGTTAAATGCTGACATGGAAGGCTTATGTGGCATACCCTCTCTCCTACTTGTCATATTTGGATGACATGACACCCTCTCTCACTCCAACTCAGCAAAATGACGCTGTTTTGCTGAGTTGGAGTGAGAGAGAAGTGATGCAAAACGACATCGTTTTGCTGAGTTGGAGTGAGAGAGGGTGCCATGTCATTTAAATATGACACGTAGGAGAGAGAGTGTGCCACATAAGCATTCTACGTCAGCATTTAACAAAAAAAACTAGACGGAGTTACGCTGGAGGACCAATTTTGACAAAAAGAAAAACGTTGAGGACCTAAAATAACTTTTTGAAATGTTGAGGACCAATATTAAACTTCGTGCAAACGTTGAGGACCAAAAGAGTAATTTGGCCCAAATAAATATAAAATGTGTAACTACGGAATATTCTGCTTAGGGACACGTGGCACAAAGCTTCCAGAAGCCTAGCGGCGGCACACACTGGCAACATGTGGCACCACTCACCTATCGCTCACGTGGCCATTACCCGCGTCCTTCTACAGAGACTCCCACTCAACGAGACGTGGAGACTCCTTGGGCATCGTGGGACGACCCACGTCCCACGAGAACGTGGGTCGAGCACGTTCTCCCCACACTTAGTACAAATAGATCCTCACCTGGGGGACTAACAACAAGATCCGAGACATCTAAAGTACCTCTAAAGAACGTTACTCGTAACCATTCAAGCAGGCATTCTGAGCACTTTCAGACATCTTCTTGCCCAATGTCCATCATACATCCCGAGCTCTGCCTTACGCACCGCCAGGTCCGGTCACCGGTATGCTCATCTCTGTCCAAGAGCATCCCACCAACAGAGCTCCCAGCAGCTCTCAGAGACTCAAGCTCTCTCATCCTAAGGCAGCCTCCTAAGAGCGGCTCGTCCGCCCGGAGTACCTTAAGTACGTCTTAGCCGCACACGGCCCGATATAGGTAACCACCTTGCCTAACAGCTCCTATAGATGTCACCATGACGAACTACGTGGACCTTGATCCCTTCCCAAGGGTACGTAGGCACCTAGGTTCTTCACCTAAGGAAAAGTCCCCCAAGGTTAAGACCCCTTGTGGTCCTTAAATGCAAATCACAATTCTCTAAACCAAAAACGACAGTTACAGTGGCGCCCACCATGGTCTTCCTCAGACCACAATGCCTTTCGCACTCTGCCGCTAAATGGCATTTTTTTCGGGGAGTAGGAGTATCCACCTAACACTCAGAAACTCGTATTTTTTACTTTTTTCGATACAGGATGATCGACTCAAACGCCCCCACAGCCACGACTGATGCAAGCGCTCTAAGGTGCAGTACAAGGAACAGGCAGGGAGTGGTCGAAGCGGTCACGACCGAAGCAGGCGGTTCGAGTATAACTCAACCCAGAGCACCTCGACAACGCAAGTAGCTGTTGCATAGACTATGGTCCAGAACCCAGCACCCAGAGAGGAAGCATGCCCCCAGCATCCTTATGGCATGCCACATAATCCTTGCCCTACAGCCGGTAATCAAGAAGGAACGGAGCCGATGAGGACCCCGTGGGAGGTAGAGCTCGCCCGCCTTGAGGCAGAAATAGCGGCCCTATGCCAACAGCAATGGGAAGAGAACAGGAACCTCACTCAAGCAAGCGCAGGCGCCCAATTACCACTGGTACGACACGGCGCGGCAGCAGGGCCCTCCAATGACCCTACCAACCTACCCGCAATACAATTCTGGACCCTACCAATGGAGTTCACACGACTGTCGCTAACAACACCAGCTTCCCCAACGGTAATCCCTCCTGGACCAATAATGGTCGCTGGACAAGCAGTGGTCCCCCTTCAGACTATTCGTGGCCGCCAGTCGCAAACTACCCACCGGGATCTTACCTCCACATGCCCTTGGCAGGAGCCTACAACCCGTACGCCCCCTACGGCATGACTACTCACCAATGGCCCGATTTCGACTTCCAAGGAAAAGGGAGACACCCTTTTACCCAACAAGTCATGAACGAGCACGTACCTATGGGCTTCAAGATGCCATTCCACGTAGAACCCTATGGCGGGAAAACTGATCCATGAGATCACATTAACACCTTTAACTCGGCTATGTCGATATTAGGCATGACGGACGGTCAGCAATGCTGAGTCTTCTGTTCGACCCTGAAGGAGGCGGCTCTAAGGTGGTTCTCACTACTACCCACCAATTCGATTCCTAGCTTCGAATAGCTGGCGCAAAAGTTCCTTACGCAGTTTGCCAGCAGCAAGGAATACCAAAAGAACAAGGACTCCTTCATTAGTTTTCACCAAGAAGAAGGAGAAACCATGTAAGCCTTTCTGGCCCGCTTCACCAAACTCTCGCTCCAGGTCCGAGGCCTCCAGGACACCGTCGCGATCTTTGTCATCAAACAGGGTCTCCGATGTTCGCAGTTCTACGGGAACTCAACAGATGCCCCGTCTCCACCTTACAGGAGCTGATGGACCGTGCAGAGTGGTTCATCCAAGAGGAAAATGCTCAAATTGCCAAAGACAAGATTAGGAAGTTCCTGATAAGCAGGTCCAACATGGAACGAGCAGAAAAGAAAAAAGAGAAAGCGGTAGTAGGAAGCCAGAACTCCAAGGAGAAAAAACAACAGAAAACGGTTGCCCCCTCGTTCGCAAACACCTCCCAGAGGGCGATTCACAAGCTACACTCTCCTCAACAAATCCCATGTCGGAGTCCTCGAAGAAATCTATCACTCGGACATGCTCAGCTTCCCTCCGCAGAATAAGAGGCGAAAGATGGGAAAGCTAGTAGACAAGTCCAAGTACTGCCAATTCTACAAGGATTACGGGCACGAAACTAATGACTGCATCCACTTAAAGGATCATATCGAAGACCTAATCCGTAAAGGGAAGCTCGGCAGGTACATCAAAGAGGAGAGCAGAGCTAACACAGAACACTCACGAGAGGCCAACGATCAGGCACCTACTCGCGGAGTCATCAATGTCATCGCAGGCGGTCTGCAAAGAGGAACATCCTCGTTACCACAGAATAAGAAAAGGGTGCAACGCTCCATACTCACCCTCGACTACGCCCCAAAGCACAAAAAGAGAAGCGAGCCCAAAGGAGACCCCATCACGTTCGACCTTACCAACCTAGAGGGACCGGTCCACGACGACCCTGTGGCGGTAACCATAGTAATCGCTAACTACGAGGTCAAAAGGGTCATGTTCAACCAAGGATCCTCGGCAGACGTCCTCTACTTTGACACCTTCAAAAAACTCGGGTTGAACAAGGCTAGCATAAGGCCATTCCCCGGCACACTCATAGGGTTCTCAGGAGCCCAGGTTCTCGCAGAAGGAATCGTTACTACCCAAACAACCATGTGCACCTTACCAAAGGTCGCAAGCCTCGATGTAGACTTCATCATCGCCTCAGCACCCTCGGCATACAATGCCATCCTAGGGCGCCCGTCCCTAAACAAGCTCAGAGCTGTAGTGTCCACCGCACAGCTCACAATGAAGTTCCCAACACCCCACGGGGTTCGAGAAATTATGGCGGACCAAAAACTAGCGCGAGCATGCTACGCAGCAAGCTTAACCAAGACCATCAAGGTCGCTCGGCTTGGTCCCTGAGAATCACGCGAGGAACCCTGCCGAGGGTAAAGAGTCAAGAGGAAAGAAGCTGGAGTCCGCCCGCTCGGACCAAACCTCCGCCTAAGCTCTAAGCACACTTTACGCTCTCAGACCACCTTTCGGTCAAGTCATGCACGTCTCTTTGTTTCAAATTTAGGATTCACTTCAGCCTGACTAAGGCTCGCCTGACCAAGGCTACTCGAATGTAATCATTTTCTTTACCTTCAGCCTGACTAAGGCTAGCTCGACTGAGGTTGCACGAATGTAACCATTTTTTCTATTATTAATCGAAGTATTCCTTTCCAGAAAAGATGCATGGCTTCAACTTGCAAAGTACTCGGACAAGTCCAAAGGAAGGGCAACGGGCCGACCGCCCGAAAAAACGCTAAAGCGCCTCTAAGGCCAAGCTAACATTCCCCCAGTAGCGCGGTGAAAACCTCTTGGGTGCGAAAACACAAAATGAATGTTCACACAAAACCATGCTAGCAACCGCATACAAACCGTCCTGATCACACGGTACTCATGCAAAAAGTATTTTTACTTAGACGTAAAGAGATAAAAACAAAAGAGAAACTGTATTCACGCAAAATTTTTGCCCAGAAGTAAAAAGAGAGGCAGTAAAACTCAAGTTCTCATTAAATATCAAAAATGGGAAAGGCGTCCGCCTATTACAAAGGGTGAACACCCAAAAACCTATTAAACCTATTCTTGGGCATCCCCAAGATCTACAATGGCCTTAGCCCCCGCAGGCTCAAGATTGCCAGCCCCCTCCAACGGCTTCTGATGAATCGCCTCAGCCAGCTGCTGAGAAGTAGCTTCAATCCCAGGAGCATGCCCGCCGACATGAGAAATCACCTAATGATCCATCGGGCGGTCGGCCAGCTGACGAAGATAGGGGAGATTCAATGGAGAGTCAGTCTCCATCCGACCTCGGAGCTCACCATCAAAAGCTCCAGAGAAGGATGCAGGGAAGCCACCCACTCAGCCGAAAACCTCTCCCCGCGGAAACACTCAAGTTGCTCAACCGGCAGAAGCATGCCACCTTTGCGCCAGCAACTCTCCTTGGAGATCAGCAACATCAGGGACTCTGCCTTCAGCCGCCAACCAGCCGGCAAGATTCTCATTCGCACGAGCCTCCGCACTCCTCAAAGCTTCGCGAACAAAGTGCAACTCTTGTCGGCGCCTCTCAGCATCCTCCCGATGGACGGCCAACTCCTTGCGAGTCTTTTCCAACTTTGAACGCAGAAGCTTGACCTCCGAAAGATGCTCGCCTTCAGCCTTAAGATGGGCCACATCATGAGTCAAGGACTTTATCTCACGTCCTTGCTCCTCACACTCCAATTCCTTCGCGGACAGTCACCCGCGCACATCTGCCAACCTTTTTCTTAGAGGCCTCCAGAGCTTGGCCTCTAGTAGTTAAGACATCAGAAAGCCGGCCCCTGTCGAGACGGGCTTCCTCCTGCAGGAAAACAAAAGTCAAGACAGGAAACAAAAGAGGAAAACTCGAAACAGCAGAGCGTCAGAGTAGAGAAGCTTACCGCACATTTCTCCCACGCAATGCCAACATGGTGGAAGTCAGCTAACGCTTCGGAAACTCTATCGAAGCCCCGAACAGCAAGATCCATGGGGGTGGAGTCTAACCCCCTTGCATTCCTCTCTCCCATCTCCACGGGAAAGTGCCTGCCCGAGGCCACCAACTCGAAGGAAGGCTCCACCTCTAACGACTGGATAGATTCAGAAAGGTCGACGCCCGACCCCGGGACAACATCCCCTATGGCAGTCATTTGACTCACCACTACATTCCCTCTGTCAGAGAGAGCCCCGGCCTCCGCAGCCACGTCATATGCCTTGGCACCTTCGATTGACGCCTCGACCATGGACTCATCTGCGGGAACTCGAGCCACGGTGGGAGAATCACTAGCAGGCTCCTCAACCGACAGTTTGGCCTTCTTGACAACGAGCTCGACAGCCCCACTAGCAGAACTTGGAGCCATGGAGCGGGTAGATAGAATCACCTTCATAGGTGATTGATGAACAGGAACAGAGGTAGGAACAACACCCTCCACCAAAGTCTCAGCCTGCGCATCCGGCTGGTCAGAACCCCCTGGGCAACCTACGATGATAACCGCAGCCCCGCACCAGAAGGTCGCCTCTTGAACCCTCCTTCTCTACCTTTGTGCACCTCCACCGCAGAAGCCCCCTTTCTCTCCCTCTCTTGGGGTCCACCACCATCACCTCTCCCATCTTTCCTCCTTTTTTCCCTTTGGAGATCCTCTTGCCGGCTGAATTTGTCGGAGGACGACGACATAGGAAGGCGTACGTCTCTCCCGCCTGGTACCACGGTGGAAGTTTCCACGACTTCCCCTGGAGAAAGATCCTGCCCATGTTTCTTCCTCCTACTCTGACCTTCGTCACGAGTACGACTAAGGGGAGGAGGAGGAGAAGAAGAAGAAGAAGAAGGAAGGTCTTCCAGATAAGTGAAATCAAAAGGGAAGAAGTTGTCATCACCGGCCATGACAAAAATAAGAAAAGAAAAGAAGGGAATAAGAGTCAGAAAAGACAGCAAAGCAAGAAGGCAAAAAGGCAGAAACACGCTCGAAACAGAAGGTAAAACCACAAAACTTTCAAACACTGGACATTTATAGAGAGCTCAGAGGCGCGACGATTCAAAAACCTCAGCCCCCTCGTATCCCACAACGGATAAAAAATAATTGTCCAGTGCACCCGGCCTAAGCTGCAATCGCCCACCTTAACCGAACACGTGGAGAGAAAGAGCAGCTCAGTTTAACAGTCCGGAAGTCGGAAGCACAAAGACTGAAAAGCCCCTGGAAACCCAAAAGTCGCACGAAGACACCAGAGGGCCTTTTCGAAAATTCTCAAACCGAGACTAATTATGATAGCTCTCGGAAATGAACCTGCATTAAATGAAGAAGAAACGACGGCAAAAGCACTCAGGGCCAACGGATCAAATCTAACAGTGACACATGGCGTCTGGTGCGGCCCGCTCCTTCAACCAAATAGCTCTCCGCAAAACTCCTTGCCAGTCACTCACTGCGAACGAGCCTAATCGAACAAGAGCGCCTCAAATGACCAAAAGGCCCCTGAACCTTGAATTTCCTCCGCACACCCCCAAGGGGCACCTCAGGAAATTCTCCTTTGAGCAATGATGACCCCTCCTCGGTAAGTCGCGTACTTTTTGCAGAGACGGCTCAAAAACTTGCTCAGGAAGTCAAGCAGTTAGCCACTCGAATCAAGACGCGTGACACCTTCCAAACGTCTCCACTCCCACGGAGCAAAACAAAGAGACACAACTTCGCAAGTCGGACGACCAGCTCGTAATGACCAAACCTACTTGCGAACGAACTCTTCTTTACAAAGGCAATAGAAATTCCTAAGCATACTAACAGGGAACTTAAGCCCACGGGCGCACGACACCCGTAGACTTGGGGGACTTATGTAACTACGAAATATTCTGCCCAGGGACACGTGGCACAAAGCTTCCAGAAGCCTAGCGGCGGCACACACTGGCAACATGTGGCACCACTCACCTATCGCTCACGTGGCCATTACCCGCGTCCTTCTACGGAGACTCCCACTCAACGAGACGTGGATACTCCCTGGGCATCGTGGGACGATCCACGTCCCACGAGAACGTGGGTTGAGCACGTCCTCCCCACACTTAGTATAAATAGACCCTCACCCGGGGCACTAACAACAAGATCCGAGACATCTAAAGTACCTCTAGAGAACGTTACCCGTAACCATTCAAGCAGGCATTCTGAGCACTCTCAGACATCTTCTTGCCCAATGTCCATCACACATCCTGAGCTCTGCCTTACGCACCACCAGGTCCAGTCACCGACAGACTCATCTCCGTCCTGGAGCATCCCACCAACAGAGCTCCTAGCAGCTCTCAAAGACTCAAGCTCTCTCATTTTAAGGCAGCCTCCTAAGAGTGGCTCGCCCGCCCGGAGTACCTTAAGCACGTCTTAGCCGCACACGGCCCGATACAGGTAACCACCTTGCCTAACGGCTCCTATAGACGTCACCATGACGAACTACATGGACTTTGATCCCTTCCCATGGGTATGTAGGCACCTAGGTTCTTCACCTAAGGACAATTCCCCCAAGGTTAAGACCCCTTGCGGTCCATAAATGCAAATCACAATTGTCTGAACTAAAAACGACAGTTACAAAATGTTAATTAGTTTATTCATTTAATAAAGTTCATGAAAAAATATTAATTTTAATTAATATAATTTTTATATTTATGATTATTATCTTTATTAAATATCTATTACTTATACTCAAATAAAAATTAATTATAAATATTTATTATTATTGTCTTTATTAATTAAATGAGAAGTTTAAAATGTTAGTAAGGGTGGCGGTTAGGTTTTAGGATAGGGTAAAATGAGAATTTTAAAATATTAGTAAGGATATTTTTGTCTTAAAATAATTAAATTTTAGCTTATGCTTCTGGCTAGTAGCAGCAGCTCCAATTTCTAGCTTTGGCTTAAAAGGAAAAAACTGTTTCTGCTACAACTCAAAAGTACTTTTAGATAATTTGTCAAACGCATCATTTTAAGAAAATAAGTACTTTTAAAGAAAATATGTGCTTCTGGGACCAAAATAAGCACAGCCAAACAGGCTCATAATTTTCAATTTTGAGCAAAAGTTAGAAGCTGAAACTTTTGCTTATAGTAAAAAAACATAAACCAAAATTTAAACTTTTTAGGAAAAAAATTACTCTTCCTCAAATTCTATGGTGATTTTATTTATGTTTTTAAATTTAATCAATAAATAAAATAATAATAATTTATCAAAATAAAAATAAATATTTATAATTACTTTTTTATTTAAAAAAATTAATAAAAGTAATAATTATAAATAAAAATGATATTCATTAAATTAATTAATATTTTCTATTTATTTAATTAATAGCATTTAACAATAATAAAAATTTATATTAATAACACCCTAAATTTATATATGTTGTTAGATTCATTTTTAACGGGGTGGAACCTGCGGTGAACAAATAAGGCTACAAGGGGTCTTAACCTTCGGGGAGATGTCCTAAGTGAAGACTTAGTTGCCTACGTACCCTGAAGAGGGGTCAAAATCAATATAGTTCGAGGTTGAAGACATCCATGGTGGCCATAAGGCGAAGATCTTACCTGTATATGTTGTAGACGACTAGGACATCGTAGGAGAGAGGTGAGCGAGGCCACTGGGGAGGAACTGTGGAAGTTCTGCTCTGGAGGTGTTGACGGTGGTCTATGTGAAGTGGATGAAGCCACAGGAACAATAGTGTGAAGGTTAGATAAGTATGGGAGATGAGTGCTGACAGTTAGTTTAGGAGTTGTAGGATGCACTGTGTTTCTGTTTCAGAGGCTTTATATAGCCTCTCGTGTTGGCTTTCGTGAGCTGCGAGCATTTCCCTTAGTGAGAATAGTTGAGATCGTTTGGACATGGCACGTTTTATAAGTGTGTCATGTGCCCATCACGTGATGGGGGAAATATTTGGTGCTAACACAAGTCCCCCAAGTCTATTGGTGTTGTGCTCCCATGGACTTAGGTAAATCCTGGTGCGCCACACCTGCAGTTGCCCCTGAACGAGGTTGGGTCACCGCGTGCTGCGCCAGACCATGGCATCAAAGGGTGCGTCGAGTGGTTGGGACCCTTGCATTGGAGGTGTGTTGAGCCTTGGAACGCCTAAAGGGTTTGAGGGAGCTAGTAATTTTGAGAACTCTAAAATTCGCAACACTTTTGGCGGGAATTTGGTGGGACGCATGTCTTTTCCTTGTTGGGTGTCGTGTGGCTTCCCTCACATGTTTTCTAGAGACTATGAGCCATAGTTTTATTTCGATATGTCAATCCTTCACGCTTTCTCGAGGTGGTGTCATCATTAGTTTTGCATCTTGACGGCTCTATGATTCTTTTGTCGCCTTGATGCATTTAGGTCGCCTTCTCTTGTGTAAGGCGTTTAGGATTCCTTTGCATGATTTTTCTAAGGCTCTGAGCAGGCTTTTCTGGGTGTTGGCTCATGAGTGGCTTTGTATTTGTACCATTTTTTCCTTTGCTCTAGATAATATTGGCTTGATGGTTTTCATTGCGTAACTCAAGTGACGACATAATGGTTCCCATTGTGTAACCCGAGGTTACGATTACGGGGGGTGATAGATAGGTTGCGCGCATGTGTACGCGTGCTGTTGAGGATTTTGAAGGATTACAAATCGTCATCAACGATGGTTATAATAACCATTTTAGGTCTTTTCTCTTCCTATTTTGCTTGTTGCTAGGTTTTTTGCTAGATTCTGGGCTATTTTAGCTCTCGGTTCTTCCTCATCCTTTATTTTCCTCCATCTTCTTCTTCCAAGTCCCCTGGTTCAGCATGTTGCTTCAAGATGTCGAGAAAGTATCTGTTTCCTTTTATGCTATTTGCTCTCGTGGCTTTCCTGGGTTTGTTCTTAATTCAGGATTTCACGGTTCGCGTAGGAGTTTACCTATTCACCTTTGTTGATGACTCTTCGAAGGCTCCTTATCATAGTGGCTGTGATAAACCACACGATGATCGTTAGAAGGGTAGGGGTAATAAGCACAAAAAATGGAGGTAAAAAGAAGCGGGTTTCAACTTCTCGAGATTTTCTGCCGTCGAAGAAACACCAAAAAATTTCATCGGACCAGGCCAAGGTTTCGTTTGGGCCTTCCCTGGCTTCTAGCGTCCACTCTCGAACTTCTTTGGGGAGAGAAACGGTCAGGGAGCCGCCAAGGGCTTCGGTGGAAGAGTCTTCGGCATTATTAGTTAAGCCTTCTGCCTCTGTCGTTCCTCCTCCTAGAGTTTTGGGGTCTACTTCTCCTTTGCGGATTGAAGAGGTGGTTGATTTGGATTCTACTGAAGAAGATGCTATTCCTGCCACAAACCTTGCGAGAGGTGGTGGTGAGGAAGCTCCAGCGTGAAGCATGAATGGCTAAGTTTTGTAGTTTATCGTACGGTTTCTATGTAGTTTGCTTGAGCTATACGCTCTTAGTTTAGGGAAGTTAGTTTTGGTCATTTACAGTTTATCTACCTTCAATCATGATCCTGGAACATATTGGTTGGCTGGTTTAGGATTCATGATTGGATTAAATAGACCTAGAAGTTGCAGGTTCGGGTAAATGAACTCAAATTAGATTTATTCCTTTGTATATTTTGGTTTTTTTATAAATTGAATATGTTCTTCTAATTCGTTTAACACTATCTCATTGCGGGTGCGATATTTCTCGTTTAGATATGTACCTAAGACCTTAGGTGGTGGTCAGGACAACTTTCGGATGAAAAGGTCTAGTAAAGTGTTTTCCAAAACTAACTACCCAAAATCTATTTTACTTGGCAAGGATAGAGAACTTACATAGAACCCTAAGGATAATCTATTCTTCCTATTTACTCATTCATATTATCATATTTTACTACTCACACTCAATACTTGTTTCCAAATACTTCATGGATTACTTATCTTGATTCGATAATTCAGGCATAGCTATTGCGAGATTACTTAAGGTTCTGCGAGAGATCGACCCTTGGTTATGCACTATACTGCACTAACTTAGGTTTTATTTGATTCTAACTTTACGACAAGTTAGGGTGTAAACTTCGCGTTTACACCATTGTAGGCACCCCATTTTGTCCAGGCCTTGATTAGAAATAATTTAGGGAGATTTTAGGAAGGTGGTCCCCCATATTGGGCAAAGGGCCGCAACTCTGCCCTCTGAGGTTGCGGCCCCGCAGAAAATATCTAGGAGGGGCCACGACCACACCCCCATCAAATTGGGCCGCAGCCGGCCTTTCCATACGAGGGGCCGCGGCTAGAAAGTTATCCTTTTCCATTTTTGCCCTTCTTTCCCCTTATAAATAGGAGGCAGGTTTCCTCGAGATTCTAGAGAGAGAAGCTCTCCATTTCTAGAGAGATAAAGTTCCATATTGTGTAAAGTAGAGGTTTTCGGGTATTTCGGAGTCGGTGATTCAATTTTTGAGTGGTTCAGCATCATGTATGCATTTTAAATTAAATTGCATTAAAACCTGTAGAACATTTGGAATTAATTGCTTTTCCTAGATAGGTGTCGGGGAACCTTTTCTGTTCCTTCGAGTACATCACAAACACGCCGTCTGGTTGTATTTGCATAATTGCTTGGTAGATAGGCCAAGGGGCCATCATACCTCTTCAAGCACGACACTGGTGCACCGTCTGAGCCTGATATGCTTGCAACTGCACCCACCCACACACATTTGCATGAGCATGCACCACGAACTACATGGACTCTGATCCCTTGCCAAGTCACCGCATTCGGGCTCAAGCCCGACACCGCATTTTTTTATTAGGACCCAATTGTATTTAATCAAGAAGGCCAAGTCAAGTTAAATTCTTATTTTAGGGTAACCGTCTACGGACGGGAGACAAGGGGTGCCTAACACCTTCTCCTTGTCTCAAATAGACTCCAGGACCTGAATTGTTTGTCATAGACTGATCTGCCATATTCTTAAAACCCATTTAATCATTTTAAAGGCGTCATGATTGTCTAAGGTGTCACTTTCATGGACCGCCACATGGTCACGAGAGTCGCGACTTCGCTAGGGTTTAAGGTGTCCACATGTCCTCACTTTGCTGCAACAGACGCGGCTTTTTTATTTCAAGTTGGATGGTGTGGGCAGATTTGCCTCCCACTAAAGCCTATAGATAGGACATCTCTGCATTCACAAAGGGAGACAAATTCTGATAAGAAACCTAAGGCTAGTTTTGGGCTGGAACACTTTCCTAGCTACGCAAAAAGGTCTACTCTTGTATAGTTTGATTCTCTTATGCACGTATGTTCTGGCATTCATCTGGGATAACTCTTTCTCCACATCTTTACTACCTATTATTCTTACCTAGTGCTTCAATCCCACACGAAGATCATAATCTTGTTCTGAATGATTACGATCCTTCTTGGTGCACCTACAATTGCTACAGGGGTTGTCTTTTCCATGGCTATCTCTTTGTAGCAAAAATTGCCACTCCTTTTGAGATTTCACATTTTGACTGCTTAATTTCATGACGAGTCGCAACTCCATCTTGAAGAGTTGCGTCTCCACCAAGAAGAGTTGCGACTGCTTGCTATTTACTCCTTGTTGTTTTTTATGCCTACTGCTTGATTTCAATTGTTCCATATTTTCCTTATTCACAAGTTTCCTGCATTCATCTGTATGGTAGATAGATGCCGAGAAAGCAACGTTCCTCATTAGGCACACCCGGGCGCGAGTACTTAGAGAAAAACCTTTTTCCTTAGTATTGCCACTCACACACCCTTGATTGCCACCAAACTACATGGACTTTGATCTCCTACGAGGTACCTAGGCCTAAGGCTTTTTCTTATCGTAGGTCAAGTCTCTCATTCATTCATATCATCAAATGCCTATATTTTATTGAATATTAGAAATTCTATTATCTTTGGTTAAAACAAGTTGTATAATTATTCTAAGGGTAATTGTCCTGTGAACAAGGGATTGAGGGGTGCATAACACGTCCCCTTAACCTTAAATGGACTACTGAATCTATCTTTGATTTAAAGTATAATTTTTCTTAATTTAGCCTTATTTGTTTTCTTATTTTCAAAAATCTATTTTTGAAACCCTTTTCTAAGTTTTGAGTATAACTATACTCCAAGTTTTTCATCGGTACCCGCACAATCTCTAAAGTGATTATCACATCTTTTTTGTTTCTTCAAATCGCCACCTTTTTCTTTGGATTCATTTTTTTGTTTTTTTGGACAATATGACTTTAGTGTTCTTTCTATTTGTTCAGTAGCTTTGGGAGATAGCATGTCATATCTGAATTTTTTTCCAATTTGTTGTATAAAATTTGGTTGTAACTTCTTTTCAAGAGTCATCCAAACTCAGGATTAACCATCTGAACGATCGTGACAAGCCTCATAGTACACCTCCTTGAAATATTCAACTGCGAATTGTTCCATTTTTTATTGTATGAAAATATCTTGTGTTTGGATTTCTTTGAAGCATTCACATTTGTCTAATCTTCAAGCCCAATGAAGCTCTTCTTTGTCCAACATTTCTTCTTTCCTCAACTGCATTTTCTTATGAAACAAAATTGTATTTATTTGTAATTCTTTCTGGATTTCTGCCAACTCATCTGTTAGCTTTGGACTTTTTTGCACCGTTGTACCAAGTTATAAGATGAAGAGCCCCTCTTACTTATGTTCCATGCATTCCTTACAATTTCGTTACATGATTCATCTAACAGTCACATCACATGGCTTCAAAACAAAAGGGGCAAGGTTTGTAGGAATTTCCCTCAAATCGTTTTACGTAGTCAGCCGTAATTGACTCCAACTTCAAAATGACATAGAAATTACTTCGTTAATAATCTTGGCATTATTTTAGCCAAAAAACAAATCTGGGCATTATTACTTTTTTGTCTAATAATTAAGGAGTAAATAGCATTCTATTTTTGGCTACAGAAAACTCAGCTCTGATATTCCAAAGACTAAGATTACTCAAAATACACAATAGATCCAACTCTAACATCACATTTCTGAATTTCTAGTATTCAATTATCAGGCCATCTGAAATCACAATTCACAAATACCTTTTCTACAATAAAAATAGCAACAGATACACAAATATGCTCCAATAGAGTTGTAGTCCATTATCAATATGTTGTAAAGTCATAAAAGATTTCAATGCATCACAAACCAAAAGGGTGATGGCTTTAATACGGTTACAATAGTTCACAGTTTCATATCTTGTCAAGGAGATAAAGATTTCAATGCATCACAAACCAAAAGGGTGTTCAAATCACAAAAGCAAGCTTGCCCAAGCTGCTATAAATGCAAAACCACCAAATGGAGCTAAGGTTGAATATTTTCTGTCTTCAAGAAATGCCACAGTATAACACCTGAAGATTGAAGTTCAATTTACATTTTTAGTATCTTCGATGACATTGACTGTGCAACGATATCAGAAACATAAAAGGACCAAAAATTATAAAAAAAAATATATTAATGAAGGACTTGCTCAAGATTATGAAAAACAGCTTAGCACAATATCCAAAGGAAGAAGAATACAGAGAGGTCAAAAACCCTCAAATTCTTGAAATCTAATCTCAACCACATATTGCAAAGCTAGAATTTGCGTTAGCACAAAAGATTTCTTTACAAACTCTTAATTTATCATCTACTAAAAGGAAACGAGCTATTGTATTATTTCATTTGATAATAGAATTTTCGTTACAGAAAAAAGAACTTAAAGCTCTGAATAAAAAGGAAGCTATTTAAAATTAGTCCTAGATTTTCTATCCAAAAAAAAAAAAAAAATTAGTCCTAGATTCACAAATGTTCCATCCAAGCCACACTAGAAAGAATATCAATCTAGGACTTCAAATTTTGAGATAGTTCAATTTCTCATACAACTCAACTCTGTCAATGGCCGCATCAAAGAGCAATTGTATACTTTCGTCATGTTAACATGTCCAAGTCCAAAAGACATGCTTCCTAAAGTTAGCAACGCCATGTAAGTAGTGAAAAGTTAGAAGTATATTACAGTTAATGTGTGCAACAAACCACTCAATTCAAAACCAGCACATGTTAACTGAAGTCACAGAAAATGAGCTTTTTATTATTATTATTATTATTATATTATCATGAATGGAGATGAATGCAAGCAGTGTTGAATTGTAGCAGAATAGGAATTAAAAAAAATTGAGAATGCGCATTAGAGTGACTTGGAATTGCTAAGAAATAAAGGGCTTGTTTGAATGCAGCCCTTTTTTAAAAAAAAACTGTTAGAATGACTCTTTTTGACAGAAAACCAAAAAACAAAGTGTTTCGGGAACAAAAAAATAAAGCAATTAAAAGATGTTTGGAACTTTTGTCTACTCTTCTCTACTTTCTGTATGTCTTTCTGACCATTCATAATTCCCCGCATTGATTGTAGCTACTGCTAGTTCTGTTTATTCGGATGTGTTTTCTGCTCTCAAGATCCATTATTTTTTACTTTCTTTGAGGTTCCTGAGATGTGTTCTTGTTTATTTTTTATTTGGATTTGCTTTGCTTTGAAGGAAAAAGGTATTGCTAATTAATCTTCGCTATCTTTTAGTCAAGGATGAGTATTGCTTTGAAAATGTGGTATTTTATAGTTCTTGCTAACCTTTGAAATTATAATCTTGTTGTTCCACAAAAAATTATGATAAAAACATAAATTAGAGTGGTTGGTAGGTTAAATAAAATAAATCAAATAAAATATAAAAAAGTAAAATTAATGGGTTGGGTTTTGACCCATAAATAATAGGTCATGACCCTTATAACCCATTGAAAAATTGGCCCATTTATGACCCAACCCATTAATGACCCATCGATGGTCAAGCAGGCCCTTAGAGAGGAAGTTATGCCACACAATGCTCTTGCTAAGCATGCGACTTGTGGCTGGGGGACTTCTCACCAAAATGTTTTGGGAAGCTTTTTTTATTCACTGACGCTCCATCTGCACGCGGGCGAATGATCCAATTTTTCCGGCGACTCACCCAAATACATTCCACAGCTTCACTCGCTTCGAAGAAGGTTCAATCAGAACGAACCACACTCGCCTCAACACGGGCGAGCCATTCCTCCACCAACTCCATGAGCCTACAGTGTGGCACGCCCAGAGAAATTACTTAAGTCCACAAGCGCACACGCCCATGGACTTGAGGGACTTATGTTGTTATCATATTTGGCTTCGACACGTGACGTGCACATGTCACACTTATGCCACCAAAAGGACTCTCTTTAGAAGGGTCCACAGCCCATAAACCCAAGTATGATACTATAAATACAGCCGCTACACAAACCCTAGAAGATACCTCATTCTCAATTTACTCTAGGAGTACTCCCTCATTATCTTCACAACTCCACAAAGATATTCTCTCCTACATTCTCGGCCTCCATCACTCAACAACTCATGTAGCACTACGTAACCTCTCCACCTCCGGGATCATTTTCCTCGCCGCCATGAGTGCACCCACCGTACAAGGCACCCTTGGCTGTCTCTCTAGAGCCACCCTTGGGCTCCCACTCCGGTGACTTGCTCACCAAATCATCCCCTTGTCTTTCGGCCTCCTGCGCACCCTTGACCATCATGGTCCCTTATAGTCGAAATCCGTGGACTTTGATCCCTTCATAAGGTACGTAGGTACCTTAGGTCCTCGCCTAAGGGAAAATCCCCCAAGATTAAGACCCTATGTGGTCCTTTATTATTCTGTAAATCCTTTGAACCAAAAATGGATTTAACAATATGAACCAAATCTTAGAATATCAGTTTTGAAACCTTCACATCATGTGTTTGGTTCCCTCTCTATCTTCCAATAAAGTTGTTATATTTCTTAAAAAAAATGTATTATTAATTAATATAATACTTTCCTCTCTTTCTTCCAGAATTATACTGCACAAAGAAAAATACTTACAACACAGGCACGAGTGTCTTTTTTTTTTATGCCAAATGGACAATTAATCACCTTAAGCCACAGAGATTGGTGATGTTCTCCAGAAACGCCATATTCCATTCCGAGATTTATGAAGATACTTTCTTTATATAAAAAGACTTATGAAGATACTTACTCAGTGTCCATTATTTCACTCATATGCTTCTCCTTCCTTGTTCAAAGTGCAAAGCACATTATGGCATGCTCAAGGCACTGGCAACCAGCCCTTGTCTTCTTGAAGATGCCTCACTTTTGAGCTTATTCTTGAGGCAGCAAAATTGTTAAGGGTTCAGGTTTCAAATAAACTTTGAATTAAAGAAAAATGCAATGACTAAATTTGGTCAATGGCCATTCAATTGCCCACTTCAGGTGAAGTCAATAATTTAAGGAGGTGAAATATTTTAACAGGCCTAATATGCCAGGTTAGTAATATAACCTGCTGTGTTGGGTCATAGGTGTAAAGAATAGCTTCTACTAGCATTCGCCAAGTCAAGCTGCAAAATTGTACTAGAGTACCTCGAAACAAGGCATTTCCCAGGCATACCCATAAAAGCATATTCTGTATTATTTTATAAATGCATAATAGCTTGCAGCATAATGAGTACAATTTGACACGCTAACTGCTCACTAAGCAGCCAATCAGGCACCATACACTCATTCAAGAACCGATCATTAAGTTAAGGACCAAAATACAAGGACCCAACTACTTCAGGAATCAGGTGTTGGACATTCCTATCTTTACACTTCAAATCTAATCTCCTTTCTACACTTTACCTTACAATTGTATGTAGGCAGTAGGCACAATGAGTTTCATACTCGTTAAGGAACTTAATCTTTAATAATAATTCAAGAGGCTAAATCTAATCAACAATTCGCCTATTTATCATTACTCTGGAAATGAGGAAAAAAGTTGAGATAAATCATGAAAAGTGTTATGAAAATCTAGTTCAAAACAACTTATGGTACTTTGGCTTAAAAGAAAGCATATTAATTAGATCAAAACTAATTAATTAACCCAAAAAAAAAACTGCAGCTATAGAACATGAATACAAATACAAACTGAGTAGTACGTTCAAGTAAATCTATTAAAATGATAAAGTTAAAAACAGCACTTACGATCCAGAGAAAGCGAGAATTCCAGTCGTTAGAAGGCCTCCAAACTGCACAAACAAATATTTGTGATACAAATGCAAAAAAGGACAAATAACTCAAACTAGAAAACGATGATATTTAACATTTAATTATTAATATTATAATGTGGGAACTCACAATATTGGGATGTTTTGTAACAGGAGCAGCAACTAAGGCCACTGTGTGAACCAAATGGTAAAGCGATGCAGTTTGCCAAACCTTCACATTATTCCCATCACCATAAAAGAAAAACAATTTAAAAGCTTTATAACAAAACAGAACTTAAACGAGATTATTAGAAAAATGGAAAATTGAAGATGGGAAGAGACTTCTCTGTAAAAAGGATTTTCAGGCCTGAAGCCATGGGCGCCATATGTGCCCAATCCAAGTGCTGCTACTCCTGTTTCAGTAACTCAGTGAGTGAAACAGTGAAATGGAGGGTTTTGTCTCAGGAGCTTTGGCAATTTAGAATAGCAGATACAGCGAGAATTTAATGAAAGAAAAAGAGAATGGGAGTTTGGTGGATGAAAGGCAGAGGTTACCGGAAACTGCAGCAGTTTTGTGCCACACTAGAGGATTCATTTCAAATTGATTCTCTGGTGTTCTACGCCCTGGCCAAGACGATACGAGAGACCGAATCTAAAGTCCGATTTACCCTATTAACAGCATGTTTGGTAAAGTTTTTGAAAAGATGAAGTATTTATTTTGTAGTAAAATGTTCATTTTGGTCATTTATGTTTTACTCAAATTTTAAATTGGTCCTTTATTTTTTCAAAAGTTTTATATTGGTCCTTTATCTTTCCTAAAAGTTTTATATTTGTCCTTCGGGTTTCATTACAGTTCTATATTGGTCCTTTATGTCTCATTCAAGTTCTATATTGGTCCTTTATATTTTATTGAAGTTTTATATTAGTCCTTTTATGTTTCATTAGAATTTTATATTGGTCCTCTTAGCATGGTTTTATTTTTTGCTTAAACAATGTCGTTTGGGAGTTTTTCGTGTGTCTAAGGCCACGTCAACTATCTGATACACGTAGGAGAGATTATGTGTCTATGTCGGCACGCCACATCAGCAGTTAACTTGAAAAATTGACGGATTTGGACGGAAGGATCAATTTAGAACTTCTGGGAAACATAAAAGACTAATTTAAAGCTTTTGAAACATAAAGGACTAATTTGAAATTTGAGTGAAACATAGAGGACCAAAATGAATCTTTGACCTATTTTTTTTAAAATAATGTTTATTTTTTATTTTAAGGTAATTGACAAATTTTTTAAAAGTGTTTTTGAGTTATAGTAGAAGTAGTTTTTTAGCTTTAAGCAAAAGTTGGAAATTTGAGCTTTTGCTTTTAGCCAAAAGCAGAAGCTAAAATTTAAAATTTTTAAGGTAAAATTGCCCTTACTAAAATTTTCATTTGATCCTTCTCTTAAAACATAATTATTCTTCTTATAAAACTACCGTTGTTGTTATTATTATTGTAACTGTCGTTTTTGGCTCAGACAATTGTAATTTGCAATTAGGACCGCAAGGGGTCTTGACCTTGGGGGACTTATCCTTAGGTGTTGCACCTAGGTGCCTACGTACCCTTCGGGAGGGATCAAAGTCCACGTAGTTCGTCATAGTGATGTCTATAGGAGCCGTTAGGCAAGGTGGTTACCTGTATTGGGCCGTGTGCGGGTAAGACGTGCCTAAGGTACTCCGGGCGGGCAAGCCGCTCTTAGGAGGTTGCCTTATAGGGAGAGAGCTCTGGTCTCTAGGGGCTGCTGGAAGCCTCATAAATGGCGTATTCCGAGATGGAGGTGAGCTTGCCGGAGGCTGACCTAGACGGTGCTTACGGCGGAGCTCATGATATACAAAGTGATTGCGTGAGGTATCCAAGGGTACTTAGGTTACCGAGAGTATGTGCGAGATATCGTAGATTAGGTACTGTGATCCTTCAGGTTGCGTTCCTTAGTCCCCCGAGTGAGGGCCTATTTATACTTCAGTATGGGGGGATCGTGCTCGACCCACGACCTCGTAGGACGTGAGTCGTCCCACTAGGCTTGTGGAGTTCCCACATCTAGTTGAGGGGATGCTCTGTGAGGTTACATGGGTAAGGGCCACGTAACTGGTAGATGAGCAGTGCCACATGTCTCTAGCGAGTGCTGAGGCTGGGTTTCTAGAAGGTCAGTGCCACGTGTCCCAAGGTGGAATATTCCATAATTACATAAGTCCCCCAAGTTTACGGGTGCCGGGCGCCCGTGGACTTAAGTTCCCTTGTCTGTAAGATACTTAGGAATTTTTCGCTGCCTTCGCTCGTGGGGGAGCTGGTCCGCTTAAAGTCACGGTTATGGGAGCTGGTCGTCCGACTCACGAAGTGAGATCCCTCATATCGTTTTGTCGAAAATGAGACGCTTTGGAGAGGACACGTGTCCCGTTTCGGATGGCTGGATGCTTGACTTCCCTAGCAAGTTTTTGAGCCGTCTCTGCAGGAAGTACGCGACTTACCGAGGTGGAGTCATCATTGCTCAGAGGGGCATTTCCCGAAATGCCCTTCGAGGACTAGTGGGAGAAATCCAAAGGTCAAGGGTCGTTTGGTCATTTTGAGAGGCTCTCCTCTGGCTATGTTCGTTCCTGGTCAGTGGCTGATGGTAGATTTTTTGCCGAGGGTTGTTTGCTGAAGGAGCGGGCTTGTTGCAGGTGCCACACGTCAGAGCTTGAACGGGTGCCACTGGCATTTGGGTGTTCTACCGCCGTTTCTCCTTCATTAAATGTAGGTTCGTTTCCGAGGGTAGTCATCATTAGCCTGGGCAGAGAGTTTTCCGAAAAGGCCCTCGAGTATCTCCAGGTGACTCTTGGATTTTCGAGGGTTTTTCAGTCTTTGCGTCTCCATTGCCTCGGCTATGCGTCTCGTCCGTCCCTTCTTTCCACGTGTGCGGTTGTAGCTGGGGTTGATTGTAGAGGATAATGGGTTTTATCCGTTGCGGGATACGAGGGGGTCGATGCTTTTGAATCGTCGCGCCTCTGGGTACCCTATAAATGTCCAGCGTTTGGAAGTTTGTGACTTTCTATTTGCATTCACCTTTCTCCGTTGCCTTTGTTTCCCCTGCCTTTGCTTCGTTCTTTCTGATTCTTGCTTCTGTCGAGCTTTTGCAATGGCTAGTGGCAGTGACGATTATAGCTTCTACCCTTTGACTTCACTGATTTGGAGGATCTTCCTTCATCTTCTCCTCCTCCTCCTCCTCCTTTGAGCCGTACTCGCGACGTCGGTCAGAGTAAGGGGAAGAAGAATGGTCAATAGGGCCTTTCTCCGGAGGTAGCCGTCGACGTCCTTGCTATGGTACCTGCTGGTGGTGAGAGGGAAGGACGGCTGCCTGTGCCTCCGTCTTCCGAGAGGGAGCGCCGTCAGGAGGCTCTTCCGAGAGAGAAGAGGAAGAAAGACGGGAAAGCCGGTGCGAGTGGACCCCGGGAGGGGGAAAGGAGAGGAGCCTCTGCGGTGGAGCTGTCCAAAGGCAGAGAGGGGGGTCCCAAGAAGCGGCCTTCTGGAGTGGAGCTGCGGTTGTCTTCGCAGGTGACACGGCGGAGTACTAACCGGGCCGGTGGAGGCTCCGGTGAGAGATACTATTCCTACCTCTGTTCCCGCCTCTGTTCCTACCTCTGTTCCCACTTCCACTCCCGTTTGTCAATCACCCATGAGGGTGATTCTATCAACTCGTCTTCCCGTCCCTAGCCCCGTTGGGGATGCCGATCAGCCTGTTGCTAAGAGGGCCAGGCTGGTCGTTGAGGAGTCTGTCGGAGATTCTCCTATGCCTCAGGGCATGGCGGGCGATCCTGCGAGTGAGGAAGTCACGGAGTCTGGTGATGCGGTCGTTGAGGCCGGAGCCCTCTCAGATAGAGGGAATGTAGTGGGGAGAAAAGCGGCTGCCACGAGAGATCTTGTTCCAGGATCGAGCGTCGGCCCTTCTGAACCCCTTAGGCCACTGGAGGGGGGATTGTCTTTCGAGCTGATGGCGTTGGGCAGGCGCTTCCCCGTGGAGATGCGGGAGAGGGAAGCCAGGGGGCTGGACACTTCGCCCCTGAATCTCGCCGTCCAAGGCTTCAGCCGAGCGGCTGAGGCATTGGTTGATTTCCACCAAGTCAGTTTTGAGTGGGAGAAGCGTGTGGTGAGCTCCCTTATCCTGGTGTTCTCCTTATTTTGCTTTGACTCGTGTTCCTGACTTCGCTTTTTTGTAGGGGGAGATTCGTCGCGACTGGGATCAGTTTGTCGGTGTTGCGTCCTCCAGGAGCCAGGCTCTAGAGGTCTCCCAGAAGAGATTGGCGGACGTGCGGTGGCAGCTGTCCGCCAAGAAGTTGGAGTGTGAGGATCAAAGACGCGAGGTTAAGTCCTTGACTCAAGAGGTTGCCCGTCTTAGGGTTGATGCTGGACACCCTATCGAGGTTGCTTTCCTTTGCTCGGAGTTGGAGAGGGCTCGCAAGGAGCTGGCCGCCCGTCGAGATGACGCTAAGAGGCGTCAGTAGGAGTTGAATTCACTCCGCGAAGATTTGCGGGGTGCGGAGGTTCGTGCTGCTGAGAACATTTCTGGTCGACTAGCGGTCGAGGACAAGGTTTCCGACATTGTTGATCTCCAGGGGGACTTGCCTGCGTAGAGGATGTACGACATGCTCCTGGCGGTCGAGCAGCTCAAGCGTCTCTATGAGGAGAGATTTCTAGCAGAGTGGGTGGCTTCCTTGCATCCTTCCTTGGAGTTTTTTGAAGGTGAGCTTCGCGGTCGGATGGAAACAGACCCTCCGTTGAATCTCGCTTATCTTCGTCAACTGATAGATCGCTTGGTGGATCATCAGGTGTTGTCTCGAATTGGTGGGCGGGCTCCAGGGATTGGACCTACTTCTCAGCAGCTAGCTGAAGCGACCAGGCGAGGGTCATCGGAAGGTGTTGGCCATGCGGAGCCTGCTAGGGCCGAGGCCTTTGTAGATCTTGGGGATGCCCAAGAATAGGTTTATGTAATTTGTAGGGTGTTTACCCTTTGTAACGGGCGGACGCCCTCTCATTTTTGGCATCTAATGAGAATGATTTTTTGCAAAGAGTTTTTCCTGCTTCCCTTTTTACTTCTAGGCAAAAAGTTGTGTATAGTGGCAGTTTCTCTTTTCGTAGTCATCTCTTTACGTCTGGGTAAAAATTTTTTTGCATGAGTACCGTGTGATCAAGACGGTTTGTATGCGATTTGCTAGCATGGTTTGTCGAACGTTCGTTTGTGTTTTTCGCACCCAAGGGGTTTTTGCCGGGCTACTAGTGGAAACGTTAGCTTGGCCCTGGGGGCGCTTAGCATTTCTTGGGGCGGTCGAGCCCACTATCCTGTGGTACGACTTACGTGAGTACTTTGCAAATTTGAAGTCTTGTCTCTAGCTGGAAAGAAGTACTTTTAATAATAGACAAAATGGTTACATTTGTGTAGCCTCAGTCGAGCTAGCCTTAGTTAGGCTGAAAGTAAGCAAAATGTTTACATTCGGATTGCCTAGGTCAGGCGGGCCTTAGTTAGGCTGAAAATCCTAAATTCGAAGTAGAGACATATGTGACTTGACCTAAAGATGGTGTGATAGTGCAAAGTGCGTTCCGAGTCTAAGCGGAGGTTAGGTCCAGGCGGGCGGACTCGGGCTTCATTTCTCCTGACTCTTTACCCTCAGGGGGTTCCTCGCGTGTTTCTTTGGGACCAAGGCAGGCGACCTTGACTGTCTTGGTTAGGCTCGCTGCGTAGCATGCTCGCGCCAGTTTCTGGTCCGCCATGATTTCTCCAACCCCGTGGGGTGTTGGGAACTTCATTGTGAGTTGTGTGGTAGACACTACAGCTCTGAGTTTGTTTAGGGACGGTCGCCCTAAGATCGCATTGTATGCTGATGGTGCTGAGACAATGATGAAGTCTACATCAAGGCTCGCGACCTTTGGTAAGGTGCCCAAGGTTTTTCGGGCGGTGATGATTCCTTCTGCCGGAGCCTGGGCTCCTGAGAACCCTATGAGTGTGCCGGGGAATGGCCTTAGGCTGGCTTCATTCAACCCGAGTTTTCTGAAGGTGTCAAAGTAGAGAACGTCTGCTGAAGATCCTTGGTCAATCAATACTCTCTTAACTTTGTAGTTGGCGATTATGGCAGTCACCACTCACCACCATGGGGTCGTCATGGACCGGTCCCTCTAGGTTGGTGAAGTCGAAGGAGATGGGATCTCCTTTGAGTTCGCTCCTCTTCCGGTGCTTTGGAGCACAATCGAGGGCGAGTATGGAGCGCTTCATCCTCTTCTTGCTTTGCGGTAGCGAGGAGGTTCCTCTCTGCAGTCTGCCTGCTATGACGTTGATAACTCCGCGGGTAGGCGCTTAATCGTTGGCCTCTCGAGGGTGTTCGGTATTAGCCCTGCTTTCTTCTTTGATGAACCTGCCGAGCTTTCCTTTCCGGATTAGGTCCTCAATCTGATCCTTTAGGTGGATGAAATCGTTGGTTTCGTGCCCGTAATCCTTGTGGAAATGGTAGTACTTGGATTTGTCTACCGCTCTTCCCGTCTTCCGTCTCTTGACCTAAGGGGGGAAGCTGAGCATGTCCGAGTGATAAATTTCTTCTAACACCCCAACGTGGGATTTGTTGAGGGGAGTGTAGCTCATGAACCGTCCCCTAGGGGCGTCCGCGGTCGAGGAGGTGACCTCTTCCTATTGCTCTTCTCCTTGGGGGCTTGGTTCTCTGTCGCAGTCTTTTCCTTTTTCTTTTCCGCCTGTTCCATGTTGGCCCTGCTTATCAGGAACTTTCTCATCTTGTCCTTGGCGATCTGAGCGTTCTCCTCTTGAATGAACCATTCTGCACGGTCCATAAGCTCCTGTAAAGTGGAGACGGGCATCTGTTGTGTTCTCCGTAGAATTGTGAACATCGAAGGCCTTGCTTTATGACAAAGATGGCGACGAAGTTCTAGAGGCCTTGGAGCGAGAGTTTGGTGGAGCGGGCCAGGAAGGCTTGCAGGGTTTCTCCTTGCTCGGTGAGACGGGCCAGGAAGGCTTGTAGGGTTTCTCCTTCCTCTTGATGGGGACCAATGAAGGAGTCTTCATTTTCCTGATATTCTTTGCTGCTGGTGAACTATGTGAGGAAGTTTTGCGCCAGTTTTTTGAAGGTGTGGATCGAATTGGTAGGCAGCAGCGAGAACCACCTTAGGGCGGCTTCTTTTAGGGTCGATGAGAAGACGCGGCATTGTTGGCCGTCCGTCATGCCCAATATCGTCATGGCCAAGTTGAAGGTGTTCAAGTGGTCTCGTGGATCGGTTTCACCACCATAAGGTTCTATGTGGAAGGGCATTTTGAAGCCCATGGGCACGTGCTCATTTGTGATTTGCTGGCTGAAGGGATGTCTCCCCTTTCCCTGGAAGTCGAACGCGGGCCACTGGTAAGCATTCGCACCGCAAGCGGCGTACGGGTTGTAGGTTGCTGCCCATGGCATGTGGAGGTAGGATCCCGGGGGATAGTTTGGGCCTGGTGGTCGCGGATAATTCATGACGAGCCGTGCCGCTTGTCCGGCGACCATGGTCGGTCCCGGTGGGATTACTGCTGGAGGTGCTGGCGCTGTCAGTTGTAATTGCGCGAACTCCATTGGTAAAGTCCCGAACTGAATTGCGGGCAGGTTGGTAGGGTCGCTGAAGGTCCTTGCCGTCGCGCCGTGTGGCATTTGTGGTAATTAGGTGCTCGCGTTTGCTGTGGCTAGATTTCTGTCCTCTTCCCATCGCTGTTGACGTAGAGCCGCTACCTCTGCCTCGAGGCGGGCAATCTCAGCGTCCCGTGGGTTTCTTGCTGGCTCTGTCATCTCCTGACCGCCGGTTGTGAGGCAAGGAACGTGTGGCATGCCATACGGGTGTTGAGGGCAAGTTTCCTCTCTAGGTGCCGGGTTTTGGACCACGGTTTCCGCGACGGCTACCTGCGTCATTGAGGAGCTTTGTGGCTGGGTTGCGCTTGATCAGCCTGCCTCGGAACATCCGTATGGTTTTGCTAAGTTTCGAAAAGTTATTTTAGGTCTTCAATGTTTTTTTTGTCAAAATTTGTCCTCTAGCGTAACATCCGTATGGTTTTGCCATTAAATGGTGACGTGGAAGGCTTATGTGGTACACCCTCTCTCCTACATGTCATTTTTAAATGACATGCTACCCTTTTTCATTCAAACTTAGCAAAACGACGCCGTTTTGATTCAAAACAAAATATTTAAATGACATATAATTTGTTACCTAAAAACTTGGGTTTTAAATAATAATAGATGGAAAACCATACGTCAGTTTCTTACTTGAGTTTATAGTTGCGAACTTTGAAAATTTATATCTTTTTCATCCGGTCTCCGATTTAAGCAATCTTTATATCATTTTCTTTGTTTTTCCGTCCTTTACATGATGGAATGGGGTTTGAAGCTTAAATACTTTGTTTTAAAATATTATAGGATGGAAAACTTACCCATTGTCTTATAGAACTTACTTTTTCTAATTTAGTTAAAAAGGTTTCTTCTATTTTCACTCCCAATGAGGCTAAGTGCGCTTTTTACACTTCATCAAGGCTCAAATAACATCAAGCATGGGAAATGTATGCTTTCTAGTAGAAGAACTTGTTATATGCAACCAATATTTTTAGAAACTTCCTTTTGGTCGTTTGCAAACTTCGAACCTTCGTATCTTTGTCGTTTGAAGTCCGATTTGAGCAAACCATATATCATTTTCTTTCTTTTTCCATCATCTATATGATGCTATAGTTTTTGAGGCCTAATAATTTAAATTGAAGTAGCAGTGGTTGAAGTTTTATACGCTGCCAAGTTTCTAGTTTTTGAAAAGTTCTTTCTTCCTTGATTTGAATGGTTTCTTCTCTTTAAATTAAAATGAGCTTAAAACCTTATTTTATCTTCTTTTAAGACCCAATTATTTCCCTATTTTCAATGAACCTTTTTCTTTCATAGCTAATGAATCTCTTACCTTTCATTTGGGATTATTTCTAAGATATCTTTTACTTGTTTTAATAGGATTTCCTTCTTTAACTTCGAATGAGCTTTATACCTTCCTTTAACTTCTTTTAATGATTTTTAATTACTATTTTGACTTTTAGCAAGGCTCAAACAATATCAAATCAAAAGTATTTATATGATTTAGGTGACATGAACAATAAAGTTTGAAAAGGGGAATTAGAGAAAGAGGGTTAGAGGAATAAGGGGAGTATTTCTAGTGTATTCTTGGGGGAGATCAAGCTTATGCTTGAGTGACCATAGTTGGTATGGGATGGCTATTGGGAATTCCACGGTGAGAATATGATTAACTTATCTTTTGAAAACTCCGTGTTGGATGCAAATTCTAAGTTAGTGAACTCTCCCATTGCCAATGATTAGAGAGTCATGTACTTAGAGTTAGGCATGACCATGGCATGAGCTGAGTCACCCTAATGAATATACTTGTGAATAGCGTACTGGGAATATGATCCACATAAGAGGGTGGTGATTCCATAGCATCATGACCCGTAGGGGTGAGATGGGCATGACCGTCACTTGGTGGTGCAATGAACCCCATGAACCCACAAGGCGGGGAGGGTGCGATCTACCAAAGGGTAGTGACTCCGTGAGGTTAACCAATAAGGGATGTGAGTTAAACATTCCGGTTTGGGATAGAATCATTGGTTTACGGTGACTATGACTGTTGTACTCGGATTCGGCTGAGGGACGCCTCAGATAGTACGTTGAGGGGTGGTTAGGTACCACTAGATGAGGATATCTCATTCAAGTAGTGCTGTAGTGGTACGTGGAGTTGTTCGTTGGGCGGCGCTCCCGATTACTCTTATTTTCTCTTGAGGTTTGACATTGCCATATATTATGGTGTTCTCTTAATTCCATATTATGTTTAATGAATTGTTCATGTTACAAGTAATCACCTCTATGAGACTGAAGTAAAGGTTTATATGATTGCTTTATGAGATTAAATGTAAAGTCTTGTTGAGACTATCTTATGAGGTTTTATGAAGAAGTTTTATGAAATTGTCTCACAAGGTTTTATGAAAAGATTTGATTGACATGGCATGGCATAACCTATTTATCTTAACTTCATTATACATGCATTTAAGCACATGTTTTATATGAACTGTATGACTTGCTAAATATGGGCATAAGAAAAGTGATTTCAATTTTGGCATCCAATATAGATTGTTTTCAAACTATAATGATGAAAAGAATGTATTGATTTTCGTGAGTACGGTGGTACAAGCCAGTGGTTTTCAAAACTAGATTGTGTAACTACTGGGATTCCCATCTCATTAAATTCCCTGGTGTGTATCAAGTATATAGATTGCATGCATTTCTAGTAACCATGGAGACAGGTTTGAAGACTTATGTCATAGGACATTTTGGTGATGATGTGATTAACTGAGTCACTCACTAGTTGGGTTTTAATGAGACCTGAGTGGCAGGATTGTTGCCTCCAGTTGTCTTTGATGTGACTAACTTTAATTATTGTATTATAATATTACTTCCATCTATATATGTAAAGATTGACAGAAAAACTTATTGTGCATGTGTATGATTTATGTCCTTGTGAGTTAGGTCTTTTAAATTTCCGCTGTGATAATTAGGTTAGAACCCGAGAGTAGCGACCCGAACCTAATTAACCGTTTTATTATAATTTGGAAAAGTTTTAAAATTTACTCGGGTAGAGGGAATTAGTAACACACTTATCCTATGTTATTATTATTATATATATTATTAATCCACTAAAATAGACTCTAGGATAAGGGGTGTAATTTTTTTAAACAGAGGGGAGGGTGTGTAGTTTAAGGAGTTATCAAGAAAAAAGAATGTAATTTACTATACTATTTAACTTTTCAAAATAATACTACTATTTATTTGAACAATGAATTCGTGTTCGTGTAATATGATTTGTATTTAACCATCCGTATAATACAACTAATAGACTTAATAAATTATAGCTCAATTAAAATCTGTAACTACGAAATATTCCACCTTGGGACACGTGGCACTGACGTTCTAGAAGCACGGCCTTAGCACCCGCTAGAGACACGTGGCACCACTCATCTATAAGTTATGTGGCCATTGCTCGCGTCATCTCACGGAGCATCCCCTCAACCAGACGTGGGAACTCCACAAGCCTCGTGGGACGACCCACGACCCACGAGGTCGTGGGTTGATCACGATCTCCCCACACTCGAGTATAAATAGACCCTCACTTGGGGGACTAAAGGGATGGGACAAAAAGAGAACGAGACGCAACCTGAAGGATTACTACACCTCTACTGTGACATTCACACATTCTCTCGGTGATCTGAGTACCCTCAGATACTTTACGCAATCTCTACACATCGCGAGCTCTGCCGCAGGCCCCCATTCCGGCCAACCTCCGGCAGATTCACCTCCCTCTCGGAGTGCACCATTCACGGGGCTTCCAGCAGCCCCCAGAGACCCTAGCTCTCTCCCACTAAGGCAACCTCCTAAGAGCGGCTCGCCCGCCCAGAGTACCTTAGGCACGTCTTAGCCGCACAGGGCTCGATACAGGTAATCACATTGCCTAACGGCTCCTATAGACGTCACCATGACGAACTACGTGGACTTTGATCCCTCCCGAAGGGTACGTAGGCAACTAGGTGCACCACCTAAGGACAAGTCCCCCAAGGTTAAGACCCCTTGCGGTCCTAATTTCAAATTACAATTGTCTGAGCCAAAAATGACAGTTACAGTGGCGCCCACCGCAGTCTTATTCAAACCACAATGCCTTGCGCACTCTGCAGCTAAACGACATTTCTTTTTCGTTGAGTAGGAGTATACGCCTAATGCTCAGAAACCCGTATTTTTTTGTCTTGATCCTCGATACAGGATATAATACATCATGACCGACTCGAACGTCCCCACAACCACAACCGACGCTAGCGCTTTAAGTCGCAGCACAAGGAATCGATAGGGAACGGCCGTAGCGGTCACAACTGAGGCAGGGGGATCAAGCACAACCCAGCCTCAAAGCTCGTCAATAACGCAGGTAGCCGTCATGGAAACCGTGGTCCAGAACCTAGCACATAGAGAGGAAACTTGCCCTCAACACCCGTACGGCATGCCGCGCGTCCCTTGCCCCACAACCGGTGGTCAAGAGATGAAAGAGCCAACAAGGAACCCGAGGGACGCTGAGATCGCCCGCCTCGAAGCAGAAGTAGCAGCTCTACGCCAACAGTGATGGGAAGAGGACAGGAACCTCGCCCCAGCAAATGCGAGTGCCCAATTACCGCTAATGCCGCATGGCGCGATGGCAGGGACCTCCAGCGACCCTACCAGCCTGCCCGCAATTCAATTTGGGACCTTACCAATGGAGTTTGCGTGATTATCGCTGACGGCACCACCACCTCCAGTAGTGATCCCACATGGACCAACCATGGTCACCGGACAAGCAGCATGACCCGTCATGAACTATCCGCGACCACCAGTCCCAAACTATCCTCCAGGATCCTACCTCCATATGCCATGGGCAGCGGCCTACAACCCGTACGCCGCCTGCGGTGCAAATGCTTACCAGTGGCCCACGTTCAACTTCCAGGGAAAGGGGAGACACCCCTTCACCCAGCAAATCATGAATGAGCACGTGCCCATGGGTTTCAAAATGCCCTTCTACATAGAACCTTATTGGGCATGAAGGATGGCCAATAGTGCCGAGTCTTCTCGTTGACCCTCAAAGAAGCCGCCCTAAGATGGTTCTCGCTGCTGCCTACCAATTCGATCCACAGCTTCGAACAACTGGCACAAAACTTCCTCACACAGTTTGCCAGCAGCAAAGAGTACTAGAAAAATGAAGACTCCTTCATTGGTTTCCACCAGGAGGAAGGAGAAACCCTGCAAGCCTTCTTGGCCCGCTTCACCAAACTCTCGCTCCAAGTCCGAGGCCTCCAGGATGCCGTCGCCATCTTTGTCATAAAGCAAGGCCTTCGATGTTCACAATTCTACGGGGAACTTAACAGATGCCCCGTCTCCACCTTACAGGAGCTTATGGACCGTGCAGAATGGTTCATTCAAGAAGAGAACGCTCAGATCGCCAAAGACAAGATGAGAAAATTCCTAATAAGCAGGGCCGACATGGAACGAGCAGAGAAGAAAAAGGAGAAGACGGGAACCGAGAACCAAGCCCCCAAGGAGAAGAGCAATAGGAAGAGGTCACCTCCTCGACCTCGGACGCCTCCCAGGGGACGATTTACGAGTTATACTCCCCTCAACAAGTCTCATGTTGGGGTGTTGGAAGATTTATCACTCGGACATGCTCAGCTTCCCCCCCGCAGGTCAAAAGATGGAGGACGGGAAGGGCGGTAGACAAGTTCAAGTACTGCCAATTCCACAAGGATTACGGGCACGAAACCAACGACTACATCCACCTAAAGGATCAAATCGAGGACCTAATCTGGAAAGGATAGTTCGACAGATTCAGTAAGGAAGAAAGCAGGGCTAATACCGAACACCCCCGAGAGGCCAACGACCAAGCGCCTACCCGCGAGGTTATTAACGTTATAGGAGGCGGACTACAGAGAGGGACCTCCTCACTACTGCAAAACAAGAAGAGGATGGAGCGCTCCATACTCGCCCTTGATTATGCTCCAAGGCACAAAAAGAGGAGCGAACCCAAAGGAGACCCCATCACCTTCGATCTCACCAACCTAGAGGGACCGGTCCATGATGACCCCATGGTGGTGACCGCCATAATCGCCAACTACGAAGTCAAGAGAGTCTTGATCGCCCAAGGATCTTCAGCAGACGTTCTCTACTTCGACACCTTCAGGAAGCTCGGGTTGAATGAAGCCAGCCTAAGGCAATTCCCCGTCACGCTCATAGGGTTCTCAGGAGCCCAGGTTCCAGCAGAAGGAATCATCACCGCCCGAACAACTTTGGGCACCCTACGAAAGGTCGCGAGCCATGATGTAGACTTCATCATTGTCTCAACACCGTCAGCATACAATGCGATCATAGGGCGACCGTCCCTAAACAAACTTAGGGCTGTAGTGTCCACCGCACAGCTCACAATGAAGTTCCCAACACCCCACGGGGTTGGAGAAATAATGGCGGACTAGAAACTGGCGCGAGCATGCTACACAGCGAGCTTAACAAAGACCGTCAAGGTCGCCTGCCTTGGTCCCAAAGAAACGCGCGAGGAACCCCCTGAGGGCAAAGAGTCCAGAGAAAAGAAGCCATAGTCTGCCCGCCTAGACCTAACCTCCACTTAGACTCGGAACGCACTTTGCACTATCACACCATCTTTAGGTCAAGTCACATACGTCTCTACTTCGAATTTAGGAATTTCAGCCTGACTAAGGCTCGCCTGACCTAGGCAATCCGTATGTAAATATTTTGCTTACCTTCAGCCTAACTAAGGCTAGCCCAACTGAGGCTGCACGAATGTAACCATTTTGTCTATTATTAAAGTACTTCTTTCAAATTAAAGACTAGACTTCAAAATTTGCAAAGTACTCGCGCAAGTCGTACCACAGGACAGTGGACTCGACCGCCCCAAGAAACGCTAAGCGCCCCCAGGGCTAAGCTAACATTTCCCCCAGTAGCACGGTAAAAAGCCCCTTGGGTGCGAAAAACACAATACGAACGTTCGACAAACCATGCTAGCAAAACGCATACAAACCGTCCTGATCACATGGTACTCATGCAAAAATCTTTTCCCCCAAGCATAAAGAGATGACCACGAAAAGAGGAACTGCCACCATACACAAGTTTTTGCCTAGAAGTAAAAAGAGGAAGCAGAAAAAGTCTTTGGAAAAAATCATTCTCATTAAATGCCAAAAATGAGAGGGCGTCCGCCCATTACAAAGGGTAAACACCCTAAAAATTACATAAACCTAATCTTGGGCATCCCCAAGATCTACAAAGGCCTCGGCCCCAGCAGGCCCCGCTTGGCCAACACCTTCCGACGAGCCCCACCTGGTCGCCTCAGCTAGCTGTTGAGAAGTAGGTCCAATCCTTGGAGCTCGCCCGCCGATTCGAGACAATACTTGGTGATCCACCAAGCAGTCCGTCAGTTGACAAAGATAAGCGAGATTCAACGGAGGGTCTGTTTCCATCCGACCGTGAAGCTCACCCTAAAAAACTCCAAGGAAGGATGCAAGGAAGCCACATACTCCGCTGGAAAACTCTCCCCATGGAGACGCTCGAGCCGCTCGACCGCCAGGAGCATGACAAACATCCTCTGCGCAGACAGCTCCCCCTGGAGATCGGCAACATCGGCAACTTTGCCCTTAGCCGCTAGCCGACCAGAAAGGTTCTCAATAGCACGAACCTCCGCATCCCGCAAGGCTTCACGGAGTGAATGCAGCTCCTGCTGACGCCTTTCAGCGTCATCCCAACGGACAGCCAGCTCCTTGCGAGTCCTCTCTAACTCCGACCGAAGGAACGCAACCTCGGTAGGGTAACCAGCTTCAGCCCTAAGACGGGCAACCTCTTCACTCAAGGACTTAACCTCGCGTCCTTGACCCTCACACTCCAGCTTCTTAGCGGACAGCTGCCCTCGCACGTCTGCCAATCTCTTCTAGGAGACCTCCAGAGCCTGGCTCCTGGAGGATGCAACATCGGCAACTTGATCCCGGTCGCTACGAATCTCCCCCTACAAAAAAAAGGGAGCGAAGTCAGAAACACGAGCCATAGAAAAAAGAGGAGAACAACAAGGCAAGGGAGCTCACCACACGCCTCTCCCACTCAAAACCAGCCTGGTGGAAGTCGGCCAATGCCTCAGCAACCCGGCTGATGCCTCGTACAGCAAGATTCAGGGGAGAAGTGTCCAACCCCTTGGCTTCCCTCTCCCGCATCTCCATAGGGAAGCGCCTGCCCAACACCACCAACTCAAAAGACAATCCCCCCTCCGGTGGCCCAAGGGGTTCAGAAGGGCCGACGCTTGACCCAGGAACAAGATCTCTCGTGGCAGCCGCTTGACCCACCACTACATTCCCTCTATCTGAGAGGGCTCTGACCTATACGTCCACACCACCAGACTCCGCGACTTTCTCAGCCGCAGGTTCGCCCGCCGCAGTCTGAGGCACGAGAGAGTCTCCAACAGATTCCTCAACGACCACCCTGGCCCTCTTGGCAACAGGCTGATCAACCCCCTCAACAGGGCCGAGGACGAAAGGACGGGTGGAAAGTATCAGCCTCATGGGTGATTGACGAACTAGAGCGAAAGTGGTAACAGAGGTAGGAACAGGGGCAGGAACATAAACAGGAACAACGTCCCCCGCTGGAGCCTCCACCTGTACATCTCCCCGGTCAGTACTCCGCTGTGGGACTTGCGAAGGCAGACGCAACTCCACGCCGGAAGGCCACTTCTTGAACCCTCCTTCCCTGCTCTTGGGCAACTCCGTCCCAGAGGCTCCTCTCTTTTCCCCCTCCCGGGGCCCACTCCCGCCTGTCTTCCCATCTTTCTTCCTCTTCTCCCTCGGAAGAACCTCCTGACGGCGCTCCCTCTTGGAAGACGGAGGCACAGGCAAATGCCCTTCTCTCTCGCCACCAGTAGACACCGCAGCAGGGATGTCGGCGGCAACCTCCGGAGAAAGCCCCTTTCCCCTTGCTCCGACTAACGTCGCGAGTACGGCTCAAAGGGGGAGGAGGAGGAGAAGAAGAAGGAAGGTCCTCCAAATCATTAAAATCGAAGGGATAAAAGCTATAATCATCACCTCCACCAGCCATTGCAAAAACTCGACAGAAGCAAGAATCAGAAAAGAGCAGAGTAAAGCAAAGGCAGGGAAAACAGAGGCGATGAAGAAAGGTGAATGTGAGCAAATGTAAAGTCACAAACTTTCAAACGTTGGATATTTATAGGGCACCCAAAGGCGCGACGATTCAAAAACATCGACCCCTCGTATCCCACAACGGATAAAACCTATTATCCTCTACAATCAAGCCCAGCTACAACCGCTCACTTCAACCACATACGTGGAAAGAAAGAACAGACAAGATGCACAGCCAGGGCAATGAAGACACAAAGACTGAAAATCCCCTGAGAACCCAAAAGTCGCCTTGAGACACCTGAGGGTCTTTTCGCGAAACTCTCTGCCCAGGCTAATGATGGCTACCCTCGGAAACGAACCTGCATTTAATGAAGGAGAAACGGCGGCAAAGCACTCAAGCAACAGTGGCACCCGTTCAAGCTCTGATGCGTGGCACCTGCAACAAAGCCCGCTCCTTCAACAAATAACCATCAGCAAGAAAACCACCGTCAGCCACTGACCACGGACAAACATAGCAAGAGGAGAGCCTTTCAAAATGACCAAACGACCCCTGACCTTTGGATTTTTCCCACTAGCCCTCGAAGGGCATTTCAAGAAATGCCCCTCTGAGCAATGATGACTCCACCTCGGTAAGTCGCGTGCTTCCTGCAGGGACGGCTCAAAAACTTGCTGGGGAAGTCAAGCATCCAACCATTTGAAACGGGACACGTGTCTCGTCCAAGACGTCTCCTTTTCCACGGAACGATATGAGAGAGCCTACTTCGCGAGTGGGATGAGCCATCCCACGTATAGAGGCAGCGAATATTCCTAAGTATCTTACAGACAAGGGAACTTAAGTCCACGGGCGCCCGACACCCGTAGACTTGGGGAACTTATGTAACTACGGAATATTCCACCTTGGGACACGTGGCACTGACGTTCTAGAAGCACGGCCTCAGCACCCGCTAGGGACACGTGGCACCACTCATCTATCAGTTACGTGGACTTGCCCGCGTCATCTCACGGAGCATCCCCTTAACCAGACGTGGGAACTCCACAAGCCTCGTGGGACGACCCACGTCCCACGAGGTCGTGGGTCAAGCACGATCTCCCCACGCTCGAGTATAAATAGACCCTCACTCGGGGAACTAAAGGGATCGAACAAAAAGAGAACGAGACGCAACCTGAAGGATTACTACACCTCTACTGTGACATTCACACATTCTCTCGGTGATCTGAGTACCCTCAGATACTTTACGCAATCTCTACACATCGCGAGCTCCGCCGCAGGCCCCCATTCCGGCCAACCTCTGACAGACTCACCTCCCTCTCGGAGTGCACCATTCATGGGGCTTCCAGCAGCCCCCAGAGACCCTAGCTCTCTCCCACTAAGGCAACCTCCTAAGAGCGGCTCGCCCACCGGAGTACCTTAGGCACGTCTTAGCCGCACACGGCCCGATACATGTAATCACCTTGCCTAACGGCTCCTATAGACGTCACTATGACGAACTACGTGGACTTTGATCCCTCCCGAAGGGTCCGTAGGCACCTAGGTGCACCACCTAAGGACAAGTTCCCCAAGGTTAAGACCCCTTGCGGTTCTAATTTCAAATTACAATTGTCTGAGCCAAAAACGACAGTTACAAAATCTAAAATGTCAAATAAATCTTACATATTGAAATGAAATTCAAAACATATGTTTTATGATCTCAAAAGTAAATATTTATGTAAGTGATGACATTACATAAAATATCTTGCCATATTGTAATTTTGAATTATTTAAATATTAAAGTATAACTTATGTAATTAATATCCATTGTGTTATTAGCATAATTTATATAATTAGGTAAACTATACTAAAATAAATAAATACTCGTGCATAGCACGGGTCATAATCTAGTTATCTTATATATTTTTAATATAATGAATTACTAGTTCGGTATGCGTTGAGTTATTCTTTAATTGAAATATAATAAAAGGTTTTTAATCAACATAATATCTTTAAATAAAAATATTTTTTATGAACTAAATAAAAATAATTAGGTGTATAGAGATATAAAATAATTTTTTTTTAACTTAAAAAAATCGCAAATGTTAAGAGTATAATTATTATAAATTTTAGAGTTAAATTATAAAATTATTAGACATGCTAAAAATATAATTAACCAAATCAAATTATAAAAGTTTTAGACATACTTAAAATATAATTATAAAAAATATAGGGACTTAACTACAAAGATTAAAAAAATATTTCATAACACATGTCAGCATGAGATTAATTTGTACTTGATGATATGAGATGCTTCCACAAGACTGATTGCAATTTAGACAAACTCAATAAAAATGTTCAATTAGTAAAATAAAAAGATTAATTGTTGAGACTTGAGAATGATTAAATGAGGATAAATTAGTCATTTCATGATATTTTAAATGAATTATTTTATACATTGAAGGGCAAAATTGTGAACGGACTAATAAAGGTTGAATTCTTTTTTAACTTAAAAAAATAGCAAATGTAAATGAAAGTTTTGGGTATGTCAGATTGCATAATTTTTCATAGAACATAATGCAAGAAAAAAATTTATTATAAAAAGTAATTTTATAAATTGACACGTGGCTATCGTTTATATATATATATATATATAGGAAATAAAGAATAGATAATAGATAGATAGATTTTTTTTATTAATGGTAAAAATATATGAATTTATCAAATTAATCTAATGAGATTTGTTGGATGAAGGTGAAGCAGAAATGAGAAGAAATTGTTGAGAATATATGATATTGACCGAGTCGCAGTCTTGAGATATGGAACAATGAAAATGAAATTGAAAGCGGTGAAGGGTGAAAAGTGAGAAATAAATTAACCCTCAAATCTTATCATTATTTACGTACTTTCCCTTGTGTCTGTAGGTGCAATTCCACATAAACACATAGGGCAAAGTAGTAAATATACTAGGTAATAATCAAGCCCAAAGCAATAGATAGTAGATACACCAAAACTTATCCATTACGTACGCGGGGGGATAGGGAACTGAATCAGACGGCTGCGATTGATTGATAGGGAGATATCAATCTTACAGAGACGGAAAAATAAATGATTTGTCTCTGTCCTCTAAATGGAGAAAATCTAGACTCAAGAAACTGACTGAAGAAGAAAGATTTGGAGATTTTTTGGGCCGTGCCGCTCACATGTTAAACGTTAAAACACTAATACGGTACTATTGAGATCTAGAGTTTACCATTAGATTTGTTTAAAATAAAAAATAATTTTAATATAAATCTTAAGATTTATAATTAAAACTTATTATCTCTCTAAATTATCATCTAAACTAATAATAGAAAAAATTGGGTACGAAATTACGCAAATTTCAACGCCAACTGATATATTTGGTTGTTAGAGATGGATATAAAAGGGAGGCATGTAAAATTTCAGATTTAATGAAAAGTGTGTTAAGAATATAACAAATATATTAAAAATGTAAAAAGTATGATAAAATCTTATTAAGATTTATAATTTTATATTGCATTACAATGTATTTGTAATACCCGAGAATTTTCGAACTAGAAAAAAAATAAAAAGAGAGAGAGAAAGGAAGTAGGAAATTAAAAACCGAAAACATATTTTAATTATGTTTTAATTTAATTGTTAATTATTTTATAATTAATTAATTATTTATTTATTTTTTATTATTTAGTGGAGGGGTGCCGTGGGTTTAGAAAGAAAAAAAGAAAGAAGAAGAGAAAGAGAGAGAGAAAGAGAGAGAGAGAGGAGAGCATGAGAGATAGAAAACGAGGGGTAGAGAGAGAGAGGGGGACGCGTGAAGGAAGAAGAAGGGGGAAGAAGGAGGAATCTCGCCGGAAACCGGCCGGAGAGAGCTATCCGATGCTGGAAAGGACCACTGGAGCTCGACTCCGACGTCTTCCACGCATCCCATCGATCGCATAAAGGTTGGTAACCCCAATTTCATTCTAAACCCTCAATTTCTCCATTTTTAGGGATTTCTTCGATTCACCTTTGTTTGAGTTGTTTCGAGGGTATATTGAAACCTAAAAAGTGTTCTTGAACACTTAGTTAGGGTAGAAATCGAGACTATATCCTCGGGTTTGGCCGAATTCGAATTTTGAAGGGTTTGGGGTTGAAATTCTAATTATGCCTAATTTGGGGAAATTATTGATAATTAGGATTGAGCTTGGATTTGAGTAGTTAGGATTGGAATTATAGTGTTGAAATATAGGTGAATAAAACCCGTGAAGAGCGAAAGCGAAACCGGAGTCGAAAGGTGGCCGAAAAATGCCCAAAATCGGTTGGCCCAAGTATGTTCTAAGGGTGATGTTGAGAGTTCTAAACCTCCTCTCTTTGATCTTAAACACTCGAGAATAATTCTAAATGCGTTATCTTATCAAGAATTATCCTAAGTACTTTCTTGTTTCTCAATAATGGAGGCTTGCGGAACAATTAAGCCCAAACTCTTAAACTTCAATTGTCTTCCTTCACAATCCTTAGGAAACCTTAAGTAGGATAGTTTAGAATCATATTGAGGTTTAGTAACTCAAATCCAAGGCTTTATAATCACTTCAGATAAGTGATAATTGTTACGAAACCAAGTGCGAAGCATTTGAGACTCTCATAGAAGAGAGGGAAGACGGATAAGACCAAGAACTCGGTTCTTGGCAACGTCTAGGTGCATTTTTAGACACGAGCATACCATACACATCTGAGTTGCATATAGTTAAGATTGTTAACCACGTGAATGCAATTGTTAGGAAACCACGATTCGTCCGGAGCGGGAGTTACTCCAGGACAAGCACAAGGAAGCCGTTCAGGTGAGGGGTTTCCCATCCTTGCCCTACAGGGTTGATTGAGGATGCGGATATGTGGTTTGCCTAGTTGCCTATTTGTAAGAATTACTTAGTGGTTAACATGCTATTGTTGTTCCTAAATTGCATTATATGAAAGTACTTGTATATGTGTGTTTGATTACAGGCAAGGATGTATTGGAAGGTATCCATGAGATGTCATTAGATACACCGAACAGTATGAGCAAGGGGGTATGCTATTGATTGAGTCCAAGGTTTGGTTTATACTATGTCTTAGAAACTCACTAAATTGATCACAAAGAACTATTTATAAACGTCGACGTCATATGGTAATTGAACTTAGGAAAGAAATGATAGAGTTAGGTTATGATCTAAATTGGGGGTTTAAGTATTAATTAAGGATAAATACGATCTCATAATTGAATAGAGAGTTATAGGGAAGTTTCACATTACTTAGGTAAAGTCAGTATAAGATAGGAATGGGTAGATAAAGTCAGAGTCCCAGCTGAAAGCTCGAAAAGAGAAGTAAGTTAGATAAAGTCGCCCGTGGAGGTCATTGCTCTAGCTTGCTCTAGGGCCAGTTGTTTAGTCGCCTGTGGAAGCCATTGCTCTAGCTTGTTCTAGGGCCAGTTGTTCAGTTTAAAAGAGTTGCCCATTAAGGCCATTGTCCACTGTGAAATACATGGACCAGTTGTTTAAAAGAGTTGCCCGTTGAGGCCATTGTCCATTGTGAAAGGCATGGACCAGTTGAATGAATGAAGCCGAAGAGGCCAAGGTCCAGTGTGAGATACTTGGACCAGATTTATAGTTTTCAGATATCTTGTTACAGTGATTGCTTGCTTTACAATCAACATTATAGAAATGCATGATTCATTAGGTTTATCTTTGTTCATATGTTATATTAATTTTGCCTGATCGTAATATAACATTAGATAAACTGAATTTTCATGCGTATGTGTTTGCGAGTGTTTCCCTTTCCCCAGCCGTAGTGGTACCCACTACTACGCCGAGGATGTGATGCTCTTCACTGAGTCTGTTTGACTCACCCCCTACTTAAATGTTTTAGATACAGGTATCGGGCAGGCATCGACGTCCGGACAGTGACACGGACATCAGACCATCCTTTACGCACTTGTTCGCGTGGGTGGACACCTTTTGGTTGTTTTGTTTTCTTTTGTTGTACATATTGTAAATATTTACAGCTTTCGATGTGTGCCTACTCTAGACTTGTCGGCTTCACTTGTACTTAAAGACAGGGTCCGGTTTTTTGGGAGAGTTAGGATATATATATATGTATGATTACATGAACTACTGCATGTGAATAGGATAGATATATTATGTGTGTTTGCTGCATGTGAATATGATAGATCGTACGTATTGAGACGTGCGATCAATATGATATGGATATATTATGTGTGTAAAATGTATCTATATACTGAGCTGAAGCGATATTGAGCGAACCGTGGATTGCAGGTTAATTAGGCCACCTATGAGGTGTGGCCACTATTATGTGATATATATTGATTGTTGATTGTATAGCAGGGTAGTTATATTTATGTTTTACAGGGTAAGGCTTACGTGTTTAGAGGTGAAAGTCTATTCCCGTGCCTGTCTCGTACTCCCGAATTGGGGTCGTGACAGTATTACATATTTACATCGTACCAAACATTGCCAATCAAAACCTTTTTTTCATTAGCTGGGTCGACTAAATCTTGAGGCATGGAGCAAAATCAGACGCCACTCAAATATAATTTGTTCTTGTTTTAAATACCATTTCCTATCCTTCTCTCTATTTCCGTTCCTCTTTCCAATTAAAAAAACAAGCAAGCGTAACCTTAAGTATTATTTTAATTTTTTTTGGCCTAATAGAAGAAGATAATAAGGAGCATGTTAATCATAGAAATAGTGATGAAAGGAATTATTATTTTTAGAAAAATAGGGTATTAGAGATGACAAAAAGATGGTAATATAGCCACATAGGCCTATAGGGAGTGACTGTGACCCAGATTGTTTCAGGAGTTTCAAGTGTAGATATAAAGGGCACTGGGAAAAGAAGAGAAATATTTAAATATTATAGAGATACTAAAGGATAATAATATTAAGGGTAAATTACACTTTAGTGTCCTGTGGTTTTGTCCGATTTCACTTTGGTGCCTTGTGGTTTCATTTTTATCAGTTTGGTGCCCTGAGGTTTGCACCGTTAGCACTTTAGTGCCCTAAGGTTTTCTACCGTTAGTTTTAACGGTAATTATACTATTTAAATTAAAAAAATTTAAATGTGACTTGCTAGGGATCGAACTCAAGATCACTAATTTTAAAAACAATACCTTATCCATTGAACCACAAAGTTCAAATTGATTATTGTTTTCATTTCAATATATATATATATATATATATATATATATATATATATATATAACAATTGCGCTATTAACCCTCTCTACTTTCACTATTCTCAATATCATTTCATCTACAGTTTTAGTTTTATAACTTAAACCAATTAAATAAAAAGCATAAATAAAGTTAAAAATTATTTAAAAATTTATATCATTTAATTATATAAAACTGTTTTAAATATTAATATTATTTAATTATCCAATAAAAAACTATTATTTAATTAAAAATATTATTTTAAATTACATATTATTTCATTAATTTTAAATAACATAATTATTTAATATAAAATTTTAACTTGGGCAAAAAAATATAACATTTTAACTATTACTATTATTTCCACAAAAAACTATTATAATTATTTAATAACATAAAATTATTTTAAAATGTGTATTATTTAATAATTTTAAATGACATAACTATTAATTATAATAATATGTATAAATTCTATGTTTATAATATTCACTGTAACATAATTTATTGTATTTATTTTAATTAATTATAATTTATTGTCATTTAATAGAATAAATAAATTTAAAATAAAAATAATAAATTTATTTTTTATTAGTTCAACAAATTTTTAATTGATTAAATAATTGAATCAATGACTCAAACCTTTCAATGATTTAGTGGAAGAGAAGAGTGTAGTTTTGCAAAATAAATGTGAGGGTGAGTATAGTTGGTCTTGACATATTATATTTATTGAAAGAAAATTAAAATATATCAAGACTTTGTGGTCCAATGGTTAAGGCATTAATCTATCTTATTAGAGATTTTGGGTTCGATCCTCAACGAGCCACATTTAAGATTTTTTTAATTCAAATAGTAAAATTACCGTTAAAACTAACGGTAGAAAACCTCAGGGCACTAAAGTGCTAACGGTGCAAACCTCAGAGCACCAAACTGACAAAAATGAAACCACAGGACACCAAAGTGAAATCGGGCAAAACCACAGGACACCAAAGTGTAATTTACCCTAATATTAAAAATTGTGCTTTGTTTCATCAAATTTTCACCGAATCTATTATCTTAAATTTAAAAAAATATATTTTAATACATATCTTAAAGTACATGAGAGTTGTTGAACCTCACAACTTCCCTATAACATTAACCATAATGAAATCATATTTTCCCAAACATCACTTAACATTTACCACAATACCACCTATCACGTTTGTGCCGCTACTAATGTCAAGGGACAAGTAAAATTCAAACACTATTAAACATAACAATTGACAAGAAAATTTGTAATCTTGAATTATTGGTTATGTGTTTGCTATGCGTATGAGATGCCAGGTCCTTGAAATTTCTAGTTACCAGTATAATTTGTTTGAATAACATATTTGTTTATGACTAATATTTCACATTTATTACCCTTTGTAAAACTAGTCGTAAGTTGGCACCATGTTTGAAATTTTTGAAATTCACATTAAGTTTTCAAACTAATAATTGTGAATGGATCTTTAAGACTGACTTGGGGGGGTCAAAAGTGAAATTTGAAAATGTTTTTTGAACCCAATATATACATGGTGAATATGATATGGTAAAAAAAGGAATTAATTTTTTCTACCTTTTAGTAATATTGTTTAATGAAAAGAATTTCGAAATGACCATAAAATTAATTGGACTTGTTATAAGAGGTCAACGGACCTTGGTGGATGATTTTTGTGAAATCATGGAATAAGCATTTAATTTGTAAATTGTCATATTGGGTTGAAACAATTTGAAACAGTTTTGAGGGAATACTATCCTCAAGTTTGATGAGGTTGCTTCTAGTCACATTTGTAATTTATAAAGTATGATTTTATACTATTAACTTTTAGTGGTGTTAACCTCTAGTGTGATGTCAATAACCCAACATAATATCTTATTGAGACTTTTTTTGCTTGTGTTTGTGTAATTTGATTTCATTGTGTTAGGTCTCATATGTTTCAAGTATAATTAAAAGGAATTTATGTTGACCTAGTGCTTTTAAGAATTAAATATCACTATTGTTCCTTACTTGTGATGAACCTATTGAGATAGGTAACAGAGTGGTCATTTAAATATTGAGTCCTTAATACAAAATAAAGGACTAAAATGAAATTATATTCTCAATTTTCTTCTGCTGTTAGCAACTTGTGTGCATTCAAGTAAATACTTATTTTGATTCTAATTGTGCCGTAGTACAATTTGAATATACTTGAGTAGTCCCTTCTTAGAGTTATTGTTATTGGATAGCTGCTTAGATAATTGTGTTTTACCTATTAGGTATTTGGAATCGCATATTCTATTATAGTGAAATTTGATTCACTTATGGTTATTGACAATCTGGATTGAGATTATGCGAATTTGGTTGATTGTTTAAAATCTACCATTGTATATACACAATTTATGTTTTGGAGAAAGCTATTTTGTTGAAAAGTGTCAAAAGACACTTATAGCTATCTCACCCTAAGAATTGTAACATTTTGTGATGAGTCATTTGGATTTGAAATGTCAATGGACACATATAACTGTCTTGATTTGTGTAAACATCTTGATGATGTACTAGAGTAACTATTTAATTGTAAGGTGTTATGTAGACACTTACAGTAGTTACTCAATTTTGTTTGCATCTCTATGATGTTTTGGAGGAACTGTTTTGTTATGAAGTATCAAATAGATACTTGCAATTGCCTTAACTTTTGTATTCATCTTGATGATGTCTTGGAGGAGTTATTTTGTGAGAAGTGTCAAATAGATGCTTACAACTGCCTCATAGATATGAGTGAAAAGGAAATCACTTATTTTGCTATGGCTATTTGTTTGTGAATGTGGTTAAGAATATCTATTTCTTAACCATTTTGTTGTGACATTGACTCTATTGTAGACTTCTCTAAAATTACAGGAATTTCGGTTATATTAATTTTCATAAATAATTCCTATTTATGTGAAAGAGAAGGTTTGTGAATCTCATAATTATGAGTAAAGAGCATGTCAATTGTTTTACTATGGCCATTTGTTAGAAAGTGTAGTCAAGGAAATGAATTTTGGTTGTGGACATACTAATAGAGTGATTTGTTCACCAAGACTAATCCATTTGGGTATTCTGAAATTTTGATGTGTTGGTTTAGTGGGAGTCTAAGTTGTGTTCTTAAAGAACACTTCGATATAATTTTAGCATTTATAGCATTTGTTTCCCTATCGGAATCAATGCTTTTGGCTGCGCCAAATTTGAGATAAAATTCAGAATTGAAACTCTGAAAATATTTGAAACATTGTTTTCCCTATTGGATTCAATGTTCTTGATTTATAGTTTCATCTCTGAATTATGCTTTATCTCAAACTCGTATAGCTCCCATTTATGGTGAACACATGCTTACGGATCTAGTAACCAAAGGCCAACTCATAGAGCTAATTCAAATCATATAGCTCATATGGGTCTTGAAATATTTGTGATTGCCTTGGTCCAGTGGGAGTATGAGTTAAGTCCTTAAAGACTTCTGTTTGTATTACGACATTTTAAATGTCATTTCGTATTCTATCTTATTCGGATATTGAAAGCAATTTACATTTCCATCACTTGTTTCCTTATCGGTTGCAGTGATCTGTTTGTATGGTTTCATTTAACGTACACATTTGTGTACTTTTGTGATGATTAATTGTTTACCTTAGTATTTTGCTTATCTTTTCTAATAATTGATTAATGTTATCCAAGAGCGAGATTGTTAGAAATGTTTATCTAAAATTTCATTATTGAATTAACATTAATTAATTATTGGATTTATAATTATACTGATTAAGTAATTTAATCATATTATAATTACGAATAAGAGTAGATTTGGGGTCCCTGTGTTTAAATGTGATAATCGGTGATGGGTCAGATTATCTACATGCCTATTGGGCAAAGACCCCAACTCACAGCCTGAGAGTGTTAGTAATTATCTCATTAAATTACTAATTTAGAATAGAGTTGTTTTGTTGCAGGATTTTAAATTAAAATATTTTACAATTATATATTTGATGAGCCTATTAGATTTTATCTTATATATTTAATACTTACTTTTATTTTGAATTTTGAATAAAAGGTGTAACTACGGAATATTCCACCTTGGGACACGTGGCACTGACCTTCTAGAAACCCGACCTCAGCACTTGCTAGAGACACGTGGCACCGCTCATCTACCAGTTACGTGGCCCTTACCCACATAACCTCACGGAGCATCCCCTCAACTAGACGTGGGAACTCCACAAGCCTCGTGGGACGACCCACGTCCCACGAGGTCGTAGGTCGACCACGATCCCCCCACACTCAAGTATAAATAGGCCCTCACTTGGAGGACTAAAGGACGCAACCTGAAGGATTATAGCACCTAATCTACAATATCTCGCATGTACTCTCGATAACCTGAGTTCCCTCGGATACCTCACTCAATCACTTTGTATATCACGAGCTCCGCCGTAAGCACCGTCTAGGTCAGCCTCCGGCAAGCTCACCTCCATCTCGGAATACACCATTCACAGGGCTTCCAGCAGCTCCCAGAGACCAGAGCTCTCTCCCACTAAGGCAACCTCCTAAGAGCGGTCCGCCCGCCCGGAGTACTTTAGACACGTCTTAGCCGCACACAGCCCAATACAGGTAACCGCCTTGCCTAACGGCTCCTATAGATGTCAGCATGACGAACTATGTGGACTTTGATCCCTCCTGAAGGGTACGTAGGCACCTAGGTGCATCACCTAAGGACAAGTCCCCCAAGGTTAAGACCCCTTGCGGTCCTAATTGCAAATTACAATTGTCTAAGCCAAAAATGACAGTTACAGTGGCACCCAACGTGGTCTTATTCAGACCACAATGCCTTGTGCACTCTGCCGCACAACGGCAATTCCTTTTCGGGGAGTAGGAGTATATACCTAATGCTCAGAAACCCATATTTGTTTTCGTCTTGAATACAGGATACATAGGATATAATACATCATGACCGACTCAAACGTCCCCGCGACCACGACCGACGCTAGCGCTCTAAGGTGCAGCACGAGGAACCGACAGGGAACGGCCGAAGCGGTCACAACTGAGGCAGGCGGATCAAGCGCAAACCAGCCTCAAAGCTCCTCAATGACACAGGTAGCCGTTGCAGAAACCGTGGTCCAGAACCCGACACCTAGAGAGGAAACTTACCCTCAACACCTGTATGGCATGCTGCTCATCCCTTGCCCCACAACCGGCGGTCAGGAAATGACAGAGCCATCAAGGAACCTGCGAGACGCAGAGATCACCCGCCTTGAGGCAGAAGTAGCGGCTTTACGTCAACAACGATGGGAGGAGGACAGGAACCTCGCCCCAGCAAATGCGAGCACCCAATTACCACTAATGTCACAAGGAGCGGCGACAGGCACCTCCGGCAACCCTACCAGCTTGCCCGCGATTCAGTTCGGTACTTTACCAATGGAGTTCGCGCGATTATCACTGATGGCACCAGCACCTCCAGCAGTGATCCCACCAGGACCAACCATGGTCGCCGGACAAGCTGCACGACCCGTCACGAACTATCCGCGACCACCAGTCCCAAACTATCCCCTAGGATCCTACCTCCACATGCCATGGGCAGCAGCCTACAACCCGTATGCCGCCTGCGGTGCGAATGCTTACCAATGGCCCGCATTCGACTTCCAAGGAAAGGGGAGACATCCCTTCACCCAGCAAATCATGAATGAGCACGTGCCCATGGGCTTCAAAATGCCCTTCCACATAGAACCTTATGGTGGAGAAACCGATCCACGAGACCAGTTGAATACCTTCAACTTGGCCATGTCGATATTGGGCATGACGAACGGCCAACAATTCTGAGTCTTCTCGTTGACCCTAAAAGAAGCCGCTCTAAGGTGGTTCTCGCTGCTGCCTACCAATTCGATCCACAGCTTTGAACAACTGGCGCAAAACTTCCTCACACAGTTCGCCAGCAGCAAAGAGTATCAGAAAAATGAAGACTCCTTCATTGGTTTCCATCAGGAGGAAGGAGAAACCCTACAAGCCTTCTTGGCCTGCTTCACTAAACTCTCGCTCCAAGTCCAAAGGCCTCCAGGACGCCGTCGCCATCTTTGTCATAAAGCAAGGCCTTTGATGTTCACAATTCTACGGGAAACTCAACAGATGTCACGTCTCCACCTTACAGGAACTTATGGACCGTGCAGAATGGTTCATTCAAGAGGAGAACACTCAGATCGCCAAGGACAAGATGAGAAAGTTCTTGCTAAGCAAGGCCGACATGGAACGAGCGGAAAAGAAAAAGGAAAAGACGGAGACAGAGAACCAAGCCCTCAAGGAGAAAAGCAATAGGAAGAGGTCATCACCACAACTGCGGACGCATCCCAGGGGACGGTTCACGAGCTACACTCCTCTCAATAAATCCCATGTTGGGGTGTTAGAAGAAATTTATCACTCGGACATGCTCAGCTTCCCCCCTCAGGTCAAAAGACGGAAAACAGGAAAAGCGGTAGACAAGTCCAAGTACTGCCAGTTCTACAAGGATTACGGGCACGACACCAACGATTGCATCCACCTAAAGGATCAGATTGAGAACCTAAGCTAGAAAGGACAGCTCGGCAGATTCATCAAAGAAGAAAGCAGGGCTAATACCAAACACCCTCGAGAGGCCAACGATCAAGCGTCTACCCGTGGGGTTATCAACGTCATAGCAGGGGGACTGCAGAGTGGGACTTCCTCGCTGCCACAAAACAAGAAGAGGATGGAATGCTCCATACTCGCCCTTGACTATGCTCCAAAGCACAAAAAGAGGAGCGAACCCAAAGGAGATCCCATCACCTTCGACCTCACCAACCTAGAGGGACTGATCCACGACGACCCTATGGTGGTGACCGCCATAATCGCCAACTACGAAGTCAAGAGAGTATTGATCGACCAAGGATCCTCAGCAGACGTTCTCTACTTTGACACTTTCAAAAAACTCGAGTTGAATGATGCCAGCCTAAAGCCATTCCCCGGCACGCTCATAGGGTTCTCAGGAGTCCAGGTTCCGGCAGAAGGAATCATCACTGCTCGAACAACCCTGGGCACCTTACCAAAGGTCGCGAGCCTTGATGTATACTTCATCATTGTCTCAACACCATCAGCATACAATGCTATCTTAGGGCGACCGTCCCTAAACAAACTCAGAGTTGTAGTGTCTACCGCGCAGCTCACAATGAAGTTCCCAACACCCCACGGGGTTGGAGAAATCATGGCGGACCAGAAACTGGCGCGAGCATGCTACTCAGCGAGCTTAACCAAGACCGTCAAGGTCGCCCGCCTTGGTCCCAAAGAAACACGCGAGGAACCCCCCGAGGGTAAAGAGTCAGGAGAAAAGAAGCTAGAGTCCGCCCGCCCGGACCTAACCTCCTCTTAGACTCCAAATGCACTTTGCATTCTTACACCGTCTTAGGTCAAGTCACATATGTCTCTACTTCGAATTTAGGATATTCAGCCTAACTAAGGCCCGCCTGACCTAGGCAATCCGAATGTAATCATTTTGTTTACTTTCAGCCTAACTAAGGCTAGCCCAACTGAGGCTGCACGAATGTAACCATTTTGTCTATTATTAAAGCACTCCTTTTCGGCTAGAGACAAGACTTCAAATTAGCAAAGTACTCGTGTAAGTCCTACCATAGGACAGTGGGCTCGACCGCCCCAAGAAACGCTAAGCGCCCCTAGGGCCAAGCTAACATTTCCCCCAGAAGCGCAGTAAAAACCCCTTGGGTGCGAAAAACACAAAACGAACGTTCGACAAATCATGCTAGAGAAACGCATACAAACCGTCCTGATCACACGGTACTCATGCAATAAATCTTTTTACCCAGACGTAAAGAGATAGCCACTGTCACGACCCCCGTTTAGAGCATCGTGACTGGCACAGACACAGGGAATATCCCTATGCCTGTAAGCCTTATCACCTAATTGACAGAATATCTATTATTGAAAATACATTCACATGCATTATAATACCATGGCTACACCGAAATGGTGGCCTATCCTAGGCAAGCAAATCCATGGCCAGTGCCGCTTCAGGATATAGATATAGGAAAACACACATAATATATAACCTGTGTACTGGCTACACATCCAAAGATGCTGCCTATCCTATTCACATGCAACAGATATATGTATATATATATATATATATATATATTTTTTGGGAACAAGTTTTCCCGTATCGCAGTAAAATAAATCCTGATCTTTAAGGTGTGTGAAGCTGACAGTTCTAGATTTAGTTATGCAATCTAATTGGGTACGTCTACCCTTTACTTTATGATACAATAATAAAGTAAATTAAATTACAATTACAATTTATTCACCCATATGAACAAGTTGTGGGTCTTGGAAAGTTTTGTTCGTTCCTCGCTCCACTGAGACTTCTTCCACCTGTACTTAACCTGTCTCTGTGTAGTAAAAATGAGGTGTGATTCTTAACCACGCGACTCAGTGAGGATTCTCCCATCCCTGGCGCAAGGTGGGTGCCATAGCACTGGGTTTGGGAGTCATACACAACCACATGCAAAAACAACTAGTTACAGTTGTTAGCATACACTCTTGGTGATCACAAAACAACATACATTTCACCCAAACACTCACATGCATTTAATAACTGTAAACATGCACCAGTTTTTTCCACGTCATCAATCAGCAAGTAAACATGTGACTTATAGTGTCAACTTTTACCTATCAGTTTTCTCACGTTTCAACATGTCTGAATCGAACAAGACGTGTGGTGACGTAATACTTTACGTTACCACTACGCTGCAGAATCAACAATTATATGCAAACACAGATAATTTGTACATACACACAAATGCTAAACATACATCTACTTAATCTTCCCAACTCTAGGGTATCTACTAGCCACTACATGGCTTTCCCACTTCGAACCCGTGCACTCGGGTTGCTGACCACCAAGTGACAAAACATAATTAACCCATTCACATGGGTACTGGTCACCTCGTGACAATTCTGTTAACCAAACACAATCAACTTCTATCTATCAAACAACTTATGCATAGCCACCACGTGGCACGTCCTGACCCCTTGTTGCAAGGCAATAGCTTGAGCCCACTCGTCCATTACCCAACCAGACCACAATGGTGGGCACGGCACGACGTCTCAAAGCCTGGCCACTCATACACCCTGGACCATCTAAATAGGCTGATTTCTCTTCTGCAAGATCAGGCTCACAGTTCACCCGTAGGTTCCTCCCGTGTCTCCTTATCTTGGTCTCACATATTAAAAGGATTCTTTGTATCTTTCCCGAAGGATCAACAATTCCTCTCCTTATTAATATGTACAAGTATCCTCAATAGGATATAACTCATATACTCGTCCAGATGCACTCTCTGAGCCTCAAGCTATCAACATAGCAATATAAATCCTTTCTGACCCTATTACCAGGATAGGGCAATGACCATCGTCATGGTGATTATAAACTAAGGTCTCAAGTGCCATCTGACGTTGTTCTAGTCGATGTCTCACATGTTAATAAGATTCTTTGTATCTTTCCCAAAGGATAAACAGTTATTCTCCTTATTAATATGGACGAGTATCCTTAACAGGATGTAACTCATATACCCATCCAGATGCAGTCTCTGAGCCTCAAGCTATCCTCATAGCAATATAAAACCTTTCTGACCCTATTGCCAGGATAGGGCAATGACCATCGTCATGGTGATTATAAAACTGAGGTCTCAAGTGCCACCTGACGTTGTTCTAGTCGATGTCTCACATCGCTAGCATAACCAAATCTGTAACCCAACAATAACTCTCTTTGCATGATTATAATTTAAGTCACCGTCGTGACGAGTTTACAAAATAAAAGTTTAGTCCTTCCGTACAAGGACTCTTGCCACCATCGTGGAAAAGATTAATAAAATACTCATCATGCCTCCGGAGCGTATGAGTTGGATTTGTAACACACCAATCATAGCAAACAATTACTCTCTGCTCCTATGTCTTCCTATCTAAGCTACCTTCCACAACCTTTTTTCTAGTTCCTTTATTCTTTTAACATTCTATACCTCTAGATAACACATACCAGACAAGCAGAGAATGTACATACTCATGTAATCCACACAAGCATACAACCCTAGGAGCAGAGATGGAAAAACCCTCACCTTGGCCAACCTTCCATGCAATCCTCTCCTGTAACTTTAGTCTCCTCGGAGTTCCTGTTGCACTCTTTTGCGTGCCATTGTTCCTATAAGAACAACATTTACTTCATTTAGGTTATTACTTAGATTAAATTGTTATTTATCTCTCCATTACTCTCACGTGTAGTCCATGGTTGCCATAGAGTCAAGCTCTTGGTCTTATCGGACTTCTCTATCCCGACTTATGCGTATTCTTCCTCGGACACTTGACTTACTCGCATATAACACTCTACTTGAGTGTTTCACACACTTGGATTTGATTATTAAACCTCTATCTAACTTGTATTCACTTCTAAGGAAGCTTATCTAGCTTGGTTGGAAGAAATCCTAATTTTTAGGAAGGTCTAAACATTTTGATTGAACTTGTGTTCCTACTTGGGTTCTAAGAAATCTAGTTTCTAAACCTCAATATACCTCAAATTTATCCTACTTAAGGTTTCCTAAAGGTTGTGAAGGAATAAGATTGAAATTCACGAGGTTAGACTTAATTTGTTCCGCAAGTTTCCATCCTTGAGAAACAAGAAAGTACCTAAAATAATTCTTAATAAATATTCATAATTATCCTTGGGTGTTTAAGATCGAAGAGAGGAGCTTTAAAATTCTCAACGTCACCCTTAAGTGTATTTGGGCAAATCGAGCAGGGACCCGACACGTTAACGTCAAAGTTCAACCTTAATAACCTCGGGCCAACTCTTCACGGGTCTTGTTCAACTAATATTTCCACAATATAATTCTAATAATATCAATCCAAGCCTATTTACTCAAATCCAAGCTCAATCCTAATTATCAACAATTTTCCCCAATTTGGAAATAATTATAATTTCAACCCCAAATCCTTCCAAATTCGAATTTGGCTAAATCCGAAGATATAATCTCGATTCCTACCCCGACTAAGTGTTCAAGAACACTTTCTAGGTACTAAGTGTTCAAGAACACTTTCTAGGTCTCAATCTACCCTCGAAACAACTCAATCGAAGGAATCCCTAAAAATGGAAAAATTTAGGGTTTAGAATGAAATTGGGGTTACCAACCTTGATTCGAATGGTAGGAGGTGTGGAAGATGTTGGAGTCGAGCTCCGGTGGTCGTGGCTGGCGTCAGACCACTCTCCTCCGACGAGTTTTCCGACGGTTTCCTCCCTCTCTCTCTCTCTCTCTACCTTCTGTTTTCACTCTCTTATCTCTCTTCTTCCTCTCTTTGTTTCCCGTAGCCCTCTCTCTTTTCCTTTCTTCTTTCTTTTTCTTTTTCTAAATAAACCTCACGGGTCCTCTCTTTCTTTTTCTTTATAATAATAATAATAATAAAATAAATAAATAATAATAATAATTAAATATAATTAAAAATCAAATAATTAATAAAAATTAATATAATTAATTAATAATTAAATAAACAATAGCAAATATGTATTTTTAATTTAACCACTTTCCCTATTAAATTCAGGTTTCCAATTTCTTAGGACTTGAATTAAATCCTAAAAATTATTTTCTACTTCTTTTCTTTCCCTTTTATTTTATTTTAAACCTCGAAAAAAATTTCGGGTATTACAATCCTCGAAAAAAATTCCTTTCCGGTTTCTTTTAACTTTCATATTTTCATATTTATATTTTTTATATTCTTTTTAAAGTTTTAATTCCTAGCCCAGGAATAAATCATTCTTAAATCCTCGAAACTTTTAAATAAATCATTCTTTAATCCTCGAAATTTTCCGGGGTATTACAGCCACGAAAAGAGGGACTGCAATCATGCACGACTTTTTACCCATAAGTAAAAAGGAAAAAACTCTTTGCAAAAAATCATTCTCATTAAATGCCAAAATGAGAGGGCGTCCGCCCATTACAAAGGGTAAACACCCTAAAAATTACATAAATCTATTCTTGGGCATCCCCAAGATCTACAAAGGCCTTAGCCCCATCCGGCTCCATATGGCCAGCACCCTCCGACGACCCCCGCCTGGTCGCCTCAGCTAGCTGCTGAGAAGTAGGTCCAATCCCTGGAGCTCGTCCGGCGATCCGAGACAACACCTGGTGGTCCACCAAGCGATCTGTCAGTTGACGAAGATAAGCGAGATTCAGCGGAGGATCCGTCTCCCCTTGACCGCGAAGCTCACCATAAAAAATCTCCAGGGAAGGATGTAAGGAAGCCACCCACTCTGCCGAAAACCTCTCCCCACGGAGGCGCTCGAGCTGCTTGACCGCCAGGAGCATGCCGTACATCCTCTGCGCAGGCAACTCCCCCTGGAGATCAACAACATCGACAACCTTGTCCTCGGCCGCTAGCCGACTAGAAAGGTTCTCAACAGCACGAACCTCCACACCCCACAAAGCTTCGCGGAGTGAATGCAGCTCCTGCTGACGCCTCTCAGCATCATCTCGACGGGCGGCCAGCTCCTTGCGAACCCTCTCCAACTCCAAGCGAAGGAACGCAACCTCGGTAGGGTGTCCAGCTTCAGCCCTAAGATGGGCAACCTCTTGAGTCAAGGACTTAACTTCGCGTCCTTGATCCTCGCATTCCAGCTTCTTGGCGGACAGCTGCCCCCGCACGTCCGCCAATCTCTTCTGGGAGACCTCCAGAGCCTGGTTCTTGGAGGACGCAACACCGGCAAACTGATCCCGGTCTCGATGAATCTCCCCCTACAAAAAAGCGAAGTCAGGAACACGAGTCAAAGCAAAATAAGGAGAACACCAGGATAAGGGAGCTCACAACACGCTTCTCCCACTCAAAACCGGCTTGGTGGAAGTCAGCCAACGCCTCAACCGCCAGGCTGAAGCCTCGGACGGCAAGATTCAGGGGCGAAGTGTCCAGCCCCTGGCTTCCCTCTCCCGCATCTCCACAGGGAAGCGCCTGCCCAACGCCACCAACTCAAAAGACAATCTCCCCTCCGGTGGCCCAAGGGGTTCAGAAGGGTCGACGCTCGACCCTGGAACAAGATCTATCGTGGCAGCCGCTTGACTCGCCACTACATTCCCTCTATCTGAGAGGGCTCCGGCCTCAACGACCGCATCACCAGACTCCGCGACTTCCTCAGCCACAGGATCGCCCACCATGCCCTAAGGCATAGGAGAATCTCCGTCAGACTCCTCAACGACCACCCTGGCCCTCTTAGCAACATGCTGATCGGCATCCCCAATGGGACCAGGGATGGGAAGACGGGTTGATAGAATCACCCTCATGGGTGATTGACGAACAAGAGCGAAAGTGGTAACAGAGGTAGGAACAGAGGCAAGAGCGGAAGCAGGGCCAAGAGATGGAGCAACACCCTCCACCGGAGCCTCCGCGGGTACATCTCCCCGGTCAGTACTCCGCCGTGTCACCTGCGAAGACAACCACAGCTCCACTCCAGAAGGCCGCTTCTTGGGACCCCCTCTCTGCCTTTGGACAGCTCCACCATAAAGGCTCCTTTCTTTTCCCCCTCTCGGGGTTTGCTCGCGCCAGTTCTCCCATCTTTCTTCCTCCTCTCCCTCGGAAGAACCTCCTGACGGCGCTCCTTCTCGAATGACGGAGGCACGGAAAATCGTCCTTCCCTCTCACCGCCAGCAGGTACCACAGAAGGGACGTCGGCGGCTACATCTGGAGAAAAACCCTGTTGATCGTTCTTCTTCCCCCTACTCCGACCGATGTCACGAGTACGGCTCAGAGGAGGAGGAGGGGAAGATGAAGAAAGATCCTCCAAATCAGGGAAATTAAAGGGGTAGAAGCTATAATCGTCACCACCACCAACCATTGCAAAAGCTCGACAGAAGCAAGAATCAGAAAGAGCAAAGCAAAGGCAAGGGAGAAAGGTGAAGGCAAATGTAAAGTCACAAACTTTCAAACGCTGGACATTTATAGGGTACCCAGAGGCGCGACGATTCAAAAACATCAACCCCCTCGTATCCCAGAATGGATAAAACCTATTATCCTCTACAATCAAGCCCAGCTACAACCGCAGACGTGGAAAGAAGGGACGGACGAGATGCACAGCCGAGACAACGGAGACGCAAAGGCAGAAAAACCCTCGAAAATCCAAGAGTCGCCTGGAGACGCTTAGGGGCCTTTTCGGAAAACTCTCTGCCCAGGCTAACGATGGCTACCCTAAAAAACAGACCCGCATTTAATGAAGGAAAAACCCTGAGAAAACACCCAAATGCCAGGAGCATCAGTTCAAACTCTAACGCGTGGCACCTGCCACAAGCCCGCTCCTTCAATAGACAAACCATCAGCAAGAAATCCACCATCAGCCACTAACCATGGACGAACATAGCCAGAGGAGAGCCTTTCAGAATGACCAAATGGCCTCTGACCTTCGGAATTCTCCCACCATCCCGCAAAGGGTATTTCGGGAAATGCCCCTTTGAGCAATGATGACTCCACCTCGGTAAGTCGCGTACTTCTTGCAGAGACGGCTCGAAAACTTGCAAAGGAAGTCAAGTGTCCAGCCATCTGAAGCGAGACACGTCTCCTCTCCAAAGTATCTCCTTTTCCACTGAACGATACGAGGGAACCCACTTCGCGAGTCGGACGACCAGCTCCCATAACCGTGACTCTCAGCGGACGAGCTCTCCCACGAGCAAATGCAGCGAAAAAAATCCTAAGTATCTTATAGACAAGGGAACTTAAGTCCACGGGCGCCCGACACCCATAGACTTGGGGGACTTATGTAACTACGGAATATTCCACCTTGGGACACGTGGCACTAACCTTCTAGAAACCCGACCTCAGCACTCGCTAGAGACACGTGGCACCGCTCATCTACCAGTTACGTGGCCCTTACCCATGTAACCTCACGGAGCATCCCCTCAACTAGACGTGGGAACTCCACAAGCCTCGTGGGACGACCACGATCCCCCCACACTCAAGTATAAATAGGTCCTCACTCGGGGGACTAAAGGACGCAACCTGAAGGATTACAGCACCTAATCTACCATATCTCGCACATACTCTCGGTAACCTGAGTACCCTCGGATACCTCACGCAATCACTTTGTATATAACAAAGCTCTGTCGTAAGCACCGTCTAGGTCAGCCTCCGGCAAGCTCACCTCCATCTCGGAATACACCATTCATTAGGCTTCTAGCAGCTCCCAGAGACCAGAGCTCTCTCCCACTAAGGCAACCTCCTAAGAGCGCTCCGCCTGCCCGGAGTACCTTAGACACGTCTTAGCCGCACACGGCCCAATACAGGTGCCTTGCCTAATGGCTCCTATAGACGTCAGCATGACGAACTACGTGGACTTTGATCCCTCCCGAAGGGTACGTAGGCACCTAGGTGCATCACCTAAGGACAAGTCCCCCAAGGTTAAGACCCCTTGCGGTCCTAATTGCAAATTACAATTGTCTGAGCCAAAAACGACAGTTACAAAAGGTATATCAAATATCCAATAGTTATCTCTTGAGGGTTTATCCCTATTTTAAACATAATCCTTGGCTTATAAAAGGGGTCTCTTTCTGCAAAGATTATGAACTCTAATTTGATATAACTCTCTTGAGTATTGTGGGTTGAACTTATTCTTTGCCCAGGATTATTTGTTTTGTCTAACCTATTCATTGCAGGCTTGTTTATCATGTCTTCAATAGCTTCAGGTAAAATGATTCACAATTCATCAATTTAATTTCTCCCAATTTAAATAAGGGACTTATATTTTGTTTTATTCCCTATTCCTTTCATAACATTCTTGTAATCAAATATCATTTCTATTAATCTAGGATATCTTGTTGGCTTGGGAGGTAGGAGGACTATTACCCTATTTGGTAGGGGTCGAGGAGCCTCTATTACCTTGTTTAATGATGATGATGGTAGAGGAGCTTCTATATCACAGTCAATGCAGCTGCTAGGAATGATGCTCTTGGTAGATAGAATACAATGGAACAATTGTTTGATCAAGTATATGATGATAATGCATGTAATACCCCGGAAAATTTCGAGGATTAAAGAATGATTTATTTAAAATTTTGAGGATTAAAGAATGATCTATTTCGGGGCTAGGAATTTAAAACTTTTAAAGAAAGGATATAAAAAAATATGAAAGTTAAGAGAAACCGGAAAGGAATTTTTTTTCGAGGATTGTAATACCCGAAAATTTTTTCGAGGTTTAAAATAAAATAAAAGGGAAAGAAAAGAAGTAGAAAATAATTTTTGGGATTTAATTCGGGACCTAAGAAATTGGAATAATGAATTAAATAGGAAAAAGGAGTAAATTAAAAATACATATTAATTATTATTCATTTAATTATTAATTAATTTATTTTTAATTACATTTATTTATTTATTTATTTATTTATTTATTTGATTATTATAATTATTTATTATTATTATTATTACTATTATAATTAATAAAGAAAAAGGGAGAGAATTACGTGTGTTTTAAGAAGAGAAAATGAAAAGAAAAGAAAGAGAAAAGAGGTACAGAGAATAGGGACGCGTGAGAGAGGGTGGAGAGGTAAGGGAGGAAGAAGCGGAAGAGGAGGATTTCGTCGGAAACTCGTCGGAGAAGAGCTAGCCGACGCCAGGAAAAGTCACAGGAGCTCGGTTACAACATCTTCCAAACCTCCCACCAATCGTATTAAGGTTGGTAACCCCAATTTCATTCTAAACCCTCAATTTCTCCATTTTTAGGGATTTCTTCGATTGACCTTTGATTGAATTGTTTCGAGGGTAGATTGAGACCTAGAAAGTGTTCTTGAACACTTAGTTGGGATAGGAATCAAGATTATATTCTCGGATTTGCCCAAATTCGGATTTGGAAGGATTTGGGGATGAAATTATAATTGTTTCCAAATTGGGAAAAATTTGTTGATAATTAGGATTGAGCTTCGATTTGAGTAAATAGGCTTGGATTGATATTAATGAAATTATAATTATTTCCAAATTGGGGAAATTGTTGATAGCTTAGGAATTGACCTTGGATTTCTTAGAACCCAAGTAGAAACACAAATTGAATTAAAATGCTTAGACCTTCCTAGAATTAGGATTCCTTCCAACCATGCTAGATAAGCTTCCTTAGATGCGAATACAAGTTAGATAGAGGTCTAATACTCAAATCCAAGTACGTGAAACACTCAAGTAGAGTGTTATATTCGAGTAAGTCAAGTGTCCAAGGAACGATACGCATAAGTTGGGATAGAGAAGTCCAATAAGACCAAGAGCTTGACTCTGTGCCAACCATGGACTATATGTGAGAGTAATGGAGAGATAAATGACAAGTTAAGCTAAGTAATAACCTTAATGAAGTAAATGTTGTTCTTATAGGAACAACGACACGCAGTAGAGTGCAACAGGAACTCCGAGGAGACTAAAGTGACAAGAGATGATTGGATGGAAGGTTGGCCAAGGTGAGTGTTCTTCCATCTCTGCTCTTAGGGTTGTATGCTTATGTGGATTACATGAGTATGTATATTCTCTGCTTGTCTGATATGTGTTAGCTAAAGGTATAGGATGCTAAAAGAATAAAAGAACTAGAAAATAGGTGGTGGAAAGTAGCTTGGATAGGAAGACATAGGAGTAGATTGTAATTGTTTGCTATGATTGGTGTGTTACAAATCCAACTCATACACTCCGGAGGCATGATGAGTAATTTATTAAATCTTTTCCACGACGGTGGCAAGAGTCCTTGTACGGAAGGACTAAGCTTTTATTTTGAAAACTCGTTACGACGGTGACTTAAATTATTATCATGAAAGGAAGTTATTGGTGGGTTTCGGATTTGATTATGCTAGCAATGTGATACATCAACTAGAACAACGTCAGATGACACTTGAGACCTCAGTTTTATAATCACCATGACGATGGTCATTGCCCTATCCTGGCAATAGGGTCAGAAAGGATTTATATTGCTATGACGATAGCTTGAGGTCTAGAGAGTGCATCTGGACGGGTATATGAGTTATATTCTGTTGAGGATACTTGTCCATATTAACAAGGAGAGGAATTGTTGATCCTTCGGAAAAGATACAAATAATCCAATTAATATGTGAGACTAAGGTAAGGAGACACGGGAGGAACCTACGGGTGAACCGTGAGCCTAACCTAGAAAAGAGAAATCATCCTGTGGATTCGGTCCAGGGTGTGACAGTGGCCATGCTTTGAGACGTCGTGTCGTGCCCGCCATGTGGCCTGGTTGGGTAACGGACGAGTGGGCTCGAGCCATTGCCCCGTAGTGAGGGGTCAGGACGTGCCACTTGGTGGCTACGGATCAGTTGTTTGATAGATAGATGTTGATTGTGTTTGATTAACAGAATTGTCACGAGGTGACTGACTAGTACCCAAGTGAATGGGTTAAGCGTTGTTTGATTAACAGAATTGTCACGAGGTGACCAGTACCCAAGTGAATGGGTTAAGTATGCTTTGCCACGTGGTGGCTAGTAACCCAAGTGCGCGGGTTTGAAGTAGAAAAGCCACGTAGTGGCTAGTAGATACCCTAGAGTAGGGGAGATTAAGTAGATGTATGCTATAGTATATGTGTGTAGGTACAACTTGTCTGTGTTTGCATATGATTGCTGATTGTGCAGCGTAGTAGTGACGTACAGGATTACGTCACCACAACGTCTTGGTTGATTGAAACATGTTGAACGTGAAAAGACCGATAAGTAAAAGCCGGCATTATATGTTATATGTTTACTTGTTGAGTGATGATGTGAATTAAACTGCTACGTGCTTGTATCTGTTAAATGCATGTGAGTGGTTGGGTGAAATATCTGTTGTTGTGTGGTCGCCAAGAATGTATGCTAATTAATAGTAACTAGTTGTTTTTGCATGTGGTTGTGTATGACTCCCAAACGCAACGCTATGGTACCCACCTTGCGCCGGGGATGGGAGAGTCCTCACTGAGTCGCGTGGTTAAGACTCACACCTCATTTTTTCTACACAGAGACAGGTTTAGTACAGGTGGAAGAAGTCTCGGTGGAACGAGGGACAAGCAAAACTTTCCAAGACCCACAACTTGTTCATGTGGGTGAATAAATTGTAATTGTAATTTAATTTACTTTATCATTGTATCATAAAGTAAAGGGTAGACGTACCCAACTATATTGTATCACTAAATCTAGAACTGTCAGCTTCACACACCTTAAAGATCAGGATCCGTTAGATTACAATGCAGGGTGAACTTGTTTCCAATATGTATATATATATATATACATATATCTGTTGCATGTGAATAGGATAGGCAGCATCTTCGGATGTGTAGCCAGTACACAGGTTATATATTATGTGTGTTTTCCTATATCTATATCCTGAAGCGGCACTGGCCGTGGATTTGCTTGCCTAGGATAGGCCACCATTTCGGTGTAGCCATGGTATTATAATGCATGTGAATGTATTTTTCAATAATAGCTATTCTTTCAATTAGGTGATAAGGCTTACAGGCATAGGGATATTCCCTGTGTCTATGCCGGTCACGGTCCTCTAAACGGGGTCGTGACAAACTTGGTATCAGAGCCTGGTTATTTTTTAAGGGTGTGAAGCTAACTAGTAGTCTCGGGTGTCAGTCGGGCTATCCATTACGAATCCGGACGTAACGATAGTTCCGACGGGCACTTGTGAGGTTGCTCAGGATGTTGAGTGATAAATTCTTTCGAGTCATCGCTTTAGGCATAGAACTTGTATGTGAAATTCTATGCAAAGCATATAACCTGTACAGTACACAAGTGCCGATGAGCACTACGGCGTAAGGTGGGGTGGCAGTGACCCCGGGAACCTTAGGACGCCATAATAGGGAAATGAGACATTCATGGAGAATGCTACCTAGACACAGACACATTTGGTTGAATTGTAGGCAGGAATGCACTACAATGTGTGATCGTTTTGCCTGTGTTAAATGAGACGATGCGTCTGCTCTGTTAGCAGCGCATTGTGTGCTATGGTATAGGCACAAGTTGTTTGATTATAGTATGGAATGCACGTAGAATAGAAATATGCAGTGAATGGTAGTTCAGGTTAGGGATAATGTGTAAAGTGAAAGAAAGACACGTTTGACGTGTAGAAAATAAAGTAAGCCCTTGGGGCGATTGAAATAGAAAGTTTATAGACAAGAATAAACAGGGCCATGAGGCATGAGACGGACAAGAAGATGACCAATTGAATGGGTCACGACTGTGCGGTATGCTATGGCTGAAGGAAGTGAGTTGTCCTTCCTAGAAAGTAAACAGAAAAGAGGTGGTGTATGCCACAGTATAGAACACTACAATATTTTGAGGCTTCAGCAACAATTCGGAAGGCAACAGCTAAAATCTGTTGCATTTGATATGAAAGGCAATGCTTATTTAGTGTTGCAAACTTCTAAAAAAAACTTTTAAAACATTAGGCAACGATTTTATGCAACAGAGAAAAAAATGTTGCATTTGGTCTCATTTGCAACAACTTTTGCAACATTGTTGTAATGGTTTAAGATGAATTCATTTTACGTATATAATAGGCAACACAAATTTGCAACAACGATAAAATGTTGCCTTAAAATATATATAAAGCTGTCATTAGGTTATTAAACATAAATATCATGAAAATACGTTTGTTAATTAAATTTCTATTCTAATATTTTAAAAAATTAAAATTAATAATTATAATATATAATGTATTAAAATAATTTTTTTTTATTTTAGACTGTTTCATTAAAATGTTAATCTATTTTTTAAAATTATTATTTTAAAGTCATTTTTAATTCATTTTTTGAGTATTATCTTAATTTATTTATTTAATTACCAATATCTTTAATCATCTTAATTTTTCTTTTCAATTGTTATTTTTTTTTTGTTTTAGACTCTATCCACATATAATTATTAATTTTTATTTATTTTTTCATTAATTTTTTTAATGAAAACCTCTAGCCAAAAACCCTAAGCAGCGTCTCAGAGAGAGGGAGAGCATCCAAGAGAGCTTGAGAACAGCGTTGCAGCAACCGCAAAGAAGATTTCACAGCCACCGTCACTTCCACCACCGTTGATTTCGTCTATCCACCAAAGCTGCCGTTGTTGTCTGTCATTATTGCCGCCCCGCAGTCGACGCACACTTCCATCACACAGCACCCTACAGATCTCGCCAGCTTCTGCCAAGCTCTGTCACTGTCCATCGAATTCATATATCTTTGAAGGTAAAAAGAAATTCCAAGGAACTTTTTTATGTCTATGTTTGATTTCATCTGTGTTTTTTGCGAGCTTCATGGCTTCATCTCTATTTTTAACATGTTATAGTTATACCCTGTCAATTAGAAATTGAGGTCTACTACAGTAATAATCTTCATATTTATTTTTTTTCTCCTTCTTCACAAGTTTTCATATGACAAGCTTGCTAAATCATGTGAGAAATTGAGGTCTGATACAGTAATAATCTTCTTGTCTTGTTGTTTGCTCAATTTGAAAAGTGATGATTTAGTTTCCTACTGGGAGGGAAGAAGTTGATAATTGGTTTGCTCAATTTATTTATTAAAATTCCTCTGAGATATCTATTTTTCTTGCTTCTATAATTTGTTATTTTTTCCATAAATGCTTGGATAATGCTTATTGAGGTTTGAATTGCGGTTGGTACAAAATGTTCCTAGGTTTTTGAATTGAGGAAGAGCTAGGAACTCTGTTATCACAGAGGCAGGGGAGAAAGAGCTAGCTTTTTTAGTTGAGTTTGGATGCACCTGAAATTAGTCACTTAAGAGTAGGTGATGTGTGTGTTTAATATAAAAAACAGATATCTAAAATATAAAAAACCTTTTTTTGGACAAGAAGTGTGTATGTTTATATATATTATGAATTATTTGGATCTTGATGTGAAACCAGATATTCCTTTACCTGGGAATTTGGGCTTGTTGAGTGAAGCTTATGATTGATGTGGAGAAGTTTGTGCAGAATATGCTAAAACTTTTTACCTGGGTTAGCTTTCTCTTATATCTTTCCTTCGAGTGAGGAATTCTACTTGTAGGTTTTATTTGGATTTTGGTCATGGTGATTGCATCCTTTTCTAATTTGGTTGTTTTGGTCTTCCAGGAACTCGATCTGTTAATGACCCCTGAAAGGTGAAGAGCTATTTGGGCTATTTATGGTGAGTGATCATGACCAATAGTTGAAACTCTCTCTCTCTCTTCTTTTTTAAATCATTATAGTAGTGAAATTTTGTCATGAAATTGAGACATCACTATACTATAAATGGAATCTATGGTGGTATTTTTGCAGGAGTTAATATAAAAACTAACTAATTAATTGAGAAGACTCTTCTCTTCGGTTTCAGTCTTTCAAAGTAATAATGAAAACAAAATTTCTTGTTGGTAATATACAATACACGGTGATGTTTTCTTTCTCAATTTCAAGGATAGTATTTTGTTCAATCAAAGTCCAACCAATAAACTAGTTGAAAGCTTTTTCTATGATGTGTTTTTATGTTGCTATGATGTGTTTTTATGTACATGAAATATTAAACTATCCTTCAAAGAAATGACTGAAAGAAGCTTTAATTATAAATTTTATAGGGTTTCTATTTTTTTTCTTTTGTCTTGCATGTAAGGCAATTGGGGTTTAATATATTTGAGAAGGATATGTTCAAAGATATAGCAGTTGAAACATAACAATAGAGGGGACTACTAAGTAGTGGTTATCTAGAAATGCCCTCTACCTCGATAGTCACATGAGAAGAATCTAGCAGAATACGACCTTTAGATAACAAGGCGATATGCCGCTTCCAATCCAAATCTTAATCATACAAGACAGTAGAAGGAGAGACATGTGAATTGAATTAGCCTACTTATTGTCACTAGAAAATTGAATTACTTATTCAATAATCATGAGTTTCATATATATTGAGCTTTGAGCATAATCTGATGACATTGTTTGCTTCTTGTTTTGGTCATTAGATGCAGACAAGGCCCATGCAGTGAAGACACTTAGTTCCATATGTTTTGTAATGTTTCTTTTAAACATAGTTTACCAAAGAATTTTACAATAGCACTTATATTGAATTTATTGGCTGAAACAAAATCATCTCATTCAGTTTAGGATTTTTTTATAATTAACCAGGCGTATTGTTTTTTATTTCCTTCTTTATGTTTATTCACAATGCAGGAAGTCCTTCCATCTCAGTTACAATTGGCATGTGGGGAGCCTTTGAGTGGTGTGCTACAAAGTTAATTAACCTGTTATCTATTTATCTCTCTATCCTATCTATGTTTGCACTTGTACGCATTAATGTTGCCCACGTCCTTCTTTGTTTATTTTTCGCCCTTTTGATATGGCCATGATCTTCACATTACTGTTGATTTTTGTTGCAGTTACAATTTTGACTCAAATAGCATGCTTGAGAATTCCTTAAATGTCAAAGAGAAGCCAATCTCTGAACTGAACATGGAACTACACAATCTTGAGAATTCCTTAAATGTCAAAGAGAAATTAACCTATAACCTATTTATCCTGCTTGTTCTGTGTTTTTTTTAGATTGCTTTGAGCTATACTCGTGATCTCTTGGAGAAGTGTTCAAAATAGTACTCTTGAATTCTGGTTTTATGTGCAAACAACCTCTTTAGATTCCTTTATTCTGTTTATGTATTTGATAAAAAAGGAGGATAAAATCTATTCTTTGCCATGATCTTCACATTACTGTTTCATGAATTCTTGGTGAGGTTGAATCTCTATAGATTCTTCGGCCACTTCATCTTTGGCGAAGACTACTCTGCTCGAAAGACTAGATCTAAGAACATATTTAAGGCTGCCCTCAAGGTTCTTTTTTTAATTTATTTTTTGTATTTATAATGATATTTTGAATGAATTAAAATTACATGTATGTATGTAGTGCTTGGTCGAAGCTGGGATTCACACATTCAACCTTCACACACTTGCTCATGCTCTCCAAAATCTAGGTAATTATTATTTAATCTCACACCCCAGGAGCAAAGTCTTAAATACAAGATCAGCTGTGCCTCTCAAGTATATTTGTTCTCATCGATCTACTTAAGAGTAATAATTATGCTTTTGTTTTTGGTTCTCTTCGATCTCTTTATGAACCCTACAGGGAACAAGGCATTTAATCTCAAGTATTATTTCACATCTTATGAATATTATAGTTGTGCTTTTGCTCTCTTCCAGGACAATATCGACTTCCTTTGTGACAGGGTATTTGTATATATATATATACCCACAAATTTGAAGTATTCTTTTTTATCTTTTCTTTTACTAGAAAATTAAATTGAACTAAAAAAATTAAAACTGGTAGATATATATTAAAACTGTTTATCTGATGTAGTACTATTATATATATATATATATATATATATATATATATATATATTTAAAATAAAAAATAATTACATACAATTATATATACAATTGTATAAAATGTGGAAATCGGTATTTTGGTTTAACAAGAAAGAAGTTTTTGATCATTTAATATGTGTAATGGATTTACTAAGGTATACTAAAAGGCTTTTGTTAAGTAATACAATTTTAGTTTCATTATGTCTTTTTGTACTTTCTTTCTCTCTTAATAATACTTCTTTTTCTATGAAAGAAAAAGTTTCATTATGTCTTTTTCCATATAAAAAAAAACAGAACCTGGCATGGTGTTATAAATCTGCATTCTAATACATAGTAGCATTTAGTGCAAAGGAATTCTAATTTGATTATAGACGTTACTGCATTGTCTTCTTTGTTAGGAACATCACCTAGCTAATGCTATTGATGAGGTAAAATGGATATTGTCTTCTATGTATTTCTATCTTATATTGTAATGTTAATTTCATATACTTGACTTTTCTCAAAATACTCATTTGTAATATAATACTATGTAGGATAATGGCTTGGCTGGAGACATTAGTGATAATAATGCTTGCGATCACAATGAGGATCGGACGAGGAAGGTGATGATGGATGTAATGATGAAGATGACATATTAATTTCAATTTAGTTTGTTTAATAAAGCTCTTTTATTGTTAGTAATAGACATTAAACATTAGTTGTAATATTGCTTTGAATTGTGTAATGATTATGTTTTATAACAATCTACTTGATTGGGAGGAATTAAGCAATTGGGAGATGTTATAAATTTCATTTAAAAATTTCACAGTTTCTTTTATATCTTTTTTTTGTAAAAGTCGTCGAGGTGTTTATGAAGGTCAATAAGAAATGAAAAATGTTGCATTTTCTAGATTACAACATTTCACAAATGTTGCCTAAAACTTACTATGCAACAGTTTGAAAGTGTTGCATAAACCATAAAAAGTATTGCCTATGAGAAATGGAAAGTGTTGCAGTTTCTAGATTGCAACAGTTCAAAAATGTTGCCTAAAACTTACTATGCAACAGCTTAGAAGTATTGCATAAACCATCAAAAGCGTTGCCTATAGAAGTGTTGCATTTGCTTCTAAAACTGTTGCCTAAAAAACCTAGCAACGACAACAAATGCAATGCTCAAAAAGCATTGCAAAAACTGTTGCCTAAAGTATAGGCAACAGTTTTTTTACTTTCTGCAACATTTTTCAACCGTTGCGGATCGCCTAAAATGTTGTAGTGGAAGTAGAAGTCTGCGAATTAGAAAATCAGGATACGGTATATGGAAGGGCAAAGTGGCCGAACCATATGCCATAGAGATAGATGTTAAGAAGTAGGGGCATATGTAAACGTGTAGAGCGTGACCATATGTCGAGTAGGAAACAGAGTAAATGGTAAGGCACAGAGAAGGAGCCTAGTCCAACCCTGCGCTCGATCCATGAACTGTTATTCCTTAAGCAAACAAGGGGGAAAAGAAGGGATTAAGCCCAACCCAAATCTCTTGGGTTGCTTAAGGAAGAGCATAAAGAATAGGATATTGATCACATGAGAAATTTTTTGTAAGAATCTTTTTGGTCTTTCCGGATGAGAGATTCTGAAGGACCCTCAATCTTTTCTTGAAAATACTAGGGATAACCATTGGAAGGCAAATTTTCATGAAAACTCTTTCTCAATTTGTGTCATTCCAATTGGTTAAACCCTAACCATTTACGAAAACCTTCGGCGTCATTTTCTAAGAAATAAACTTGAATTAATTTTTTAAAAAACCCACAGGGTGCTTAAGAAAACTAACTCATGTGACCAATATCCTACCAAACAATAGTCCTTTTACAGGTAAGCGGTATAAGGATGGTAGATGTAGTTGAGAAATCACTCGCTTGAAGTGATTAAAGTTAAGTAGACATCGAAAAGCACTAGAGAATGCTAAGGTGCGAAGGGAGTATATAGGTAAACCTAAGGGTTACCCATTTAGGGGGGGCATAGGGTGATTATGGACCCGAAAGCATTAGACCGGAGCAAGCCTAGAAGTGGAAATGGGCGTAGATCTTCTGGTACCGTCCAGAGATAAGAAAATGATTGTTATTGCGGTATATAGCTCTCGAATTAGATAACGTGAGAGATAAACCCCAAAGGGACTCGTGGAGGCTCAAGGGGAGAGAAAGTAGACCGGGATAAGTAGTCCCATAAAGGGGGGAAGAGCGGAAGCCTATAGGACCCCCTAGGATAAGAGTCAAGTAGGAGGTGGAGAACCAACTACTACCGTAAGTGCATGTATAGTAAACAGATTGTAGTGGACATAGCTAGGTAAGCTAGTTCCACAGGTTGGTGAACCGTAAATCCGTTAGTCTGAAGCCTGGGTATGGGTGGACACTGAGTGGACAAACCAAACGTATATGTGGCCATGTAGGTGCCATACAAGGAAAATTAACCGTAAGGACGGTTAATCGAGAAGGAGAATTTAGTGAGTAATGAGTATTGAGAAATACTCGAAGAAAGAGTACCACGTAGGTACGAAATGAAAGGAAGAGAGTGAATACGGGAACGGAGTCGGGTAAGAATCAGGGGATGCGAGCCAAATGATAAAACAGGTATTCTACCGTTGGGGGCAATTGGAACCCAACGGGTAACACACTTGCAAGAGGCGGTATATGTTTGTGAACATATGCCACACCGTAAGAAAGGAAAGAGTCAAACCGTGGGAGCGGATCCCGTTTGGTCAGGGGGAGTAGAGCATGTCCGGAAAGGTTCATGATGGAGTTAACGGATCAAATATTCCAAGTAGGAATACAGGATTTAAGTGAGTCGAGGAGTTCGAGTGGGCCAAGTTGGGGTAAAAGCTAACAGAAACCCAACGAGTAGAGTTAGCATAGGATGTGCAAGTCTAGGTGGACTAACCTGAGGATGGTATAGATCCACAGTCATAGTCGTGTTAAGCGAGGCCTTCGGATGTGAAGACCGAACTGAGCCTGAGGCAGAGTAATGAGTATGATGGTAAGGAGGAGACTGATGAGTTTCCATTACAAACATAAATGACTACAAGTAGTAGTCAGAGAAGAGTCTAAGTCAGTCAGACATAGGATGTCAACAGGTAGTAACCTGAAGTGGTTATAGAAACCACTAAGGGTAAGTGTAGAAGTTCGGAAAAGAAAGGGAAACACGAGTCATAAAGGAAAGATCCTTTACCGTTTGGTGGAGAAACGGTAAGTGTAATACATAGTCGTGCTGGTGTCATGGCATTTAGCTTCGTTAGGACACGAGTAGGGTAAAATGTGTCAGTAGTGAGTGTAACAACCTCGGAAGGGTTGGGTACACCGACGACACAAAGTATAAACACCTACGTAGGGTGTATGCCGTGTAAGCGGTAAGTCTAGATGTAGAGTAGATGGTATAGTAAGATGTAAGCGGACTTTTCTGGAAAAGTTGTTTACAAGGAATATATCGAGGGAAAACCAGCAGAAGGGTAGCTGCTTGGTAGTAGAGGATACTTAGAAACGAGGACTCCGATGTAGGGGAGTACTTCAAATAGCTAGTGTGCTATTTGAATCTAGTTTGCTATTCAAATAGCTAGTGTCTTGGCGTGTTCCAAGACGGATATAAGAAGTCACTACGAAAGTAGTTAGTCCAAGCAGATTGAGTCAAGGTAAGCCTCACTAGAGAAGGCAATAGTTAATTCCTCGGAGAACTAAATTGGATCATGGCATGTGGTATGTGCCAGACACTCCATTGCAAAATTAGTAATCACAAAGTAAATAGAAACTAGGAATGTTAGGTATCCTCGGGGAAGGATACGATGACAGATGGAGTCTGTCAGTTAACACCTCGCGGAGGGGTGGTTAACTACGAAACTAGGAATACAAACGATTACAGAAAGCATATGTAGAAACCAGATGGAGACCTTGAGTCTCTAGGTGAGAAAGATGAACCGTAGGGTAAAACAGTAAAACTTCCACGTTGAGAGAAACCATAGGTGAAATTGAGCCAAGGGATGACAACAAGCCAACAACCCCACGAAGGAGGTGAAATTCGGGGACCGAATTTCTTAAGGAGGGAAGAATGTAATACCCCGGAAAATTTCGAGGATTAAAGAATGATTTATTTAAAATTTTTTTGAGGATTAAAGAATGATCTATTTCGGGGCTAGGAATTTAAAACTTTTTTTAAAAAAAAGATATAAAAAAATATGAAAGTTAAAAGAAACCGTAAAGGAATTTTTTTCGAGGATTGTAATACCCGAAAATTTTTTCGAGGTTTAAAATAAAATAAAAGGGAAAGAAAAGAAGTAGAAAATAATTTTTGGGATTTAATTTGGGACCTAAGACATTTAAATCCTGAATTAAATAGAAAAAATGAGTAAGTTAAAAATACATATTAATTATTAATTAATTACATTTATTTATTTATTTATCTATTTATTATTTATTTGATTATTATAATTATTTATTATTATTATTATTACTATTATAATTAATAAAGAAAAAGGGAGAGAATTATGTGTGTTTTAAGAAGAAAAAATGAAAACAAAAGAAAGAGAAAAGAGGTACAGAGAATAGGGACGTGTGAGAGAGGGTGGAGAGGTGAGGGAGGAAGAAGGGGAAGAGGAGGATTTCGCCGGGAACTCGCCGGAGAAGAGCTAGCCGACACCGAGAAAAGTCACAGGAGCTCGGTTACAACATCTTCCACACCTCTCACCAATCGAATTAAGGTTGGTAACCCCAATTTCATTCTAAACCCTCGATTTCTCCATTTTTAGGGATTTCTTCGATTGACCTTCAATTGAATTGTTTCGAGGGTAGATTGAGACCTAGAAAGTATTCTTGAACACTTAGTTGGGGTAGGAATCAAGATTATATTCTCGGATTTGCCCAAATTCGAATTTGGAAGGATTTGGGTTTGAAATTATAATTATTTCCAAATTGGGAAAAAATTGTTGATAATTAGGATTGAGCTTGGATTTGAGTAAATAGGCTTGGATTGATATTATTAAAATTATAATTATTTCCAAATTGGGGAAATTGTTGATAGCTTAGGTATTGACCTTGGATTTGAGCAAATAGGTTTGGATTGGTCCTATTGAAATTATATTGTGAAAATATTAGCTGAACAAGACCCGTGAGGAGCTGGCCCGAGGTTACTATGGTTGAACCTCGACGTTAACGTACCGGGTCCCTAGTCAGGTTGCCCAAATACACTTTAAGGGTGATGTTGGGAGTTTTAAACTTCATCTTTTCAATCTTAAACACCCTAGAATAATTCTAAATATGTTATCAAGCCTCAAGAATTAATTTAGATACTTTCTTATTTCCCAAGAGTGGAAGCTTGTGGAACAATGAACTCCAATTTCTAAAATTTCAACCTTCTTCCCTCATAAATATTTAGGAAACCTTAAATAGGATAAATTGGAGGTATATTGAGGTTTACAAACTAGATTTCTTAGAACCCAAGTAGAAACACAAGTTGAATTAAAATGCTTAGACCTTCCTAGAATTAGGATTCCTTCCAACCAAGCTAGATAAGCTTCCTTAGATGCGAATACAAGTTAGATAGAGGTCTAATACTCAAATCCAAGTACGTGAAACACTCAAGTAGAGTGTTATATTCGAGTAAGTCAAGTGTCCAAGGAAGGATACGCATAAGTTGGGATAGAGAAGTCCAATAAGACCAAGAGCTTGACTCTGTGCCAACCATGGACTATATGTGAGAGTAATGGAGAGATAAATAACAAGTTAAGCTAAGTAATAACCTTAATGAAGTAAATGTTGTTCTTATAGGAACAACGACACGCAGTAGAGTGCAACAGGAACTCCGAGGAGACTAAAGTGACAAGAGATGATTGCATGGAAGGTTGGCCAAGGTGAGGGTTCTTCCATCTCTGCTCCTAGGGTTGTTTGTTTATGTGGATTACATGACTATGTATATTCTCTGCTTGTCTGATATGTGTTAGCTAGAGGTATAGGATGCTAAAAGAATAAAAGAACTAGAAAATAGGTGGTGGAAAGTAGCTTGGATAGGAAGACATAGGAGTAAACTGTAATTGTTTGCTATGATTGGTGTGTTACAAATCCAACTCATACACTCCAGAGGCATGATGAGTAATTTATTAAATCTTTTCCACGACGGTGGCAAGAGTCCTTGTACGGAAGGACTAAGCTTTTATTTTGAAAACTCGTTATGACGGTGACTTAAATTATTATCATGAAAGGAAGTTATTGGTGGGTTTTGGATTTGATTATGCTAGCGATGTGATACATCGACTAGAACAACGTCAGATGGCACTTGAGACCTCAGTTTTATAATCACCATGACGATGGTCATTGCCCTATCCTGGCAATAGGGTCAGAAAGGATTTATATTGCTATGACGATAGCTTGAGGTCCAGAGAGTGCATCTGGACGGGTATATGAGTCATATTCTGTTGAGGATACTTGTCCATATTAACAAGAAGAGGAATTGTTGATCCTTCGGAAAAGATACAAATAATCCAATTAATATGTGAGACTAAGGTAAGGAGACACGGGAGGAACCTACGGGTGAACCGTGAGCCTAACCTAGAAAAGAGAAATCATCCTGTGGATTCGGTCCAGGGTGTGACAGTGGCCATGCTTCGAGACGTCGTGTCGTGCCCGCCATGTGGCCTGGTTGGGTAACGGACGAGTGGGCTCGAGCCATTGCCCCGTAGTGAGGGGTCAGGACGTGCCACTTGGTGGCTACGGATCAGTTGTTTGATAGATAGATGTTGATTGTGTTTGATTAACAGAATTGTCACGAGGTGACTAGTACCCAAGTGAATGGGTTAAGCGTTGTTTGATTAACAGAATTGTCACGAGGTGACCAGTACCCAAGTGAATAGGTTAAGTATGCTTTGCCACGTGGTGGCCAGTAACCCAAGTGCGCGGGTTTGAAGTAGAAAAGGCACGTAGTGGCTAGTAGATACCCTAGAGTGGGGGTGATTAAGTAGATGTATGCTATAGTATATGTGTGTAGGTACAACTTGTCTGTGTTTGCATATGATTGTTGATTGTGCAGCGTAGTAGTGACGTACAGGATTACGTCACCACAACGTCTTGGTTGATTCAAATATGTTGAACGTGAGAAGACCGGTAAGTAAAAGCCGGCATTATATGTTATATGTTTACTTGTTGAGTGATTATGTGAATTAAACTGCTGCATGCTTGTATTTGTTAAATGCATGTGAGTGGTTGGGTGAAATATATGTTGTTGTGTGGTCGCCAAGAATGTATGCTAATTAATAGTAACTAGTTGTTTTTGCATGTGGTTGTGTATGACTCCCAAACCCAGCGCTATGGTACCCACCTTGCGCCGGGGATGAGAGAGTCCTCACTGAGTCGTATGGTTAAGACCACACCTCATTTTTACTACACAGAGACAGGTTTAGTACAGGTGGAAGAAGTCTCAGTGGAACGAGGGACAAGCAAAACTTTCCAAGACCCACAACTTGTTCATGTGGGTGAATAAATTGTAATTGTAATTTAATTTACTTTATCATTGTATCATAAAGTAAAGGGTAGACGTACCCAACTATATTGTATCACTAAATCTAGAACTGTCAACTTCACACACCTTAAAGATCAGGATCTGTTAGATTACAATGCAGGGAGAACTTGTTTCCAAAAAAATATATATACATATATCTGTTGCATGCGAATAGGATAGGCAGCATCTTCGGATTTGTAGCCAGTACACAGGTTATATATTATGTGTGTTTTCCTATATCTATATCCTGAAGCGGCACTGGCCGTGGATTTGCTTGCCTAGGATAGGCCACCATTTCGGTGTAGCCATGGTATTATAATGCATGTGAATGTATTTTTCAATAATAGATATTCTGTCAATTAGGTGATAAGGCTTACAGGCATAGGGATATTCCCTGTGTCTATGCCGGTCACGGTTCTCTAAACGGGGGTCGTGACAATGCATGGCAACTAAGGAAATCAATATGACAGCTACAAATAATCCAAGGGCTGACAAAACCTTATTAAAAAAATACTAGGCGTTGATAACATCAAAAAAAGTCATTATAGAAATATTACAATGGAAAAGAAAAAAATCTGTTTCCTTGGATAATTCATGCTTATATATGAAACTTGACAGAGAAGCAAATTTAATAAACACAACGACATCTAAAACTATTCCAAAGGCAGCCAAAACCTTTCATATAAACTCAAGTAAACAGATAACGGCATCATAAAAGCATATTATAACTCTCCTTTAGGTAAAACCTATAATATACTATCATAAATTAAATGCCAAAAATTTTATCTTTATTAGTAAATCAAAATCTTCAATCAAGTACATATGATATCTTTGGACAAACAAACATACTTGATTAAATAAAATAATAACTATTTCATTTATGTTCACTATTTTTAAAACAATTGATTTACCTTTGGGTAGATCTAAAAATTTTAAAAATAGTAAACTTTATTGACAATAATAGGCATTTACTTAAATATATAAATATTTATATATTTATTAGCATTCAATAATTATCTTTATTTGAAATTTGTTAACTTTAAGATTTGGCCGGTCACTTTGGTGACTAACAAATCATCTTAAAATAAATTTCAAAGATCTTAATGATAATTCTTTTATTTCAAATCAGTAAATACGTACAATATAAAGAATGAGGCAAACAATAATTAAATTATTATTCTTTAAAGTGACAATGACAATAATTCCATTTTCATGTATAATGAGTAGACCAAAATATATGCATAGTCAAAACATGATACATGATATGGATAAGGACTAAAAAGCAAAACAAAAATCACAATTATTCAACTCTGGTGTATCATGCGGGAATCAACAACAGTGCTCTTATCTTTCTATAATAATGAAAACGCCTAAGGCCCTTCAATTGGTCTCCAACATAGTTGACTACATTATTTCTGTACCTTGCGAAAAATTGTAGATTGCATTTTGCATATATATATATAAGTTTCGCACGGAATCGGAACAGTATTTGAGGAAAAGGAACACATCAACAATTATCATTCTTTGATCAATAACATAATTTCATAATTTTATTGTAGATATTTGATTGCAAACAAATACGCAAACGGTTATTGAAAAAATGCATATTAACAGTAAATTAATTGCAGTCATAGATTTACAATTTTATGGGGAGACACAATGATCTTTGATGAAAAATTATGAGATTTTCAATCTAGGCTCTGATGCCTAATGTTAGAAAATTAATCTGATTCATAAAATCATAATCAAACTCTTTAAATCCCAGATCTTTAGAATCTCATAACTTTTACAATCAACCCAATAATACATACCTGGTGTTTTGGAAACCATCTCGATCACTTGCTTTAAATCAATTTCTCCCTCTTTCCCTTCTTGAACGGCAGCCAAATTTCTTTAGTGATTGTACACTCAAGGAGTGATTTTTCCCTGACCTAATTCTGAAAAGTGTAACCCCCTTATGGGTAGAGGAAGGACCAATTTAAGTAGGTTTTACATATCTTTAATCTGATACGTCCATCAAGTGACCAAATGTATGGTTGAGATTTATTCAGCTATTAAAACATTATTTAAATTTAAACATAATCATAATTATCTTTAATCACTTAATATTAAAGATAAATACTAATACTATTATTTATCTTTTTATTAGGCCACATTCTAACACTCAAAGCTCTTGTGTTGGGGGGGGGGGGGGGTTTGCCAGTTTGGGTTTCTAGAGCAAAGTAAGAGAAGCTTTTTTTCCAATTCATGAAGTTATAAGGTTTTGCGTTTGTGAGAAAATAGTGTGATGAAAATGTAAAAAGTATAACGTAAAATTTATTGAAAATAAAAATTTTACATTACATTCTAAAAATTGGGTGCTACCTAACGAGCCATTAAGTGTGAAAATAAAATATTAGTGAAGCGGTAGAGTAAAAAAAAAATTGAATCAAATAAATTAAAAAAATGGCTTCACAAATAAAATTTGGAGGGAATTGAATTATTGGCGCAAAATATTTTGGAAGCAAATTATTTGGAACAGTTTTTTTTTTTTTGGATAAAAAATTGGGAACAATTTTTAATTGTAACATATTGACATCAAACTATTGGGAACGATTTTTAGCTGTACCAAAAAATAAAAATTATACGCCACACACAAAAACCGTACCATAAAATCGAAACAAAAGGCGACATTTAAAATGTGTTTCTTATTTAATCAATGGAAACAGTTTTCACTTGTTGCAAATAAATTGTTGCCTAAAGGACATATTATTGGTGATAGTAAAAAATTGTCGCCTATTTCTTGTTTAGGGAACAGTTTTTTAAATGTTGTCGTCATAAATGTTGTTAACGGCCTATAATGTTGTAGTAGCTATGTGCCTTTAGACTAATTCTGTCACGACCCCCGTTTAGAGGACCGTGACCGGCACAGACATAGGTAATATCCCTGTGCTTGTAAGCCTTATCACCTAATTGACAAAATATCTATTATAGAAAATACATCCACATGCAGTATAATACCATGGCTACACCGGAATGGTGGCCTATCCTAGGCAAGCAAATCCACGGCCAGTGCCGCTTCAGGATATAGATATAGGAAGTCACACATAATATATATGTAACGTGTGTACTAGCTACACATCAGAAGATGCTGCCTATCAAATTCACATGCAACAGATATATGTATATGTATATGTATATATTTTGAAAAAAAAATTTGCCTGTATCGCAGTAAAATAAATCCTGATCTTTAAGGTGTGTGAAGCTGACAATTCTAGATTTAGTAATACAATGTAATTGGGTGCGTCTACCCTTTACTTTATGATACAATAATAAAATAAATTATATTACAGTTACAATTTATTCACCCACACGAACAAGTTGTGGGTCTTGGAAAGTCTTGCTTGTCCCTCGTTCCACGAGACTTCTTCCACCTGTACTTAACCTGTCTCTGTGTAGTAAAAATGAGGTGTGAGTCTTAACCACACGACTCAGTGAGGATTCTCCGATCTCCGGTGCAAGGTGGGTACCATAGCGTTGGGTTTGGGAGTCATACACAACCACATGGAAAAACAACTAGTTACTGTTGTTAGCATACATTCTCGGTGATCACACAACAACAGAAATTTCACCCGAACACTCACATGCATTTAATAACTGTAAACATGGAGCAATTTATTCCACGCCATCAATCAGCAACTAAACATGTAACATATAGTGCCGGCTTTTACCTACCGGTCTTCTCACGTTTCAGCATGTCTAAATCAAACAAGACGTGTGGTGACATAATCCTGTACGTTACCACTACGCTGCACAATCAGCAATTATATGCAAACACAGATAATTTGTACATACACGCAGATGTTAAACATACATCTACTTAATCTCCCCAACTATGGGGTATCTACTAGCCACTACGTGGCTTTCCCACTTCGAACCCGTGCACTCGGGTTGCTGGCCAACAAGTGGCAAAACATACTTAACTCATTCACTTGGGTACTAGTCACCTCATGACAATTCTATTAACCAAACACAATCAACTTCTATCTATCAAACAACTGACGCATAGCCACCACGTGGAACGTCCTGACCCCTTGCTGCGGGGCAATAGCTTGAGCCCACTCGTCCATTACCCAACCAGGCCACATGGCGGGCACGGCACGGCGTCTGGAAGTATGGCCACTGACACACCCTGGACCAACTCCACAGGATGATTTCTCTTTTACTAGGCTAGGCTCACGGTTCACCGGTAGGTTCCTCCCGTGTCTCCTTACCTTAGTCTCACATATTAATAGGATTCTTTGTATCTTTCCCGAAAGATCAACAATTATTCTCCTTATTAATATGTACAAGTATCCTCAACATGATCTAACTCATGTACCCGTCCAGATGCACTCTCTGAGCCTCAAGCTATCGTCATAGCAATATAAATCCTTTCTGACCCTATTACCAGGATAGGGCAATGACCATCGTCATGGTGATTATAAAACTGAGGTCTCAAGTACCATCTGACGTTGTTCTAGTCGATGTCTCACATATTAATAGGATTCTTTGTATCTTTCCTGAAGGATCAACAATTCTTCTCCTTATTAATATGGACTAGTATCCTTAACAGGATATAACTCATATACCCGTCCAGATGCACTCTCTGAGCCTCAAGCTATCGTCATAGCAATATAAAACCTTTCTGACCCTATTGCCAGGATAGGGCAATGACCATCGTCATGGTGATTATATTACTGAGGTCTCAAATGCCATCTGACGTTGTTCTAGTCGATGTCTCACATCGCTAGCATAACCAAATCCGATACCCACCAATAACTCCCTTTGCATGATTTTAATTTAAGTCACCGTCATGACGAGTTTTCAAAATAAAGTTTAGCCCTTCCGTACAAGGACTCTTGCCACCCTCGTGGAAAAGATTTAATAAAATACTCATCATGCCTCCAGAGTGTATGATTTCTCTTTTCTAGGTTAGGCTCACGGTTCACCCGTAGGTTCCTCCCGTGTCTCCTTACCTTAGTCTCACATATTAATAGGATTCTTCGTATCTTTTCCGAATGATCAACAATTCCTCTCCTTGTTAATATGGACAAGTATCCTCAACAGGATATAACTTATATACCCGTCCAGATGCACTCTCTGAACCTCAAGCTATCATCATAGCAATATAAATCCTTTCTGACCCTATTGCCAGGATAGGGCAATGACCATCGTCATGGTGATTATAAAATTGAGGTCTTAAGTGCCATATGTCGTTGTTCTAGTCGATGTACCACATCGCTAGCATAATCAAATCTGAAACCCACCAATAACTCCTTTTGCATGATTATAATCTAAGTCACCGTCGTGACGAGTTTTCAAAATAAAAGCTTAGTCCTTCCGTACAAGGACTCTTGCCACCGTCGTGGGAAAGATTTAATAAAATACTCATCATGCTTCCGGAGTGTATGAGTTGGATTTGTAACACACCAATCATAACAAACAATCACACTCTACTCCTATGTCTTCATATCCAAGCTACTTTCCACAACCTATCTTCTAGTTCTTTTATTCTTCTAGCATTCTATACCTCTAGCTAACACATACCAGACAAGCGGAGAATATACATACTCATGTAATCCACATAAGCATACAACCCTAGGAGCAGAGATGGAAGAACCCTCACCTTGGCCAACCTTCCATGCAATCCTCTCCTATAACTTTAGTCTCCTCGGAGTTCCTGTTGCACTCTATCGTGTGCCTTTGTTCCTATAAGAACAACATTTACTTCATTAAGGTTATTACTTAGCTTAACTTGTTATTTATCTCTCCATTACTCTCACGTGTAGTCCATGGTTGCCGCAGAGTCAAGCTCTTGGTCTTATTAGACTTCTCTATCCCGACTTATGCGTATCCTTCATCAGACACGTGACTTACTCGAATATAGCACTCTACTTGAGTGTTTCACATACTTGGATTTGAGTATTAGACCTCTATCTAGCTTGTATTCACATCTAAGGAAGCTTATCTAACTTGATTGGAAGGAATCCTAATTTTAGGAAGGTTTAAGCATTTTGATTCAACTTGTGTTCCTACTTGGGTTTTAAGAAATCTAGTTTCTAAACCTCAATACACCTATAATTCACCCTACTTAAGGCTTCCTAATAGTTATGAAGGAATAAAATTACCATTTTAGAATTTGGACTTCATTGTTCCGCAAGTTTCCATCCTTGAGAAACAAGAATGTACCCAAAATAATTCTTAATAAATATTCATAATTATCCTCGGGTGTTTAAGATCGAAGAGAGGAGGTTTAAAACTCTCAACGTCACCCTTAAGTGTATTTGGGCAAATCGAGCAGGGACTCAACACGTTAACATCAAAGTTCAACCTTAATAACCTTGGGTCAGCTCTTCACGGGTCTTGTTCAGCTAATATTCCAACCATATAATTTCAATAATATCAATCCAAGCATATTCACTCAAATCCAAGCTCAATCCTAATTATCAACAATTTTCCCCAATTTGGAAATAATTATAATTTCAATAATATCAATCCAAGCCTATTTACTCAAATCCAAGCTCAATCCTAATTATCAACAATTTTTCTCAATTTGGAAATAATTATAATTTCAACCTCAAATCCTTCCAAATTCAAATTTGGGCAAAACCGAGAATATAATCTTGATTCATACCCCAACTAAGTGTTCAAGAACACTCCCTAGGTTTCAATCAACCCTCGAAATAACCCAATCGAAGGTCAATCGAAGAAATCCCTAAAAATTGAGAAATTGAGGATTTAGAATGTAATTGGGGTTACCAACTTGATTCGATTGGTGGGAGGTGTGGAAGATGTTGGAGTCGAGCTCCGGTGGTCGTGGCCGGCGTCGGACCGCTCTCCTCCGGCGGTTTCCTCCCTCTCTCTCTCTCCCTTCCATTTTCCCTCTCACTCCGTTTTCTTCTTCTTTTCTCGTGTGTGTCCTCTCTTTCTATCCTTCTTTCTCTCTTTTCTCTTTCTTTTTATGTCTTTTCTATTCTTTAATTAACACCCACGGCTCCCCCTCTTATTAATAAATAAAAATAATTAAAAATAATACATATATATATATATATAATAATAACAATAAATAAATAATAAGATAACTAATAATTAATAATTAAACTAAAATAACTAATATATATTTTTAATTTAATCCATTTTTCCAATTTAATTCAAGTTTCCAATTTTTTTATGTCCTGAATTGATCCCAAAAATTATTTTTTACTTCTTTTCTTTCCCTTTTATTTTATTTTAAAATTTAAGAAATTTTCTCGGGTATTACAATCTTTGAAAAAAATTCCTTTCCGGTTTCTTTTAACCTTCATACTTTTTCTATATTCTTTTAAAGTTTTAATCCCTAGCACTGAAATAAATTATTCTTTAATCCTCAAAATTTTAAATAAATCATTCTTGGATCCTTGAAATTTTTCGGGGTATTACAAATTCGACATCCCTTACTAAGTTTTATTTAGAGTGAAATCACTCTTTTAGAGACATCTCATATTATTAAGTTAGAGACATCTCATATTATTAAGTATAGATCAATCTCATGCTAACATGTGATATGGGATATTTTTTGGATATTTAAAATGAAGTCTTTATACTTTTTATAATTGTATTTTTAGCATATCTAACAATTTTATAATTTGACCCTTAAGTTTTATAATAATTATACTTTTAACATTTGTAAAATTTGTATGTTTTTGCCCCAAAACTTATGGTAGTATAATTTTAGTATTTGTTTTTTCATAAAAAAAAATATAATAATTATTATATTTTTGTCTCCCAAGGAAAATGAGAGTGAAACTACTACAAATGCATGCAATTTCACCATGCATAAGTCTCTTAAGTGAACACATTCCTACATGAATAATTATATTCAACACTTCTTATATCTTTCATTTTGAGTAATTTGATCTTCAAGTTTATTTGTATAAGCATATATTTTGTGTGATTGCAAAAAAAAAGTTTTTGGCCACAAATTGAGGCCACCTTCTCTTTTTCTTATTAATAAAATATAATAAAAAATAGAAATAATTTTTTATAAAAATAAATATTAAAAATATAATTATCATCAGTTTAGGGGCAAGAACATACAAATTTTATAAATAGTAAAAGTATAATTATTATAAATTTTGGGAGTAAAATTATAAAATTATTAGACATACTAAAAATATAATTATAAAAAATATAGGAACCAGATTGCAAATACTCAAAAGATATCTCATGCTTGGTGGCATGGCATGCCTCCAAAAGAATGATTGCACTCTAAAAAAAAACTCCTGAGTTCCATTATTATAGTAGTGCAGCATCTTTCGTCTACCCCTTTTATTTTTCAACATTTTCGAATATATTTTTATTTACTAGAAGTGTGTATTTTATACTTAATTTACAATTAATATTTTAGTTCTTTTTTTTGGGAATTGATCCTTTCAAGTGTCACTTTCACTCGCATTATATTTCTTTTTTGGCAAAATTACATTTTCTACCCCCAATGTTTGGGGGTCCTGTCAGTTTCGTCCCTAACGTTTTTTCGCTGTCAATTGTACCCCTAACGTTTTACGTTTCTGCCAATGTCACCCTTTTCACTAACACCATCAAATATTTAACAGTTTTTGCTGACGTGGCATCTTATGTGGCAAAACGTTTTTTTTCCTGTCAATTGTACCCCTAACGTTTTACATTTCTGCCAATGTCACCCTTTTCACTAGCACCATCAAATATTTAATAGTTTTTGCTTACGTGGCATCCTATGTGGCAAAAATATCTGACTTGGTATATTTTTTTTCTACATCAGATTTCCTACTCATCTTTTCCCCATCAAAGTTGTGTGGTTTTGACCTCGGCCTATTCCTTCTAAAATATAACTCAAACGCACACGCTATTTTGCTCATAAAAACATCGGAGACGTTACCCATTCTCTATTTTAGGGTAACGTCTCCGACAAAGTAGAGAATGGGTAACGCCTCTAATGTTTTTGTCTGCAAAATGGCACGTGCGTTTGAGTTATATTTTAAAAGGAATATGGTGAGGCTAAAACGACACGGTTTTGATGGGAAAAAGATGAGTAAAAAATCTGGTGTGGAAAAAAATATGCCAAGTCAGATATTTTTGCCACATGGGATGCCACGTAAGCAAAAACTATTAAATATTTGATGGTGCTAGTGAAAAGGGTGACATTGGTAGAAATGTAAAACGTTAGGGGTACAATTGACAAAAAAAAACGTTTTGCCACATAGGATGCCACGTCAGCAAAAACTGTTAAATATTTGACGGTGTTGGTGAAAAGGGTGACATTGGCAGAAACGTAAAACGTTAGTGGTACAATTGACAACTAAAAAACGTTAGGGACGAAACTGACAGGACCCCCAAACGTTGGGGGTAGGAAAGGTACTTTTGCCTTCTTCTTTTTTTTCTCTCATCCTCACATTGAATGATTAAGATGTAATTTTAGTATTTAATAGTTGAGGGAAACTTGAGACTTAGAAATTGAGGGGATCCATTCCCTTTTTTTTCTTTGAAATTTTTAATTTTACTTCATACACTTTTTTTCTTATTATTTTTTCTTTTAATCGAAGCTATTTTTTCTACAATTTTTTTTATCCATAAATTGCTTTTACCTTTTTAATTAGATCATATGAAGAAGGCCACAAATTTGATTAAGATATTGTTCGTAATTTAAAAAATATTATTTCTTGTATTTATAAAAATAAAAATTCCTTAAAAAATATAAATAAAAATTAATATTGTCACGACCCCCTATCGGACGTCCGTGACCGGCACGGGAGGTAGGATTTCTCCCATTCCGTAAGCCTCTAATCCCTGATTGACATTTTCACATGTTTATAACTACCCATTTCTAATACAATCAATATATAATATTTATGGCCATCCATATCCGGTGACCTAAGTAGCGTGCAATCCACGGCTCCCTCAACGCCGCTTCAGTCTATACATATACACATAATCACTCACACATACGTATAGTTTACATATTGATCACGCGCTTCAATGCGGGTGATCTATCCTATTCACATGCAAAAGCCCTGTATTCAACCATTCATATATTCAATCAGACACTTGTATATAGTTTACATATTGATCACACGCCTCAATGCGTGTGATCTATCCTATTCACATGCGGAAGCAATATTTTCACACAAATAGGTATTCAACCACACATACATATAATTTACGCATTGATCGCACGCCTCAATGCGTGCGATCTATCCTAGTCGCATGCAGAAGTCATATATGTATATACATTATATATGCTATATCATAGCCTAAATTCCCAACACCAAGACCTAACTTTAACCTATACGAAGCCGGCAATACTAGAGTTCGACATATATATACAGCAGTTGTATATGTACAAAAGCTACATCCAAAAAGGAGTCATATATACATATACATCCTGATTTATTTACATAAACCAAAATACGCTACCCACGCGGACTATGCGTGCGGTCTTCAGAGTTTTCTGTCTCCTTGAGAAGAAGTGGATGCGTTTCCGACGCCTGAACCACCTGTATCTGAAACATGTAAACAGGGGGGGTGAGTCAAACAGACTCAGTGAGAAGCTCCCTCATCCCTGGCGTAGCAGCGGGTACCACTACAGCTGGGGGAAGGGAGCTTCCACAACCACATACGCATGAAACGGATTTATATTGTGACCTTTAACATGATCAGACAATCAATGTATCATATTCACAATTAAAATCCTAATTCATGCTCCTAACATATTTATTAATCTGCATGTAAACCAATCATAAACATATATCATATGGTTCCATAGTTAACATATACTTATACACGTAGGCATTCAATTTTTGTCTCCCGCATTATGCTGAGAGAAATACTGGCCCGAAGGCAATCTCTTGTTCGAACCTAGTTGATCACACTAGAACTTTCTAACTCCAAGACACACTTAGAGTAATAGCCGACAACTTGTCTGGCCTCGATTAAACCAAGGTAATGACCACGATGTGGCATACTTACTGTTAACATAATCTTGTCTGCCCGACTAGGATAACCGACTCGATCTACCTGAACTAACTTAAACAAGTTCAACTAACATGTTTAACCTTGAAAGACGCCCTATTAATAACTAACTGAATATTATACGTGATGCGAGCAGGGAAAGCACAAATAGTGGCCATAATTTATCTCCCGAAATAATTGTATTATTAAAAGCAAAAAGAGTCAAGAAAATCAAATTAAAGCCGCCAGATAATAGTAAAAACGCGAGTTACACATTTTGGGCTGAAAGTGGAGCTGCACAACATGTTTTGGGCTTGAAAACATTAATTTGGAGAGCTTGGACCATGTACTATACATGTGGAGACTTGTTTAAGCCTAGATCTTCTTATTTTGGGCTTAAAATGCTTATTTTAATTTGGGTTAAATTTTTGTGCGAAAATCATTATATTTAGACTTTATTATTTAAAGTCCATTAGTTTTTTTAGACAATTATTTAAAATTTAGTGTTTTAATGATATTGGGTTTAAGTATGATTGTTAGAATTACCCAATAGTTTTATTTTAAAGTTATGTTAGGATTTAGGGTTTTAATTGTTTTAGGATTCTAGAGTTTTCTTTTTTTGGAGTATAAATACTCCTTTTCTATCTTGTATTTGGAAGTTAAGTTTTGAATTATATGAGAATTTGATTATTCATCTTGGGAGTGGATTCTCTCTAGGGTTCTTCATTGAACTAACAGACTTATCAAGGTTTGATCATCATTGTGGCGTCTTTTAACACTTTGGGTCCTTGTTCGTTCGAGTTCAAGGGTTCAAGTGGATCGTTCGACCTTTGTTTAGCTTTCTTGGGGTACGTATATTTCAGATTGATTGTGGGTTCGTGGGATCAATCCCCAGTGGGTTCGCATCAATACGTGTGTATTAGTTAGGCCTAGTTTCCCCCTTTTCAATTATGCAACCCTCTCACTCACATTCAACAACCTAGGTTCAGTTTTCCTCAACAAACCATACGAACAAGGTCTTAACAATGACGATCGATGTGATTGGTTTATAATGTTATTGAACTTCTCACATATGAAATTATGACTCAATCCTACCCACGGTAACATATAAGGCTCAGTGAGCCACAATAGCACATATACACTTGAGACTAATCATATAAGCACATATACTATTGCACGTTGACTGCTTACTTGCAAATCATACACGTGTAATACAAATTTATTCATATAAATAAATTTCATATAACAATTACACAAAATAGAGCAAAACCACATTTCCACGTAGTCATCCAACCCTGTGGGGCAGGGATGGGAGAGCCCCTCACCTCGTTGGCCCTCCTGATCAGTCCTCGGAGTGCCTGGAGCTCCAATTACCCTGTGGTGCCCTATACACATATATATTTAAGAAATTTAGAACACGTAAAGAAGCTTCCACCATGTATGTGTCATGCTAATGCTTATGCACCCTCTAGATATTTCCAAGAACTAATTATTTAGTTCGTTACGTCGTCTTATTTGCTCTTTTTGAAAGTCCATACTGTCTTATATCGGCTTTCACACGTTCGAGCCACTTAGAACCTCTAAATGCTTAGGTTAGAGATTCCTACTTGTCTAAATTCCACTTCATGTGTTCATAAGGACTTCTAACTAATAAAAGAATAAATTCACGGCTCAAAAGAGGTCTTAGCTTACTCATTCCACCATTTCCCCTTATTTACCGAGTAAAAGCTTAATTACTACCTCTTTAATTATATATAAAAATATAATTGGGTATTTATAGAGCCTTGGAACCAATTTGGCGGGTCTTAGATGTCCACCATGGACTAGACTGAGGTGTCCAACTCACCGCACAGCTCCTTACTGTATGGTGGCTTAGTATTTCGCATCTTTTTCACCGGATTGGGTTCCAGTTGAGACGGTAAATACTCGGACTTTATTTCCTTGTCTATTTCCAGCAACTATAACACCTATACTACTCCATTCCAAGCCTAATCATGCATCAAACTATCAATTTCGAATTTTAGAGTAATTTCCTAACCCAATTTCCATGATTTCCATACCCGGTCAATTCCTACGGTTTAACTTTGATTTTGAACCTCACTAAGCTTTCAATAACACCCACTAAGCTCGAATTTAACCCCCGGAATGCCCCGATTGGAAGAGATTGAAGAATTCCTAAAATACCCAAAATTGGAGAAATTGGGATTTTGGGAGATTGGGGCTTTCCTACATTGATTCAATCGGATAGAAGGCTTGTGAGTGTTGAAAGAGAGTCTCGGTTACTGTCACCAGCCTCGGAACGGGATTTCCGACAAGTTCTCGGCGCCAAACCACCGTGCACGTTGCTTCTCCTTCTCTCTCGGCTTCTCGGTTTGTAGTTCGCTACTTCTATTTCACGCTGCAGCTTCTCCTTATTTATTTTTTTATGTATGTTAGTGAAAGGGGGGTCACGGTTGGCCCCCCACATATATTTTATGATTATATTATTATTATTATTATTTGTTTGTGGTTGTAATGTAATGGAAAAAGTAGTATACGGTTTTGGACCTCTAAAAATTATTAAAATAAGACTAATAAAATAAAACTAATGTATTATTTAAATTCTAATTACCTCTCATCTTTTTAATCCCATTTTCTTTTAGATCTTAGAAAAATTATGAATATTCCCTATTACTTTCTTCTTTATTCTATTTTAACTCTATAATTTAATTTATTTTTCTTTCAAAAAGAAAAATAAATTAAATAATGATGATAATAATTAAATTAAATTAAATATTTCGGATATTACAAATATAATTATTAATTAATACATTATTTAAACTTTTAAAATAATTTGAATGAAAACATTCCGTACAAAGCATGAGTCACAATCTAGTATCAGTATCTATATATATAATTTTTGGGTGGGTTGCGGCGAGGGTGGGGGGGCAGAGAACCGTAGACCTACATTGTTTCCCGCCCACAAGTAACTATTAATTAATTATGAAACTTATGTTTTATGAAAAGATACCAAAAAAAATTCATTAATTTGTTGTATTAAATTTGTTTATATTCGTTATCAATGCACTGAAAAAATTTACAAGTGTAATTTGATATTGAAAAAAATATTTATATTAATTAATAAAGTATTACAAATAATTATTTGTGTAACCAATTTATTATTTTTATGAAATTGTATAGTAAGTTTTAAGTATACCATATTAATTATATATATGTTTAAGGTAATTTATTATATTCAAAATTTAAATATAATTGTTGATTTATTCAAAGTCCTGTGTTGCTTAATTGAGAGAAGATAAAGTACATATGTAATATCCTGGAAAATTTCGAGGATTAGAGAATAATTTATTTAAAAATTTCGAGGATTTAAGAACGATTTATTCTGGGGTTAGGAATTAAAACCTAAAAAAGAATATAGAAAAAGTATAAAAATTAAAATAAACCGGAAAAGAATTTTATTTTTTTAAGATTGTAATACCCAAAAAATTTATTATCAAGTTTTTTTTAAAAATAATAATAATAATAATAATGGTGGTAGTCTTAAGAGGGACTACCACCTCTTTCTTTCATTAATCAATTGCCCGTGGCAGAGGGGGCAATTGTTTTTTTTTAAAATTATTAATATATATATATATATATATATATATATATATATATATATATAATTATTTATTTTAAAATAAAATTTTAAATTTTAATAAATGTTACGCCCAAATCTGATATAGCTAACGTCATACCGAATCGTCAGAAAATTCTTCGTATCCTAAAACGATTATACGTGATAATAGGGATTACGGCACATTAATGATAAGATCATGGCCCATGGTCCATAATGCCTAATATAAATAAGGGTTAACACGAACCCTATAGGACCTTTTGGTAAGACTCACGAACAATCTCTCTCCGAAGACCATACAGAGCTCTCGGTTTTCACCCCTAGCTCTCTTGATCTATCACAATCCCCACAATCACCATCTTCAGACAACTCCTCCATGTTCTCAACTTGCGCAGGCCACTCCTCAAGCTAGGGATACTGTCACGACCCCCACCCAGAGGCACGTGACCGGCACAGACAAAGGGCCTAACCCTGAGTCTGTTAGCCCTAACACCTATTTCATTTAACTATCATTCCCATTCGCGTACACACATTATCAATATGAATGGCTCTCATCTCCTGTGTAGCCTATCTTACACCTGCAATCAACAGCCAAGTGCTGCTTCAGTTTATATGTATACTCAAACACACATAATATATATCCGTCATATACGTTGCCACACACTTCGGTGTGTGACATATCCTATTCACATGCAAATTCGTATACATAATAATAATAAGTCCCCCAAAATAATCCTGTCTTTAAATATGTGGATCTGACAAGTCTAGAGTATAATAACCACAAAGTGTAATCAATTCATTACAATATCCAAAATAAAATCAAAGCCACCCACAGAGACAGAATGTGAGTGCTAGCAAAACGTCGCCTTCACTGAGCCGACATGGAAGCCTAACCGGTACCTGTATCTGAAAAAGTAAACCACTAGAGGGTAAGTCAACGGCTCAGTGAGTGACTCTCCCATCCTAGGCGTAGTAGCAGGTACCACTACGACCGGGAAGGGGAGATACCACATTCACATACGCATACACTTCAATTCATCTTTGATAATTATATAATTGTTCTCAAGCAATAGAACATGTACAAACTCTACTTTAACCGTACCGCAACATACATTAATCAAGCATACTAACATGCATGTATCGAGAAACATCGAACATAAATTAACATCCAAGTGCAGTTCACCCGCCAAACTTACGTACATTTGCTTACCTTGTTGCCGTCGTGACGTGTTGGTCCTCCCTATCTATCCCGATGCACTATAAGACTTAACCCATCGTCATGGTCGGTTGGATTTGAAATATAGTAATTTAAAAACAAGGTTTCCTCAACGCCACGTCAAGACAACAATTGATGTCATGACCTTTTTAAGAAAATAGCTTTGTCTTGACGTCACGTGAGGATACCGGCCATCATCATGGCATGTTCGAAGAAAAGGAAATCTAGTCATAGTGCATACCAAGGACATTGAGGGTTTACACTAATGTTGAGTACCTATACGCTCGGTATCTTACATCGATACGCATAGGCACACGACCCATTCCGGGACCGTCTCCACAGAATGTTGTGTTCGGTGGCACCCCGGCACCAACCCGCCGAGGTGTCCATCTACATCGGCACTTTCCGGACCGGCTCAATAGAGTATCCACAAGTGTATATATACATGAAGGCAATTTCGAACCTTACCCGACGAAATGCCAATATGAAGGCACTTTCCGAACCTGACCCGACAGAAAGCCCTTACCCTTGGTACCATACATGTTATTGCCATAATTCTCGGGTCAAGCACATATATGTGCGGAATTCTTCATCGTCACCCATATGTACTTGATCCACCATATTTCCACTTTAACAATCACAAACAATTCATTGTACAAAATTTCAGCAATCGCCAACATAATGACAGAGTATTACTAGCAAGCATAAAATTAAATATTTACAAACATTCACATATAAGCAAGCCCACAAATCAAGGTTATCATACAACCCTTGGGGCTAGGATGGAAGGGTCCCTCACCTTGGCCGCTTCACTTAGCGTTCCCTTTGAGCACTCTCGTCTCCAAGGAAGTACTTGAACCATATCACATACAACCAATTCAATCCATATAAAATTTCATACAATTTCCTAGTTTCTCTACTTATGACTTACACTTATCCAACCCCCCAAGTTCATTTACTCAGCCTATGGTCATCATTTGGTGTTCTTTTTAGATTCAACACAATTTAATACATAATTAATTAATTTTACAACCTTGTTCACTCTCCAAACTCCATTAATGGAAATTTTGCCAAATATGGGAAGTTCTAACTTTTACCAAGGGTTCACATACCACCAACCTAACCATTGGGTATCATTTCAAATCATTTAAAATATCCATACATATAATTTAAAGTTCATACACACCAACAATTCTAATGAAATCCACAAATCTTTCCAAAAATGGCAAAAATCACACCTTAGGGTTCATAGAGCAAAAACAACCATATAGTTCATGATTTGTGTGTTCTCTACATCCTATATAATATCAACAAGCAACTCATTCCCAACAAGAAAATCATGATTTAAAAAGTGGAGGCATGATTTTGGAGCTTACCCTTGAGAAATCCGAATTTGTGGATTTAGAAGAGTTGTCCAAGCTTTATGGTGCTCCAAGATGCTAGGTGAAGCTTGAGTGATCCTTGAATAGGTTTGTTTTTTACCTAAGAGAGAATTGAGATGAAGAGGAAGAAGGTGGAGGAAAATGAGGGGTATGTGTGGCTGCTGGAGAAAGAAAGAAAAGTTCTTAAATTGGATTTGGAACTTAAGGGCCTTTTGGACATTTGACAACTTTTGGGGTATGGTGAAATAGAATTTTAATTGGACTTTCTTATGTAGATTTATTTGTGGGTAAGAATAGCAAAGTTTAGGAATTTTTGGGTAATCATAGTCCTATTAAAAATATTTGTTACTGAGACTCTAGTAGATGAGAATTTTTTACGCAGTACAATTTTTATTTTTGAAAAATTCTCAAATTTAAACTATAAGCTCGAAATAATTCATATGATTCATATTTAACCCAATTTATATTTTTCTATTTAAATTATTATTTATTTTAATTTCTTAAATTCTCAAATCTAAAGCAATTAAAATCTTAATAATAACAAAAGAAAAATCTTATTTCATTCCAAAAAATTATTTTTATTTTATTTAGTCAAAATGTCCAACCTCAACATCAAAATTCTATCAATTTTATATTATCCCATCATTTCTTAATTAGGATTATATATATATATATATATATATATATATATATATATATATATATATATATATTTCTATTTATTTACTTGTTTATATATTATTTATTTATTTATTTTTCTTACATTCCAACTCCAAATGATGACTATTCTAAGTTTTACTATATATTTGATTTTATTCCAAAAATACCCCTCGGGTATTACAGATACATCCCACATCTTGTGAGTGCTCCCTCCCAAGCCTGCCTCCGGCAGCCTTGCAGAGCCCCAAGCTCCCTCAGGCAAACACTTCGCCCATACGTCCAAACCACTTCTCGGCGTACCTCTGCAGGTAAAGACAACGCCTCGTGGTCCTCTTGGATGCCTTTCAAACTACATGAACTTTGATCCCCTTCCAAGGGTACGTAGGCACCTAGGCCCTGCCTAAGTACAAGTCCCTAAGGCCACTACCCTCAGTGGTCCCACCATATTTATTGTGAGTCAAAAACAGACTTAACAATAAATATTTATATTTATAAATAAATAAAAAAATATAAATTTATATTTTATATTTTAATAATTAGTTATGATAAGTTTTTATTTTAAAAATAAATTTGACATTAATTAATATTTATATTATATAACTATTAATATATATATATATATATATATAATTTTATTTAAAATTTAATTATCTAACAAATAAAATTATAAATTATAAGTATATTTTTTATATTTTAATAACTAATTAAGATAAATTATAAATATATAAATATGCATGCTGTTTTTTTAAAATAAAAAATTATAGCACTATATAAGGGCACCTCTCTTAGTAGAATTCGAACTCAGAATCGTTATATTGTGAGACACTAATCCCTTTCACAAGATTAAATTGAATGATTGAGAATAAAACCTTATTATAAGCTTCATATGACTCTCACATGATATTTTAAACTTCATGTGACTATCATATGTTTGGTTTAAAAAAAATATATTAATCTCAATTGTTTAATTTAATCTAAATAGTTCAAACAAAAAAAATAACATGCACATTTATACATGCAAGATCATTTACAGTATATATATATATATATATATATTCAAAATTACATAATATAAATATTAACTAAGGTTATGTTTATTTTTTAAAATAAAATTTATCTTAATTAGTTATTAAAATATAAAACATAAAAAATAAATTTATAATTTATAATTTTATTTGTCAAATAATTAAATTTTAAATAAGATAATATTAAGTATATATATCTATCTATATATCTATATTTATATGCCTGTAGACCCTTCTCGTCAACGGTCTCCCAAACTAGCCATTTAATTAATTAAAAATAAAATAAAAAAAATTATGCGAGAAGATCATGGGAGAGAAAAAATAGGAGAATAGTGATAGTGGTAATTTTGTTTTTAAAAAATAATGATTGTGGTAGTTATAAAAAATAATTTATTATCGTGGTAGTGATAATTTTTTATATTTTGTAAATTAAAAAGAAATTTGGCATGCACATATGTGCATGTGAAGTCTCTAGTATATATATATGCTTTTGGAGTTTTTGGTGTCACACAAGCAAAGTGTGATACCAAAAAAATAAATTCCCCACTAAAAACAACTAATCAATAAAAAACTTCTCATGAATAACTTCTCAATAAATAACTTTCCATGATTTAATATATTATTTAAAATATAATTATTATATTATATTTTGAAAGTTAAAAAAATTATCAAATATTTAATATTTTATTATTTTAAATAATAATAATAATAATTTTATCTTATATATTTTTAAAAAATAAAGATAAATTACATGCGCGGTATGTGCATGCGAAAGCTCTAGTATTTATATATATATGGCTTTGGAGTTTTTGGTGTCACACAAGCAAAGTGTGACACCAAAAAAAATAACTTTTCCCTCAACTTCTCAATAAATAATTATAAAAAAAATTCCTTTTACTGATTCTTTGTGTCACAAAAGAAAAATATGGCACCAAAGAAATAACTTCCTAATAAATAACTTTTCATTATTTAGTATATTATTTAAAAATAGTAATAATTATTTTATATTATATTTTAAAAATTAAAAAAATTAAATATTTAGTTTATTATTATTTTAAAATATAATAATAATTATTATATATTATATTTTTGAAAAATTAAAAAATAAATTACATGCACGTATGTGCATGCGAAGCCTCTAGTATATATATATGGCTTTGGAGTTTTTGGTGTCACACAAGCAAAGTCTGATACCAAAAAAATAACTTCCCCACTAAAAGCAACTAATCAATGAATAACTTCTCAATAAATAACTTCTCATGATTTAATACATTATTTAAAATATAATTATTATTTTTGAATATCAAAATAACAGATTATAAACCATTAAGGTTATTGTAAATTCCTACCTAAGCTCCCCTGAGATAATTCAGAGGAGCATTATCTATGAAGTCTAGAAAACTACAATGAAAATGAGTAAAATCCATAAGGAGAGTATAGATATCTCGAGCAACTGATCCCCAATAGTTGTTGAACGCAATATGGCCGTTTAACTTTGTGACAAGTTGATTATGGTGCATGTAAGTCGTAAATTGTTGATGGTGATAGTTCTTTAACATCTGAAGAGTTTCTCTAATCCCTTTCAACATAGTACCTTCCAGATGCTCTTCCGAAGGAGCAACCATCCCGATGATAGGCACCTGATGACCATTATCAGCCGAATAAAAAGAACCCCAGATTCTCCTTTTGTTCCTTTTGTTTTGCTTCCAGCAAACATAGACACACAAACTATTTGTATGAAGTCTATTTAAAATATAATTATTATATTATATTTTAAAAGATAAAATACTTTCAAATGTTTAATATTTTATTATTTTAAATTATAATAATAATTTTATATTATATACAAAAAAATAAAAAATAAATTACATGCATGGTACGTGCATGCGAAGCCTCTAGTATATATATGGCTTTGGAGTTTTTTGGTGTCACATACAAAAAAATGTGACACAAAAAAAAAACTACTCACTTGGGTTCCATAAACACAAAAAAAAAAATCTCATTCAAATAACTACCCAAAATGTTATTTTTTTAATTCAATAAATCAAATCCTGTTTTTTTTTTAAAAAAAAACTGCCGACCATCCTGTTTAAAAAAACTGCCAATTTACACTTTTTTAATTCACTCACCCAGTTTAAAAAAAAATTTGCCCACCATCCTGTTTTTTTTAAAAAACTATCGACTTACACTTCTTTTATTCACTCACATATAGCACACGTTCGGAACATGTATGGCTAACATGTTGGAGATACAGATGCGCTTGAAAAATGTGAAGAACTTGGATCCTAGGCATAGTACTTGAGTGGAGAATGCCTACTACCTTTGCAAACCACCAGAGAGATCTGCACGACTGTCCAAAGTTCATCCTCCATTGCATCAAATGTAATTCCTTTTTGTTTTTCTTACAACTGTTATCATCTGAACTTGTTAGTATAATTAGTAATTAAAGGTCCCACATTTGGGTGAGTTGAAGGGTTATGAAGAGTGCTTATACCTTGTTAAAGCATGACTATTCATGTACAAAAGGTTACAATAGTTTATTGATAAAATTAAAGGAAAATGAATGTCCTTAAAAGGACATGAATGTTCTTAAAGCACATGAGTGCTCTTAAAGATGTATGAATGTACTTAAAGCACATGAGTGCTCTTAAAGGTGCATGAATGTTCAATATTTTGAGCATGAAAGAATATGAACCAAGCTTTCCTTGTTCAATGTGTTCTATATAAGTAGCACTTCTTCTCACAAAAAAAAAAAAGATACATAAAAAAAACCTCTCAAATCTTCAACTCATCCTTCTAAAATTGTGTTCAGAAGGTATTATAGTTTTGCTGGCTATAATATCAGGCTTTGTAAATCCTGGAGGAAATCTGCCATACAAACCCAGCAACATACAAATAGTGGGGGCTTAATTTCCTTAAGGACAGTGAATACAGTATCAAAGCTTACACTGATTTTTCTAACAATCTTAAGGAAATTAAGTCGAGATGGAGACTACTGGAGTAAACAAGTTATTCAATCCAGACGTTTTCAAACTCGACCGCTTTGATGGAACAAATTTCACAAGATGGAAGGACAAGTTGCTGTTTCTACTCACAGAATTGGGTATTGCATATATACTGAAGTCTAATTTGCCTGAAATTCCACCACCGTCTGACAAGGACACGGAAGGAATCATAGCAAATAGAAAGAAATGTGAGGAAGATGAAATACGTTGTAGAGGTTTTATCTTAAACTCTCTTTCTGATCGTTTATATGATTTATTTCGTTCAATTAAATCCCCACAAGAAATCTGGAATGCTTTGGAAAACAAATATACGTCTGAAAAACAAGGCATTGACAGATTTTTGAGTATGAAATTCTTTGAATTTCAAATGGTAGATTCTAAATCTATCATGGAACAAGTTGATGAATTACTTGTTTTGGTATCTAGACTCAAGGATTTGAAAATTGATGTTTCTGAATCTCTCCAAGTGGCTGCTGTTATTTCTAAATTACCACCAACTTGGAATGATTACAGGAAAAAATTATTACATACTTCTGAAGATTTTACAATAGATCAGTTACTAAAGCATATTCGAATTGAACAAGAAACCAGAATTCGTGAAAACAAATATGCTTTAGAAATTAAGTCTAAAGTAAATCTAGTTGAGTCTAAAAGTAATTCTGGAAAGCCTGGAAACAATAATAAGGCTGGAAACAAGAAAAAATTCAATGATTTTTCAAGAGAAAGTTCTTCTAACAATAAGAACAACAAGAGTTGTTTCTTCTGTGGCAAAAAGGGCCATTTCAAAAAAGATTGCAGATTTTACAAGAAAATAAAGATGGTGGAAGAGAGTGCTGGCCTGAAAAAGGCAGCAAATGTTATTGAAAAAGAAGCCTCTCTTTCAGAAATTATTGCAATGGTTACTGATTTAAACATAAGCATGGTAACTGAATGCAATATGGCAACTGCTGTAAAATCTGATGATTGGTGGTATGATTCTGGAGCAACTGTGCACATTTGTAATAATAGAAGTTATTTCAAGCAATATGAAATAACAACCAATGAAGAAAATGTGCTGATGGGGAATCATAATCCTGCCAAGGTCCTTGGAAAGGGAACAGTGGATTTAGAATTAACTTCTGGTAAAAAGATGATTCTAACAAATGTATTTCATGTTCCTGATGTTAGAAAGAATTTAATTTCTGCCAGTCTTTTATGCAAAAGGGGTGTTAAAGCTGTATTAGAGGCAGAAAATGTCATTTTCTCTAAAAATGGTGTTTTTGTTGGACAAGGTTACTCTTGTGATGGGATGTTCAAAATGTGTGTTAATAATAAAGTGAATAATTCTGCTTATATGATTTTGTCATCTTCTACCTTGTGGCATGCTAGATTATCACATGTGAATTATAATTCAATTAAATTTATGTCTAAACATAAATTGCTCCCTGATTTAGATAAAGTTTCTGAAAAATGTGAAATATGCATTCAAGCTAAGATGACTAAGAAACCTTTTCCAAAAAATGAAAGATCAACAAATTTGCTTGATCTTGTGCATTCTGATATTTGTGAATTAAATGGTCATTTAACCAGAGGAGGAAATAGGTACTTTATAACTTTTATAGATGATCATTCTAGATTCACATATGTTTACTTAATAAAAAGAAAAGATCAAGCATTAGAAATGTTTAAGAATTATAAAGCAGTTGTAGAAAATCAATTGGAAAAGAAAATTAAAATTCTGCATAGTGATAGAGGAGGAGAATATTTTTCAAATGAATTTTCTATATTTTGTGAAGAAAATGGTTTGATTCACCAAACAAGTGCACCATATACCCCACAACAAAATGGTCTTGCAGAAAGAAAGAATAGAACATTGGTTGATATGGTAAATGCTATGCTTGTGCATGCTGGATTGCCAATGAATCTATGGGGGGAAGCTTTGTTAACTGTCTGTTTTGTACATAACAGAATACCTTCAAAGAAATTTAAGGTTTCACCATATGAATTATGGAAAGGACGAACACCCAACTTAAATTTCCTGAAGGTATGGGGGTGCTTGGCATATTACAGAGTACCAGATCCTAAAAGGACAAAATTAGGTCCTAGGGGAATTAAAAGCATCTTTGTTGGATATGCTGAAAATTCAAAGGCATATCGTTTATTAGACTTTGAGTCAAGTGTTATTATAGAGTCAAAAGATGTTGAATTTCTTGAAACAAAATTTATTGGTGATTCACATAATTCTTCACAAAGTCTTGATGGTTCAATGCAAACAGTGATTGAAGGAGAAAATGTAGAAACTCTTGTTCCTAGTTCATCAAATAAAGAAAATTAATTGAATCTCCTAATGAACCAAGGAGAAGTCAAAGAGCTAGGAAAGAAAAGAATTTGGGTTCTGATTTTATATCTTCTCAAGCGTTAGTTTTTCTAGTTGAAGGAAGTAGAGATGAGGTACTTAATAAAATTCCTATGGTTTTAAATGTGGGAGATGATCCTAAAACTTTTAGTGAAGCAATGACTTCAAGAGATTCTGCTTTCTGGAAAGAGGCAGTGAATGATGAAATGGATTCTCTTCTGTCCAATGGTACATGGGAATTAACTGATATACCCCACAATTCAAAACTCATTGGATGTAGATGGGTATTTAAAAGAAAATATAATACTAATGGATCTCTACAAACTTTCAAAGCTAGACTAGTTGCTAAGGGGTTCAAACAGAAGGAAGGAGTAGATTATTTTGATACATATGCTCCTGTAGCTAGGATCACTTCTATAAGAATGTTGTTTGCATTAGCATCAATTTATGACTTATACATCCATCAAATGGATGTGAAAACAGCATTCTTAAATGGTGATCTGGATGAGGAAGTATATATGGAACAACCTGAAGGGTTTGTACTTCCTGGAAATGAAAAGAAAGTGTGTAAATTGATTAAATCCTTGTATGGATTAAAGCAAGCACCAAAACAGTGGCATGAAAAATTTGATAAAGTAATATTGTCAAATGGCTTCAAGTATAATGGAGCAGATAGGTGCGTTTACTCTAAGTTCACAAAGGATTATGGTGTGATAGTATGTCTATATGTCGATGACATGTTAATCATAGGAACCAACATGCAAGGCATTAAAGATACTAAGAAGTATCTATCTTCTCAATTTAAAATGAAAATTTTGGGAGAAGTTGATACTATCTTAGGCATTAAAGTTAAAAAATATAATGGAGGATTTTCTTTAAGCCAATCTCATTATATTGACAAGATGATATCCAAGTTTAATCATTTGGGTATTAAAGAATATAATACTCCATATGATGTATCTGACAAATTGGTTGAAAACTTGGGTAGATCTGTTAGTCAATTAAACTATGCTAGTGCAATTGGTTGCTTAATGTATGCAATGCATTGCACTAGGCCTGATATTGCTTTTGCTGTTGGGAAACTTTCCAGATATACACATAATCCTAGTAGTGATCATTGGAAAGCAATAGGACGAGTTTTTGGTTATCTCAAAAGAACAAAGTCCTATGCATTAAGTTATAGTAAGTTTCCTTCAGTTTTAGAAGGATACTGTGATACTAGTTGGATAACTAGTGTGAGTGATAATAAATCAACGTCTGGTTGGATTTTTACCTTGGGTGGAGGAGCTGTTTCATGGGCTTCTAAAAAACAGACGTGTATCACTCATTCTACAATGGAATCTGAGTTTCTGGCTTTAGCAGCTGCAGGAAAAGAGGCAGAATGGCTGAGAAATTTGTTATTAGATATTGAGTTGTGGCCACAACCTATGCCAACTGTCCTTTTGCACTGTGATAGTCAGACAACAATGTCTAGAGCACTGAGTAAGATTTATAATGGAAAATCTAGACACATTGCTTTAAGACATGAATACATAAGGCAACTGCTTTCAGATGGGATCATCACAGTTGTCTATGTAAGGTCTAAAGACAATCTTGCAGACCCATTAACTGAAGGACTCTCGAGAGATTTAATTAATAGTACTAGTAAAGTTATGGGTTTGAAGAATATTTAAAAAAATAATAATATCACTCATAATGGGAACCTTACTTTTCTTATTGCTATGCAATTCTAAAAGTTCAAGAGGTAACAACAAGTTAAGTTAGTGATGGTTATCAAGTACTTGAGTTTTGAAAGTACTTATGAATCAGAGGGTGAGTATTATAATACTCTTAATGAAGTAACAGAGTTCGGAATAAGAACTAAGGTTAGTCCAAACAATGGACTTGGTTAAAACTTCACCTATCTAAACACATGAAGTGGTGCCGCTTCAGTCAAAGTTTGGGAATAAAACTTTTTAAGTGTTTATGAAACAGGAAGAAGCACAAGGCCATATATAGTGCTAAGTTTTTACATTGAACACAATTGTATTTAATTTGAGGACTTATGTGTATTTTTACATCCGTTTTGTCATTTACTAAATTGAAGTTTAATAGAATAATTCTAACTATCAATTCTGGCAAAGCTTGATGTATTTATACAAGTAGTAGGTTTAAATCGAAAGATACCTTCTATATGCATAAATTCTTGAACTAAATAAATTACTAACTAAGTGGGGGATTGTTAGTATAATTAGTAATTAAAGGTCCCACATTTGGGTGAGTTGAAGGGTTGTGAAGAGTGCTTATACCTTGTTAAAGCATGACTATTCATGTACAAAAGGTTACAATAGTTTATTGATAAAATTAAAGGAAAATGAATGTCCTTAAAAGGACATGAATGTTCTTAAAGCACATGAGTGCTCTTAAAGATGTATGAATGTACTTAAAGCACATGAGTGCTCTTAAAGGTGCATGAATGTTCAATATTTTGAGCATGAAAGAATATGAACCAAGCTTTCCTTGTTCAATGTGTTCTATATAAGTAGCACTTCTTCTCACCAAAAAAAATATATATATAAAAAAAAACCTCTCAAATCTTCAACTCATCCTTCTAAAATTGTGTTCAGAAGGTATTATAGTTTTGCTGGCTATAATATCAGGCTTTGTAAATCCTGGAGGAAATCTGCCATACAAACCCAGCAGCATACAAATAATGGGGGCTTAATTTCCTTAAGGACAGTGAATACACTATCAAAGCTTACACTAATTTTTCTAACAGAACTAACATTCTATCTGATCTTTTTGATGCAGTATATCAAAAAATTACCATGGAACGAATGTGAATCATACCTATTGAGTATTGAGTACTCCAAGACAAACCATTTTGATGCCAAGATGCTGAATTTATTTGGTATAAATTTCTTAATTTTTGTTATCATTTCTTACTTTTATTATTTGTTTGCATCTTAAACTCTATAAAAACATGGCTTTGACTGCAGATCTAACATCATTATTTTTGAGTCATGATTCTCTTTTTTTATTATTATTTTAGACACTTTGTTATTTTTATCATTTCTTTGTATCTTCTATTCTATGAAAACATTGCTTTAATTGCATATTCAACTTCAACATCTTTGTGTGCCTCAGTGGTTCATGTATGATAAAACTTTCTGTCCATACTGCATATAACACTTTCATAAACCCATTCATATATGGTTACTTATTATGCTATGCTTCCATTCTTACTGCACAGGTCGCAATCGTATTTGTTGATTCGTTCGAAGTTCATCCCAGCGCTACTTTCTTAGTAAAATCTATTTCTCTATCTTTTTTTATGAAATTTTCATGTTAAAATCCCCATTCATATCTGGTTACTTCTCTTAATTTAATTTACAATGTTTTTAATTATAATTATTTTTTGTTATCAATTTATATAGTCGTAGTTTGAATAATTTTTTCTATGGAGATTTTCATTTACCAATAATGATGGTATTAGATTCAAATCTTTGAATTATTGTACGATAACAAATAAACAATTAAAATAATTAAATCATATTTTCTCTTTACTTTGTTCTTTAAGAAAAAGGTAGCAGTAAAAGTTCATTAGAATATTATAGAATTTCAAACTTAATTAGCCACTTGATTTGGCTCTACATTTAATAAATTAATGTTGTACCCATTCAATACTTTAGTTAATTTCGATAATCCTTATTTTCTATAACTCTTATGAACTCTATTAAATTTATAAAACTTGAAATCTATTTTACTACTATCTTTTACTATCATTCATTGTCACGACCCCAATTCGGGAGTACGTGACCGGCACGGGAATAGACTTTTACCTCTAAACTTGTAAGCCTTACCCTGTAAACGTAACTATAACTACCCTGCTATACAATCTATATATATATATCATAATAGTGGCCACATCTCACTGGTGGCCTAATTAACCTGCAATCCGCGGTTCGCTCAATACCGCTTCAGCTCAGCCCAGTGTATATATATATATATATATATATATATATATATATATATATATATATATCAACACTCATAAAATAAATACTCATATCATAATGACCGTACGTCTCAATACTTACAATCTATCCTATTCAATATGATATGGATATATATATATATATATATATCCATATCATATTGACCGTACGTCTCAATGCGTACGATCTATCATATTCATATGCAGAAGTTCATAGACTCATACATATATCCTAGTTTTCCCCAAACTGGACCCTGTCTTTAAGTACATGTGAAGCCGACAATTCTAGAGTAGTTACATATCAAAAGCTATATATATATATATATATATATATATATATATATATATATATATACAACTCTTACAACTTTAAAATATGTACAACAAGAGAAATCAAAATAACCAAAGGAGTCCACCCACGCGAACAAGAGCGTAAGGATGGTCTGATGTCCGTATCACTGTCCGAACGTCGATGCCTGCCCGATAATTGTATCTGAAACATTGAAGTAGAGGGAGTGAGTCAAACAAACTCAGTGAGAAGCTTCCCATCCTCGGCGTAGCGGCGGGTACCACTACAGTTGGGGAAAGGGAAACACCCACAATCACATGCGCATGAAAGTCCAGTTTATCAAATGTTATATTACGATCAGGTAATATTAATATAGCATTAAAATCACAGATAAACCTATGGATCATGCTTTTCTATCATGCTTCTCATAAGCAAACAATCATATTTAACATATCATCTGAAAGCTGTAAATCACTCAACTGACCCTAGTACCAGGCTAGGGCAATGGCCTCAACGGGCAAATTCTTTTAAATCTTTAACTGACCCTAGTACCAGGCTAGGGCAATGGCCTCAACGGGCAATTTCTTTTAAATCTTTAACTGACCCTAGTACCAGGCTAGGGCAATGGCCTCAACGGGTGTAACACCCTCTTATCCTAGGGTCCATTTTTAGTGGATTAATAATATATACAAGTATAATTACATAGGATAAGTGTGTTACTAATTCTTCTACCCGAGTAATTTTTAAAACTTTTATCAAGTTATTACAAAAGATTCATTTCGGTTTGGGTCATCACTCTCGGGTTCTATCCTTATTCTTATAGCGGAAGAAATATAAAATCAGGAAAACAATTTAAAAAAATTCATACACATGCAAGACCATCTTTTACATAAATAAATAAATAAATATATAAATATAAGTTAGTCACTCTTGGGAACCGGAGGCAACAATCCTGCCACTCAGGTTCCCTCCAAAAAGACCATGTCAGAAACAACCACAAGTCTCATGAAGTCTATTTGTCAGAAGTTCCTATGATGCATGTCAAAATAGCTAAAACTACTGGGGGTCCGTATCCATCTACCTGAAGCTCCAATCCCCATCAGTCACCTATTCATCTGATACATGCCAGCACTGAGTGAGAATAAATCTCAGTAGGTATAGCAATCTAAGTTTGAAAACTACTGGCATGTACCACCGTATTCTTTACGGAAAATCATTCCATTCTCATTCTTTATAAAATATGAAAACTTTAACTATTGGATGTAACATAACTTTCCTTTACCTGACGTCATGCTTATCCAGCCATGACTAAAACATATGTGCTGAGCTTACTACGGTTGTACAGATAAGAGATATAGAGAATTTCAAATAAATCGTACATCATCTTGTAACATGATCCATCTTACACATATAGGGAATTAAGAGAAACATATAATGACACATCAATGTCAAATTCAAGAGAAAACAAGAGTCATCGGGAGTGCCGCCCAGGGACCAACTCCACGTACCCCTACAGCACACATGAATGAAAACAATTCTCTTTGTGGTAGCTTGCCACAACTCTAGTACAATCTGAGGCGTCCCTCAGCTGGATCCGAGTACTCACTGGACCAATGTATCCCAAAGGCCCTGACCATCGTATCTCAAATGGCCATTACCCAAATAGAAGGTTACCACTGTATCCCAATGATCCGAGCCATCGTATCCCGAATGACTCCCTTCTATATTGGTTCATCTCATGGGATCACTACCTTCATCAAAAGATAGATCACACCCGCCCCGAATTATAGGGTTTGGTTAATGTATCCCAATAACCCGAACCATCGTATCCCGATGACCGTTTCCCATTCTTGTTCGGGCCATGAGGCTATGGAATCACCACCCTCTGTGGTGGATCATTTCCCCGGTACGCTAGTCACTAATACAATCACTAGGGTAATGAAGCCTAAGCCATGATTATGCCTAATTCTAAGCACGTGACCCTCTAAATGGCCATGAGAGTTCACTAACTTAGAATTCGCAATCAACACGGGTTTTCAAAAATAATTTAATTAAGTCTTCTCCGTGGGACAACCGATGACCGTCCCATACCAACCACCAGTCATCCAAACATAAGCTTCACTCTCCCTAGAATTGCACTAGAACTACTCCCCTCATTTCTCTATCATTCTTGCTCTAATTCCCTTTTTAAAATCCAATGATCAATGTTACCATAATTTTCATCATGTAAATCTTTATCTAGGATGTTGTTTGAGATTTCAAATGACACTTAAAAGTTGGTTAAACTCATTTAAAGAAGTTGAAGGAAAGAGTGAAAGCCACTTGAAGTGGAAGAAGGAAGTTCATTTGGAATAAGTAAAAGGTTGAGTCTTAGGAATAATTCCAAAAGAAGTTATAAACTCATTAGTTATGAAGGAACAACGTTCATTTGAAATAGGGGAAGAATTGAGTCTTAAAAGAAGATAATAATGAGTAATTGTGTATTAAACTCATTTTAGCTATAGGAAAAGAAACCATTTAAATTAAGGAAGAAATGACAATTTTTCAAAAACTAGATACTTGGTAGTGTGTAAAACAGAACCGCTAACTTTTGAGGAAATTTCCAGAAAATCTAACCGTTGGAATTTTTAGTAAGAATATAACATAGAAAGCTTAGGATGTTAGCTTTCATATGACTTTGGAATCACCCGAATCCATTAAGTAACGAATTCAGAAAACGCATTTAAACAGAGCAAGGTCAGATTCAAATCAGTATGCAACATTTGGCAAGCTTTATTAAAATGATCATATCTCCTTCCATACTTAATGAAATGATTTGATTCTTCTTTCTAAATCAAGCTTAGACAAAACATATTCTGATTATAAACATTTCAGCAAGGATTTGAGCCATTTAAGAGCAGTAATTTAAAAACAGTAGCCAATCATACAAAAATTCTGCATCAGTTTAGAAAACAGAACCGCAGACTTTCGAGGCAGTTTCCAGAAGATCTAACCGTTGGAATGTTTTGGAAAAATACAAATTAGAAAGCTTAGGATGTTAGCTCTCATATGGATTTGGAATCACTAAAATCCATTAATTAAAGAAGTCAGAAAACAAGTTTAAACAGACAAAGGTCAGATTCAAAAACTGAGTTTGTGGCTGTACACATGCTCTACGAATTTGTGTAAATTAAACCCGATTTTTCCTTCTTCCCTTCCATAAATCCAATGATTCAATCCTTAAAATGCATATTTGAATGATGGGTTTTAGTTTCTTAGGTTCTTACAACAATTTCCTTCCATAAAACACCATCAATCTAAGCTCAAACAAGATCCAACATCATTAAACAAGTCTTTAATCTCTAGAAAGTGAAGAACATGATGAATATAATCCTAAATCCCAATTCATTCAACCAACAAATCCAGCACATCAATCATGAAATACATCCAATAGAAATGTAGAAAAACTAAGAATGCAAGTTTATGCCTCCATTATCATCAAAATGAAGAAATATTTCAATGAGTTTCAAAAACCACATCAAGAATGGAGGAAGATTGCTTCACCTACCTTTGATGGATGAATGTAGATGAAGATGAAGCTTGAAAATGGTCACTTGAGTGTTGCTCCGGTCACCGGCCACCCACCACCTAGAATCCCCAAGTTTCTCCTTCAATGGCTTCCTAGGGCTTGAGGGCACTCTTCTCTCTTTTCTTTGGTGTGGGTGTCGACTAAATGGAGAGAATGGGTGTGTGTATCGACGGTGAGGGTCTTTGGGGGGTTTAGGGGTGTTTTGGCTATTATGCCCTCCTCATTAAATTCCCTTTTCATCTTGGTCCCCTTTTTTTTTTCTCCTTTATCAATTTGTTTTTCCACCACACCTTGAAAATTCCTTTTCTACTAGAGTCCCAAAATTTCTAATTTTCTTTTCACTAAAATCCCCAACACTTAATTAAATTTCTATATGCAACTAATGCATTAAACAACTTCACACACAAGCATTTTAAATTAAATCACATAATTAGCAACCATCTACTTAATTAATCTAATTTAAAATAAATTGGTGTTACAACGGGCAAATCTTTTAGTCTTTTACTGACCTAGTGCCAGGCTAGGGCAATGGCCTCGACGGGCAAATCTTTTAGTCTTTTACTGACCCTAGTGCCAGGCTAGGGCAATGGCCTCAACGGGCAAATATTTTAATATTTAACTGACCCTAGTGCCAGGCTAGGACAATGACCTCAACTGGCAAATCTTTTCTGACTCGTTTCTCTCCCCGAGCTCTCAGCTGGGATTTAGACTCTATCTACCCATTTCTATCCTAAACTGACTTTACCTAGGTGGTGTGAACCTCCCTATGACTCACTAATCCATTTATGAGATCTTTTTAATCCTTATTTAATACCCAAACCATTGATTAGATCATAACCTAGATCTAAGGCCGTTCCTAAGTTCAATTACCATAAAACGTCGACGTCTACTAACAACTTCTATACGATTTCTTTAATGAGTTTCTAATTAATAGGGTAAACCAAACCTTTGACTCAATTAACAACTTACCCCCTTGCTTGTACTGTTCGGCATATCTCATGTCATCACATGGATACCCTCCAGTACCTCTTTACCTGTAGTCAAACACACATATACAAATACTTTCATATATAATAGTTTAGGAACAACAATAGCAGGTTAACCACTAAATTATTCTTACAAATAGGCAAGTAGGCAAACCACATATCCACATCCTCAATCAACCCTGTAGGGCAAGGATGGGAAACCCCTCACCTAGACGGATTCCTTGCGCTTGTCCTGGAGTAACTCCCGCTCCGGACGAGTCGTGGTTTCCTAACAAACGCATTTACGTGGTTAACAATCTTAACTATATGCAACTCATATGTGTATGGTATGCTCGTGCCTAAAAATGCACCTAGACGTTGCCAAGAACCGAGTACTTGGTCTTATCCGTCTTCCCTCTCTTCCATGAGAGTCTCAAGTGCTACACACTTGGTTTCGTATAATTATCGCTCACCTTGAATTGATTTTGGAGCCTTGGATTTGAGTTACTAAACCTCGATATGCTTCTAAATTATCCTACTTAAAGTTTCCTAATAATTACGAAGGAATTAAATTGCCACTTTAAAATTTGGACTTTATTGTTCCGCAAGTTTCCATCCTTGAGAAATAAGAAAGTACCTAAAATAATTCTTGATGCTTGATAGCATATTTAGAATTTTTCTAGGGTGTTTAAGATTGAAAAGAAGAGGTTTGGAGCCCTCAACATCACCCTTAAAGTGTATTTGGGCAATCTGAGCAGGGTCTCGACACGTTAACGTCAAGGTTCAACCTTAGCAACCTCGGGCCAGCTCTTCACAGGTCTTGTTAAGCTAATATTTCAACAATATAATTTCAATAATTTCAATCCAAACCTATTTACTTAAATCCAAGTTCAATCCTAATTATCAATAATTTCCCCAATTTATGAATATTTAGAATTTTCAACCCCAAACCCTTCAAAATTCGAATTCGGCTAAACCCGAGGGTATAGTCTCGATTCATACCCCAACTAAGTGTTCAAGAACACTTCCTAGGTCTCAATTTACCCTCAAAACAACTCAATCGAAGTTGAATCGAAGAAATCCCTAAAAATAAAGAAATTGGGGGTTTCGAATGAAATTGGGGTTACCAACCTTTGATTCGATTGGTGGAAGGTGTATGAGACGTTATACCCGAGCTCCAGTGACTTTTTCGGCGTCGACTAGCTCTCCTCCGGCGAGATTCCTCCTCCTTCCCCCTTCTTCTTTCCTCACACGTCCTCCCTCTCTCTACTTTCCCTTTCTTCTTTCTCTTCTTTCTTCCCGTGCCTCCTCTTTCTTTTTTTTTTCTTTCTTTTCTTAGTTCATCTTCTTTCCTTTCTTTTATAAATAACATGACGGCACCCCACCAAAATTTATAAATAAAATAATTAAATAAATAATAAATAAATAAATATAATTAAAAATAATTTAATTAATAATTAAATTAAGACACAACTAATATATATTTTACTTTTTTTTTAAAAAAATAGATAATAAGATAAATAATAATCACTTAAAAATAATAAAGATATATTTTTAATTTAATTTCTTTTCCCTATTTAATTCAGGTTTCAAATTTCTTAGGTCCTGAATGAAATCCTAAAAATTGTTTTCTACTTGTTTTCTTCCTCTTTTTATTTTCTTTTATTTTCTAATATATAATAATAATATTATTAAATAAGTAAGGCTGAAAAATATTTCCAATTTAATCCTTTTTTCCTATTTAATTCATGTTTCCAATTTCTTAGGTCCTGAATTAAATCCTAAAAATTATTTTCTACTTCCTTTCTTTCCCTTTTATGTTATTTTAAACTTTTAGAAAAAATTTCCAGGGTATTACATTTATTCTCCTTTAAGTTGAAAATTAATCAAATTTTTAATCCGGATGTATAATTATTTCTATTTTATAAAATTTGTAAATTTTTTTTTCAAACTTTGATAATTTTATTTAATAAACTTTGTTAATTACTTTTCTTTTTCAAACTTTGTTAATTTTTAAAACTTAACTTTTATTTTGTTGTGTAGATATCTCATTCATTTTCCTCCTGCAACATTTGGCTTCTTCAGCATATCCAGCTTTGCCTTCCAAAAGTATATATATACTTACTCCTATTTAATAAAATTCTTTTTTAAACTTTGACACATATATTGTGTGTTCTAGTGTGAGTTTCAAAATTCTTTTGCTATTCTGCTGCCTTGGTTGTGTGACAATCGAGAAGGGTTCGTTTAATCCTGTGAGAGTGGCGCTTCCTAATTCTCTAAGGGGTTGCGGAATATCTCTTTAGGAAAGTGTCCTTGCGACACGACTCGATCCGAAGCCATTAAAATACTGAGAATCCCCAACAATCTAAAGAGATATTCAAATCATCAATGGCTTCCGGTGATGCTATCAACTCTTCTTCTTCTAACGTTCCAGCAACTGTGCCTCTTCATAGACCATTGCCTAATACATCCAAAATAGAGGCGTTTGATGGGAAAAATTTTAGACGTTGGAAAGAGCGTGTTTACTCAATGCTGGATATGCATGGAGTTGTTGATGCTCTTGAAAAGTCTAAACCTGCTGATGATGCTACACAAACCCAGAAAGATTTTTGGCAACATGCCAACAAGGTTTGTAGGCATACTTTGCTTAGCACATTATCTAATGATCTATTTGACATTTACAGTGTTTACAAAGAACAAAATTTGGGAATCCTTGACTCGCAAATATACTGTTGAGGACGCCTGGACATCATGCTGCTCAATGTAGAAAGAGGGCTAGAGGATCCCAAAAGGATGATAATCCTCCTAAGCCAAATGTAAATTTGGTTCAAGGAGATGACAACAGTGATGATGAAGTCATTGCTGCAATGCTTTCTCAAGCCCTCCTTATTTCTGACGAGAGAAAATGGGTGGTAGACTTTGGGGCTACTCGCCACATTTGTGCAAACAAAGAGATGTACACCTCCTTTGAAGAAGGGGAAGATAAGATTTATCTTGCTGATTCTAGAACTGTAAAAGTTCAAGGGAAAGGCAAAATAAATATCAAACTCACGTCTGGAAAAACTTTGCAGTTGAGTGATGTTCTGTATGTGCCTGAGATTAGAGCAAATTTAATTTTTGTGGCTCTATTAGGAAAGGCTGGGATTAAGGTGTCATTTGAATCTGATAAGATTATAATGACTAAGAACAAATGTTCTTGTGGGAAAGGGTTATTGTAATCAAGGATTGTTTGTACTAAGTATTGATATGAATGAAAATGTATCTTCTTCTGCTTACTTGATTGATTCCTATGATGTGTGGCATGCTAGAGTAGGACATGTTAAAAGAAAATATATTAAAAGGTTGCAACACCTAGGTTTAATTGCTGAAACTAAAAATAATAATGAAATTGATAAATGGGAAATTTGTGTGGAAACTAAATTAACTAAGAGATCTCATTTTTCTACACAAAGAGAAACTGAGTTACTGTCTTTAATTCATACTGATTTAGGAGACTTGAAACAAACAGAAACTAGAGGTGGAAAAAGGTATTATGCTACTTTTATAGATGATTTCTCTAAGTATACTAAAATATATTTATTGAGAAATAAAGATGAAGTTTCTGAAAAATTTTCTATATATAAAACTGAAGTAGAAAATCAGTTAAATAGAAAAATTAAAAGAGTTAGGTCTGATAGAGGAGGAGAATATTTATTAATAAATGAATTTTGTGAAAGAGAAGGAATTATCCGTGAAGTAACTCCTCCTTATTCTCCTGAATCAAATGGGGTAGCTGAAAGGAAGAATAGAACCTTAAAAGAAATGATGAATGCATTACTTGTAGGTTCTAATGCTCCTAATAACTTATGGGGTGAAGCTATTTTATCTGCATGTTTTTTGCAAAATAGAATATCTCACAAGAAAACAAGTAAGACACCTTATGAGTTATGGAAAGGTTTTGTGCCTAATCTTAAATATTTAAAAGTGTGGGGGTGTCTTGCAAAAGCTTTAATACCTGATATTAAAAAGAGAAAATTAGGTTCTAAAACTGCTGATTGTATGTTCATTGGATATGCTCAACAAAGTGCTGCATATAGATTTTTAGTTTTAAAGAGTGATGTTTTGACTCAAAACACAATAATAGAAACTAAAGATGCAGAATTTTTTGAAAATGTCTTTCCTTTGAAAGTTGAGCATATTCCTAAAAATGTTGAAATACCTTATACTTCTTCTCCAACTATTTTGGAAAACTCAAATGAAAAATTGAATGAAAATCTAAGAAGAAGTAAAAGAGAAAGAAAAGAAAAATCTTTTGGAGATGATTTTTATACATTCTTAGTGCAAGATGACCCTAAGAATTTTTATGAAGTTATTTCTTCTTGTGACGTTGTTCTTTGGAAAGAAGCAATTCAAGCTGAAATTGATTCTTTAAATAGTAACAAAACTTGGATTTTAGTAAACTTGCCTCAAGGAGCAAAACCTATAGGTTGTAAGTGGGTATTTAGGAGAAAATATTTTCCTGATGGAACCATAGATAAATATAAAGCTAGGCTAGTGGCCAAAGGCTTTACACAAAAGGGAAATATTGATTATTTTGATACTTTCTCTCCTGTGACTAGAATTTCTTCTGTGAGAATCCTAATTGCATTAGCATCCATTTATAATTTAGTTATTCATCAAATGGATGTTAAGACTGCATTTTTAAATGGTGATTTAGAAGAAGAAATTTATATGGAACAACCTGAAGGGTGTATTGTTCCTGGGCAAGAAAATAAAGTGTGCAAATTAATTAAATCCTTATATGGCTTGAAACAAGCACTTAAACAGTGGCATGAAAAACTAGACCAAGTTTTAGTTAATAGGGGGTTTTTCTACTGTTGAAGTAGAAAGATGTGTTTATACTAATGAAGTAAATAATGATTGTGTGATTATTTGCTTGTATGTTGATGACATGCTTATTTTTTGTACTAGTTTAAATGTTGTGCTTGAGACAAAGAGTTTCCTTGCTTCCAATTTTGATATGAAAGATTTGGGTGAAGCAAAAGTGATTTTAGGTGTTCAAATCACAAGGAATGAGTCTGGTACTCTACTTTCTCAAGAACATTATATTGAGAAAATTTGAACAATATGAGAAAGCTCCTTTAAGTACACCTTATGATGCAAGTGTACATTTAAGGAAGCATAGAGGTGATCCAATTGCACAAACTAAGTATGCTCAAGTAATTGGGAGTTTGTTGCACTTGATGAACTATACCAAACCTGATGTAGCTTATGCTGCATGTAGGTTGAGTAGATATACTCATTGTCCAGGCAATGAACATTGGGATGCTCTGATAAGAGTATTGAGAGATTTGAGAGGTACCATGAATCATGGTATACTATATAGTGGCTTTCCAACTGTATTAGAAGGATACAGTGATGCTAACTGGATCTCTGATTCGGATGAGACAAAATCCACTAGTGGCTATGTGTTCATGTTTGGTGGTGGTGCAGTCACATGGAAGTCAGCCAAGCAAAGCATTATAACTAAATCCTCAAGGGATTCTGAGTTTGTTGCTTTGGAGTTGGCTGGAACTGAGGCTGAGTGGTTGAAAAACTTCTTAGCAAATATCCCATTAGGTCACAAACCAACTCCATCTGTGTCATTACACTGTGATAGCCAATCAGCGATAGCTACTGCTAAAAATAAGACCTTTAATGGCAAAAGCAGACACATTCGATTGAGACACAATATTGTGAGGCAGCTGCTTAGAGATGGGGTGATCTCAATTGATTTTGTAAGATCAGAGGTGAACCTTGCGGATCCATTTACTAAACCTCTGGGGAGAAAACATGTTATTGAAACATCGAGGGGAATGGGACTTAGGCCAATTTGAAAATTAACAACGATGGCTACCCAACCTTTGTGATTGATGATCCCATGAATAAGGTTCAATGGGAAGAACAAGTCGTATGTTAGTTTTGGTAGCACTAAATATTATGTCCTTTCCTATGGTGTGAGAAAGTGTTATACTGCATTTTGGTGAGGCTGTGCAAAGGCACTTAAAGATTACATATTCCTAAGGGATCGTGTATAAGTGCAGATACACTTAAATGAAATCACCTCTACGAATGTGGAGTGGGGCCGCTCCTATGAGATTCTGGCAAAATCTCTAAAGCATTCGTTATGAAACAGGCACGCGCAAGGCCGTTGTAACGCGCAAAAACGTCGTTAATAGCAAAAATGTGGGGGTTTAATCTGACTCTTAATACCTCTAGTATACAACAAGAGTTGTTGGTTCATAGAAGCAGGCTTCACTGACATCTCTGTGTACTATGTGTTATTGGTCTAGGTCTAGTTCATAGTCGGAACGACACTAGATACAATGATTATATTCATGTGTGAAACTCAGTAAAAGAGGTGATTCTTTATTTGACACATGTGGGGGATTGTTGTGAAAAAAAATAATATATTTATGTGTGTCTAATAAAGTACCATATTATCTAGAACAAAGGAGCCCAAAAATATGTGAATTAATTTATAATAATGAATGGAGATTATTATAAATTAATTAACAAATATTATAAACTAATAAAATCTGAAATCAGACAATTAAATATGCATTAATATACCAACATTACTATATGATAAAATGACGTCAACCATTATTTGGGTTAACGTTAAAATATATATATTTATATCTAATAATGGTACCTTTAATTACATTAAAGATGATGTTGGCACATTGATGCATGGAGAGATTTTGGTTTGAAAAAATATATATATGGCATAAACGTGTGGCTTACATCATATGACCGTTTTGGTGTTAATATATATATATTTAATAGGCTGATTTTTCCAATTAATTCATACATTAAAGGATCCGGTTTTCCTCCTTTAATATTTTTAAAGCATTTTATTTGATGAGGCAATGGACACTTTGTTTCAAGTATGAATTCTACTAAGCTTATACATATATATATATATATATATAAGGAGAAGAAACAAAAGAAAAGGGTTGGTGAGAGCTAAGTGTACGCATATATATATAAGGCTGAAAAAGAGTGTATGGTATTTTTGTGACATTTTTGGGTTCCCACATATATTGTGTGTTCTAGTGTGAGCTTCAAAATTCTTTTGTTATTCTGCTGCCTTGGTTGTGTGACAATCGAGAAGGGTTCGTTTAATCCTGTGAGAGTGCCGCTTCCTAATTCTCTGAGGGGTTACGGAATATCTCTTTAAGACAGTGTCCTTGCGACGCGACTCGATCCGAAGCCATTAAAATACTAAGAATCCCCAACATTTTATAGTTAGGTTACTTCACTTGAAGTGCCTAAATCATCATTGGACCAATAAATCCATGGATGCATTGCTTGGCTTCCTCAATGAAATTCTTCCCGATGGGGCGGTTATACCGAATTCTTACTATGATGCCAAAAAGGTTATGAAAGACTTGGGTTTAGATGCGTGTGAGAATGATTGCATCTTATATTTTGAAGAGTATGCCAATGCACTTCTTGTCCTGTGTGTAAAGAGCTCGATGGAAGTCAAGCAAGCACGCGGGGAAGAAAATAACAAACAAAGTCTTGCATCATTTTCCAATTAAACCTAGACTACATAGGTTGTACATGGCAAAAGACACAGCTAAAGAGATGCGGTGGCATAAGGAGAAACATGTTGATGGTGGAATTTTAAGACATCCTTGTGATTCCTTGGCTTGGAAATCCTTCGACCAACAATATCCTGATTTTGCTGGTGATCCCAAAAATGTTCGCTTGGGCTTAGCGAGTGATGGCTTCCAGCCTTATGGGAATATGAGTGCTAATCACAGTATTTAGCCTGTTGTTCTTATGCCTTATAATTTGCTGCCTGGGGATTGCATGAAAGACCCATACTTTATGATGACACTTTTAATTCTAGGCCCTAAGTGTTTAGGTAATGACATAGACGTGGTTATTGTGCTGGTGGCTTTATGTTGACTTAACCTTATAATTTAGGCCATATAGTAGTATTAACTAAGAGCTTATTTAGACAGTTGAATCATGATAAAGCTATCAATCATCCTTTTGTTTTGAAATGTAGGAAATAGGAATGGATAAAGGTTGGTTAGAGATTAAGAATGGGGTTGACCCAATATACATTAAAGGAATAGATTGTTTTCTCAAGTGGGCTTTTAGTCAACTGAATGTGAGTACTATGATTCAGTGCCCTTGCAAGAGGTGCATGAATGCAAGTTTCAAGTTGAGATGCAAAGTAAGAGAAGATTTGTTGAAAAGGGGCTTTTGTGAAAGTTTTACAGTGTGAGACTTACATGGAGAAGTTCTAGCAAGATTGAACGATCCAGTTCAAGAAGACAAGGATAGTGATGAAGATGACCATATTATTGAGATGATCCATGATGCATGTGGTTTTCGAAATACAGATGAAATAAAAGCTGGTCCTGAAATCCCCGAGGAGCCTAATATAAATGCAAAGAAGTTCTATGAATTATTACAAGATGCTAAGATAGAACTTTATTCAGGGTCTCAGAAAGTGTCGAAACTGTCGTTCATTGTGAGGTTACTCCACTTAAAGTGCCTCAATCATTGGAGTAATCGATCTATGGATGCCCTGTTAAGTCTCATCAAAGAAGTTCTTCTAGATGGGGCATTGGCTCCAAATTCTTATTATGAAGCCAAGAAGGTTATCTGAGACCTAGGATTAGATTACACTAAAATAGATGCTTGTAAGAATGATTGTGTTTTACAGTGGAGAGAACATGCTGATACGCAATCATGCCCTAAGCGCAAGGAGCCTAGATGGAAGTCATGTACAAAGCAGGGCAAAAAAATACCTCACAAGGTCTTACGACATTTTCCTTTAAAACCAAGGTTGCAAAGGTTGTATATGGCAAGAGTTATAGCTGAGAAGATGAGATGGCATAAGGAGAAGCGTATTGATGACAATGTACTGAAAGTGTTATTCAGTGGCGAAAATAGTCGCCATCGAATATTTTTAATAATGCCATTTAAGACGTTTTTAGTGGTGAATATAGTCGCCATTGAATGTTGTATTTGAAATGGCGACCCTATATGTCGCCACCGAAAGCTTTAGGTGTCGAAGACATAGGTGGCAATTCCAATGTCTTCGTTGGCGACTTTTTCACTTTAGGTGGCGATTTTAGTTGCCATTAAAAGTCAACTTTTTTGTAGTGCTTCTACTTAAAGCTGAAAAAGTACATTCTGCGACAATTAGAAATTACTTAATTTATGAAATAAGCTTGCAAAATAGTACAATTTTTAAAATAAGTGATTATTATAAAAATAAGTGATTCTTTCATAAAAATAAGCATGCACAAACGAGCTATAAATAACTACTTTTTGTTTAGTTTTAAATAAGCTACTTTTCTAACAGATGTTTTGATACTAAATAACTACTCTTTGTTACATGTTGCAAATAGGGTACTTTTGCTCAAACGAGCTATAAATAACTACTTTTTGTTTAGTTTTAAATAAGCTACTTTTCTGACAGATGTTTTGATACTAAATAACTACTCTTTGTTACATGTTGCAAAAAGGGTACTTTTTCTTTTTTGTTACACTAAATAAATACGCTTTGTTAAATGTTGCAAAAAGGCTATTATTCTGTCAAATGTATGAACACTAAATAAGTACTCTTATTACAAGTTGCGAAAGGGCTATATTTTTGTCAAACCTAATATATAATAGAATATATTAGGTTTTTCTCATCTGTTCTAGAATTAGAAGATAAACTCAATTGTTCCTTTTCCTAAACCCTGCAAATAGGCTATTTTTACTTACTTTCTGCTAAAAGTCTCGTCGTTGCTTAGTTTCTTCCACCATTTTTGCTCAGTATGGAACACCAGAGGAAAATGGCAAGGAAATCCCGCAGAGAACAAGTTGTCGAATGTCCAGAAGAGGAAACCCACAGTAAGTTGCTTTTTACTCATATTGATGAGGATTTTTGATAGTTGATACAATGCTAGTTGATTGTCTAATACTTCTTAGCCTTGCCCATTGTCTAATCTCAGGGGAGTGGCTCAATGTTGTAAAATATCATGTCACCTTTCTATCTTTTGAACTATAGTTAGGCCTCTCCCATGTGATGATGTGAACAACTTTTCAAGTATATAGAAATATGGACAGAATAATTAGTAAAGAAAAGAAAAAAATATGGACAGGAGAAAAAAGTCACATTATAATGACAAAATTATTAGTCATGTATCCATGTTATAAGAGGTAATATTGGAAAAAATAACTAATGACCCATTCCATTCCATTCAATTTAGAGGAGAACTAGAAGAAAAGGGCAAGGAAATCCAAAGAAGAACAAGTTGTCGAATGTCCTGAAGAACAAACCCACAGTAAGCTGTTTGTTTACTCAGATTGATGAGGATTTTTGATAGTTGATACAATACTTTTTACTCATGTGGTGAATGATTGTTGAGATTGATGGTGGGCATTCTGTTTATTATATATACTGCTTGATGACAAGCATAGGACCAAAATATGGGTGGGAGTGAGGCTTGATGTAGTTAGGATGATGGCTAATTTGGTTGTTTTCGGTTGTAGAACTTGAGGATTAAGTAAGCTATGATTGTTGATATTGATGGTGGGCATCGTGTTTATTAGTTAGACTGCTTGATGACAAGCATATGACCAAAATAAGGGAGGGAGTGAGGCTTGATGTAGTTAGGATGATGGCTTGTTTGGTTGCTTTCGGTTGTAGAACGTGATGATTAAGCTATGATTGTTGAGATTGATGGTGGGCATTCTGTTTATTAGATAAACTACTTGATGACAAGCATAGAACCAAAATATGGGAGGGAGTAAGGCTTGATGTAGTTAGGATGATGGCTAGTTTAGTTATTTTCGGTTGTAGAACTTAAGGATTAAGTTAGGTGAAATCTTTTTGTTGATGTGTTGAGTGATCAGTATGTTTTTAATGAGATTGGTGTGTAAATAGTAGCGCCTTCTTCAGTAATTCCAGTTATCTGAATCTTGTTGACAGTAGACCTATCATGATGTAAAAGCACACGCATGCATTTTTCCAGTAACTTGACACCTTCTTTAAAGGTCAAATTTGCATTGCATTCATGACGAAGAATAAGCATTGCAGGATGATTCCCAAGCCTAGTTGATACATGGTTGTCTTCGAAATTAATGCCAATCATGTTAACCTTGCCAAGATACTGCTGCCCATTTTTTGTACGAAGTACAAGTGAGTTCCACAATGGGTTGAATTTGTTACGCCTATTATACATCTCTGTGATTCAGCTATAGAACCCATAACCCATAGGAACCTCCCAAGATCTCAATTTCTTTTCTTTGAGACAAAGTTCCGAAGTTATAAGAAGGACCAAGGACACATTTGAAGTATTCCCTCCCATTAACAGTTCTAAGAACTTTAATAGATGTTTGAAATTGATTTTGATCAAGAGCATGGAAGTTCTTGAAAATTTGAGGTATATAAGATTTTTTCTTTCATAAGATCTGTCCTTCTGATTCTATTATGATCATCTACAAAAGTCACAAACCATTTAGCGCCGGTAATGGTTTTGGCATTTGAAGGTCCCTGATGATGGCTAGTTTGGTTGTTTTGATAATTGATACAATGCTATTTGATTGTCTAATACTTAGGCTTGCCCAAGTCAGTAATGGTAGAGGAGTGGCTCAATGTTGTAAAATATCATATCACCTTCCTATCTTTTGAACTACAGTTAGGCCTCTCCCATGTGAACAGCTTTTCAAGTATATAGAAATATGGACAAAATAATTAATAAAGAAAATAAAAATATATGGACAGGAAAATAAAATCAAATTGTGTGTTGAACAATGAAAAAATTATTAGTCATGCATCTATGTTATAAGTGGTAATATTGGAAAAAATAACTAATGAGCCATTCCATTCCATTCATTTTAAAACTCCCATACAACTTTTTTACACAATCCATTCCATTCCATTTCTTCCATAGTTTTTCTTCTTTTTTTTCTTTATTCAGAAACCTTATAACATAAATGTTTTTTCTTTGATTGCAGTTCCGAAAATAAAGAAACTTGCATTTCGTCCCAACGCTATTGAGAAACTTGATGTTGGTAAGGATGTGTGTGATTTCCTAGAACATAGTGGATTTGAGAATGTGCTTGGGCTTTTCGAAGAACACATAACATGCTCTTGGTACTTGATTGATGCTTTGGCATCAATGTATGACCCACAGGCTTATGTTTTTAACTTTGGACAGGTTTCTCTGTACTTTGGTTTAATAGATAGTTTGAATGTTCTTGGTTTACCAATTCATGGTACGTCAATTTTATCAGTAAGACCTAAAGATAAAGATAAATTCAGATCTACAGCCGAAAATTTGTTTCCGAGGGTAAAAGATATTCTTCATCAAAGAGGATTTGATTTGAATAAACTTAAGACAGTTGCCACTGCCAAGAAAGGAGATGATTTCATTTATTCATTGAAGCTTAGGGTTAGAGCAACGGTTCTCTGTATAATGGGCTCTTACATTATACCTTCTCCTTCGTCTAGATTTTTGTCATTAATTTATGGAGAATTTGTTAAAAATATTGAAGACATTAACTATGCGTGGGGAGAAGCTGTCATGGTTGAAATGCACCATGCTTTGGGCCGCTATAAAACGGCCTATAAAAATTCTCCAAAGGAAGCCGGGCATTGCATAAAAGGGTGTCAAGTTACATTAGTGGTAAGTATGGTTCTTAAATTCTTGCATTTGCTATAAGTGTATTGAACTCAAGACGTGTATTATTTTTTCATTTTGTAGGCTTTTGCTTTCCATTACATTAGGCCTTTATGCAGCCTATTCGATGTGGAGGCTCCCGAAGTATTCCCGTCGATTTGTGGATGGGCTAGCATTTTCAACAAAATTTTTTGCAACTCAACAAATATTTTCAACAAAAGAATAAAAGACTGCAACGGGAACTCCGAGGAGACTAAAGTTATAGGAGAGGATTGCATGGAAGGTTGGGCAAGGTGAGGGTTCTTCCATCTCTGCTCCTAGGGTTGTATGCTTATGTGGATTACATGAGTATGTATATTCTCCGCTTGTCTGGTATGTGTTAGCTAGAGGTATAGAATGCTAGAAGAATAAAAGAACTAGAAGATAGGTTGTGGAAAGTAGCTTGGATATGAAGACATAGGAGTAGAGTGTGATTGTTTGCTATGATTGGTGTGTTACAAATCCAACTCATACACTCCGGAAGCATGATGAGAATTTTATTAAATCTTTCCCAAGACGGTGGCAAGAGTCCTTGTACGGAAGGACTAAGCTTTTATTTTGAAAACTCGTCACGATGGTGACTTAGATTATAATCATGCAAAAGGAGTTATTGGTGGGTTTCGGATTTGATTATGCTAGCAATGTGGTACATCGACTAGAACAACGTCAGATGACACTTAAGACCTCAGTTTTATTATCACCATGATGATGGTCATTGCCCTATCCTGGCAATAGGGTCAGAAAGGATTTATATTGCTATGACGATAGCTTGAGGTTCAAAGAGTGCATCTGGACGGGTATATGAGTTATATCCTGTTGAGGATATTTGTCCATATTAACAAAGAGAGGAATTGTTGATCCTTCGGGAAAGATACAAAGAATCCTATTAATATGTGAGACTAAGGTTCAAGCTATTGTCCCACAGTGAGGGGTCAGAATGTGCCACTTGGTGGCTATGGATCAGTTGCTTGATTGATAGAGGTTGATTGTGTTTGATTAACAGAATTGTCACGAGGTGACCAGTACCCAAGTGAATGAGTTAAGTATTGTTTGATTAATAGAATTGTCACGAGGTGACCAGTACCCAAGTGAATGGGTTAAGTATGTTTTGCCACGTGGTGGCCAGTAACCCGAGTGCACGGGTTCGAAGTAGAAAAGCTACGTAGTGGCTAGTAGATACCCCAGAGTGGGGAGATTAAGTAGATGTATGTTATAATATCTGTGTGTATATACAAATTGTCTGTGTTTACATATGATTGCTGATTGTACAGCATAGTAGTTACGTACAGGATTACGCCACCATAACGTCTTGGTTGATTCAAACATGCTGAACGTGAGAAGATCGGTAAGTAGAAGACGGCACTATATTCTACATGTTTACTTGTTGATTGATGATGTGGAATAAACTGCTAGATGCTTATATCTGTTAAATGCATGTGAGTGGTTGGGTGGAATATCTGTTGTTGCGTGATCACCAAGAATGTATGCTAATTAACTATAACCCATTGTTTTTGCATGTGGTTGTGTATGACTCCCATTCCCAGCGCTATGGTACCTACTTTGCACCGGGGATGGAAGAGTTCTCACTGAGTCGCGTGGTTAAGACTCACACCTCATTTTTACTACACAGAGACAGGTTAAGTATAGGTGGAAGAAGTCTCGGTGGAACGAGGGATGAGCAAAACTTTCCAAGACCCACAACTTGTTCATGTGGGTGAATAAATTGTAATTGTAATTTAATTTACTTTATCGTTGTAGCATAAAGTAAAGGGTAGACGTACCCAATTAGATTGTATTACTAAATCTAGAACTGTCAGCTTCACACACCTTAAAGATCAGGATTAGTTATCTTGCGATACAGGGAAAACTTGTCTTCAAAAAATATATATATACATATATCTGTTGCATGTGAATAGGATAGGAAGAATCTTCGGATGTGTAGCCAGTACACAGGTTATAAATATTATGTGTGTTTTTCTATATCTATATCCTGAAGAGGCACTGGCCGTGGATTTGCTTGCCTAGGATAGGCCACTATTTCGGTGTAGCCATGGTATTATACTGCATGTGAATGTATTTTAAATAATAGATATTCTGTCAATTATGTGATAAGGCTTACAGGCATAGGGGTATTCCTTGTGTCTGTGCCGGTCACGGTCCTCTAAACGGGGGTCGTGACATTCATCCTACTTAAGGCTTCCTAATAATTATGAAGGAATAAAATTACCATTTAGAATTTGGACTTCATTGTTCCGCAAGTTTCCATCCTTGAGAAACAAGAAAGTACCTAAAATAATTCTTGATGCTTGATAGCATATTTATAATTATTCTAGGGTGTTTGAGATCTAAAAGAGGAAGTTTAGGACTCTCAACATCACTCTTAAGGCATAATTGGGCAAACCGAGCAGGGACCCGACATGTTAATGCCAAGGTTCGGCCTTAGTAACCTCGGGCCAGCTCTTCACGGGTCTTGTTCAGCTAATATTCCAACAATATAATTTCAATAATATCAATCCAAGCCTATTTATTCAAATCCAAGCTCAATCCTAATTATCACAATTTCCCCAATTTGAAAATAATTATAATTTCAACCCCAAATCCTTCCAAATTCGAATTTGGACAAATCCGAGAATATAACCCGATTCCTACCCCAACTAAGTGTTCAAGAACACTTTCTAGGTCTCAATCTACTCTCGAAACAACTCAATCTAAGGTGAATCGAATAAATCCCTAAAAATGGAGAAATTGAGGGTTTAGAATGGAATTGGGGTTACCGACCTTGATTCGATCGGTGGGAGGTATGGAAGATGTCGGAGTCGAGCTCCAGTGGTCGTGGCCGGCGTCGGACCACTCTCTCTGGCGAGTTTTCCGGTGAACCATGCCCCTCCCATTCTTCTCCGTTCGCACGTTGCTCTACCTCTCCCTCTCTCTATTTTTTCCTTTATTTCTTTCCTTTCTTTTATCCTTTTTACCCCACGGCACCCCCTCCAATTCAATAATAATAAAAAAATAATTATAATAAATATAATTAAAATAAAATAATTAATAATTAAATAATAAATAAATAAATAAATAATATTAAAAATAAATTAATTAATAATTAAATAAATAATAACAAATTTATATTTTTAATTTAATCCCTGTCTCTATTTAATTCAGGTTTCCAATTTCTTAAGTCCTGAATTAAATCCTAGAAATTATTTACTACTTCTTTTGCTTCCCTTTTATTTTATTTTAAACTTCGAAAAAAAAATTTCTCGAGTATTACATTACAATCCTCGAAAAAAATTCTTTTCCGGTTTCTTTTAACTTTCATTTTTTTTCTATATTCTTTTTAAAGTTTTAAATTCCTAGCCCCGAAATAAATCATTCTTTAATCCTCAAAATTTTAAATAAATCATTCTTTAATCCTCAAAATTTTCCGGGGTATTACACAAATGAGCCTACAACCTACCAAGAAGCTATCACAGGACCAGATTCAGCATTATGGCTTGAGGCCATGAGATCTGAGATGGATTCCATGTATGACAACTAAGTTTGGACTTTGGTTGACCCACCTGAAGGTGCAAAACCTATTGGGTGCAAGTGGGTTTTCAAAAAGAAAAGTGACATGTACATACGTATAAAGGGCGATTGGTCGCCAAAGGTTTTAAACAGATTCATGGTATTGACTATGATGAAACCTACTCTCCAGTTGCCATGCTTAAATCCATTCGGATCTTACTTGCATTTTCAGCTTTCTATGATTATGAAATCTGGCAAATCGACGTGAAAACTGCCTTCCTGAATGGAAAGCTTTATGAGGATGTGTACATGACACAACCTGAAGGTTTTGTCACTCCTGAAAATGCTGGAAAGATATGTAAGCTGCAACGATCTATTTATGGAATCTTTGTTTTGATGAAGCAGTAAAAAACTATGGCTTCATTAAAAATGAAGATGAATCTTGTGTTTATAAAAGGGTTAGTGGGAGCACAATTGTTTTCCTTATATTGTATGTGGATGACATACTACTAATCGGAAATGACATCCTTGTACTACAAGCTGGTTAGGGAAACATTTTTCGATGAAAGACTTAGGTGAAGCTGCCTATATATTAGGCATCAAGATCTATAGAGATAGATCAAGAAGATTGCTTGGCTTAAGTCAGAGTACATATATTGACAAGGTGCTAAAAAGGTTTAGCATGCAAGAACCCAAAAGAGGATTCATACCTATGTCACATGGTACATCTCTCTCCAAAACTCAATGTCCGACAACTAGAGAGGAGAAAGAACGCATGGATAAATTCCATATGCATCCGCAATTGGATCTATCATGTATGCCATGATATTTACTCGCCCAGATATCTCATATGCTTTGAGCATTACGAGTAGATACCAATCAAATCCAGGAGAGGCTCACTGGACTGCCGTCAAGAATATCCTTAAGTACTTGAGAAGAACTAAGGATACATTCTTGGTATACGGTGGAGAAGAGGAATTGGTTGCAAGAGGTTACTCCGATGCCAGTTTTCAGACAGACAGAGATGACTTTAGGTCATAATCAGGTTATGTGTTTTGTTTGAATGGAGGTGCTGTAAGCTGAAAAAGTTCAAAGCAAGATACAGTCGCCGATTCCACAACTGAAGCTGAGTATATTGGTCCCTCCAATGCAGCAAAGGAAGCTGTTTGGATTAAGAAGTTCATATTTGAACTTGAGGTTGTCCCTAGCATTGAAAACCCTATTGACCTTTATTGTGATAACAATGGGGCTGTTGCACAGGCTAAGGAACCGAGATCTCACCAGAGGACCAAACATATACTTCGGCGCTTCCATCTCATTCGAGAAATTATTGATCGAGGAGATGTGAAGATATGCAAAATATCCACCAATGATAATATTGCAGATCCCTTGAGTAAGCATCTGGTGCAGCAGAAGCATGATAGTCACACTAGGTCATTTGGTATAAGATACATGAATGATTGGCTCTAGTGCAAGTGGGAAATTGTTGGTGTATGCCCTAGAGGCAAATCATTAGATGATTAAGTTGTATATTTTATTACGTTAATAAAGGCATTTTAGTTATTGTATTTTTTAGATGTATCTGCACATTATATTTAAATATTTTAACTGTCCCTAGAATAATTTATTGTTCTTAAAATATCCCTAGTCAAGTATTATTACAAATAGGGATAATAATAATACGAATAGACTAGCATGTACGTTGACTTATTATTATGATAATAATGGATATGTGATATCAAGTCATTACATGGGTATTTTGTTAAAGAACAAATATACTGGATAGACCTAAAATGAGAATGCTACATGGATCCTTATAGACTGTCATAAGCATTTCTCACAGTGATCATAATGTAAATAATCCTTTGACCTGAAGTGACTATGATTCCTACATGATAAATTATATATTTCGGTACCGTTAAACGTCATCTTTACTAGGGTTATCAATAGACAGTATTTGGATATATCACTTTATCATGTGGAGGAATATGAGTGATGTAGATGAGATTTTGTTCCTCCTTTAAAGGTATGATATCCATGGGCCCCTTGATTGAGAAATGACTAAGAAATGCATGGCCGTGCTCAAACAAATCAATATGTGATATTGATTTATTTGTTATTAATTAGCCTGCTCAGGAATCTAGAAATATGGGTTGGATTATAAAGGAAATGACATCTTCCATGTCCCTAGTTCAATCCGGATATCTAAACAAAAGGGATTGAGTTACATAATTATATTGGTCACAGGATTTGGAATCACAGGCATTCTAATTACTTAAGTAGCAGTGATGCATTGCTAGATGCCGCTCACTGTTTGTGATCTTTAGAAAAGGGTTTCTTTTGATCACTGCTAATGTAATTAGAACCTACAGGGTCGCACAAAAGAGCAGGATGAATTTAGACACACACACACACACACACATATATATGAATTATGGTTAACCTAGTTTGACTAGGATTGAGCCATAATACTCCTTATACTAAGGCTACGATGAATTAGAGAATTTCATCATGAGAAATGAATTGCGGTGAAAATATAGAAGCTGAAAAACAGTTGTTGATGAATAGTATTCATGCCACAGTGAAATACGTATTTTGCTACAGTAAAACAGTATTTTCGTATATTGCTACTATTCATGACGTAAGCGCTTACGTCATCTACAGTAACCGCCACCACATTTGCTACAGTGAAATTGCTATTTGCACAGTGATTTTACTATTTGCATAGTACTTTTCAATTTCTATAAATAGGTGCATCTAGATTCATTTTTTCATATAGAAATTCTAGAGAAAAGTTCTCTAAGTGAAGTTTTCTGAGAGAAAGCTTAAGTGAGTTATTCAAATAGAGATTTGAATAATAGTGTAGCTAGACGTTCTAGCAGAGGTTGAATAAAGAGTTATTCATCCTGTTCGTGTGGATACCGTAGAGGCACAAACACATTTGTTTCGTGCTAGTGATTCTAGATTCCACATATCTGAGAAAGCGTTTCTGCAACAAGAAGGTATTATTTCTATCCTTAGTTTAGTTATGTTTTCACATAAGATCCATGGCTAAAATTTTGTTTTGAAATTTCCATTGGGCCCATACTTGCCACATGGCATCCCCTAAGTGTTATAGGAAGATCATATGGCAGTTGTGTTCCGTAGATTTATCTACAGCATCTACTGATAATGGGATCTTAAACAGTGAATGAGCTGTCCTACCTCCCATTAATATAGTAGCTGCTATACTTGATGAAGCCGTTGCTAATGCAATCATTCCTATTTTCCTTATTGATGAAAGTACTACACGATAAAGAAAGGTTTTCCTTTGTCCTCTTGGACCATCCACACAAAAAAAAGTAGCATTTCTTCCATGCTCTATAGCATCAATGATCAACTTAAATGCATTATTTTGATCATCATTCAAGAGATCTATTAACTGCATATCAGCATCAGACACTGGAATGCTAAGTTCATCTTCTATGCACTTGGGAACATCATTATTCCCTTCAGAGTCATCCATTAAAGCTGGTAAGTCATAATAAACAATATGCTTACCATGTTGTGACAATAATGTATCTAGATCACATAATAACCTATTTACGGATCTATCATTATTTACATTACTTGTAGATGGGTAGTCCTCTATCATGAATCAATGAAATTCATTCCACAACTCCATCAAACCTGTTGGTTGGCAATATAACAAAATTGTGACAAATAATCTTCTCAGAGCCACAGGTGAACAGAATGTTGACGCCTCTTGCAAGCACTGTCTAATGCTGTCATCATTTTCTAATAACCCTCTCCGCATTGCAACTTCTTTAAATGTAGAATATTTAATGCCATTGTATGTTAACAAATCATCAAAATCTCGTGGACCCCTCACATGTAACAAAAGGAAACGAAGGTAGAATTCGTCGCCCTCTGAAGGAGAGACTGTATATATTCGTCCAAATACCTTCTTCCGACTTCTCCTTCTCTTCCATTCAAGTGGATTTTTTTACCCATATATAATGCAGTGGAAACTCTATGTAAAGATAATTTCGTGCCTTATGATTAACACGATTCATTCTGAAATATTCTGTCAATTGGGTCTGTGTATTTCTTTCATCACCAATAATCTCATAAACATTTTGATCTTCATTGAATTGAACCCTTTGCATATTTCGCAAGTGTATTTGTAGTCTTTCAACAACGGGATAAATTCGAGACATTGGAAACTTGTAGATTCTCCATAATGCTTCAGCGGCGCAAACCCAACGTGCATCTATAAATTATTTTACCTCATCAATGTTTGATTCTGGACAAACCATCATATTAACCCAATCCGGTTCCTTGTGGGTGTATTTAGATAAATACTTCACACTTTTTACACTGCTACAAATCTCAACATTTATATGACAATTATACTTCAAAAGTAACCAAGGATTGTAGGGCACCACCCAACTATTGTCAACATATATATTCCTACCACGTCTTAATAGCACAGGCTCCATATCTCTCCTTTTGTAAAGTGGATAACAATCATTTCCTTGAACTGTGTAAGGTACAAAGGGCTTCGGGAAATGTCTCTTACATCCGTTCTTCATGCAAGGAGACCTTGAATTTATATTGCTACATGGACCATGAATCATGTGTTTCAAAAAAGACATATACAATTCAGGTCGATCACTTTGCATAGGTATTTCAACTTTTACAACTTGGTCATAGTCATCTAGAGAGTTAAGCTTGTCATCATCACCTAATATCAAGAGCATATGTGTATGAGGCAAACCTCTCTTTTGAAACTCTATGTCGACATGTGCGTATGCAACCACTTCTCTCAATACTCCTTGGTTAAAAATATCGTCTTTAAACTCCTCAAATTAAATTTGTCATGAAAAACCTTGGAAAGTAAGTCAGGTCAATCTTTAGGTAATTGACCAGGTAATAACAAATCTCGAATTTCATCCCATGAAGGGTTGCATGTCATTGTGAGAAAAAGATCTCGTTTCCCAAAATATCCAACTACACCCATGGCATCATGAAAGCGTTCACTCATATCCCTTGGACAACCAACAATGGAAGACGGAAGGATAATTCTTCGACCGACATGACTTATATATATAGCAAAGTTAATATTATTTAGACTATACATGAGAACTATAGTTTAAATTGGCAACACATAATTTCAGTAAGTTCACTAATATTACCTGAAATATTTATTCCAGTATCGAACGAATCTTGTAAGCCATTATACAACTCACCTCTGATTTTCTTTGAATATTTCGTACCCAACGAAACTTCTGAGTTTTGATTTTCAAAAAGATGTCGACCACATATTGTTGAAGTAGACGACAACCTAAAAGCAATAAATTATCCCTACCATCTCGTATCTACAGAATGTATTTTGTATGTTAGAGATATAACTATCAAATAAATTGTCTCATTTGCTGTGTAGTAAGAGATTAGGCATGGGACAAACTTGCAGCATATAAGAATAGTAATCTATGCAGGTGACTTTCGTTCGTGAGGCATGACCATTTTGTGTATTTACATCCCAACTATATGTTCCACATGGCAATAGAAGAGGATATTGAAGAGGGTCTTAATACCCATCAGTATCAGGAACATTCATTAATTGTCCCAAATTGGATTGCACAATTATATCCCTTCCATTAAGTTGGCCAGCTTCTTCGCGGCCAACAATAATAGCTTCCACCTCAGATGTAGTTGGTATGCTATATCATGGTCGATTTCGTGGTTGTTCACATATAATAAGTCGACAACTTTGAATATTTGGTTGTTGTGCCAACTGTCTAAACTTATGCACAAACGGATCATGTGCATCTAATATTTACTTTAGTCTTTCTATCAAATCCGCCAACAATAATAGCTGCCACCTCACATGCACGTCAATTAAAAAAGCTATTAATTGACGTGCATGTGAAGGTGAATGAAAGAAGGGATAAATCGTGGGGCTTCTAAGACGTTTTCTCATCTCCTTATTTCTCATTTCAAGTTTTACTTAAAATTATATTTTCTTTGATAAATTTTCTCAATTTTAATCAAATACAAAAAGCTAGCATAACACAATTTTTCAAATCATTTACATATAAAAAAAAGTTAACTTTTACAGCTTCAAAAATTTATGACAAATGTTAAGTGTTCATATTAAATCAATATGTAATATTATAGGCCTTACATGAACAAAAGTGTAAATTATTTATTCTTTAATTTTTGAAATTTAATTATATAAAATAATGAAATGAATAATAAATAAATATTGACTTCCTTACTATTTTGGTTTTCCTACTCATTATTCCTATTTACTCTTGCCCATTTCCTCACATCCTTATTTATATTAAAAAGTTTGATTTATTATGAACCATTTTGATTTAAAATTTAAAATTATATTAATTCATTATAATGTACCTTCGTGCATAAATCATTTGTAGAAATGCACAACGAGAACATACGAGGACATGTTTTTTATTTAAAAATAAATTATTATATTCATCTTAAATGTTTATAGCATTGTAAAAAAAAATTGATTTTATTAATCTCATTCATGTTGTACAAAAAGAATAATCCTATTCAATAAAATAAATGATCCAATAAAATTACAAATAAGATAAGTATCTTACACTATTAATAGCCTATAAATGATAATCTAAGTTAATAGCCTTCAACCTATGAATGATAATCTATTAATTACTACTGTAGACACCCCATTTTGTCCGAATCACGTCTAAAAATAAATTAATAATATAATGAATATAAAAAAAGAGGTCAAAAAAATTATTATAAAAAATATTAATAATAAAAAATAATTAAAAAAATTTAAACTAAAAAGAAAAAAAAGAAACAAAAGAAAATAAAAGAAAGAAACAAAAATAAAAATAAAAACAATGATGGGGCACCGTAAAATTTAAAAAATAATATAAAATAAAAATTAAAATAATAAAATAATAGTAAAATGACCATTTTGCCTTTCCCTTCTTCACCTATAAATAGGTGGCCTTCCAGCCTTCATTCACACACTAATTTCCTTCATTTTAGAGAGAGAAACTCTCATTTTAGAGAAAGAAGCTCTCTAGAGGATCGGCTCGGGGCGACTCGACGGCCAAGTTCAATCAAAATTGCACAGCCTTTTTCGCGTTATCTCACAAGAGCTCAGAAAGCAAGAATGGATTCTCATGTAATGGCACAAATACTGCAGAATCGGGAGTGAAAATTACTGAAATGGGACAAAAGCTGGAAGCCCAGGCTACTTAATTTCAGCCTTGGAAAACAAACTGGATCAGATAATCAACTTAATGGCCAAAGGGTCAAGTTCTTCATCTCACGATCATGTCAAAGAGAAGAGTAAGAAGGCTATCATACCAAGGTCGCGAGACGTCTCACGAAGAGGAATGAAAAGTAAACGAAGAAGAAGAGGAAGATGAAGAGGAAGGATTGACCTTGAATTCGACCGCACTCATAGCTGCTCTGAAAGCTAAACATGGGAAAGACCTAATTAAGATGATTTCTGGAGAAGAACCGCCAGCAGATATAAGCAGCAGAGTGATAGAAGAAATAAACAAGGCGATGGAAAAGGTTAATCAGAAGATCGACGCTATGAAGGATAAATTAGGAATAGCGGATGAACCTAATTTATTTACATTTCCAAAGGTGGAGGCGCCACCCAAGTTCAAAATACCAAATTTTGAGAGGTATGATGGTTCCAGTAATCCCGACCATCATTTACGCGGATATTGTGCAACGATGGGAACATACAGCTCAAAGCCGGCATTCATGCTCAGTGCTCACACACTTCCACAATAGTTTGAAAGGGGCCACGTATAAATGGTATATGAGGCAAACTGATGATGTTATGAGTTCATGGGCATCCGTGGTAAAGGCATTTAGGGAAAATTTCAAACATAACATATACAGTGAACTTACTCGCGAAAATATGTTGGCATTCCGGAGAAAATCCAATGAATCCTTTCATGATTATGCCTCGAGATGGAGAGAGGCTTCTTTAGAAGTCCAACTGCCCAAGAATGCCTGGGAAGTGTGCAGATATTTCTTCAAGTCTCTACAAGATTCTGCATATGACGTGCTTTCTTTATTCCCATACCATGACTTTTTGGAGCATATAACGGCTGGAGAAGAGATCGATGCCAAGGCCAAAGATACTTCCACTGGGAGGAAGAACTACTCTCCCAATTATGGAGGGAACAAGAAAAAGGAAGGATGCAAAAAACTTCACAGTGAATGCCGTCGGAGCACAGGGGAATATCCAAGGGAATGCTCAAGGAGACAATTATCGAGGGGGCAACAACAATAGAAGGATGGATAGGGAACTGCCAGATTGGGGATTTATTATATCCGAACTTTATCACTTTCTCAAAGGTGAAGGGCTCATCGCCCCCACTCTTGGGAGGATCTGGGAACCTCCCTACCCAGCTTGGTTTAAACCCGAGCTCTCGTGTTTATATCATCAAGGAACTCAGGGTCACTACATTGGCACATGTGGCCAGTTCAAAAGACAAGTCCTCAAGATACTTGACGTTGGATGGTTGAACTTACGGACGCCCAATATAACGAAAAACCCCATGCCCGAACACGGGGCCAATGCGGTGACCACTAATGACTCCGTAATCAAGAATGTCTGAGACACACTACTCCCTCAATGATCTATACAAAGCATTAATGTTGGTAGGATATGTCCCAGAGGCTTCTGGAAGTTCAGAGAGCTTTTGTTTGTAACATCAAGACGAAGGGCATAGTACTAATAATTGCCTTCAGTGGGGAACATTGGCTCAGCAATTTGTGGATTTGGGCATTCTGACAATACAAAAGAGGTCAAGGAAACACGTCGTCTGCTCAATGACACATGAAGAGAAAACCCTGCCATTTATTATCAACTTGCCCCTGGTGCCGTTTGAAATCTCCTCCTCAAGTAGTCAGGTTCAGTAAGAAAATCGACAATGGCTCCTCCGAAAGTCACCCTCTATATTCCAGGACCAAGCCCCTATACTTTAAATAAAGTTGTCCCATGGACATATGGCCAATGGTGGAGGAAAATGGGAGATTGGTTGATTGGAGAGTGAGCACAATGAGCGCTAATGTTACACAACAACAAGTAATAACACGTATCGGGCGTATCTTTGCCAAAAATTATGCTGCAGAAAAACCTGAGACGTCAAAAGCTAGAGAAGCCGACTTGGAGAAGAAGGAAGACGAATTTCTGGCAATCGTTAAGAGCAGTGAATATGATGTAGTCGAGCAGTTAAGGAAGACGCCCTCAAGGATTTCCATCTTGACTCTTTTGATCAATTCTGAAGCACACAGAAAAGCTCTTTTAAGAACTCTAAGCATAGCCCAAGTACCTATTGAAGTTACACCTGAAAAGTTGGCCAATCTAATAGATTTGGCAAAACACAAGTCGAACCTCTCATTTTCTGATGACGAGATCTGTCCGGGTACAAAAGCCCTTAACATAACGGTCAAATGTTATAGTTACTCCATAGGTAAAGTGCTCATTGATGGAGGATCGGCCCTCAACGTCCTACCCATGACTACCTTCCAACAATTACCAGTGGAGTCGCCAATTGTAACGACCGCCTTTTGCCGTGACGAAGTCGCCACCAAGTTTCTCTTATCCTACACTCACTAAGTCCATTTGACTTACCCCTTATTTTTTTCATTGTTTTAGAACAACAGGTTATGAAAGAAGTGCAATGAGAATGCACTCTTCGGCTTTTGGGAAAGTCTTATGTTAGAAGTATTCTTGGACTCTATGACGTCGCAGCTTAATGGGTGGTTTGACATGGTATTCTGTGTTCTATTTAATTCTTTGTGGCTTATATAGTATTGTGATGACGTGTGTAGTTTTACAATGTATATTGTGTATGATTGTTTGGGTTATGATGTTGTATTAATTAGGCTTGCTAGACCTAGCCGAGTGTATACAGGTCTACGCGCCGGTCAAGGACCAGTAATTTCGGGTCGTGACAGTTAATCTTTTTGCAACTTGTAACGAAATGTACTTATTTAATTTTGAAAACAAGATGCTTTTATTAAAAAATTTGGTCTGAGATTTTGTTGTAATTTCTTATTAAACAATTGAAAAGAGAAGTTTTACTTCTGACATAACATTTAATGAGGGATGGCGAGTTGTTTAAGTTAGCTAGTACTCTATTGTATAGGAGATCTTTAAATATTTTAGGGCAAATTACACTTTAATTTATAATCTTTAAAGTGTGTGTGTGCAGGGGAAAGAGAAGTTGGAGAAACACTTGGAGGGTATGAACTTTCCATGTGAATGGGAGGAGGTTTTGCCTTTATGCTTTAGCCCTCCTAGTGATGGGACTAACAATCCTGTGCAAAGGACTACGTATATGTTATTTTCAGATTAAATATATACGTAGTGTATACATTATCTCTCTCTCTCTCTCTGTGATAGTAATTCTTCTGTTTGGTTGTACTTTCTAGTTATGGCTTCACTTTCTTTTCTACATCTCAGTCTGTGAGTCTATGTGTTTCTTACTGTGTTGGTAGTGTAGAGTTTAGGCCTTTATAAGGTTTTTATGTTTGGTTTGAAATATTGTACAGTACGTACCATGTGTCTATGAAAAGGGTGGGTGGAGCTTGGCCACCTGGTCCTACCCTAGGTCACTCTACCCTAGTTAAGGGATCGGTAGTGTGTAATACTATGATACTTATCATCATATAGACAATAAAACTTGTAATTTCTCATGAACTTGGAGTCAAACAAGTGAAAAGAGTCACAAAACTTGATGGAACTATAAAATTCTGGATGGTACTGTTCATTTGGTAATTTGGCCAAATTTAAAAATTCATAATTTATTCTAGGAATCTCAAAAAATTCTGAAATTTTTATGACATATATATGAATATGATATCTAATTGGGCACAAAATTTGAGCTCAAAACTCTCACGTTTGGCCCCTCAAAATCGGGTTTGACAGAAGCAGTCTGATGTGGCATGACAGCATACCTGAATTCTGAAAAAGCTTACCGAAAGCATACCAAATGAATTCCACATGGCATGAAAATTTTCATATCAGACATTTAGGGTCTTAGGTATCCCCATAAAAGTTTTTAGCCATTAACTCCTTCATCTGATACCTAAACCTCTATGTAAAAGTACAAAAAACCAGAAAATTTTTCTGTATAATATCCTCAACTTCAGGTTTGCAAAAAGGGTACCAAGACCCAAAAATAATGAAATTTGGCAAGCAATGTAGGAGTATATAGGATTGGTGTAAATTTGTGTACATAGGCTGAGGTACATTGTATCATTTCCTTATTTCTGTTAGTAGTTAGTTGATTAATTAGTTTTGGAGGGTTTTTACCTTTTAGACCTTAACCGTAAATATATATATATATATATATATATATATATATATATATATATATATATATATTCTGCCCCTAGTGGATGAATAAAGTTAATCACATTTCATATACTTCTTCTTCTTCATACTTGGCTTTACTCTGCTTTGCGTAACTCTGAAGGTTTCACATGGTATCAGAGGCATAGCGATTTTGTTCTTTCTTGCATAGTGAGCGCAGTTTTTCAGTTATTCCGTCTTCACTTCTTGTTCGTTTTATCTTGATCTTCGTTTCTTGCTTCATTTTCATGGCGGAAACTCCTAATACCTCTTCTAATCAAGTGAAAGATGGTTTTGTTGTTATTACGCCTGGATCTATTGGATCTGGTGACTCTAGTAGTGGATTTTATCGCCGAGATCCACTTTACTTGCACCCTACGGATCACACTGGCTTGCAGCTAGTGTCTATCTTGCTCACACCGAGCAATTACATGATTTGGAGCCGTTTCATGAAGATTGCTCTCAAATCCAAAAATAAATTAGGCTTTATGGATGGTACTTGTCCAAAGCCTACTGATGAGAGTTCTGACCGGTTCTTTCAATGGAGCTTTGCTGATTCAACAGTTACTGCCTGGATCGTTAATTCGATGTCCAAGGATCTGGCGGAGGTGTACGTCTTCACCACTTCAGCTCGGAGGTTATGGAAAACACTGGAGGACAAGTATGGTAAAGCTGCTAAACCTCAAGTTTTTCATATTAAAAAGAAGTTAGCTGCTATGAAACAAAATGGTGATTCCTTAGCTATTTATTCTACTAAACTCGAGAAATACTGGGAAGAATTGAATTCTTTAGAACCTAAAATACGATGTTCTACTGACCATAGTAGTTGCTATCATTCTAATAAGCAGCATGATGATAGAGATTCATCGAATCAAGTTATGCAATTCTTGATGGGACTTGATGATTGCTATGACACGGTTGTAAACAACATACTTATGCTAGAGCCAACACCATCATATAATAAGGTGTATGCTATTGTAGCCACTGTAGAAAGTAAAAAAGAAGTCCTGGCAGAAGCAGTGTCTAGCACTGAAGCCAGTGCTTTAGCTGTCAAAGTTTTTGAACAACCTAAATACAATTCTGTTAATAGAAATAGTTCTTATGGCAATAAGAAGGACGTTAAGAAAGGTGACAGGTTTTGCACTGTTTGTAATAAGCCTGGTCATATGGAAGACACGTGTTTTAAAAAACATGGGATTCCAGAGTGGTATACAGAGTACAAAGCTCAGAAGAATAAGAAGACCCAGTCATTCTCCAGCAATGTTAACACTGTCGACAGTGTTTCTCAGAGCAATAATGGTGTTGACATGTCCTTGTTTTCTGATATGATTCAGAAAGAATTACAGAAACTCATGAAAAGCAAGTCGAGTAATGAAGAGAAGACAGTGAATACATCCTGCTTTGCTGATTTTGCAGGTAATGCTCATGACTCTTATTCTGATGTGGTATTTCAAAATGGCAATTAGATTATTGATAGTGGAGCTTCTAGCCACATTTCTGGTGATTTAACTTTGTTTTCATCTTTAAGGGATGTAAACAATAGCAATACTGTTTTGCCTCCTGATGGTACTGTGAAAAAGGTAAAGCATATAGGAGAAGTACGAATTAATGCTAAGATTCTGCTTAAGGAGGTTCTCTATGTCCCAGATTTTCGTTACAACTTGATTTTTGTTCATCGATTAGCAGAAAATGGACAGATGAAGTTCATGTTTGATGGTTCTACATGTGTTATGTAGGACCTTTTGAATAAGGAGGTGTTGGCAGTAGGAATCGTAAGGAAGCATCTATACATTCTCAATAAGGAGCAAATGAATTTGCTGGCTCTTTGTAATAACGATAGTGTTGAACACAATGTTTGTTCATTGAATTGTAATACTGATAATAAGAGTGTTGCTTGGCATGAGAGGCTAGGACATCCTAGTGATACTGTTTTGTTTAAAGCTGGTTTTAACAGTAAACAATATACTCATGATGTATGTGATGTATGTCATGTGGCTAAGCAAACTAGACTTTCTTTTGGTCATAGCACCATTAGTACTTCTTGTTTTGAATTGATACATGTAGATGTTTGGGGTCCTTATGGTGTTGTTTCATTATCGGGTGCTAAATATTTCCTTACGATTGTTGATGACTTCTCACGGGCTGTTTGGACTTTTTTGATGAAGAGTAAAAGTCAAGCTGTTAAATTGCTTGAGAATTTTCTTTCTTATGTTCAGACTCAATTTACTAAGGCAGTGAAGGTTGTTCGTTCCGATAATGGAGATGAGTTCTTGAGTCATGAGTGTCAAGTGATGTTTAATACGAAAGGGATCATACATCAGAAAACTTGCACCTACACACCTCAACAGAATGGGGTTGTGGAACGCAAGCATCGTCATTTAGCACAAGTTGCTCGTGCATTGTTGCATCATGCGAGTCTTCCTCAACGTTTTTGGGGTGAAGCAATCTTGACAGCCACTTACTTGATCAATAGACTTCCTTCTGTAATTCTAAATTGGAAGTGTCCGTATGAAATCTTGATGACCAAGGCACCAAATTACACTTCTCTACGGGTTTTTGGTTGTTTATGTTTTGTTACTAACCTAGATCCGGGTAAAAGGAAGTTTGATGCTCAGGCCAGGAAGTGTGTCTTCCTTGGGTATGAACCTAATTGCAAAGGCTACAAAGTGTTTGAGTTGGAGAGTGGTAAGATGCTGGTTTCTAGGGATGTTCATTTTTATGAATCTTCTTTTCCTTTTAAGGACAAAAAGCAGGATTCTTGTTCTAAGTCTTCTATTTTCCCCGATCATGGTTTTGATCAAGATGATTCTACTGCTGTCGTCCCTTCTCCACCAGTTGCTAATGATACTGTTGATTCTGGTGGTGATATTATGGTAGAATCTCAGATTGTTTCTGACTCTAACCTTCCTATTCTTCCTCAAGCTAAACCAAGACGGCCTACAAGGGTTAGTAGGAAGCCTACTTGGCTTCAGAATTACGTTACCTGCAGCATGGGCAGAGTTGATGAGTACACTCCTCAGGCTTATCCTTTCATTCAACCTAAATCTTGTTCTCCGGATTACTTGCACTTTCTTAGTGCTGTTACTCAAATCCGAGAACCTAAGAATTATGCAGAGGCCAGTGATAATGCAGAGTGGCAGAAAGCTATGAATAATGAGATTGTGGCTTTGGAGAAAAATCAAACATGGGACTTGGTGGAGTTGCCTCCAGGGAAGAAGGCCATTGGTTGGAAATGGGTGTATAAGGTGAAGTTAAATCCCGATGGTAATGTGGAGAGATATAAAGCTCGGTTAGTTGCTAAGGGTTTTAATCAAGTAGAAGGAGAGGATTATGTGGATAGTTATTCCCTTGTTGCTAAGAGTGTGACAGTGAGAATTATTCTATCTATAGCTGCTACAAGGGGGTGGCATCTGCATCAATTTGATGTCAATAATGCCTTTCTTCATAGCTTTATTGATGAAGATGTGTACATGCGGATGTTGGATATTATTATATATTAATTAAATATTAAGTCTATTAGCCGTTGGTTTGTGTCTTAATGATATTTACTACCATTACTTGCAATAGTTAATTAGACTTAATGGTGGCATTAAAACTAATTAAAACTATTTTAATAATAATGTAACCGTACAGTGTGACATATATATATATATATATATGTATGTGTGTGTGTGTGTGTGTGTGTGTGTGTGTGTGTGTGTGTGTGTTGGTTATAGAAAAACCACTAAGAGGTGAAGAACATGAGCATGAGGCGTGCAGAGAGTTTTGTTCCAAATATTATAATATATCATGTGTGTGTAATATTTGGGTAGAGAAAGGTGTGGGAGACAGAGTCCTGTTTACCTCCTACGTGCAGAGGTGGTAGACATATAGGCGAGTACTGGACTGTTGTATCCTGGAGGTAACGCGTCTGAGTACCCCTGCACCAGGTGATATAGCAAAATTAACCCGTGGGAGGCGTGAATTACCTTAAAGATAACGAGATACCCGTGCCTCAGTCCGGTACCACGCGTATTATATTTTCTCTAACAATTTACATTTTCCTATTTTTGGTATTTATTCTTATTTTCAGGTTGCTGCCCCAACAAGTTTAAGGTAATTCATGGCTAATCCCATAATGCAGCAAATGAAAAATAAGAATAGTGAGAAATTAAATTTGAGTTCTATTTCATAAAATAACTCAAAAAATATATTCATACGTTTTTGGTATATTTTGATTAAATTTTTGTGAGCATGTGAATATTAATATATTTATATTTTATTTGGTGATGACTCACAAAGTTTAAAATTTAGTTTTGGAATGGACTATGATATACCAAAGTATATTTCATATACTTATGAAAGTATTGAATATCTACTCAGAACAAATATAAAATTTATTTTATGTGAATTCTCTGAGATATTCAATAAATTGAGAATTAAGAATATGATGACTAAAATATTCAATGTACATGACAAGCCACGTTGAACTATTTGTCGAACTATTTAAGATAGTTTGCTATATGCTTTGTCTGTACAATTGGTGTGAATATATGCGTGTTATTAGAATGAATGAAAGCATTGTGTGATACAAATATTTTATTGAGAAAATGGTTGATATCTTAAATATCACTAATATGCAATCAAATTACTTAATTAATTTTATGATAATATTTCATATTTTTTATGAATATTACTCATAAAATTTTGTGAGCTTTTAAGATCTGTGATATGTGACTTTCAATCAAATTGTTGCTCACATGAGAAATTTTGAAAAGATATTTTTTATTCTTTTCTGGAGGTATCTAACACTCACTGTTATAATTATTCATTTAAGAATAAATTTTTTATTGACAGTGGGGGGCACATTTTAATATATAGTTTTATTTATGAATATTATGAAAAAATGTGTTTGAGTTACCACCTCTATGCCTTTTTGTAAATATATAATTTTGGGTTAATTATTGTATTTGTGTTGAACCCAAATTTTATATTGATTTGAAGGCCAAATAATGATCATAAAATGTTTTAATTTTATGACAAGGGTTTTGGCATGTAATTTGGTGGTCATATATTTTGACATTATTTAAATGTCATGTAAAAAGCTATTTTAAGCTTATATGTGATGAAGCATGAAAAATGCTAAAGGTGTTTTTATAGAATGTTATATTCTATATTTTGTGAGATTTTCAATATCTCATTTGGACTTTTAAAGTCATATATGACAAATGAATTTGTCATGAATTTTGAAAAATTTCCAAATAGATTTGGTGAAATATTTTGAGAAAATATTTTCAAACAATAAGAATTCATTTGATTGTGAATAAGTGTGCACACATATATACTTGTGAAAAATCATTGTGGATTTTGTGATATTTTCACAAAAATAAATTTCAAAATTCATATGTGATATTTTATAAGTGCCACAAGAATATTATATTTTGGGTGAACAAAGATTTGTGTTATTCTTGTGAGAGGCACAAAACCCATCAATAGTGGGGGTATTTATTTTGTGAATATCAAAAATAAGTTCACCTTAATTTTGACGGTATATTTTTATTGTGAGAAATTGCTATGCAATTTATAATGGGAATTGCATAATTCATTTTTAGAACTAAGTTTATTGTGAATATGTGACCCAAATGAAATTGTGAAATTAAGCATATATTTATTTGTGGTCAATTTATTAAATTGATGATACCATCTCAAATTAGAGATGATGATGTGCTTAATTTAATTTAATAAGCACTTGGTGCTAATTAAATATTTTTATTGTACAAAGAGGTACAATAATAATTAATTTGTGATCACATTATTGAGTTTGAAAATTTCCATAAAGTAATAATGTTTAATTTTATTGGCTAGTATTATTATTTGGTGGAAGAATATATTAAAAATATATTTTATGAATTTTGGGATACCTACCAATAATAATTATCAGAATTTTTGGAGCCAATAAATTGTGATCACTTATTGTGATGAATACCGGCATTACTAGATTCTTTGAATTGTGTGTTTTTCTGAAACTATAGCTATAGTCAAAGAATCTGGTGTATATACATCGAGGGGGATGAATCTATAAGCCCGTATGGATTAAAAGCAACCTATGAGGATACCCTACCTTGTGATTAGAGATCCTAAGAACTTGGTTCAAAGGGACAAACAAATCATAGAGTGGTTGTTGAAATGCACATTTAAAAGAGTTTCGACTCTTAATTTATCCCTATGATGTAAGTGCATTTTCCTGCAATGATATGTGAGGTTGAGTTTTCTAAAAACTCTTAATGAAGTCTGTAGCTCTATAAGAGTGGGGTATCTTAATTGCAGGAATACCCTTGACAGAATTCACCTATTTGAATGTGACGGAGTGGGGCCCTCCTATGAGAATATAAAAGGGCATATATTCTTGAAACACATTCAAGAAACAGGGTGCGCACACGGCCGCATAATGTGCGGGCTAGGGCTCATAAATTGCACTTGGATTATTATGTGCAAGGTATATATCTTGTTTCCCTTAAGCAGTTATGGTTCAAGGCGAATACCACCATGGCTCTGGATCAAGATATATATTTTTGCTAAATATAGATTCAAGGCAATTTAGCTATCTATATTATGCATAATAGTCTGTCTCTACACAAATGTAAAAAAAAAATCTAAATGTGTGTATTAATTTATAATAATAAGTGGGGGATTGTTGAATATTATTATAAATTAATTAAATAAATTAATATTATTAATTAAATATTAAGTCTATTAGCCGTTGGTTTGTGTCTTAATGATATTTACTACCATTACTTGCAATAGTTAATTAGACTTAATGGTGGCATTAAAACTAATTAAAACTATTTTAATAATAATGTAACCGTACAGGGTGACACACACACACACATATATATATATATATATATATGTGTGTGTGTGTGTGTGTGTGTGTGTGTGTGTGTGTTGGTTATAGAAAAACCACTAAGAGGTGAAGAACATGAGCATGAGGCGTGCAGAGAGTTTTGTTCCAAATATTATAATATATCATGTGTGTGTAATATTTGGGTAGAGAAATGTGTGGGAGACAAAGTCCTGTTTACCTCCTACGTGCAGAGGTGGTAGACATACAGGCGAGTACTGGGCTGTTGTATCCTGGAGGTAAAGCGTCTGAGTACCCCTGCACCGGGTGATATAGCAAAACCAACCCGTGGGAGGCGTGAATTACCTTAAAGATAACGAGATACCCGTGCCTCAGTCCGGTACCACGCGTATTATATTTTCTCTAACAATTTACATTTTCCTATTTTTGGTATTTATTCTTATTTTCAGGTTGCTGTCCCAACAGCGGATTCCTCCAGGTTATGATAAAGGTATCAAGGGACAAGTTTGCAAGCTCAAACGAAGTTTGTATGGTTTGAAGCAAGCATCTAGGCAATGGAATACTGAGTTGACAACCAAGTTAATTGCTTTTGGCTTTCAACAATCTTCTCATGATCATTGTTTGTTTGTCAAAGGTGTTGGGGATTCTTTCATTGCTCTACTTATATATGTTTATGATATACTTGTTACTAGTGCTTCCTTGCAGCTTATCAATTCTGTGAAGACTTTGTTGCATGATGAGTTTACTATCAAGGATCTTGGTGAAGCTAAATATTTTCTTGGATTGGAGATAGCTCGTTCTTCCAAAGGAATGCACATTAATCAGAGGAAATATGCTTTGGATCTCATCACTGATGCTGGGTTAAGTGGTGCGAAGCCGGTTTCCACTCCTATGGTCAAAACTCATTGTTTTGATATTACTAAGAGTGTGAAATTACAAGATCCTGATAAATTTCGCAGACTTATTGGAAGGCTTCTTTATCTCGGGTTTACCAGGCCAGACATTATGTTTGCCACACAGCAACTAAGTCAGTTTGTGAGTGAACCTTTTGAATGTCATTGGCAAGCTGCTCTTTATGTTTTAAGATACTTGAAGGCTGAGCCTGCTCGAGGTTTGTTTTTCCCTTTTAAAGGGAGCTCTGATTTTAAGTTGGAAGCATATTGTGATGCGGATTGGGCTGCTTGCAAGGACACTAGGCAGTCTATTACTGGGTATTGTGTGTTTTTGGGGGATTGTTTGATTTCTTGGAAGGCTAAGAAACAAGTTACTGTTTCTCGTAGTTCGGCAGAAGCTGAATATAGAAGTCTCTCTTCCACGGTTTGTGAGCTAAGATGGGTTTCTTACATTTTAAGGGACTTGAAGATTCCAGTTGATGGCCCTATTCCTATGTGGTGCGATAGTCAAGCTGCCTTGCATATTATGGCCAACCCGGTATTTCATGAACGCACAAAGCATCTTGACATAGACTGTCATCTAGTTCGTGAGCAATATAAGCAAGGTTTTCTTCATCCTCAGTATGTTTCACCTGATGCTCAACTTGCTGTCTTTTTACCAAACCATTGCCTGCTCCTCGGTTTACTATGCTCGTGTCCAAGTTGGGCCTTATCAGTCTTCCTTGACTCATAAGTCTCCAACTTGAGGGGGGGCTGTAGGAGTATATAGGATTGGTGTAAATTTGTGTACATAGGCTGAGGTACATTGTATCATTTCCTTATTTTTGTTAGTAGTTAGTTGATTAATTAGTTTTAGAGGGTTTTTACCTTTTAGACCTTAACCGTAAATATATATATATATATATATATATATATATATATATATATATATATATATTTACGGTTATATATATATATATATATATTCTGCCCCTAATGGATGAATAAAGTTAATCACATTTCATATACTTCTTCTTCTTCATACTTGGCTTTACTCTGCTTTGCGTAACTCTGAAGGTTTCACAAGCAAAACCTTCATGTATCCAAATTTCATAATTTTTGGAGATCATTTAAGATACTTTTGACATTTTTCTTTATCCCTCACAATTAAACCCAAAATTTCATCTTTTGGGTGTCACACATGCCAAAATTTGAAGTTGGCCTATTTCAACCGTATTGATACTTTGTAAAGCCATACAATACTAATTAAAACTTGTCCAACTACCTAATTTGGCATTTTTGACATAGTTGGATAAACTTTTGCTAACGTCTTCGGAATACTACTATTCTTGTCCAAGCACTTGCATATCTTGCTTGATACACCATATTCATCTCATTTTACACCATTAACACATTTCATATAGGTCACATAATGTCATTCCATACTTGTTTTATCATAATTATCAAAATCATACCTCAATTTCCTCCAAAGTAACCATTTCCTTTACTTTTTCTAATGAGTTGGTTACCAAAGGAACTTAATATCATTTCTATTCATATATCTAACCATCATAGTTGGTGATAAGGTTCCTAAGTGTAAGACGACTGGTCCCTTCCTTACCAGGACCGGTCGTCCATATTGGATGTGCCTCGGTCGGATTGACCCCCGACCTAGGTCGGTCCACTACGTCGCTATCAACTCAAGACATCCACTACCCACGATTCCCGGTAACTGAATAACTAACCAGCACAAAGCGCGTGTCTTGGAAATGACCCAAATACCCTCCTTAGAACCCTATATATATATATCCATGTCCTCTTCAGGTATGACCCAATCTGAATCTTTATTGTGCTATTGCTCTAAGATCCCTTGTACCGACTTAAGCATCGGAGTCTCATCGCGGGAGCCTCCTCCCGTCTTGAGTTTCCCCCTTGCAGGTACTGGAGCTTGGAGATAAGCTAGAGGATTCATCAACTGGCATTGGTGTAATTTACATAAAGCTTATGTATAAGTCATCTACATCTACATCTTGCTCAAAAAGTATATATTAGTTACATCAAAATAAGCAAAACCTCTTTCTACTCATATCATTTTTCTAAACGAAACAACCAAGAGACTATGGAGCCAGCTCTTTTCGCTTCCCCTTACTTGCTTCACCTGAAAAGTTTTGTGAAAGTTTTTTGTTGAGACATAAAGTCCCAGTAGTTCACTCCACTTTCCAAACACACTAGGGCATGCATGGGAAAAATAAAGCATACAAGAGCATCTCACACATAGTTCATGTTTCATGCTAGGATCATCATGCACATATTTGAGTTAAGGCCAAAACTCATCAAATACATACTTAGGGTAGGACTTAGCTCATCCCAACCCTTCATAACATCATACATGTCATGTGACTTAGGTTAGGACTTAACTCATCCAAACCCTTCATAGCATCATAAATTTGACCTGACTTAGGGAAGGACTTAGCTCATCCAAACCCCTTATACACATATTCATATGATAAAGCATCTCATAAGCATATAAAATATCAAGTATGCATATACACACTACAAACACACATAGCATATAAGGAATGGAAATGAGGTACCTTGCACTCAAGCTTCTCTTTCTCTTAGCTTTTCTTGGCAATGGCAAGGTTTTCTTCCAACTTTATCTCTAGGCTTGCTCACTTGACAAGAGCAAGTCCCTCTTCTTCCCTTTGCTATTGCACCTTTAAATGACCTTGAACGAATTTGTCCTCCAAAATCAGAGTTTGGGGCTGAAATTTAGATGAAAAGAAAGCTCTTGAGGAGTAGAGCAACTTTGCTAACCATGAGGAGGTGAAAAAGTAAAGATTTCTTTTCTTACTCTTTCTGGCCATCCTTTATCTTCTTCTCCAAAACTCCAATCAACTTCTTCTCCTTGTTTTTTAGCTCTTCTCTTTCTCTTAGCTTTTCTTGGCAATGGCAAGGTTTTCTTCCAACTTTATCTCTAGGCTTGCTCACTTGACAAGAGCAAGTCCCTCTTCTTCCCTTTGCTATTGCACCTTTAAATGACCTTGCACGAATTTGTCCTCCAAAATCAGAGTTTGGGGCTGAAATTTAGATGAAAAGAAAGCTCTTGAGGAGTAGAGCAACTTTGCTAACTATGAGGAGGTGAAAAAGTAAAGATTTCTTTTCTTACTCTTTCTGGCCATCCTTTCTCTTCTTCTCCAAAACTCCAATCAACTTCTTCTCCTTGTTTTTCAGCTCCAAAGTGGCGTGCAATATGCTGGATGGAGAAGAAGGAGGAAGCTTTATGAATTATTAAGTCATAAAGTACCCTAAAATGACCATTTTTCCCTTAAAAAAGACCAATTTGCCCCTTGCTTTATGTTTCCTGCCTTATAGAACCATATGTTTCTAATTAAATACTTTTATAAGTCAATTTGAGTGTGAGGAAGCTCCTTGTGACCTCCAAATTACTTAAATCTGCTCAGAATAATTTTTATCGAGTAAAAATTACAATTTTACCCTTATTTCTACCTTTTATAAAAATAATTGTAGAACCCTTTTTAAAACATTTCAAGACCATAATTGGGTTCCTTGAGGTCTATATCATCATGAAATGACCTCATTTTGCTTTACTTTGCCTTATCTTAATTACTTCCTCACCGGGTCCTTTTTGCTGTCTTTTGACTCACTTTTTTCTAAAATTATTTCTGAATTTTTGGCTTATGACTAATCTCTATAGGTTTGCTCTATAATTATTTTACCCCAGTTTTTCTTGATTTATCATTTTCTTTTATTATAGGATTCGAGTCATGACATGGTGGGGTCCACCCTTCAAATATATGTGTGTGTGCGTGTGTGTGTGTGTAAGTATTAATCGTCCAGTTTGCTGCTTCTGATGTTTTATATTTAGGATATTACAGATCTCGAGGCAGATCCAGTGGTCGAAAGATAGTGAGATTTGGCTCACCATAGCTCCAAATTATTTCCTTTTTATTTTTATTTACAAGTTATCCTGATAATAAGTTAATGTATAAAATAATAGTATTGTTTAACAACAGAACACTTCGTAATACAATTAGGTTTAACTAGAGATTAACCTCGAATGGGTGTCGTTCAAGCTAGAACGAGAGTGAAGTCATGTCTAAACATTCTTAAGATGGAAAATGGAACTTAAATCTCAAATTAGGGTAAGAGAAATATGTAAGTTGAGTCGTTGTACAAGAAAGTTCAAACGGAACATTTTGTGATACAATTGGGTTTAATAAGAGATATAACCTCAAATGGGTATTATTCAAGCTAGAATGAAAGTGAAATCATGTCTAAACATTATTGAGATGGAAAATGGAACTTACATCTCAAATTAAGGCAAGAGCAACAAGTAAGTTGAGTTGTTGCACAAGAAAGTTCAAATGGAACATTTCGTGATACAATTGGGCTTAACAAGAGATTTAACCTCGAATGGGTGTCGTTCAAGCTAGAATAAGAGTCAAGTCTTATCTAAACATTATTGAGATGGAACTTACATATCAAATTAGGGTAAGAGTAACAAGTTGTGTTGTTGTACAAGGAAGTTCAAACGGAACATTTTATGATACAATTGGGTTTAACAAGAGATTTAACCTTGAATGGGTGTCGTTCAAGCTAGAATGAGAGTGAAGTCAGTGTTATTTTAAATTTAAAAATAAAAAAATTGACACAGATCTCAAGACTGATTCAACAATTTAAAACTGAAGTTTTAAAGCTAATGACATCTCTAAATCATTCCCTATGTTTAATTCTCTCTATTTCACTTTTCAAGCTATCAAACCCCCCGTTATTTTTTATTTATTTTGAAAATTCAAATTCCTTTTCTTAAAAAAATAAAAAAAAAATCTATAACACGGTTAATTGATTAAAAAATATTTTAAATAAAAACAAATTATATAAATTCAAAGAGGTTAAAAAATTTCCAAACCCTGGCTTAAATGTTGAGTGCTTAAATGGAAGTTGAAGTTGATAGTGTAGGGTGAGGCAAGAAGATTACGGTGATAGTGACACTTGTGGGTTCTATCAAATCGAATCAAGGTGTCATCTCGAATCCATATCCTCTATAATTCATTCTCTATCATTTCCTCTATCTTTCCTTCACATCCGGCCGTCCTTTTCATCTAACCATTGTGCACCTGACACGTCGCTCCTGAATGGCCAAAATGTATTGTTTTGCATTAGTTAAACGGTACATTTTGGCCCTCTTTTTTTTCTTCTTTTTCTTTTGAGTTGCAAAACTATCAAACTTGTGCTCTATTTTGGCACTTGGTATTCTGCAGCTATGTATCTTCTGAGTTTTTTCCCTCCATTTCCACATTTTTTCACGTTATGGTCTCTCTGCTAAATGAGTGAAGGCTTCATTGTTCAACTATCCAGTACATTTACAGTCCTATTCAGAACCACAAGTGAGTTTTTCGTTCCTGTATCTAATTTTTGTTTTAACGATACTGCAATGATCATTTGAACGTGATGATTATTAGTCACTAGTCGTATATATATATATATATTTAAAATCTTGAGGGAAATTATTACCCCTTTTTTTGTTCGGTTGAAACTAAGGTACTAGACATTGGCTTTGCTTAAACCATTTCGATAGATATGTTAGAATGTTGATTCATAATCTTGCTACCTTGGCCTGATTTTGGCTTAATACATATCAGTAGGAAAAATGTTTTCTGGTATTGGCAAGAGTCTCTTTTTTTTTCTTGTTGAGGATAAGGTTAGGGCCAGTGAAGATGCATTTTACCTGGAAGAAATATAATGCACTCATAATCCCTGAGTCGTAGACAAATAGACAATAATAGTTGAGATTTCAATGTGACACTCACAATAATATACACATCCTATTTGAGCTTTTTTTCTCACCAGTTAGCAGTGAGAGAAAAGTGATTGTCTATGTGTGCATATGGTATGTAATAAACTAATCATTGTTTATTAGGTAATCTGTAGGCAAGATCTTCATTTGAACACTGATAGTTTTGCAGCTTCAGTCATCATATATAGTCCGTGAGTATATGCTACTTTAGATAAATGTATTAGAGAAGTGGACATATTTGGAGAATGAATATTTTGTATATTGATAATTAATCATTTTCATTGAGTACAAAATTTCACTTTGTATTTTGAGAATGAATCATTTACATTGAATACAATATTTTATATTTTGTACTTTATATTGAGTACAAGATTTCAAGTACAAAAATTCATTACAATGAATCCTAATACAACTTCCTTTTATCAACTTTCTACATGCTTCCATTTCTCCATGTCCCTTTTTAGTTCTTCACATGACAATCCTTGTCCAACAGCAAAAATTGCAGCAAACCTAGAAAAACAATCATCTTTCTTTGTAGTTCTTGTAAAAATTAGGACATGTAAAAATTAATCAGGACCATTTTGCAAAGTTTGTAAAAATTAGTCTAACATGTGTTGTTTTTCATTCTGCAAAGTTTGTAAAAATTAATCTAACGTGTGCTGTGTCTAACCATTCATCAGGACCACTCTGCAACTACCTGAGTTTCAACCCAACAAAAAAAGGAGTAATAATTTCCCTCAAGATTTTAAATATATATATATATATATATATATATATATATATATATATATATATATACGACTAGTGACTAATAATCATCTAGTTCAAATGATAATTGGAGTATCGTTAAAACGAAAATTAGATACAGGAACGAAAAACTCACTTGCGGTTCTGAATAGGACTGTAAATGTACTGGTTTAGTTGAACAACGAAGCCTTCACTCATTCAGCAGAGAGACCATAACGTGGAAAAATGTGGAAATGGAGGGAAAAAAACTCAGAAGATACATAGCTACAGAACGTCTACCAAGTGCGAAAACAGAGCACAAGTTCGATAGTTTTGCAACTCAAAAAGAAAAAAAAAAGAGAGGGCCAAAACGCACCGTTTAACTAATGCAAAACAATGCATTTTGGCCTTTCAGGAGCGACGTGTCAGGTGCACAATGGTTAGATGAAAAGGAAGACCGGATGTGAAGGAAAGATAGAAGGAATGATAGAGAATGAATTGTAGAGGATCCGGATTTGTGTCATCTCTTCTCTATTAACACACTACTCCATGATAAACAATCACCCTCACACTGTCACCCATCAGATATATTCATCATGAACGGATCCGATAACTTTCAACGATAAAGATTTTAACTTACAGGGAAAGACTATTTTGAACATACTTTCTTACCACCCTTGATTCGTTTTAAGATTTATGTCATCTTAATTTTTTTTTAAAAATAAATTAACAAAAATCTCTAAATTGAAAAAGTAAATCCAATGGTTGGATTATTTGGAGGCATTATACTTGAACACACTGCCTCCTTGTAATCTTTTTTGTCACTTGTAAATTTTAAATATGTAATATAACAAAAAAAACATAATTGTCTTCTCTTAACCCTTTTAATTAATTAGTGAACAAATTTTTGAGCTAATTAAAATGCATCCTTTGAGGGTTTGAATTACTTAAAACTCCCTTGCTATCAAACTAGGGATTTGGATCTTTAAAGTTATTTTTAAAAAAATCTTGAAATTATCTCTACCTGTATAACATATTTTTCTTATAAGAAATATTTTTTTTATTTTGTTTTTATCTATTCTTTAATTTTTGAACCAATTAAAAGCTAACAATATTGAATCAACTTCAAAAACTTTAAAAATTCATACATTCGAATCAAATAAAATTATTCCATAACGCATAAAATTTTCTATGCTTCAAACATCTCTCATACAAGCATTATTAAAAGTTATACATACATTCTAAAAAATTATTCCAAAACGAATAAAATTTTCTAAAAAATTGAAGAAAAAAATTATTTTTTTTCATAGAAATGGGAATTGATTAAATAAGCCAAATAGGTTCAGATACAACAGAGGCCGAAAAGACCAAAGACCAACACCAAAAGCAGAACAACTAGGCGCAGCAGAGCACCAACATCAGAACAAAGCAAAACAACCAATAGGAAAAGAAAAAACGGGCAGAAGGCAATTTCTGCCATTACAAAATAGAAGATTCCCTAACATGATAGACACCAACATAATCAGCAAGAAAGCAACTACTCAAAAACCCAGGTAAAGAGTCATAGATCTTCCAGGGACCTGCTAAAAGATTGGCATGCTTGGCCAAAGTATCCGCACACATATTTCCTTCCCTAAACGTGTGGCGGATCTGAACGTCCGAAAAGTCCCGCAAGATTGACCTGCAATAATGAATAAGAGCTCCCAAAGCATGAGAAATACAAGTATTCTGATCAGATAGCATATTAACAGTAGACATAGAGTCACTTTCAACCACCAGCCTCTCACAAGCTAAGTCTTTGGCAAGTTTAATACCCAATGCCAAAGCCCACATCTCAGCTTTTAGGCTATTTCCAAAACCCAAATGCTTTGAAAACCCGCTAACCCAGTTACCAAATTGATCCCTAATAATACCAGCAGCAGCCATATCGCCTGGATTGCCCAAGCAAGAGCCATCAGTATTCAGTTTAAACCAACCATCAGTAGGAGCCACCCATTTAACCCAGGACTTATGTCTTTCAGATTTATGGAAGATATTTTTTGCTAGATGAGAAAATTCAGCAGCTTTCACAAAAGTTGTCCTCCCACTCGCAGCGGGGAGAGAATTAAGACCTTGGAAGATAACCTTATTACGGTTCAGCCATAGTTCCCACAAACCGAAAACAAAAATAGTATTCCTACTGATATGTTGACAAAAATCAAAAGCATCAGAGGCAAAGGAAGACATCCAGGCACCACAAGAAGTCAAGCCATTAACAACATTGAAATTCATATTGCCCCACATTCTTCGGGCATAGGGGCAATCCCTCAAAGGAAGATATTACTTCTTGTACTTGAGAGAGCTTTTGACTAGGACACAGATTTGAGAGAGACGACAGATTGAGAGATCACTGAGACTCGAGAGAGTGAGTTCTGAGAGGGAGAAGAAGTTAAGAGAGACGAAAGATTAAGATGATGTTTTTGAAGGAGAGGTTGATGGCGTTCACGCTGGAGTTATTCTGGTGGCGGCGGCAGGTGATGACGACGATCTAGTAAAAAAAAAGAAATAATATAGTCAGTTTTGATTAGGGTTGAGGGGAATGGTAGTACAAATCTATATATATATATATATATATATATATATATATATATAAAGGAATCCCCCTAGACCATTTGCTTGACAAATAGGATTGAAGACACATTTCCTCATTTGACACATCATCAACTCAACTTTTAATCTCATGCATTTAGTCCACATGTCAAGCCATCTTACAAATGCTAAATTTCTATTGGTCCACATAATATATAATAATCCAAATTTGATTTTGTGTCTTCCATGTAGACCCATTGCAATCAATTCATTTTAATTCAATGTAATTAATAAAAAAATATTAATGTATATTCATAGTATTAATTATTATTGTTTTTTTTTGGCCTGATTATTATTGTTATAAATAAGGAATTGATCATAAATTGTAATAATTAACACAATTAATTTATTAACTGTAATTTTTGAACACTAATAAGAAATTGATCATAAAAGTAAAAATATTAATGTATATTCATAGTATTAATTATTATTCTTACAAATAAGGAATTGATCATAAATTGTAGTAACACAATTAATTTATTGACTTTAATTTTTGAACACTAAATAAATAACGAGAAAATTTTAGATTCGTAGTTAATTTTGACTCATAATTTCTATTCTAATTTACTATTGTTAATTAACTGTGAATTCTACCTATCATTTATTTGAATCATAGGACTATTTGTATTATAAAAAAACAAAAACAAAAAAGAATCATAGGACTATTTGTTATTTTTTAGACGTATTGATCAATATGAATTCCTATCTCAAATCAATTAATTGTTACCAACAAATAATGGAATATCAATTACAATAATTAACACATTAAAAATTTCCCTCATATATTTACAGTTAGTAATTAATAATTAAAATTTTGAAATCAAATCGTTATGCATGTGAACAAAAATTTCCCCACATATATCATAAATGTTATTATTAATTAATTTTTTATTCAAAAAAAAATAAAAGATACAAATAGGATTGAAGACACTTTTGCTCATCTGGCACATCATCAACTCAACTTTTAATCTCATGCATTTAGTCCACATGTCAAGCCATATTACAAATGTTAAATTTTTATTGGTCCACATAATTTATAATAATCCAACTTGGCTTTTCTGTCCATGTAGACTTATTTGAATTGATTCTTTTTAATTGAATGCAATTATTTCTTTTTAATTCAATGCAATTATCATTTAATGTTACTTAATACTTAATGCAGGTAATAATGACGATTTATCATAAGAAATACACCTATATCCGTTTTATATTCAGTAGTCCACATGTACTCTTGCCAACCACTCTGCAAATTTCGAATTGGGTGGAGAATAATGGTGATTAAGTGTCCATATCAAAGAGCTGACTAATTGTAGAATTAATAGCTCCTTGATTCATGGCCAAAATGATTTACCTGCTTTAATTCCATGATTTCAATTCAAATTTACCCATCCATGACCAAAAGGGTGTATAAAAATATGTCTTCCATCCGTGCTGAGTACAAATATTATCAATATCAGCTTGCTCAAGAGGAGAAAGTTCTTTCACAGTCAAGGGAATCAAATATATCTACAAATGGTTAGTATTCAAACATGTCTTCTTTCTCTTAAACGTGTTCTTTCCTGTTACATGTTTTCTCTTAGGCTAAATTACATGGACTCTTTGCACTTTTAATTATATGCAGGTAGGTGGTAGTACAAGCACTTCATCTTCCAGATCAACAATTGGCTCTCAGAGAACATCTCAGCAGCATTCGACTTTCAAATTGATGTTTACAGAGCTTTGAGGTATCTAGATTTTGCTGGACACAAGAGTACAGAATAACTGGTGATGTTATGGTGGGTTAATATTAATATTATCTATAATATATCATGATTTTATATTTTCATCGATTAAATTTCTTAATTAGATGTATATAAATATTTTAATTTTTTTAGGATTTTGTTGCAATGGGTGACAGCAGGAAGAGAGATTGTTCACTCTAGAATGCCAGCAGAAGAAGCTAGGAATCCATACTGGAACCATCTATGGATCAATTTACCTTCTTTAATTAAAAAGTATCATCATTATTTTATTATTACTTTGATCATCATCATCATTATATATATTATGATTATATCTATGTATATGCAGGTTGGAACCAAGGTACAGAGAAGTTAAGAGGAAGGAGATAACAATCTATATATCTAAATATATGAAACAAAGGAAAATACTCAGCTCCATCTCTTGCCATCTTGGATTAAGAAAATGTTTTCTCATTTAACACCTTATTAACTTAACTTATAATATGAGGCAATCAGTCCACATGTCGTACAAGAGTCCACGTGACATTTAACCTAAAAGTCACTCAATCTTAACCCTTCTAACATGTCATTAACATCTACCATATGTTTTGATTAGTGAATATTCTCATTGATTTGTATTCAGAATAGCACCAACATTTTGAATCTCATTTTAATGAGAAAAAAACTATATTGCTTTAATCAAGGTGCACGAGACTTACTTTGTATTCATTTTGATCACATCCGTCTCTTTGCAATGCAAACTAGACATAGTTAGATTTGGTACATATAATGGAAATATATTGAAAAGTCAAATAAAAAATGTAACATCCTATTAAGTTTTTTTTTCCTATTTCAAACAATGATAAATACTAAATTCATTCATATTAAGAATAAAGTGATACATCACCTTCAACCAAATTAATAACATCATCAGGAATGTCATTCACAACAAAGTATATATATAATCATTTTTTAGTGGATTTTTTGTTTTTATTATTGATTCCATCATTTGAAAGTATAAATATTTTTTATATGAATACTTCCAAATTTAATTAAGACGAAAATTCGCTTCTAAGAGCATTACAAATCAATGGAGTATAATCTTTAAGTCAAATTAGAGTGCCCGAGTTATCTCTTTGAAATTCAACTTGATCATGAACTAAAATATGGGCAGCCTTATTAACTTCCCTTCTAATTAATTTGAAAGAAATAGAATTAAAACTAGAGTTCAAATCTAAGATGTCCTCTATTACATAAATATCAAAACTCAAAAGACTTCCTATTCAATAAATTAAAAACCTTTCCTGAATCTCCTTCTACCAAGAAGGCCAGGATGCATAATTCTTTAGCAAAAATCAACCCTTCGTATACTGCTCCTGCTTCAATCAAATCCACACTTGATTCCATGTGAAGTAGCTTAGTCATCGCTGCAAGACATTTTCCTCTATAGTCTCTTATCACGCACCCAATTCTACTATGCCTGCCTTGAAAGTATATAACTATATATATAAACATTTTTTTTGTCTTTAAATTGAAAGAGTTATGGCAAAATCTGGTTGAGAAAAAAAATAAAGGAAAAACATTGTTCAGTTTAAGATTTAAGTCGGATATTGATTTTGACATTTAAAAGTACCAAGTATTAAGGATCATGATATAATCTTAATGAAATTAATTAAAGTGATCTTTTCAACAAGTAGAATATTCTGAAATCATTGGATTTGATAATGATTTAATTAGTATTTTAAACTGATTGTGTCAAATTAAAGGGTATAATACATATTTTGTATTTTTTTTCTTTTTTCTTTTTTTTTTTTAAAAAGTTGATAGAAATGAAAAAGTGAGAAGAAAGTAGAAGTGGAATTAGTGAGAAAGAAGTAAAATGATATTATTTTTTTAAAAAAAAAGTGTGTTTGGTGTATACAAAAATAAATTTAAGATAAAATTAAAAATGATAATTTTGTCCATTATCCAATACATAAAAAGTAAAAATAACTTGCTTAAACTTTTAGTAATATGGACAAAATGCTCATTTTCATTTTTTGTTAGGATTAAACTTAGGTAAAGTTCCTTATATCTTTGCTACAAGGTTCCTCAATACAAAGGTGACACGTAGCAAAAAGTTTAAGCATGACCAATTATGATAGAGAGAGAATATAAAAGACTATCTTTTGCATGACCAATCATAAAAGAGAGAGAGTGTAAATAAAACATATAATTAGATGACACTTATAGCAAAGATATAAGCAACCTTACCTAAGTTTTTTCCTTTTTGTTAAGGACAAAATTGACATTGTGTAAATACTTCCCTATCCAATACACAACTTCCCTCTCCTTCTACAAGTAATTAATCTTCTTCCTAGATAGGAACCAAACTTCTCAGGCGACCAATTTTTCCTGCAACCAAACATTCTCAAAATAAAGAATCAAACTTCCCTGCAACCAAAAATATTAAGACAAATAACAAAACTTATCACCTACTAATTCCTTCACTCCGAACGAGCACTTATAGATTCCATAAAACATTATGAGCCAACGATCACATTTGATCCTCTTGGGTTTATTTTTCGAGAGAGCTCCACAGTGCCAATAAGTTAATTTTTATTATATATTTTAAATCAATAAAATTTAAAATCCAAACATATATCCAATATATAAACTATATATATATATATATACATGATCACATTTAGAGGTATTAAAGTGAGCTTGGTCCTACGGATCGGCTCGATAAAATATATAGGGACTAGCTAGAGAATTTCTGACTTTAACTAAAAATGAGCTAGCATAACTCAGCCCTAAAAATATTAGGTTCAAATTGGAGCAGAGTCGAGCTAACCGTTTTTTTAAACTATTTATATATTGAATTAATCTTATGATATTCACTTTAGTTGAAATTTTATTATGTATTTTGGATTTTTATTTAATTTATCGCAGTATTTTATCAATATATCTTATTATTTTAAATTTTAAATGAAATATTATATTATAAACTATTTTATAATTATTTAATAATTAAAAAATATTAATTTTGAAATAAATAAAAAAGGCTAGCCTAACCATAATAAATTAGGGTCAAAATGAATCAAGACCGGGACTAAATTAGCATGTTTTGTCATATAAACATTTATCATAATACTTATTATATAATCCATATTTATAATTTTATTTAATAAAGTTAGAATTTTATAAAAAAAATGTTATATAATTATCTGTAAACATAACCCGTGCAGAGCACGAGTAACACTCTAGTATGTTTAATTTCAACGCCAAGCATCACTGGGAGATGTGTCTCAGCTGCCGGCTTGAAAAGGCCCTTGGACATTTATGTCGAGGTGAAAATCTATCATTGCTATGAAAAGGTGAATCTCCTCATTAATTGAAGATGAGGCATTGAATTGTTTGATTGCAAAATATTGTCAATTTTTATGTACTTTCAAGTTTCAACTTTCTGCATGCATTTTGAGTTTCAAAGATGGATCCCTTAGCTGACTCACAAATGAATACATATATTTCCTTACATCAAGGTTTAAAATAGAGGGAAAAAGATATAAAGAGAAAACCCTTGTAAGAAATGTAATACGTACAACTTATTATTTTATCCTAAATCCTAAACCCTAAATAAATTTTTTTTAGAACCAAATCAATAATTTAATTTTATAGAAGCATATAAATTGTATTTTTCTTATTTATATATTGATTAATGATGTTAATTTGATTTCAAAATTTTAAATTAAATAAACTATATAAAAATTTACTAATTATATGTACAAGTAAATAATATATATAACATGTTGATGTAGGAATATTTAAAATTCAGTTGGAGTATGGACGACTGTCAAGTGTAGAGGGGAATGGTAGTTAGCTAGGAATAAGACTGTAGTCTAGTCACATCACGTATTGGCTAATGGTGCAGAATCAATCCAAATCGAACCAATCGATTCAATTCAAATCAAATTAATTAATCAAAACCAACTATATAATCGGATTGATTTGTTTATTTTCTTGACAACCGATTTGGTTTGATTTGGTTCGGTTGATGAATGAGGTCCAAATCCAATCCCATTCGAACCGAACCAACCGATTATAATTTTTTTAAAATATTAAAAATATTTTATGATGTTGTTTTTATGGTTTTATGATGTTGTTTTGTAATTTTATGTTTGTAATGTTGAAATATTGTACTAATAATTTTAATTTATTGGTTTTTATGGTTAGAAATAGTTATTTTTATTTTTTATGGTTTAAATTGAAGAGGAAAAAATAATAAATTTTTTTAATGTTTTGTCCAAAAATCGATCAAACTGAACCGAACATAATCGGTTCAATTCGGTTCGGTTGGTGTCCAAAGAGCGGATTGGATGATTTTTTTAATCATCCGATTGGATTAGTTCGATTGTCTAAATCGTTCAAAATCGTTCAAATCGAATCAATCCACAAGTTTGCTCACCCCTAGTTGGTATTTCCTTCAATTTTAAAAATATGCATTTTTTAAAATAAAATAATTTTAAAAAAATAAGAGACTTTATACTGATTGAGATCTATTATAAATAAATTAGATGCTAATATTTTTTTTTAATTTCTCTCTTATTTTTTTAAAAATTGATTTTTTAAATTTAGAGGTCGTTCAGACCCATTTGCAAACCTTCTTGCAACAATACCCTAAAAAAAGTGTGGTGCCTGAGCCTGAGCCTTTTACTTATAAAATTTTGTTCCTATTATTTGAAGTTACCCGCGTTTATTATGGTATAAATTATTTTATCCTATGAATGAAGTTGGACTTATATACACTTAAATTCTTAGAGGATGGAAGCCTAATATAAATATCTTCTTTCTTTCTTTTTTTCAGATTTGTGTTGAAAAACCTCTGCATTATATTAATAAGACTTCTACTACAGTTGTTAGTGTTAATATGGAAGTGGTATTAGAAAAATCAGTGTAAGTTTTGATAGTGTATTCACTATCCTTAAGGAAATTAAGCCCTCACTATTTGTATGCTGCTGGGTTTGTATTGCAGATTTCCTCTAGGATTTACAAAGCCTGATATTATAGCCAGCAAAACTATAATACCTTCTGAACACAATTTTAGAAGGATGAGTTGAAGATTTGAGAGGTTTTTTTATGTATATTTTTTGTGAGAAGAAGTGCTACTTATATAGAACACATTGAACAAGGAAAACTTGGTTCATATTCTTTCATGCTCAAAATATTGAACATTCATGCACCTTTAAGAGCACTCATGTGCTTTAAGAACATTCATGTCCTTTTAAGGACATTCATTTTCCTTTAATTTTATCAATAAACTATTGTAACCTTTTGTACATGAATAGTCATGCTTTAACAAGGTACAAGCACTCTTCACAACCCTTCAACTCACCCAAATGTGGGACCTTTAATTACTAATTATACTAACAATCCCCCACTTAGTTAGTAATTTATTTAGTTCAAGAATTTATGCATATAGAAGGTATCTTTCGATTTAAACCTACTACTTGTATAAATACATCAAGCTTTGCCAGAATTGATAGTTAGAATTATTCTATTAAACTTCAATTTAGTAAATGACAAAACGGATGTAAAAATACACATAAGTCCTCAAATTAAATACAATTGTGTTCAATGTAAAAACTTAGCACTATATATGGCCTTGTGCTTCTTCCTGTTTCATAAACACTTAAAAAGTTTTATTCCCAAACTTTGACTGAAGCGGCACCACTTCATGTGTTTAGATAGGTGAAGTTTTAACCAAGTCCATTGTTTGGACTAACCTTAGTTCTTATTCCGAACTCTGTTACTTCATTAAGAGTATTATAATACTCACCCTCTGATTCATAAGTACTTTCAAAACTCAAGTACTTGATAACCATCACTAACTTAACTTGTTGTTACCTCTTGAACTTTTAGAATTGCATAGCAATAAGAAAAGTAAGGTTCCCATTATGAGTGATATTTTTTTTTAAATATTCTTCAAACCCATAACTTTACTAGTACTATTAATTAAATCTCTCGAGAGTCCTTTAGTTAATGGGTCTGCAAGATTGTCTTTAGACCTTACATAGACAACTGTGATGATCCCATCTGAAAGCAGTTGCCTTATGTATTCATGTCTTAAAGCAATGTGTCTAGATTTTCCATTATAAATCTTACTCAGTGCTCTAGACATTGTTGCCTGACTATCACAGTGCAAAAGGACAGCTGGCATAGGTTGTGGCCACAACTCAATATCTAATAACAAATTTCTCAGCCATTCTGCCTCTTTTCCTGCTGCTGCTAAAGCCAGAAACTCAGATTCCATTGTAGAATGAGTGATACACGTCTGTTTTTTAGAAGCCCATGAAACAACTCCTCCACCCAAGGTAAAAATCCAACCAGACGTTGATTTATTATCACTCACACTAGTTATCCAACTAGCATCACAGTATCCTTCTAAAACTGAAGGAAACTTATTATAACTTAATGCATAGGACTTTGTTCTTTTGAGATAACCAAAAACTCGTCCTATTGCTTTCCAATGATCACTACTAGGATTATGTGTATATCTGGAAAGTTTCCCAACAGCAAAAGCAATATCAGGCTAGTGCAATGCATTGCATACATTAAGCAACCAATTGCACTAGCATAGTTTAATTGACTAACAGATCTACCCAAGTTTTCAACCAATTTGTCAGATACATCATATGGAGTATTATATTCTTTAATACCCAAATGATTAAACTTGGATAGCATCTTGTCAATATAATGAGATTGGCTCAAAGCAAATCCTCCATTATATTTTTTAACTTTAATGCCTAAGATAGTATCAACTTCTCCCAAATCTTTCATTTTAAATTGAGAAGATAGATACTTCTTAGTATCTTTAATGCCTTGCATGTTGGTTCCTATGATTAACATGTCATCAACATATAGACATACTATCACACCATAATCCTTTGTGAACTTAGAGTAAACGCACCTATCTGCTCCATTATACTTGAAGCCATTTGATAATATTACTTTATCAAATTTTTCATGCCACTGTTTTGGTGCTTGCTTTAATCCATACAAGGATTTAATCAATTTACACACTTTCTTTTCATTTCCAGGAAGTACAAACCCTTCAAGTTGTTCCATATATACTTCCTCATCCAGATCACCATTTAAGAATGCTGTTTTCACATCCATTTGATGGATGTATAAGTCATAAATTGATGCTAATGCAAACAACATTCTTATAGAAGTGATCCTAGCTACAGGAGCATATGTATCAAAATAATCTACTCCTTCCTTTTGTTTGAACCCCTTAGCAACTAGTCTAGCTTTGAAGGTTTGTAGAGATCCATTAGTATTATATTTTCTTTTAAATACCCATCTACATCCAATGGGTTTTGAATTGTGGGGTATATCAGTTAATTCCCATGTACCATTGGACAGAAGAGAATCCATTTCATCATTCACTGCCTCTTTCCAGAAAGCAGAATCTCTTGAAGTCATTGCTTCACTAAAAGTTTTAGGATCATCTCCCACATTTAAAACCATAGGAATTTTATTAAGTACCTCATCTCTACTACCTTCAACTAGAAAAACTAACGCTTGAGAAGATATAAAATCAGAACCCAAATTCTTTTCTTTCCTAGCTCTTTGACTTCTCCTTGGTTCATTAGGAGATTCAATTAATTTTCTTTTATTTGATGAACTAGGAACAAGAGTTTCTACATTTTCTCCTTCAATCACTGTTTGCATTGAACCATCAAGACTTTGTGAAGAATTATGTGAATCACCAATAAATTTTGTTTCAAGAAATTCAACATCTTTTGACTCTATAATAACACTTGACTCAAAGTCTAATAAACAATATGCCTTTGAATTTTCAGCATATCCAACAAAGATGCTTTTAATTCCCCTAGGACCTAATTTTGTCCTTTTAGGATCTGGTACTCTGTAATATGCCAAGCACCCCCATACCTTCAGGAAATTTAAGTTGGGTGTTCGTCCTTTCCATAATTCATATGGTGAAACCTTAAATTTCTTTGAAAGTATTCTGTTATGTACAAAACAGGCAGTTAACAAAGCTTCCCCCCCATAGATTCATTGGCAATCCAGCATGCACAAGCATAGCATTTACCATATCAACCAGTGTTCTATTCTTTCTTTCTGCAAGACCATTTTGTTGTGGGGTATATGGTGCACTTGCTTGGTGAATCAAACCATTTTCTTCACAAAATATAGAAAATTCATTTGAAAAATATTCTCATCCTCTATCACTACGCAGAATTTTAATTTTCTTTTCCAATTGATTTTCTACAACTGCTTTATAATTCTTAAACATTTCTAATGCTTGATCTTTTCTTTTTATTAAGTAAACATATGTGAATCTAGAATGATCATCTATAAAAGTTATAAAGTACCTATTTCCTCCTCTGGTTAAATGACCATTTAATTCACAAATATCAGAATGCACAAGATCAAGCAAATTTGTTGATCTTTCATTTTTTGGAAAAAGTTTCTTAGTCATCTTAGCTTGAATGCATATTTCACATTTTTCAGAAACTTTATCTAAATCAGGGAGCAATTTATGTTTAGACATAAATTTAATTGAATTATAATTCACATGTGATAATCTAGCATGCCACAAGGTAGAAGATGACAAAATCATATAAGCAGAATTCTTCACTTTATTATTAACACACATTTTGAACATCCCATCACAAGAGTAACCTTGTCCAACAAAAACACCTTTTTTAGAGAAAAAGACCTTTTCTGCCTCTAATACAGCTTTAACACCCTTTTGCATAAAAGATTGGCAGAAATTAAATTCTTTCTAACATCAGGAACATGAAATACATTTGTTAGAATCATCTTTTTACCAGAAGTTAATTCTAAATCCACTGTTCCCTTTCCAAGGACCTTGGCAGGATTATGATTCCCCATCAGCACATTTTCTTCATTGGTTGTTATTTCATATTGCTTGAAATAACTTCTATTATTACAAATGTGCACAGTTGCTCCAGAATCATACCACCAATCATTAGATTTTACAGCAGTTGCCATATTGCATTCAGTTACCATGCTTATGTTTAAATCAGTAACCATTGCAATAATTTCTGAAAGAGAGGCTTCTTTTTCAATAACATTTGCTGCCTTTTTCAGGCCAGCACTCTCTTCCACCATCTTTATTTTCTTGTAAAATCTGCAATCTTTTTTGAAATGGCCCTTTTTGCCACAGAAGAAACAACTCTTGTTGTTCTTATTGTTAGAAGAACTTTCTCTTGAAAAATCATTGAATTTTCTCTTGTTTCCAGCCTTATTATTGTTTCCAGGCTTTCCAGAATTACTTTTAGACTCAACTAGATTTACTTTAGACTTAGTTTCTAAAGCATATTTGTTTTCACGAATTCTGGTTTCTTGTTCAATTCGAATATGCTTTAGTAACTGATCTATTGTAAAATCTTCAGAAGTATGTAATAATTTTTTCCTGTAATCATTCCAAGTTGGTGGTAATTTAGAAATAACAGCAGCCACTTGGAGAGATTCAGAAACATCAATTTTCAAATCCTTGAGTCTAGATACCAAAACAAGTAATTCATCAACTTGTTCCATGATAGATTTAGAATCTACCATTTGAAATTCAAAGAATTTCATACTCAAAAATCTGTCAATGCCTTGTTTTTCAGACGTATATTTGTTTTCCAAAGCATTCCAGATTTCTTGTGGGGATTTAATTGAACGAAATAAATCATATAAACGATCAGAAAGAGAGTTTAAGATAAAACCTCTACAACGTATTTCATCTTCCTCACGTTTCTTTCTATTTGCTATGATTCCTTCCGTGTCCTTGTCAGACGGTGGTGGAATTTCAGGCAAATTAGACTTCAGTATATATGCAATACCCAATTCTGTGAGTAGAAACAACAACTTGTCCTTCCATCTTGTGAAATTTGTTCCATCAAAGCGGTCGAGTTTGAAAACGTCTGGATTGAATAACTTGTTTACTCCAGTAGTCTCCATCTCGACTTAATTTCCTTAAGATTGTTAGAAAAATCAGTGTAAGCTTTGATAGTGTATTCACTGTCCTTAAGGAAATTAAGCCCCCACTATTTGTATGCTGCTGGGTTTGTATGGCAGATTTCCTCCAGGATTTACAAAGCCTGATATTATAGCCAGCAAAACTATAATACCTTCTGAACACAATTTTAGAAGGATGAGTTGAAGATTTGAAAGGTTTTTTGATGTATATTTTTTGTGAGAAGAAGTGCTACTTATATAGAACACATTGAACAAGGAAAGCTGGTTCATATTCTTTCATGCTCAAAATATTGAACATTCATGCACCTTTAAGAGCACTCATGTGCTTTAAGAACATTCATGTCCTTTTAAAGACATTCATTTTCCTTTAATTTTATCAATAAACTATTGTAACCTTTTGTACATGAATAGTCATGCTTTAACAAGGTACAATCACTCTTCACAACCCTTCAACTCACCCAAATGTGGGACCTTTAATTACTAACTATACTAACAAGTGGATCCTCTAAAATAATCCTTTATATTTTTTTGGAGTTATGAGAAAGATAGAGAGAAAGAAAATTAAGAGAGAGAAGACTTAAGAAAGAGAATTTTTTCCTTCTCTCTACCTCTCTCATAACTCCACCAAAAAATATAGAGAATTAATGTAGAGGATCCATTTTCGTGTTAATAAATACAGTTAGTCAATAGCATTAACAAAATACTAGAACAAATTTATCTAAATCTCAAAATAAAAGAGGAAAGTATTTTTCTTTTGTTTTTCTCTAACTTCACCTACTTTCCTCTATATATGTTTAGGAAAATGCTATAAAATTATGGATAATTTTAGTTTATTAGTCTATAGTTGTTGAATTTATTTTGAGATCTATATTAAATTTTTTTTTAAATTTATAATAACACAAATTTTGAGACAATTCTAAATTAATAAGCTAAAACTATCTATAACTTTATAATATTTTCTATATGCTTATTCTTCTGTAAATATCTACTTTTGGAGTAGATGTTCAGTAGTACGGTAGTACTGAACTTCAGTACATCCCTCCAATCAGTTGGTCCCTAAACCATTCAAGGTGAGCCCTAATTAATATGAGTTTTTATTAATATTAACAAATGGCACTACATGATTGGAGGGATGTACTGAAGTTCAGTGGTACGGTACCATTGAACTTTTATCCCTACTTTTGAATGATGTACGAAGGCATAAGATAATTAATATTTTTTTTGCCAATAATTAATATTTAATGTATTAGATTTGGGTCAAAGATTGCGCTGTCTATGGTTAAACGTGGGTTAGCTGAATAAGTCTCATTAAAATTTAATAATGTTATATAAAAAAAAAAATTAAGGTCAAAGGTTCATTTTGGTCCTCTATGTTTCACTCAAGTTTCAAATTAGTCCTTTATGTTTCAGAAGTTTTAAATTAGTCCTTTATGTTTCCCATAAGTTCTAAATTGGTCCTTCCGTCCAAATTCGTCAATTTCTTAAGTTAAATGTTGAAGTGACGTGCCGAGGTGGACACATAATCTCTCATACGTGTATCAGATAGCTGACGTGGCCTTAGACACACAAAAAGCACACAAACGGAGTCGTTTAAGCCAAAAATAAAATCATGCTGAGAGGACCAATATCAAACTCTAATGAAACATAAAGGACTAATATAAAACTTCAATGAAACATAAAGGACCAATATAGAACTTGAATGAAACATAAAGGACCAATATAGAACCTGAATAAAACATAAAGGATCAATATAGAACTTTCATGAAACCTGAAGGAGAAATATAAAACTTTTGGAAAACATAAATGACCAATATAAAACTTTTAAAACATAAATGATCAATTTAAAACTTGGGTGAAACATAGAGGACTAAAATGAGTATTTGACCAAAAATTAATAATGTTAATTCTTAAAGTAAGTTATAGAAAATTTTACGTGATTCAATTCGAAAGTGATTCAATTGTGGGTGGGGCCCATATATATATTATCCGTAACCCCTAATGGATAGGATGTTGATGGATTTTTTTTTCTTTTTCACATAGGTTATATTTGGTAAGGATTCAATTAATAAGAACTATCTATTATTACAAATCTCAAAATTATTTTGTGTTTGGTATATATTATACTGTAAAATTTTGTTGAGCGGTTGATTTTTTGTTGACTTTGCTTTAAGTTGAAATGTCCAAAATACCTTTTTTAATTATTCTTTCTCATTACTTTTTTACTTACAAAAAAACACTTTAATTATAAAGTAAGAATATTTTAGTATTTTCTAATATTTTACTTTAGAAATTTTACATCACATTTTTACATATCAAATACAATTGTTTGTTTTTACTTTCTTTTATTCTAGAGTATTTTTCTTTACTCTACCATAGTTAACTTTACATTTTTTTTCTATCCGTACATTTCTACTAAATAGAAGCATAATGAGTTTTGGATATATAGATCAAGTATATGAATTATATTAATAAGAGTTGGGTTTTTGACTCTTTGTTTTTGTAATAAATTTAAATTTTAAATTTTATTAAAAGATAGGTCTATATTTAATATCTAATAATATTTTAAAGATCTACCATTGAAAAAAATACTATGAAACCCAAAAAAGTGTGTGAAGTGTAATGTTAGCTTGTACTCGTTTTACACTCGGAAACTTAAAGCAGGAACGCGTTCATTAGATTGACGTAACCAATGTCTTTTTTTTTTGGTCCTGTCGTGACCACTGTCTATTGGCCACGCTTTCTGCATTTCTTTCTTTCATTTTATTTATTGTTGGATAATTATAGTGATCATACACGAAACAGGTGGGGTTGGAGAATAGATCCTTTATATTATAAATTGAAGTGCTCTCTAAAATTAAGAAAGTGATAGAAAGAAAAAATTGAGGGTCTTACATTTTCACAATTTCTCTCTCTTAGTTGTTTTTTCTATCTCTCTCCTTACTTTAGTGAACACTTCACCTTACAATGTAGAGGATCCACTCTCGTGGGGTTGTGAGGTGCAATTAAGCTGGCCACCACATGATTTGATTTTTTATTTAGTTTTTTTTAAATAAATTCTCTTAATTTAGTTCTATATACAAAAATTCCATCAAAATTATTTCTCTATTAAGAAAATCTTTTTAAATTAGCTAGTAAAAGATCTAGCTTATATGGTCATTAAATCTAGATGAAAATTTGTCTTGATGCTTTAAAAAAAACAAATATAAGCAACTTAATTGTATTAATTGATGACTATGTAAACTTTATTTTATTAATTAGAGAGTATACTATATAAGTGGAGAGAGTTTCATTACAAGATGCATCATTTAATTATATACTGAAATTCTTTGATAAAAGTCAAGTGATAAAACTTGGAATATTTTCATTTGACATTTCTTAAAAAAACAATATTGAAAAAATTTGGAATATTCTGCAAGCTAGAATCATGGGTTGGGTCATTTGGACATTCCGGATTGGTAGGGCAAATAGATATTAGAAAATAATTGATACACCCAATACTTGTTCCAACTTCAAATTCTCAAATGCTACTTGGTTCTATCATTTTGTTAATTATATACATGTACTACGTACCTTCACTACTAGTTAATATATTTTTAATTTTTTAAAATATAATTATTATATTTTAAAATTATTAAAAATTAAATATTTGGTAATTTTTAAATTTTTAAATAGATTTTTTATGTTATTCACTTATCCACCTTTTTAGTAACTACCCATCATACATGTTTTCTCTCTCCCACATCCTCCAATCATATAATTTCTTTGTATTTTTTAATTACAAAATATAACTATTTTGTAACCCCAATGACTAGAAGGGTGCACAGCTATATAAATATAGACTAGCATCCAACACGCACTCCCGTGCGTGTTTTCTACTTTTCCTATGTGTATAATCTATTTCTTTAAATATGTGCCCGTATAAAAAAAATATTTTTACCGTGCGCGTTGTCTGTTTTTCTTATGTGTTTAATATAGGGGTTTATATAGGGGTATCAGAGGAGGTAAAGTGGCAGTGATGGACGTGTTGAAGGCTGAAAGTCTATGTAGTGTCATTAGAGAGTACACAATATATTAGAGGCTTCGCATGCACGTATCGTGTATGTCATTTATTTTTTTAATTTTTTAAAATATATATTATAAAATTATGATTATTATATTTTAAATTAATAAAAAAATTAAATATTAAATTATTTCAAAATTTTAAAATATAAAATAAAATATTTATTAGATTTAAAATAATAAATGGAATCATGGGAAGTTATCACTATTCTTATTTTCTCTCATCCATGATCTTCTCACATCATATTTTTATTTTATTTTTTAATTAACTGATTGACTATTTTAGGGGACTGTTGACGGAAAGACCCCATAGCCATATTAATATAGATAAGTGACACTACAAAAAATGTTAAATTTAACATTGGTTAACTAACAAGCGGTTGTGACAACCATTGTTAGGGAATGGAATTGTGTATATCTAACTACGGTTGTTAAGTAACCGTAGTTAGATTTAAAAATAAAAAAAAATAATAAAGGAAATTTCAGCTTTGCCTCTTATTTGTAGCTTTTGCCTTAGAGAGTACATTGGTTCCTTTTGCTCATTTTTGAATGCTCAGAGAAAGCTTGCATCGGCGGTCGTCGTTCACCGTCACTCAGCTCGCCACCGCCGTCGAACGGAGTCGACACCGTTGCCAACCCCGCCTCAGTCCGTCACAGGTAATTTCATTTTCAATCCATCCACACAAGGTGCTATCATATCGCCACTCTAACTCAATCCAAAATCAGTTGGACTTGCTCTGTTCTACCACGCCAACGCCACCGCCAAAAAGACAGCGTGGAAGAGTTTCTTTCGTCGGAGATGGAGCTAGCAGAGTTCGCGGCTGATGTGGAGAGTCTATTAGGGAGGGGACTACGAAGCAGTAATATCTGCTTGGACATGCGATAAATCGCCATGGACAACCGGAGATAAACCAGAGTTGGATCCAGAGGTTATTGGAGATGGAGCTAGCAGAGTTCGCGGTTGATGAGAAGAATTTTTAATTTGTTTGGAGTTTGAAGATCGAGGTTGGTAGGTTGATAAATTGGTTCAATATAATTCTCACTCTTTCATCTAATTAATATAATTCTGCATCCATCATTTCTATTCCTACAGTTTCACTTCATTTCTTTCTTGTGTATGTTTCCAAATTTTCATTTCTCTCATTCTCATTAATTAGGAGATCAGATCCAAAGCTTAATTGAAGCTTCCATTTTGAATTAAGCAACAAGCTAAGACTTGGTCATTCCATATCTATCTCTTCCTATTCCTATTCCTATTCATTACCTGTAAGTTTCTTTTCTCTAGTCACTTTGTTAATTTCAATTATTTTGTTATTAAATTCAGATCTTTTAATGCTGGAGATACATTATCAATATCAAGCACTCGTTCATTTTTTCTCCCTTTTTAAAGATCGATCTATAACTACTTAACAAGTCCTTAAAGTGCTAATTAAGAAAAGGACCAAATTAGAAGGCCTTTGTCTTTATTTTGTTTTTTACTATTAATATTGCAGATGCAATAATTAAGAAGATTCATCAACTTTTTATATATGGTTGAGAAGCATGGGTTATATCTTATAAACAAGTGGGAATCACAATGAGTGACAATGACTTGTGTATCTTCATACATATATATATATATATATATATATATATATATATATATATATATGTATATATGTATATATATCATTCTCATGTCTTCTCAAGGCATAATCTTCATTAGCAGGAATAATAGATGAGTTTGTTCTTCTCATGTGACTTATGAAGCTAGATGCTAAACATAGACAATTTGTACATACACACAGATGCTAAACATACATCTACTTAATCTCCCCACTCTAGGGTATCTACTAGCCACTACGTGGCTTTCCCACTTCGAACCCGTGCACTCGGGTTGTTGGCCACCAAGTGGCAAAATATACTTAACCTATTTACTTGGGTACTGATCACCTCGTGACAATTATGTTAACCAAACACAATCAACTTCTATCTATCAAACAACTGATGCATAGCCACCACGTGGCACGTCCTGGCCCCTTGTTGTGGGGCAATAGCTTGAACCCACTCGTCCATTACGCAACCAGGCCACATGGCGGGCACGGCACGACGTCTCGAAGCATGGCCACTGACACACCCTGGACCAACTCCACAGGATGATTTCTCTTTTACTAGGTTAGGCTCACGGTTCACCCGTAGGTTCCTCCCGTGTCTCCTTACCTTAGTCTCACATATTAATAGGATTCTTTGTATCTTTCCCGAAGGATCAACAATTCTTCTCCTTGTTAATATGGACAAGTATCCTTAACAGGATATAACTCATATACCCATCCAGATGCACTCTCTAAGCCTCAAGCAATCATCATAGCAATATAAAACCTCTCTGACCCTATTGCCAAGATAGGGCAATGACCATCGTCATAGTGATTATAAAACTGAGGTCTCAAGTGCCATCTAACGTTCTAGTCGATGTCTCACATCACTAGCATAACCAAATCCGAAACCCACCAATAACTCCATTTGCCTGATTATAATTTAAGTCACCGTCGTGACGAGTTTTCAAAATAAAAGCTTAGTCCTTCCGTACAAGGACTCTTGCCACCGTCGTGGGAAATGATTTAATAAAACACTCATCATGCCTCCGGAGTTTATGAGTTGGAATTGTAACACACCAATCATAGCAAACAATTACTCTCTACTCCTATGTCTTCCTATCTAAGCTACTTTCCACAACCTATTTTCTAGTTCCTTTATTCTTTTAACATTTTATATCTCTAGCTAACACATACCAGACAAGCAGAGAATGTACATACTCATGTAATCCACATAAGCATATAACCCTAGGAGCAGAGATGGAAGAACCCTTACCTTGGCCATCCTTCCATGCAATCCTCTCCTGTAACTTAAGTCTCCTCGGAGTTTCTGTTGCACTCAATCGTGTGCCGTTGCTCCGATAAGAACAACATTTACTTCATTAAGGTTATTACCTAGCTTAACTTGTTATTTATCTCTCTATTACTCTCACGTGTAGTCCATGGCTGCCACAGAGTCAAGCTCTTGGTCTTATCGGACTTCTCTATCCCGACTTATGTGTATCCTTCCTCGGACACTTGACTTACTCGCGTATAACACTCTACTTGAGTGTTTCACATACTTGGATTTGAGTACTAGACCTCTATCTAACTTGTATTCGCATCTAAGGAAGCTTATCTAGCTTGGTTGGAAGGAATCCAAATTCTAGGAAGGTCTAAGCATTTTAATTCAACTTGTGTTCCTACTTGGGTTCTAAGAAATCTAGTTTCTAAACCCCAATATACCTCTGATTTATCCTACTTAAGGTTTCCTAAATATTTATGAGGGAAGAAGGTTGAAATTTTAGAAATTGGATTTCATTGTTCCGCAAGCTTCCACTCTTGAGAAACATGAAAGTACCTAAATTAATTCTTGATGCTTGATAGCATATTTAGAATTATTCTAAGGTGTTTAAGATTGAAAAGAAGATGTTTGGAGCCCTCAACATCACCCTTATAGTGTATTTGGGCAAATCGAGCAGGGACCCGGCACGTTAATGCCAAGGTCCGGCCTTAGTAACCTCGGGCCAACTCTTCATGGGTCTTGTTCAGCTAATATTCCAACCATATAATTTTAATAATACCAATCCAAGCCTATTTACTCAAATCCAAGCTCAATCCTAATTATCAACAATTTTCCCAATTTATGAATAATTTGAATTTTAACCCCAAATCCTTCCAAATTCGAATTTGGACAAATCCGAGAATATAATCTTGATTCTTACCCCAACTAAGTGTTCTTGAACACTTTCTAGGTCTCAATCTACCCTCGAAACAACCCAATCGAAGGTGAATCGAAGAAATCCCTAAAAATGGAGAAATTGAGGGTTTCGAATGAAATTGGGGTTACCAACCTTGATTCGATTGGTGGGAGGTGTAGAAGATGTTGGAGTCGAGCTCCGGTGGTCGTGGCCGGCGTCGGACGGCTCTCTCCGGCGAGTTTTTCGGCAAGTTCCTCCCTCCTCCCCTTCTTCCTCTTCATCCGTCCACTCCTCCCTCTCTCTCTCTATCGTCTTCTCTCACTATGTTTCTCATCTCTCTTTTTCTTTCTTTCTCTTTCTTTTTCCTTTCTTTATAAAAAACATACGGCACCCTTTTTTTTAAATAATTAAAATGATTTTAATAATTAAATAAATATATAATAATAATTTACCATAAAATAAAATAATTAATAATTAGATAATAAATAAATAAATATTATTAAAAATAAATTAATTAATAATTAAATAAATAATAACAATACCCCGGAAAATTTCGAAAATTGAAGAATGAATTATTTAAAATTTCGACGATTTAAGAATGATTTATTCCGGGGCTAGGAATTAAAACTTTAAAAAGAATATAAAAAATATGAAAGTTAAAAGAAACAGAAAAGAAATTTTTTTAAAAAAGATTATAATACTCGAGAAAATTTTTTGAAGTTTAAAATAAAATAAAAAGGGAAAGAAAAGAAGTAGAAAATAATTTTTTGATTTAATTCGGAACCTAAGAAATTGGAAACCTGAATTAAATAGGGAAAGAGAGTAAATTAAAAACACATATTAGTTATTATTTATTTAATTATTAATTAATTATTTATTTATATAATTAATTATTATAATTATTTATATAATTAATTATTATAATTATTTTAATTATAATTATTTGTTATTATTATTATTTAAAAAAAGGGGGAGGGTTTGCCATGGGTTTATATATATATATTAAAAGAAAAAAAGAAAGAAAGAGAAAAGGAGAGAAAGGGTGCGTGAGAGAAACATGGAGAGAGAGAAGACGAGAGAAGATTGAGAGAGAGAGGAGAGACGTGAGGAAGAAGAAGAAGAAGGGTTGGGGTTGGCCGGAAAGGTGATCGGGGAGAGCTAGTCGATGCCAGAAAAGTTACCGGAGCTCGAGTACGACGTCTCCTACACCTTCCACCAATCGAATCAAAGGTTGGTAACCCAATTTTATTCGAAACCCCTAATTTCTCCATTTTTAGGGATTTCTTCAATCCACCTTCGATTGAGTTGTTTCGAGGGTAGATTGAGACCTAGAAAGTGTTCTTGAACACTTAGTTGGGATAGGAATCAAGATTATATTCTCGAATTTGCCCAAATTCGAATTTGGAAGGATTTGGGGTTGAAATTATAATTATTTTCAAATTGGGGAAAATTGTTGATAATTAGGATTGAGCTTGGATTTGAGTAAATAGGCTTGGATTGATATTATTGAGATTATAATTATTTTTCAAATTGAGAAAATTGTTGATAGCTTAGGAATTGACCTTGGATTTGAGTAAATAGGCTTGGATTGGTCCTATTGAAATTATATTGTGGAGATATTAGCTGAACAAGACCCGTGAAGAGCTGGCCCGAGGTTATTAAGGTTGAACTTTGACGTTAACGTGCCGGGTCCCTGCTCGATTTGCCCAAATACACTTAAGAGTGACGTTGAGAGTTTTAAACCTCCTCTCTTCGATCTTAAACACCCGAGGATATTATGAATATTTATTAAGAATTATTTTAGGTACCTTCTGGTTTCTCAAGGATGGAAACTTGTGGAACAATGAAGTCCAAATTCTAAAATGGTAATTTTATTCCTTCATAATTATTAGGAAGCCTTAAGTAGGGTGAGTTGGAGGTATATTGAGGTTTAGAAACTAGATTTCTTAGAACCCAAGTAGGAACACAAGTTGAATTAAAATGCTTAGACCTTCCTAAAATTAGGATTCCTTCCAACCAAGCTAGATAAGCTTCCTTAGATGCGAATACAAGTTAGATAGAGGTCTAATACTAAAATCCAAGTATGTTAAACACTCAAGTAGAGTGTTATATGCGAGTAAGTCAAGTGTCCGAGGAAGGATACACATAAATCGGGATAGAAAAGTCCGATAAGACCAAGAGCTTGACTCTGTGCAACCATGGACTACATGTGAGAGTAATGGAGAGATGAATAATAAGTTAAGCTAAGTAATAACCTTAATGAAGTAAATGTTGTTCTTATAGGAACAACGACACACGATTGAGTGCAACAGGAACTCCGAGGAGACTAAAGTTACAGGAGATGATTGCATGGACGGTTGGCTAAGGTGAGGGTTCTTTCATCTCTGCTCCTAGGGTTGTATGCTTATGTGGATTACATGAGTATGTATATTCTCTGATTGTCTGGTATGTGTTAGCTAGAGGTATAGAATGCTAAAAGAACGAAAGAACTAGAAATTGGTTGTGGAAAGTAGCTTGGATAGGAAAACATAGGAGTAGAGTATAGATGTTTGCTATGATTGGTGTGTTACAAATCCAGCTCATACACTCCGGAGGCATGATGGGCATTTTATTAAATCTTTTCCACGACGGTGGCAAGAGTCCTTGTACGGAAGGACTAAGCTTTTATTTTGAAAACTCGTCACGACGGTGACTTAGATTATAATCATGCAAATGAGTTATTGGTGGGTTTCAGATTTGATTATGCTAGCGATGTGAGACATCGACTAGAACAACGTCAGATGGCACTTGAGACCTCAGTTTTATAATCACCATGATGATGGTCATTGCCCTATCCTGGTAATAGGGTCAGAAAGGATTTATATTGCTATGACGATAGCTTGAGGCTCAGAGAGTGCATCTGGACGGGTATATGAGTTATATCCTGTTGAGGATACTTGTACATATTAATAAGGAGAAGAGTTGTTGATCCTTTGGGAAATATACAAAGAATCCTATTAATATGTGAGACTAAGGTAAGGAGACACGGGAGGAACCTACGGGTGAACCGTGAGCCTAACCTAGTAAAAGAGAAATCATCCTGTGGAGTTGGTCCAGGGTGTGTCAGTGTCCATGCTTCGAGACGTCGTGCCGTGCCCGCCATGTGGCCTGGTTGGGTAATGGACGAGTGGGCTCAAACTATTGCCCTGCAGCAAGGGGTCAGGACGTGCCACGTGGTGGCTACGCATCAGTTGTTTGATAGATAAAAGTTGATTGTGTTTGATTAATAGAATTGTCACGAGGTGACCAGTACCCAAGTGAATAGGTTAAGCATTGTTTGATTAACAGAATTGTCACGAGGTGATTAGTACCCAAGTGAATGGGTTAGGTATGCTTTGCCACGTAGTGGCCAGCAACCCGAGTGCACGGGTTCGAAGTAGGAAAGCCATGTAGGGGCTAGTAGATACCCCAGAGTTGGGGAGATTAAGTAGATGTATGTTTAGCATCTTTGTGTATGTATAAATTATCTGTGTTTGCATATAATTGCTGATTGTGCAGTGTAGTGGTAACGTACAGGATTACGCAACCACACATCTTGTTTGATTCAGACATGCTGAAACGTGAGAAGACCGGTAGGTAAAAGTCGGCACTATATGTTACATGTTTACTTGCTGATTGATGACGTGGAATAAACTGCTGCATGTTTACAGTTATTAAATGTATGTGAGTGTTTGAGTGAAATTTCTGTTGTTGTGTGATCACCAAGAATGTATGCTAACAACAGTAACTAGTTGTTTTTGCATGTGGTTGTGTATGACTCCCAAATCCAGCGCTATGGTACCCACCTTGCGCCGAGGATGGGAGAGTCCTCACTGAGTCGCGTGGTTAAGACTCACACCTCATTTTTACAACACAGAGATAGGTTAAGTACAGGTGGAAGAAGTCTCGGTGGAACGAGAGTTGAGCAACAGTTTCCAAGACCCACAACTTGTTCATGTGGGTGAATAAAGTGTCATTGTAATTTAATTTACTTTATTGGTGTATCATAAAGTAAAGGGTAGACGTACCCAATTAGATTGTATTACTAAATCTAGAACTGTCAACTTCACACACCTTAAAGAAGTCTCGGTGGAACGAGGGTTGAGCAACATTTTCCAAGACCCACAACTTGTTCATGTGGGTGAATAAAGTGTCATTGTAATTTAATTTACTTTATTGTTGTATCATAAAGTAAAGGGTAGACGTACCCAATTAGATTGTATTACTAAATCTAGAACTGTCAGCTTCACACACCTTAAAGATCAGGATCCGTTAGATTACGATGCAGGAAAAACTTGTTTCCAAAATATATATATATATACACATATATCTGTTGCATGTGAATAGGATAGGCAGCATCTTCGGATGTGTAGCCAGTACACAAGTTATATATTATGTGTGTTTTCCTATATCTATATCCTGAAGCGGCACTGGCCGTGGATTTGCTTGCCTAGGATAGGCCACCATTTCGGTGTAGCCATGGTATTATAATGCATGTGAATGTATTTTTCAATAATAGATATTCTGTCAATTAGGTGATAAGGCTTACAGGCATAGGGATATTCCTTGTGTCTGTGCCGGTCACGGTCCTCTAAACGGGGGTCGTGACAATTTTGATTTAGTTCCCACTCCTTTTTATTTTAGGTTTCTAATTTCGTAGGTCCTGAATTAATTTCAAAAAAAAATATTTTACTCCTTTCTTTCATCTTTTATTTTACTTGAAATTTCGAAGAATTTCGCGGTTCCTTTCTGGTTTCCCTTAACCTTCATACTTTTCCTATATATATATATATATATATATATATATATATATATATATATATATATTAAGGTTTTAATTCCTAGCCCCAGAATAAATCATTCTGAAATCCTCAAAATTTTAAATAAATCATTCTTTAATCCTCGAAATTTTCCGGGGTATTACATTCTTCCCCCCTTAAGAAATTCGGTCCCCGAATTTCATCTACTTTGTGGGGTTGTTGGCTTGTTGCCCTCCCTTGGCTCAATTTCATCTATGGTCTCCCTCAATGTGGAAGTTCTACCGTTTTACCCTACGGTTGATCTTTCTTTCCTAGAGACTCAAGGTCTCTATCTGGTTTCTACATATTATTTCCGTGATCGTTTGTATTTCTAGTTCCATAGTTAACCACCACTCCGCGATGTGTTAACTGACAGGCTCCATCTGTCATCGTATCCTTCCCCGAGGATACCTAACTTTCCTAGTTTCAATTCACTTTGTGCTACTAATTTCGCAATGGAGTATCTGGCACGTACCACATGCCATGCTCCAATTAGTCCTCCAAGGAGTTAACTATTGACTTCTCTAGTGAGACTTACCTTGACTCAATCTGCTTGTCCGACTAGCTACTTTCGTAGTGACTTCTTATATCCGTCTTGGAACACGCCAAGACACTAGCTATTTGCATAGCACACTAGGTTCTATTTCTATAACTCTAACTGACGAAGTACTCCCCTACATCGGAGTCCCCGTACCTAAATATCCTCTACTACCAAGCAGCTACCCTTTTGCTGGTATTCCCCTGATATATTCTTTGTAAACGACTTGTCCAGAAAAGTTCATTTACATCTTACTACACCCTCTACTCTACATCTAGACTTACCGCTTACACGACATACACCCTACGTAGGTGTTTATACTTTGTGCCACCAATGTACCCAACCCTTCCAAGTTTGTTACACTCACTACCGACTCGGTTTACCCTACTCGTGTCCTAACGAAGCTAAATGCCATGACACTAGCACAAGTATATATTACACTTACCGTTTCTCCACCAAACGGTAAAGGATCTTACGTTTGTGACTCGTGTTTCCCTTTCTTTTCCGGACTTCTACACTTACCCTTAGTGGTTCCGTAACCACTTCAGGTTACTCCATGTCGACATCCTATGCCTGACAGACTTAGACTCTTCTCTGACTACTACTTGTAGTCATTTCTGCTTATAATGGAAACTCAACAGTCTCCTCCTTACCATCATACTCATTACTCTGCCCCAGGCTCAGTTCGGTCCTCACATCCGAAGACCTCGCTTAACACGACTATGACTGTGGATCTATACCATCCTCATGTTAGTCCACTTAGAGTTGCACATCTTATGCTAACTCTACTCGTTGGGTTTCCGTTGGCTTTTACCCCAACTTGGCCCACTCGGACTCCTCCACTCACTTAGATCATGTATTCCTACTTGGAATATTTGGTCCGTTAATTCCAGCATGAACCTTTTCGGACATGCTCTACTCCCCATGACCAAACGGGATTCGCTCCCACGGTTTGACTCTTTCCTTTCTTACGGTGTGGCATATGTTCACAACCATATACCTCCTCTTGTAAGTGTGTTACCCATTGGGTTCCAATTGCCCCCAACGGTAGCATACCTATTTTATCATTTTGGCTCGCATCCCCAGATGCTTACCCGACTCCGTTCCCATATTCACTCTCTTCTTTTTCATTTCGTACCTACATGGTACTCTTTCTTCGAGTATTTCTCAATACTCTTTACTCACTAAATTCTCTTTCTCGATTAACCGTCCTCATGGTTAATTTTCCCTTTATGGCACCCACATGACCAATTATACGTTTGGTTTGTCCACTCAGTCTCCACCCATACACGGGCTTCAGACTAACGGATTTGAAATTCACCAACCTGTGGAACTAGCTTACCTAGCTATGTCCACTACAATCTGTGTACTAACCATACACTTATGGTAGTAGTTGATTCTCCAGCTCCTACTTGACTCTTATCCTAAGGGATCCTATAGGTTTCCGCTCTTCCCTCCTTATGGGACTACTTATCCCTATCTACTTTCTCTCCCCTCGGGCCTCCACGAGTCCCTTTGGGGTTTATCTCTCACGTTATCTCGTTCGAGAGCTATCTACCGCAATAGCACTCATTTTCTTATCTCTGGACGGTACCCGAAGGTCTACGCCCATTTCCAATTCTAGACCTACTATGATCTAATACTTTCGGGTCCATAATCACCCTATGGCCCCTTAATTGGTAACCCTTAGGTTTACCTGTATACTCCCTTGGCACTTTAGCACTCTCTAGTGCTTTTCAATGTCTACTTAACTTTAATCACTCCAAGCGAGTGATTTCTCAACTACATCTACCATCCTTATACAGCTTGCCTGTAAAAGGACTATTGTTTGGTAGGGTATTGGTCACATGAGTTAGTTTTCTTAGGCACCCTGCGGGTTTTTAAAAATTAATTCAAGTTTATTTCTTAGAAAATGACGCCTAAGGTTTTCATAAATGGTTAGGGTTTAATCAATTGGAATGACACAAATTGAGAAAGAGTTTTCATCAAAAATTTGCCTTCCAATGGTTATCCCTAGTATTTTCAAGAAAAGTCTGAGGGTCTTTCAGAATCTCTCATCTGGAAAGACCAAAAAGATTTTTTTTTTACAAAAATTTCTCATGTGATCAATATCCTATTCTTTATGATCTTCCTTAAGCAACCCAAGAGAGTTTGGTTGGGCTTAATCCCTTCTTTTCCCCCTTGTTTGCTTAAGGAACTAGCAATTTATGGATCGAGCGTAGGATTGGACTAGGCTCCTTCCCTGTGCCTTACCATTTACTCTGTTTCCTGCTCAGCATATGGTCACGCTCCACACATTTACATATGCCTCTACTTCTTAACATCTATCTCTACGGCATATGGTTCGGCCACTTTGCCCTTCTATATACCGTATCCTGATTTCCTAGTCCGTAGACTTCTACTTCTATACTGTGGCATAGACCACCTCTTTTTTTTATGTTTACTTTCTAGGAAGGACAACTCACTTCCTTCAGCCATAGCATACCGCACAGTCGTGACCCATTCACGTGGTCATCTTCCTGTCGGTCTCATGCCCAGTTCTTGCGTCTACCATTACCACAAAATAATGGTTTGTTGGTCAAATAATAAAAATGCAAAGAAACATATAATGAACTAACAAATTTAAATGAATTTAATATTTTACCGTCCTCCTTTTATGCTCTGTTACAGGAACAGAGCCACAGCTGTGTATAGTACCACCCTTAGCAGAGGCTTGATTCTTTTTTGCTTGTTCTCCTTTTATCTTAAATTCTTCACTATTCCATATCTCTTTCAGTTGATTCAAAACCTCTTCTGGAATCCACAATGGTGGGTCAATACCTTTATTCACTCCATCTTGCACAGCCCATATCAATCCTCGAAGTCGATTACCAGCCTTTTTATTCCAATTTTTCTTAATATGCCTGTCATGTTGGTCTAGCCACTTGTAGGATTTTTGGATACAAGAGACAAAGTAAAATAAAAGTATAAGTGCTGAGACAAAATAAAAAGTTCAAAGTAAAGTAAAAAAGTATAAGTGATGAAACAAACCGCCCATTCCTCGAACCACATATCCTTGACTTGCTGAGGGGTTTTTTTTCCAATTGTAATATGGCCTAATAAATTTTTCATGGATGATCGTTGTTATCTCCCTAACAACGTCCACTACAGGGTAAAATCTGCATATTCCAACGAGTATTTAAACTCCAAAGGATGATTGACAAATATAATTGCATGGTCCACTACAACATTAATGAAGAATCACTACATTTTAAAATTGGAGTAATGAATTTCAACAACATATACTTCTAAAATATATTCAATTCCATTCCATCACCCTTCTAATGAAAGGATATATACAATCAAACAATGAAGAATAAATATCATAGCCTTCGAACTCCTCTAAAACAAAGAGTAAACCAATTACACAATACCTATTAATTAGCTTATAGCTAGCATATCAGCGAAATTAAATTGCATAACTAAATGAAAATTAATACTTACGAATCCTCATTGACCGGATAAATCCATGTTTTACCATCTATAGGATCCTTGCGCCAAGGTTGACCACGATATAAATCTTGGGAGACATCTTGAGGTTCGATGGTAGCACCTTGTTCCTCCTCTAGTAGCACATGAGCATTAGAATGAGACGAAGAATGTGGGAAAGGAGTCCTTAGGTCATTAGATCGGTCCGCACCTATGGATCGGCCCCCACCTCGATTCGTGCGTCCTCCTCTACCACGGTGAGACCGACCACTAGACATCTATATATCTATATATATAATAAAAAGAACAAACGTCAATAGTAAAATATAATATCTAACATCATAAAAGAATTCGAATAGAAATTTCAAAGAATAAAAATTCAACTAAAACAATAAAGGAACCTTACACTTTAAAGGTTCCAGAGAGGGAAAGATCGGAAAAGATCAACTTATCAAAATAAGTCAAATCTAGAGTAAAATGCAAATTGGTTTGATGTGTGTAAAATAAGTCAAATATAGAGTAACTTAACAAAATAGTATAATATTCAAATACTTAAAGACAATAAAGTTGTGAGTTCAACTACATATAATAAGACAAATAACTACTCTCCTAAGTCATCATCTTCAGAATCATCTTCAGTATCATCTTCAATAAATGCATCTTCGTCTTCTTCTTCATTTGAATCTGAGGAAGCTAGTTCAAGTTCATCATTAAGTGCACCTTCACGATCAAATTCATTTTCATTAAGTTCATGATTGATAAATGGCACATCAACTTCTTCAAGTGCACCCTCACGATCCCACAGAGTTGGAAGTTCGTCAATGATAGTCTCTGCTAATACAATTTGTTCTATTTCATCGCTCTGATATGTATCATGGTTAACTTCAATGCTAGGAGCGTCAATTGTGCTTCTCGCTTTTGTTTTAATTACAGCCATCCAATCAACTTTATCACGTCTTGCAGGATAAGGAGCATAATACACTTGAATTGCCTGTTGTGCAAATATAAATGGATCGTATCTGTTGTACCTTCGTGTTCTTTGAATTTCAACAATTCCATTATGGATGTCCATGCTACGACCCAAGGTTGGATCGAACCATTCACAACTGAACAACACTAAACATTTAGGTGATTTTCCTACAAACTCCAATTGGATGACTTCCTTAAGTATGCCATAGTAGTCGCGCTCTGATTGTTCATAATCAGATCCCTTGATGCACACACCACTATTTATAGTGGATTTATGTTGGTCCCATGCTTCTGTATGGAACTTGTACGCATTGACAAAATAAATTGGTCATGTTTGTACAATACTCTTGGGGCCCCATGCAATGTATGTGAAAAATTCATCACTCACACCATTGTTTGGGTTTAGAACCTATTCAAAAGAAATCATTCAAATATGATATTAAGGTGTAAACTTGGAAATTTTAAGTAGATTTCTCAATGATAACTTACATATTGTTGAAACCACTTAGGAAACTCATCAGACATCTTTTGATTCACCTCAAGATCCGTAATTTGAGGTGAAGACACCTTCAAATCCTCAACGTATAGACTGCACCCATACATTCCATTAATTAATAATGAAAATAATTGAACTCATACAGAATGTTGTTTTAAATAGAGTAAAACTTACACTCGAAAAGGTTCCACTTCATCACAATTATCAAGAACATAATTTGTTGCAGCTTTCATTTCATTGTCTTTTAAATAACGAGTCTTACATTCTCCAGTTGCGCGTCCTGGATAGTAAAAAATGGAGAATGCTTGTTGGATTGAATCACCACCATCATCATTCCTTGGAACCCTTGTTCTTCTTGAGGAGACGTGTGACTCAAAATATTGTGAGCAAAAATTTGTAGTCTCCTCAATGATGTAAGCCTCGCATATAGAACCTTCGACACGGGATTTGTTCTTGACTTTCCTCTTCAAATTGTGTAGGAAAAATTTGCAGTCTCCTCCTGTACTGGTGAGTTCCTGGCAGAAATTGTCAATGGCAATCAAAGAAAGTGGTTTTCTTAGCATTCTTTAGAGTAAATGCTTTTGATTTCTCCATGCATATAGGGCAAGATAACTTACCAGCAGTCATCCAACCAGACAACATTCCATATGCTGGAAAATCATTAATAGTCCACATAAGCGTCGCCCACATTTGAAAGTTTTGCTTCAATGAACTATCATAAGTCGAAACTCCCTCATTCCACAAGACTTTTGATTCGTCTATCAGTTGTTGCAAGAATACATCTATCTTGCTCTTTGGACTTTTAGGGCCAGGGATGATCAAAGATAAAAACATGAACTCTTGCTTCATGCACATCCAAGGTGGAAGGTTATATGGAGTGACAATGACAGGCCAACAAGAATAATTTTGCCCAAATTGTCCATTGGGAGTAAAGCCGTCGGCACATAGACCCAACCTAACATTCCGTGGATATTGTGCAAAATCAGGGTAAGTTTGATCAAACACTTTCCATGCCTCTCCATCTGATGGGTGGGATAAAACACCTGTTTCCCGACGATTATCATAATGCCACCTCATTTCTTTAGTTGTGGATGATGCAATAAATAGCCTTTGAAGTCTCGGAGTTAATGGTAAGTACCACAAGTGCTTCTTTGCCACCTTTCTACATCTACCATTTCTCTTCCTTGTTATTGCATACCTCTCCGCCTCACAAAATTTACATTGATTTTCATTCAAATCATTCTTGTAATAGAGCATGCACCAATTAGGAAAACAATCAATTTTTTCATAATTGAGCACTAATTTTGACACCATTTTCTTTGTTCTGTAGAAATTATCGGGCATTTGATTGTCATCGGGTGTTATCTCTTTCGACCACTGCACAATCCTATTATAGTACTCCTCTGAGAGGTTCTAGTCTGCTTTGATGCTAACAAGTCTCGTTGCTGCTGAAAGTTCAGAGTGGCGAGTACATCCCTCCCATAAAGGAGCTTGCGCAGCAGACAACATGTCATAAAAAGCTTGAGCATCAGCGTTTGGAGGCTCTTCTACGTTTTGATCAAAGGATGGCCCAACTGCATCAATCACCATTGTCTTATATCGATTCAAATGTTCCCCACCATTCCCTTCAAAAGAATCATGATCATTTACTTGTGGATGATTCACTTGAGGGACTTTTGGCAATGATTCCCCGTGGGAGGTCCAATGGAAATAATCAGGCTTAAATCCATGCTGGTACAAGTGCGTCTTCACATCATCATGACAATCAAATCTCATATTTTTACACTTTCTACATGGACACCTTATCTTTCCATTATACAGATAAGTTGACAATTGACAAGTCTGATCTAAAAACTTGTCAACGGCTTTCATAAAGGCATCAGTGAATCCAACTCGACCAGGAAGCACCCTATCGTACATCCATTGTCGATTTTCAAGTAAATCCATGTTCTGTTCCTATAAACCTATCATATATAATTACAAAACTATATGTCAATAGTTGGAAAACCATAAACGTATGCCTTTCAAAATTTAGATTGATAGAGCAATACTATTACTATATATAATAGGTTATATAGTGATTATATATATAATTAATAAATAAAAAAATAGGAGTTCCCTGAATTCAAACAAGCTAAGCAAATACATGTATAATAATAATAATAATAATAATAATAATAATAATATCGACATGTAGTTATACTGTGAGTCACAGTCCCAAATTCAATTCTTTCTTCATACTTTCCCCGTTAGCTTTTTCAAACCAACATTTAATATTTGATCTGATTCAACACAGGGTTACAAACACTCTGAATTACAAGCAGAATTGAATTTTTAATTATTCTTAAAACAATAAAATTTTATTATTGACAATTAGAGATGTAACCAAATCAACGTGCAAAATTACAATATATTCTAAATTCCTTTCAAACATGGAAACTAGGATTAAAAAAATATAAACTCAACAAATAAGCCCATTTAAGATTGGAAACATTCCAACTATCATATATAATAATAACTTATATAATTACAAGCAGAAAAGACATTCATTCGTTCTAAACACAATTAGACTTCTGTAAGCTAAGGGTCCTCACAAATGTTCAAATCTTTGTAAGAAATAGGGATGGCTATATCTTTTTTTTTCTTTTCCTAATATATACAAAAAATTAGTGATGAAGTTAAGTTTTTCATATAAGAAAAAATATTATAATATGATATAAATAAAATTGTTGAAAGGCAGAATTAATCATTAGTTAAAAAAAGGGCATAATAATAAGAGCATATATGGAAAGTTATCCAACTTTAAGGTTACCATATTTGATTGTGTCATATATGACATGGGCTTTAGAGGTAAATAATTGTGTAATGAGTGATAGCTTGTTTTAAAATATATTAAGGCGTGCTAAATGGTAATGCAGGGGTAGGCATGAAAGGAGGGGTAATTAAAAGAAAGAATTATACCTGATGGTGAAGTTATGGCGGTGGGCAGAGGTGCAATGGTCCAAAAGCTGAAAAGAAACCACTCGTCCTATGCAATGAAGAATCTCTCTCCTGCTGCAGCAGTAGCACAATTAATACAAAAACAAAGGGTTAAGAGTTAAGATAAGATAGATGGGGGAAAGCAAAACAAACAAACAAACAAATTGATTACGTACAGTGATTCGAGAAGTAGTTATTATAAAATTTATTGTCTTAAACTTGATGAAAAATCAAGAAAAATAATTTTTTGATTAAAAACAATCCTTAATTAGTGCTCTTACAACACTAGCTAGCAACCATATTTTTATATATTCTACTACTTGAAACCTAACCAAACTAAGATAAAATAATATATTGATTAGTTGAGAATTAAGTAAAATGTCAACCCACTTCAAATCATATGAGGCAAGATTAGGATAGCAAGTCATTTAGTGAAGATAACACTCTTACTCTGCTTTGAGTTCTAAATGGGTGTCTGACCATCACACATGTCCAAACAGTTAGATTTAAATGCGGTTGTGGAAAATGCTACCACTAGAGCACACAAGTGGATCTTTTATTATTGTGTTATTCTCTGTCATTTGATGGAGATAAAGATAGTCCAAAGTATATCTTACCATGATTTTAGGACACATAAAATTAAGGTACATGTAATACACTGATCAGTTTCTACTTTCTCCCAATAGTTGGGAGTGGTCAATATTTTTTTTATGGATTAATTATATGACAATATATACTATACAACCTAGCAGATCAGTATTACAATATCCTTTGCTTATTTAACTTCATATATATAGGTATGAACAGATTTCAAATATGAAAAGAATCTGATATATATATAAATACACATAAGAGCTGTATCAACCATCTATTTATTTCTTGATTATTTATGACATATGAAGGAAACTACAATGGAAGGCTGATGCTGCACGTGAAGCAAAGCTAGCCAAAGTGGAGATAAGTTGGATCCACAATTAGATATTATATTATATCTTATAAGAGCATTGGTGCGAGCCAATATATATAGAAAGTAACCAACATCTATATTATGGGCCAATTACTAATTAATCAATTAAGTGGTTATTCATCCTTGCTTGGCACTAAGGTTTTTTTACTTGTATAATACAACTCAAAATTGTCTTGTGCAATAAGAGAGAGTAAGCTTTAGCATTTAATATAAAAATTACACAAATATAAATTTTATTATTTTTCATTATGACCGGAATAGAAGACCGTGACAATGTTGTGAACAGAGAGAAACGCAAATTTTTCTTTTTAAAAAAAACAAATTGAATTGAAGGAATTTGTGGAGTTAAAGACCTCCGGGGAATTTTGGGTTATGGTCTGTATTTGCTCTGGTCCATCCATAGTCTTAGGTTTCCAAAATTATCCTTCTTATAGTGAACTAAAGACCTATATATCATAGATACAATATTGACATTAAAGAATATTTCATCTTGAATTCACAAACGAACGGGATGTGGTGGAACGAAAACCCTTGTCACAAAGGACTTCAAGGGGTCACATGTATCCAATTAGGTATAATGAATGCCACCAAAATAAAAATAATAATTTGCTGCAAGAGACGGAAATACGGAATGATCTAAACCTGTGCATTTTCAATACCCAGAATGTAATAAGTAACCAAGTTCGGCAGTCAAGACTACAGCAATAACTATATATATGTAACAAGAAGTTGAGAAAAAAATTGAAATAAGACACAAACTAGCCTCAAGCCTAAGTCAGTTCATACATCCAATCCTCTCTTTCCAAATGCTCGAGAATGGATTGGGATTTGGCTTCATTAACAAAAAGAAACGTACTTGTGACGTCGAACGGCGCTGCTATGGTGAAGGCGAAAGAACTGCCACGACGGCCACGGCGGAACGACGGCCATGATGGAACGACCTTCACGCCAGCAAAGATACAAGAATGAAGAAGGTTAGGGCTGGACAAATTGAAAAAATTGGGGCTCGACAAAATGAAAGAGAAAAGGGGGAAGGGTTTTATGGGTTAACAGAATAGAGACGGACTGATTCCGTCTCTATTGCGTCTCTATAAGAGACTAAACGACGTCGTTTGGCTTAGTAGAATGGAGGCAATTGTTGGAGTGATTAGAGATGGAAAAATCGGTCTCCATGCCGTGTCTGAAATAAACACAACATTAGAGATGGAAATTCCAATCTCTATTCCGTATTCAAAACGCGCGCCATTATTTTTTGTTTTCGCACCACAAAATTTTTTTTTAGCGCCCAAACGATTCCATTAATAAAGACGGATTTGAGACAGAATGAGGTACAAGCAATTTAGAGACGGAAAATTCCCTCTCTAAAATCGAAATTTTATTGAATGAAAAAATACAGTCTTAGAGAGGGATTTGAGACAGACTCAACATGGAATAGAGACGGATAAATATCCGTCTCTAATTTCCGTCTCTAAAATACAATTTTCTGGTAGTGGACTAGAATCATTTACCAAACTCATCATACTTTATTTGCTGCATTCACTTTAGGGAATACTTTTACAAAAAATATTATACTTTGTTCCATTTTCTTCAGGAAATAGAGTTGATTCATTTGGACAGGCCTAATAAAATTTTTTTTTCAATAGCTTAGAACTTTTGCTTAACAATAAGCAAATAAGAAATTAGCTCAAAATATTTGTTAAATCTATGCTCTCGATATTGCTGCTTCAGGAGCACATTCGAGGCATACAAGTAGAATGTCTTTACCAATATACCTTCATCAATAATTTCATATCAATATAAATTCAATAGAGAGCTAATTTTAAACAAAGCTTGATTATATAGTGTAATATCCGAGATATTTAGATTTAATTATTTTTATTATTATTAAATTTATTTTTCTTTCAGAAAGAAAAATAAATTAAATTAAAAGTTAAAGAGTTAAAAAAATAAAATAAAATAAAATGGAGGGAAAGAAATGAGATATTTATAATTTTTCTAGGACCTAAAAAAATAAAAAAAATAATATATATATATTAAAATAATGGGGGCCAAACCGTGACCCCCCATCTTCTTTTTCAACATACATATAATAATAATATATATATATATATATATATATATATATATATATATATATATATATATATATATATATAAAATATGTAAACAAGTGACCCCACCCCATTTCACTAATACACTTTTACAAAGAAGAAAATAAGAGAAAGCAAAGTAAGCAGAAGCAACACGAGCAGAAAAAAAAACGACGCAGGAGCTCACGCACGAAGCAAATCGAGAAGGAGAAGGAGTGTTCCACGGCGGTTTCTGGCCGGAAAAGGCATGCCGGTGCCAGAGAAGGTGACTGGACTTCGTCTTTCAACACCCACAAGCCTCCCATCCGATTGAATCAAGGTGAGAAAGCCCCAATCTTTCAAAACCCCAATTTCTCCAATTTTGGGTATTTTAGGAATGCTTCAATTTCTTCCAATCGGGGTATTCCGGGGTTAAAGTTGAGCTTAGTGGGTGTTATTGAAAGCTTAGTGAGCTTCAGAATCGAAGTTAAACCGTAGGATTTGACCGGTTATGAAAATTTGGAAAAATGGGTTAGGAAATTGCTCTAAAATTCGACATTGATAGTTTGATGCATGTTTAGGCTTGGATTGGAATAGTATAAGTGTTGTAGTTGCTGGAAATAGACAAGGGAATAAAGCCCGAGTATTTACCGTCTTAACCGGAACCCAATCCGGTGAAAAAGAGGCGAAATACCAAACCACCGTATAGAAAGGAGATGTGCGGTGGGTTGGACACCTTGCTCTAGTCCATGGGGGACACCTAAGACCCACTAAATTAATTCCAAGGCTCTAATCATACCCAATTATATTTTTATATATAATTAAAGAGGTAGTAAATAAGCTTTTACTCGGCGAATGAGGGAGACGGTGGGATGAGTAAGCTAGAGCCTCTTTTGAACCGTGAATTTAATTCTTTTATTAATTAAATACCCATATAAACACATGAAGGGAAATTTAGACAAGTGGAAATCTCTAACCTAAGCAATTAGAGGTTCTAAATGGCTGGAAAGTGTGAAAATCGAATATGGGGCATTCTGGACTTTCAGAAAGAGCAAATAAGACGACGTAACGAACTAAATAATTAGTTCTTGGAAAATAGCTAGAGGGTGCATAAGCATTAGCATGACACGTGCATGGTAGATGCTTAGTTACATGTTCTAAATTTCTTAAATATATGTGTATAGGGCACCACAGGGTAATTGGAGTTTCAGGCACTCCGAGGACTGATCAAGAGGGCCAACGAGGTGAGGGGCTCTCCCATCCCTGCCCCACAGGGTTGGATGACTACGTGGAATTGTGGTTTGCTCTATTTTGCGTAATTTTTATATTAAATTTATTTATCTGAATGAAATTGCGTTACACGTGTATGATTAGCAAGTAAACAGTCAACATGCAACAATATATGTGTTTATATGATTACTTTCAAGTGTATTACGTGATAATATGGCTCAATGAGCCTTATATGATACCGTGGGTAGGATTGAGTCGGAATTTCATATGTGAGGGTTCATTAATATTAGAAACCCATTTAAGTTGATCATCGGGCAATGGTTTTAACCGTATGGTACATCGAGTAAAATGAACCTAGGTTGTTAAATGTGAGTGAGAGTGTTGCATAATTGAAACGGGGGAAATCTATGCCTAACTAAAGAACGCGTATGATATTCATTTAGTTACAAATAGGGTGTCTTTCAAGGTTAAATATGTTAGTTGATTTTGTTTAGGTTGTCCGGGTAGATCGAGTCAGTCGTCCTGATCGGACAGACAGGATTATGACGTCAGAAAGTATGCCACCTAGTGGCCATTACCTCGGTTTAAACTGAGGTTAGAAAAGTTGTCGGCTATTACTCTAAGCATGACTTGGAGTCAAAAAGTTCCTAGTGTGATCAACCAGGTTCATACATGATATTGCCTTCGGGCCAGTATTTCTCTTAGCGTAATGCGGGAGACAGAAAGTGAGTGCCTACGTGCACAAGTATGTGTTAATTGTGAAACCAAATGAGATATGTTGAGATTGATTTACATGTGGATTAATAAATATGTTAGGAGCATGAATTAGGATTCTAATTGTGAATATGATTTATTGATTGCCTGATCATGTTAAAGATCACAATATAAATCCGTTTCATGCGCATGTGGTTGTGGTTGCTCCCTTCCCCCAGCTGTAGTGGTACCCGCTGCTACGCCAGGGATGGGGTAGCTTCTCACTGAGTCTGTTCGACTCACCCCCCTGTTTACATGTTTCAGATACATGTGGTTCAGGAGTCGGGAATGCGTCCACTTCTTCTCAAGGAGGCGGACAACTCTGAAGACCGCACGCTTTGTTCGCGTCGGTAGTTATTTTGATTATGTATACATGTTGTGATGTATATATATATATACATATATATATATATCTATATATATATATACATATATATATATATGTATATATATATCTATATATATATATATATATATATATATATATGAATCCTTTTTGGGCGTGGCGTATGTACGTTTACATTTGCTGTGTACATATATGTCACACTTGAATTCTAGCATTGTCGGCTTCATACAGATTAAAGTTAGGTTTTGGTGATGGGAATATAGGTTATGATATAATATATATCATGTATATACGTATATGACTTCTGCATGCGACTAGGATAGGTCACACGCATTGAGGCGTGTGATCATTACGTAAATTATATGTATGTTTGATTGAATACCTGTTTGTGTTAAAATATGGCTTCCGCATGTGAATAGGATAGATTACACGCATTGAGGCGTGTGATCAATATGTAAACTATATGTAAGCGTGTGATTGAATATATGTATGACTGTATACAGGACTTCTGCATGTGAATAGGATAGATCACCCGTCCTGAAGCACGTGATCAATATGTATATTATATGTACTTGTGAATGAATATGTGTATATGTATAGACTGAAGCGCCGTTGAGCGAGCCTTGGATTGGAAACTGCTTAGGTCACCGGAAAGGGATGACCATATATGTTATATATTGTTTGTATTAGAAAAGGGTAGTTATAAACAGGTGGAAACCTCAATCAGGGGTTAGAGGCTTACGGGATAGGAGAAATCCTACTTCCCGTGCCGGTCATGGACGTTCGATAGGGGGTCGTGACAAACTTGGTATCAGAGGCAGGTTATCTTTAAACTGTATGAAGCCATAGGTATGGCCGGGTGTCGGTTTACGCCTAGTTGTGAACCCGGGCACAACGTGGGAGTAAAAAGGCACTTGTGGAAGTACCCAGGAAATTGTGTCAGTCTTTCTTTCTACTCTCTTTGATATGAAATATCATTAATATACGTGTACTTATTAGGTGTGGTCCTTGTGCAGTATAGGGATGCCACCTATCACGAGACATACTAGGGGTGGAGAGAGAACTCCTGCTGAAATTGATCGAGAATCAGTTCGGGAGGAGGGAATGCCCACCCGAGGCCGAGGTAGAGGCCGTTCTCGAGGCTGAGGTAGAGGTCGTGCTCGAGGTCGAGGGAGAGCACAAGTGAGAGGGAAAGGGAGGAGACAGTCACCAGAATCTCAACCTCAAGTAGAGACAGGTGCACCTTCTGTGGCAGAAATGCTCACGGCAGGATTTCAGAAACTAAGAGAAGAGATGACGAGGCAAATACAGAGGGAGGTACGCCGGTTAGTAGTCGGCGAGGAAGAACAAGAGAGAGTTCCTAGCAATCAAGAGATGGAGATTGTTGAGGAAGAGGATAGGGAATGGCAACAACCACAGGAAATGCCTCGTGAGCCGCGGGTAGCACCCAGAGAGCTACCAATTTCAAAATTTTTGAAACTTCATCCACCCACTTTCTGCGGAACTAGTGAGAAAAAGGATCCGCAGTATTTTATCAGAGATGTGGCTAGAATTGGGCACATACTGAGGTGCTCAGGGCATGAGTTAGTGGAATTAGCTTCATTCCAGCTAAGGGGAGCTGCTAGAGTATGGATAGAGTCCGTACAGACGAGGTATTCAAGAAGAGTGGCACCGATGACCTGGGAAGATTTTCAGAGGGAATTCTGGGTCGGTTTCTATCTGAATGCACCAAAGATGCGAAGCGTCAGCAATTCGAGGAGTTGTGGATGACGCCTAACATGACCGTGACGGAGTATGAATTACTTTTTACAGAACTGGCTCAATTCTCACCTGAGTTGGTTCCTTATGAAGAAGCGACGATCAAGAGATTCATACACCGTCTCACGGAGCCATTATTTACTGCTTTGTTACCTCAGAGGAGACAGTTTGAGACTTTAGCTCAAGTAGCAGACTGTGCTAGAATGATTGAAACCAGGAAGAGGTACGAGACTTCTATTGATCCCAAAATCAAGTTAATTACAGGCAATGATAACCAAGGAGGTGGTAGTAAGAAAAAGAAGACAACAGGTGGAGGTGCAGGATATTCAGGGTCCGCAGGAGGACAATCCTCAACTACCACCCATAGAGGTAATTTTCAAGGGGGTGGAAATGCCGGTAAGACAAGGCCCCAGTGTGCAACTTGCGGCAGATTTCATTTTGGAATATGTCGGAGACTGACAGGTGGGTGTTACAACTGCGGCCAGGTGGGCCATATGGCCAGAGAGTGTCCAAAGAGAAAAGAGGGTACAAGTGTGAGAAGCAATCTGACACCGAGGGGTACACCTATTCCAGCCCCACCAGTGAGAGCCGTACCACCATAGATAGCAAGTACAGGTACAGCTAGAGGCCGTGGTGCAGGATCTAGTGGTAGAGGGCCAGGGCCAGTAGGTGGAGGACAAGCACGGGTATTTGCACTTTCTTAGCAAGACGCTCATGCATCAAATGCAGTTGTGACAGGTACCCTTATTGTTTGCTCTCTTGAAGCACGAGCCTTATTTGATTCCGGCTCCACTCATTCCTATGTGTCGCATGCATTTGCCTCTAAATTCAACAAAATTCCATCTAGAATGAAAGACACAGTACTGGTCTCTACTCCAATGGGAGAATCGGTACAAGTAGAGTATGTGCACAAGTCTTGCATTGTGGAGGTCGAAGGTCATGAGACTGTGGTAGACCTTCGGTTGTTGTGTATGGTTGATCTTGATGTGATCCTTGGAATGGATTGGTTGTCGTCTTGCCATGCGGTTGTGGACTGTAGGGCTAAATGTTTGAAGTTTAATATGCCAAACGAGGAGCCTTTTGTGATACGGGGTGACGGAGCTGCACCGTATCCAAGCTTGATCTCGGCTTTGAAGGCATCCAAGTTACTTGCAAAGGGATGCAAAGGGTATTTGGCCTTCGTCCAAGATACCACGAAAGCAGTACTTTCACCGACTCAAGTACCGGTAGTGCGAGAGTTCTTGGATGTATTTCCAGAAGAATTGCCAGGGTTGTCGGCCGATCGTGAGATTGAATTTGAAATTGAGCTGCAACCTGGCACCCAGCCTATCTCCACACCACCTTATCGGATGGCTCCGAAAGAATTAAAGGAGCTACATACACAATTGCAAGAATTGCTTGACAAGGGTTTTATAAGACCCAGTTTCTCTCCTTGGGGAGCACCGGTCCTTTTTGTGAAGAAGAAGGACGGATCTTTGCGGTTGTGTATCGATTACCGGAAGTTAAATAAGGTGACGATCCGCAATCAATACCCACTACCGAGGATAGATGACCTATTTGATCAGTTGCAGGGCGCAAAGCGGTTTTCCAAGATTGATTTGCGATCTGGGTATCATCAATTAAAGATTCGAGAATCAGATATACCTAAGACCGCATTCCGGACCCGATACGGACATTACGAGTTCTTGGTGATGTCTTTCGGATTAACTAATGCTCCTGCAGCGTTCATGGACATGATGAATAGGGTCTTCAAACCATTTCTGGACCGATTTGTCATTGTCTTCATTGATGACATCTTGGTCTATTCTAAGAATTCAGAAGAACATGCAGAACACTTGAGATTAGCATTACAGAAGTTGAGAGAGGAAAAATTGTATGCCAAGTTCTCTAAGTGTGAATTATGGCTTGACCAAGTTGCCTTTTTGGGTCACGTGGTATCATCGGAGGGAATCCACGTTGATCCAGGTAAGGTAGAGGCGGTGAAGAATTGGTCCCAGCCTACCTCTGTTACTGAAATTTGCAGTTTCTTGGGCTTGCCTAGATATTATAGAAGATTTGTGCAGGACTTCTCTAAGGTTGCTGCACCTATGACTAAGTTGACTCAAAAGGGAGTAAAGTTCGTATGGGATGATAAGTGCGAGCAGAGTTTTCAAAAGCTGAAAGATAGCCTCACTACCGCTCCGGTGCTGGCATTACCTGAAGGCACAGGAGGGTATGTAGTATATTGTGATGCGTCGAGGATCGGGTTAGGGTGTGTCTTGATGCAGTACGGCAAGGTGATTGCGTATGCATCGCGACAATTGAGGAAACATGAGAAGAATTACCCGACTCACGACCTTGAGATGGCTGCTGTAGTGTTCGCCTTGAAAATATGGAGACATTACCTGTACGGTGAGACGTGTGAAATTTATACAGACCACAAAAGCCTTAAATACATTTTCGAGCAGAAAGACTTGAACTTGAGACAACGTCGATGGTTAGAGTTGTTGAAAGACTACGACTGCATGATCTTGTATCATCCAGGAAAGGCTAATGTGGTAGCCGATGCTCTGAGTCGGAAATCTATTGGTAGTCTTGCTCATATAAGTGAAGAAAGAAGACCGTTGATCAGAGAGTTGCACGAGCTAGAACAAACGGGGAATCAGTTTGAGATTGGGGATTCTAACTCACTTCTAGCTCATTTGCAAGCTAAGTCCTCTCTGGTAGAAGAGGTGAAGGCTAGACAGGATGAAGATACCGATCTCAAGCAAATAAGGGATGCTGTAACTAAAGAGAAAGGGGACGACGTCCGATTCTCTATGGATGTTTTTAGGATACTTCGGTTGGAGGGATGGTTGTGTGTCCCTATGGTTGATAACTTGAAAGAAAGAATCCTTGAAGAAGCACACCGGACAACTTATACAATCTATCTGGGAGCTAATAAAATGTATCATGACCTGAAACAGTTGTACTAGTGGAATGGCATGAAGAAGGATGTTGCAAACTATGTAGCCAGGTGTTTAGTGTGTCAGCAAGTCAGGGCTGAACACCAGAAGCCCGCCGGAACGTTACAACAAATAGAAATACCTGAGTGAAAATGGGAGAGGATAACGATGGATTTTGTAACAGGGTTGCCAAAATCTCAACGTGGATATGATTCGGTTTGGGTGATAGTGGATCGCATGACTAAGTCCGCGCACTTTCTGCCAGTTAAGACCACTTACGGAGTGAGTCAATATGCACAGATTTATCTATCAGAAATCGTTAGATTGCGCGGTGTGCCAGTGTCCATAATATCTGATAGAGGGCCACAGTTCACTTCCAGGTTTTGGAAGTCATTGCAGGAAGTGTTGGGAACTAGAGTTGATTTGAGTACTGCGTTCCACCCACAGACTGACGGGCAATCAGAAAGAACCATTCAGATCCTTGAAGACATGCTTCGAGTGTGTATTATGGATTTCGGCGGAAGTTGGGAAATGTATTTACCGTTGGTTGAGTTTGCATACAATAACAGCTATCAAGCGAGTATCCAAATGGCACCTTTCGAGGCTCTGTACGGTCGTAGATGCAAATCCCCAATTGGGTGGTTCGAGGTCGGAGAAGCTAGCCTAATCGGCCTGGAATTGTTACAAGATGCCTTACAAAAGGTAAAGTGCATAAGAGAGAGATTGCTGACGGCTCAGAGTAGGCAAAAGTCCTATGCAGACAATCGAAAGAGAGAATTCGAATTTGCCATTGGTGACCAGGTGTTCTTAAGAATATCACCGATGAGAGGCGTGATACGGTTTGGTAAAAAGGGGAAGTTAAGTCCTCGGTATATTGGACCATTTGAAATCCTGGAACGGATTGGGAATGTGGCGTACCGGTTGGAATTGCCTATGGAATTGGAGGGAGTACATCCTGTCTTTCATGTATCAATGCTTCGGAAAAATCTTCCCGATCCCTCGCACGTGATTCAATCGCAGGACGTGCAACTAACCGAAAATCTGACATACGAAGAGGAGCCAGTGGAAATCTTAGATCGGCAGTTGAAGAGACTCAGAACGAAGGAGATTCCATTGGTTAAAGTCCTGTGGAGAAACCACTCGACCGAAGAAGCTACATAGGAGGTCGAAGGTGAAATGCACAGGACGTATCCTCATCTGTTTCAAGACTAAGGTTAGTAGTGTATTGTTGAAATTCAGGGACTGAATTTCTTAAAGGGAGGAAGATTGTAATATCCGAGATATTTAGATTTAATTATTTTCATTATTATTAAATTTATTTTTCTTTCAGAAAGAAAAATAAATTAAAGAGTTAAAAAAATAAAATAAAATAAAATGGAGGGAAAGAGATGAGATATTTATAATTTTTCTAGGACATAAAAAAATAAATAAATAAATAAATAATATATATATATATATATATATATATATATATATATTATATCTAATAATATATATATGTATAAAATATGTAAATAAGTGACCCCACCCCATTTCACTAATACACTTTTACAAAGAAGAAAATAAGAAAGCAAAGTAAGCAGAAGCAACACGAGCAGAAAAAAAAGACGCAGGAGCTCACGCACGAAGCAAACCGAGAAGGAGAAGGAGTGTTCCACGGCGGTTTCTGGCCGGAAAAGGCACGTCGGTGCCGGAGAAGGTGATCGGACTTCGTCTTTCAACACCCACAAGCCTCCCATCCGATTGAATCAAGGTGAGAAAGCCCCAATCTTTCAAAACCCCAATTTCTTCAATTTTGGGTATTTTAGGAATGATTCAATTTCTTCCAATCGGGGCATTCCGGGGTTAAAGTTGAGCTTAGTGGGTGTTATTGAAAGCTTAGTGAGGTTCAGAATCGAAGTTAAACCGTAGGATTTGACTGGGTATGAAAATTAGGAAAAATGGGTTAGGAAATTGCTCTAAAATTCGAAATTGATAGTTTGATGCATGTTTAGGCTTGGATTGGAATAATATAAGTGTTGTAGTTGTTGGAAATAGACAAGGGAATAAAGCCCGAGTATTTACCGGCTTAACCGGAACCCAATCCGGTGAAAAAGAGGCGAAATATCAAACCACCGTATAGTAAGGAGCTGTGCGGTGGGTTAGACACCTTGCTCTAGTCCATGGGGGACACCTAAGACCCACTAAATTAATTCCAAGGCTCTAATCATACCCAATTATATTTTTATATATAATTAAAGAGGTAGTAAATAAGCTTTTACTCGGCGAATGAGGGAGACGGTGGGATGAGTAAGCTAGAGCCTCTTTTGAACCGTGAATTTAATTCTTTTATTAATTAAATACCCATATAAACACATGAAGGGAAATTTAGACAAGTGGAAATCTCTAACCTAAGCAATTAGTGGTTCTAAATGGCTAGAAAGTGTGAAAATCGAATATGGGGCATTCTGGACTTTCAGAAAGAGCAAATAAGACGACGTAACGAACTAAATAATTAGTTCTTGGAAAATAGCTAGAGGGTGCATAAGCATTAGCATGACACGTGCATGGTAGATGCTTAGTTACATGTTCTAAATTTCTTAAATATATGTGTATAGGGCACCACAGGGTAATTGGAGTTTCAGGCACTCCGAGGACTGATCAAGAGGGCCAACGAGGTGAGGGGCTCTCCCATCCCTGCCCCACAGGGTTGGATGACTACGTGGAAATGTGGTTTGCTCTATTTTGCGTAATTTTTATATTAAATTTATTTATCTGAATGAAATTGCTTTACACGTGTATGATTAGCATGTAAGCAGTTAACGTGCAACAATATATGTGTTTATATGATTACTTTCAAGTGTATTACGTGATAATATGGCTCAATGAGCCTTATATGATACTGTGGGTAGGATTGAGTTGGAATTTCATATGTGAGGGTTCATTAATATTAGAAACCCATTTAAATTGATCATCGTGTAAAGGTTTTAACCGTATGGTACATCGAGGAAAATGAACCTAGGTTGTTAAATGTGAGTGAGAGTGTTGCATAATTGAAACGGGGGAAATCTATACCTAACTAAAGAACGTGTATGATATTCAGTTAGTTACAAATATGGTGTCTTTCAAGGTTAAATATGTTAGTTGAGTTTGTTTAGGTTGTCCAGGTAGATCGAGTCAGTCGTCCTGATCGGACAGACAGGATTATGACGTCAGCAAGTATGCCACCTAGTGGCCATTACCTCGGTTTAAACTGAGATTAGACAAGTTGCCGGCTATTACTCTAACCATGACTTGGAGTCAGAAAGTTCCTGGTGTGTTCAACCAGGTTCGTACATGATATTGCGTTCGGGCCAGTATTTCTCTTAGCGTAATGCGGGATATAGAAAGTGAGTGCCTACGTGCACAAGTATGTGTTAATTGTGAAACCAAATGAGATATGTTGAGATTGATTTACATGTGGATTAATAAATATGTTAGGAGCATGAATTATGATTCTAATTGTGAATATGATTTATTGATTGCCTGATCATGTTAAAGATCACAATATAAATCCGTTTCATGCGCATGTGGTTGTGGTTGCTCCCTTCCCCTAGCTGTAGTGGTACCCGCTGCTATGCCAAGGATGGGGGAGCTTCTCACTGAGTCTGTTCGACTCACCCCCCCTGTTTACATGTTTCAGATACAGGTGGTTCAGGAGTCGAGAACGCGTCCACTTCTTCTCAAGGAGGCGGACAACTTTGAAGACCGCACGCTTTGTTCGTGTCGGTAGTTATTTTGTTTATGTATACATGTTGTGATGTATATATATATATATATATATATATATATATGAATCCTTTTTGGGCGTGGTGTATGTATGTTTACATTTGCTGTGTATATATATATGTCACACTTGAATTCTAGCATTGTCGGCTTCATACAGATTAAAGTTAGGTTTTGGTGATGAGAATATAGGCTATGATATAATATATATCATGTATATACGTATATGACTTCTGCATGCGACTAGGATAGGTCACACGCATTGAGGCGTGTGATCAATACGTAAATTATATGTATGTGTGATTGAATACCTGTTTGTGTGAAAATATGGCTTCCGCATGTGAATAGGATAGATTACACGCATTGAGGCGTGTGATCAATATGTAAACTATATGTAAGCGTGTGATTGAATATATGTATGACTGTATACAGGACTTCTGCATGTGAATATGATAGATCACCCGCCCTGAAGCGCGTGATCAATATGTATATTATATGTACTTGTGAATGAATATGTGTATATGTATAGACTGAAGCGGCGTTGAGCGAGCCGTGGATTGCAAACTGCTTAGGTCACCGGAAAGGGATGACCATATATGTTATATATTGTTTGTATTAGAAAATGGTAGTTATCAGGTGGAAACCTCAATCAGGGGTTAGAGGCTTATGAGATAGGAGAAATCCTACTTCCCGTGCCGGTCATGGACGTCCGATAGGGGGTCGTGACATATAGAATCTTGCAAATTATTCTAAAGAACTACTGGTTCTTTGTTAATGAGATACCATATTTTCAATTCTTGATTATGCAAATAATAATGGCAAAGAAAAATATTGCCTTGTGCAATCCTTTAGGGATGCCTGATTTTATCATTGATAGTATCTCCAAGATTCATTGCACTCAAATGAATTATGGCATCAAGAATCCATGATAATAATTCCTCTTGAAATATCAAGTGCAACAAATTTATCAAGCTTTGAGAAATTTGATATTGTAAATAAGAAATAAGAATTGAAATAATTAAGATATGCATATACAAATATACATATACATATTCCCTTTATGTAAAATTAACATGAATAAGAATTTAGAACAACAATAATCAAATATATTTTCTTACCTTGATTTGATGTTGTTTACTCACCTTAATGTGATCATCATGCTCAATTTCCCAAAACTCAAATCGATCGGTAGAACTTCGTGCTGATAACGTGTTATAAAACTATATGACAAGAATGAAGGAGAAAAGAAGAAGACAAGAGAAGAAGAAATATAGTACTCAATTATCAACTTTTAAGTGTGTCTAGTTATTGCATACACACCCTCTATTTATAGGGCTACAAAAGTAACCTTCAATTCATAAGTTACAAACATTAAGGATGGCATATGATACATAATCAATATTGGCATAAATCCTAATGAATTTGGGGTTATAGCCTCATTTATTTTGGGAGGTTTTGGGAGTGCTAAAGACATCCACATAAGCACAATACATTTACAACAGGTAGGTATTTATTCTAGTTAAAACCACATTTGTTTGTACTTATTATCATCAATCTGCACGTTTAAGTTCACTAAAGTCTTATAAAAGTAGTGGAGTTCTCAAGTACAAATATTTTCATATAAAAAATTGGAATATTAAAATCTTAATGAAGTAAATGAAATCTTAAATTTAATTCTTGCGTAGAAAAATTTGTGGATTATAAAAGTTTTACCCTTTAATTGGATAATAGGCTTTTGACCAAAAAAAAAAACTTAGTTAGCAATTAATGCATGGTTGCCAATATATTAACATTGGATGAAATCTCATTTCGGGTATATTTTGATTAGATTGTTGATTTAATTTCTATAATAAATGAAATATAAATGTTTTGTGTGGATGTTGTCTTGTGAAGGTTCATATTAGGTTTCTTCCTTGCTATCCCATGGTATGTTGGAACACTAATTCTGTTGTGTGTGAGAATAGACTACCGAGAAAAACCTGGATTCCTTGCTTGTTCAATTGCTGTGAGTAGTCATCAATATTCTTACCAAACAATTACATTAATTATTTTTCCTTTCGCTTCTAATTAATTAACTTATAAGTTCTCTAATCACTTAGTCTTTTGAGACTGGTTTTGCATGCAGGCTGCCATTACTACAGCAGTTACTATTATTATTGCTGCTACAAAGGGATCACGTGCCTAGTAATTATTATATTTATGTATATTCACATAGAAATTGGATCCAGTGAAGTGCAAAAAGTGTAAAGTGTATGAAGTGCATCATCCAGATCGTTAAATAAAAATCGAGATACGTGTCCGTACTGTAATAATTTCATCCAACGGCTCTTAAGTGTGCACTTTACACACTTCACCAGATCTGCACTTTAGCAGATCCGATAACATACAGTTAAGTTGTGCAGGGCACAGGGTCATCATCATCATGTGCTTTACTCAGCATATGTATGAGATCATGAACCAAGACTTTATTTATAAATATGTATGTTGTGTTTATCTAAAATTAATAATGTTATTCTAGAGTCAATTTAGATACTGCTTTCCCTATTTAAATAAAAAGGATGTTAATATAAGCATTCGCCTACTCATCATGCTTTTATTCTAATTACCACGAAACACCACACACATATATATATATAGAATATTTGAATAATGAATGCGAACTTCATTCTTTTTAATTTGGTTCGTGAAAATTCTCAAAATTATGAACAAGTTTCCCTTGGACCTTATATATGTAAAGAAATTAATGAGTTATAATTCGTCTTTATTAATTAATATATCCAATGCACATATTTGGTTCAATTTTTTAGTGGGCATTTTGTTTTGAAAAGTATGAGTTATCTCTAAAACTTTATCAACTTGAGTGTGGTTGATTAGAGATAATTCTTTTACCCTTAATCAAATATTAGAGGTTTGAGTTTGAAGTGCTTATAAATTAATAAAGGGATAAGTTAATTACTAATGTGTTCAACGATGAATATATTGGTTTAAAAAAAATCTTTAAAACTTTATCATTACCTTTGCAAAATGAGAGATGAAAAGAAGAAGAAGAGTGACCAATTTGAGAAAACTTCTCGGTTGAGAGACATATATGACCAGTACTATTGATGAGTGCCATTGTTATAGACAGTTAATAAGTCACATGTAGATTAAATATCTATACTTCAAGGAGAACTTGCAAAGCCGGAAGTAAAGGAATTATAGCAAATTGAAGAGAGTTTCTTCTTTGAATGTGGTCAATTATGAAGAAGACCACATAATTTAATTGTTGCAGAAGTAGAGGAAGTCATAAAGCTTAGAGGAGAATTTGGTTTTATTATAGAGACAAGCAATGTGAGACTTTTATGAATGGGGGAGGATTTGTTGAGAGGGGCCCTCTAATTAGTTTCACATTGCTTAAATTTAAAGTGATAGAGTGAGAGAATGGATCTTATGCTGTACAATATAGAAAAGTAAGGAGAGAGAATGACACATAGTGGGTCCCACTCATGTGTAGAACCCACTTATGTGTCACACTCTCTCATTGCTTTTCTATGCTGTACAACATATGATCTATTCTCGATGGAGTGAAGGTTTATATAAGAGAGAGTGATGGGCCTTCTAAAAACACACACCCCACAAGCCTACTTAAAAGTTGCATTGGCCTATTGGGATAGATCATTACAAAAAATTTAATTTTTAGCGACGATTTTTTTGGGATTTAAAATCGTCGCTAAAACTTTAACGACGATTTTGCTGACTGTCGTTAAAGTTACCGTCGGGAATAGACCTAATGACGCTTGACACAAGCGTCGGCATTAACCGTCGTTAAGCCTTGCGACGGTTAAAACTGTCGCTAAAAGTTACTCTACATAGTTGTTATTTTTAAATTTAGCCACGGTTTTGACTGTCGTAAAAAGACAATGTTATAACCGTAATTAAGCCAACAACGGTTTTAACCGTCGCTATTTCTGTATGAAATTTGACAACAGTTTCAACTGTCGCTACATCGATGTATATCAAGAAAGAGATGAGTTTCTTCAATTTTTTAAAAAATTATATTAAGGAGAGTTTACAATTTTTTCATGCAAAATTATAAGTAGTTAAGTTTGTTCTAATAGGATGTAGTAGTAAATCTTGATGCACTGAATTACGTCAATTTTTTTTTTGTGTATTCAATTTTCTTTCTTTTTAATATTTTTGAGTGGGCCAACAAAGTTATATATAAAATAATAATATTTAAGATAAATATTGAAAATTTTAATAACGTACATCTAACATATATTATATTAATGTTAAGATCACATGGAAACATTCGTAGTCTAAGTTTAACCTACAATGGCGAATAAATTTGGGTTTATATATATAGATTATAGGGCATTCGTTTCAATTTTTATTCTTACATTTTTTTCAAGTGTAATTTTTTCTCTTAGTCAAAATCAAAGCACAAGCTAGTATTTTTTTTTTAGGCCTGAAGCACTAGCTAGTATTTAAAAGCCCATTTAAGTCTAACTAAAATATATATAGTTCAAAATTAGACGACGGGTCATGACAAAAATAACTTTTTAATTCAAAATAAATATTTTTATATCTAAAATCTGAATCCAAAACCTGAATACTGACACTCCAACCAATCATAATTGGAATTTAACATATATATAAATTAGATTATAATAATTTAATTATTACTGAGAGAAACAACTTTATTCTTCATCGTTACATTACCTAATCCAAATTAGATAAAATCACTTTGTCGGATTATCATAATTTTATTATCACTTGTAAGAGAAACGATTTTATTCATTGTTATCATAATCAAGTGCGCAACCTGAGTCAAATTTAAATTAGTCGGGGTAGTACCTCGAGACCAGGCAAAAAAAAGGTCTCGATTTTAATTGGTGCAAATTATATTCTAGAAAACAAATTAGTGATAGGCCGAATAAAATTTTTTTTCTTTAATACCATTTTGTTAAGACCAATACACTGATTTGAGGAAAACCATAATCGCTGAAAAAAAAATAACTTCATACTATTTACACAATGAACAATGAACACAAATATCAATTTAAGACATATTATTAACTATTTACACATTTTTGGAGACTTATGATTGCTCACGCACTATATATATATGATCACTCGTTTCTAGTAAAATATTTATCATTAATTAGAATAATAATTTTAATTAAATATTTTAAAATTTTGAGTAATTATATTATCTCTATTAAATATGCACCAATTGTATAATTTATTATTTATAAAATTTTACTTTGAAAAAATGGTCCAAGTTAACGTACACTTACAAATATGGAAGTTACAGGAAAAAAATCATTAATTAGAATAATATTTTTTAATTAATTAGTACAAGCACACACAATGAACAAAAATTTCAATTTAAGACATATTATTAACTATTTACACATTTTTAGAGACTCATGAATGCTCACGCACTACATATGATCACTCACTTTTAGAAATAAATTTATCATTAATTAGAATAATATTTTAAAATAAATATTTTGAATTTTTGGGCAATTCTATATATTATCTCTATTAAATTCCCAGCAATTCTATAATTCATTATTTATAAAATTTCACTTTGACAAAAGGGTCCAAACAAAACGTACACTCACCAATGTGGAAGCTACATAAAATAAAATAAAATAGAGAAAACCAGAAATGTAAAACAAGCATGGTATAGCATTTAAAATAATAATAATGATAAAGCCAAATAGTAAATAATATCTAAGGTATAATATAAGGTGGTGCCTCCAACGTGACATCTCATGTGTCATTCATGCACCATTCTAACGTTTTTTCTGAAACAACCTCCCCCGTTACTACCTTAAATCACTCTCTTTCTCTTTGTCTCTATATTTCTCTCATTTCACTACTCTCATTTCTGAATCTGTAATTTGAAGCTGAGTTTCCTCTCAAAAGATGATGACAAGATCAAGAACCAAAGCTGCTAAGCTTGAAGAGAAGATGAAGATGCCAGATCGGCTCAGCAACCTACCAGATGAACTCTTATCCTTCATCATTTCCAAGCTTCCCATAGACGAAGCGATCCGAACTACCATGCTCTCGCACCGATGGAGAGGTTTATGGCGATACACTCGTCACCTTGAGATAGATGTGAACCAAATGATAATGCCTTTATCTCAAAAGAACAACCCACTTGATGCTAGAGACCCTGGATCTGCTCTAGGGCAAAAAATGAACAAAAAGCTCACTAGGTCTGGCTTGATGGTGCTCCTTCTTTTGGCTCGCCATAGGGGAGACTTGGATAGTTGTAGCTTCACTCACTTCCCATATAGTATAGCTTGTGAGGAAGTGACCTCATGGGTGAAATATTTAATGAAGAACAAGAGAGGGCTCAAGAAAATGAGTCTTCAGTGCGAGCTTTTCGACATTGGGAGGAACCCTGAATGCGTGGTTGATGAGTTAACTGGGAAAGAGAACTTAAATAGACCTCATTTTGCTGCTGGGGTTTTCTCAGGTTTGAATTCACTCCAATTTGTGAACTACACTTTGGCAAGTTCATCCCCATTTGAGGGATGCACCAAAGATCTCAAAACTCTAGTTTTGAAATTTGTATGGGTGGTTGATGAAACCCTAGATGGGATTTTGAAGGTTTGTGAGGGTTTAGAGAGCTTTAGTCTGCTTGAGTCTATTGGGTTCAAGAAACTCCAAATCAAGAATCCTAACTTGAAGTTTTTACAACTTCAATCTTTGCAAGTGAGTGACATAGTTATTTCTTGTGACAAGCTGGAGATGTTGTGTTTGGATACTCTAACTTATTCAGCCGATAGGTTCAAAATTTATTCCCCAAGACTTAAGGTTTTCAAGTCTTATACTTACTCAATACTTGGAGACATGCTTCCAATCGATGAAGGAAGACATCTTCTTTTTACTGACGACCTTCTTCAATCTTATATTGATTATTGGGTAAGTTGTCTGATCTTTAATTAAGGTATAATTAATCTAATAATAAATAGTGAGTAATGTGATTTCTTTCCCTTTGTAAAAATATGTTAACACTATATATATATATCTTTGTTTTTACTTGGCAGGATCCTCTGAAGAGTAACATTTTCTTAACTTTGACAAAATTGTCACTGGATATGAATCTGAATGATTTGTTTGAGAGTGGATCACTTTTAGACTTCTTGAAATTGTGTACTCGCGTAGAAACTCTTGAAATAACCCTGCCTGTGGTAAGTATGATCAATCACTTTAATTAGCATTGCTAGCTCTTGATTCTATCATGTCTTAACTAAATTAAAGTATTTCTTAGATAAGACTTGAATATGAGACTTTAATTTGTTTAAGTCACTACTAGCTCTTAATTGTATCAAGTAATTTTTTTATCAAGTTGTAAACCTATAAATTATATCCTATTGGGAAGGTATAGAGACTTGAAGGTTTAAACTATATTGCTTGATCATGTTTTCATTGTTTTTCCTATGTGACATTAAACAATATTGCACATTACTTTGAAAGCATATTAGTTTCTAAGTTCTAACTAGCTATTTTGAATCAAGTTAGTTGAGAACTTGGGATTGTCTTATTCTACATAAAACTCAAATAGGAGACTTTGTTTAAAGATATCATAGTGTGTATAGATATATATATATATATACACACACTCTACAAGCCAACAAGTCATCTCTTGATCTTATTTCATATTCTTTTGTGTTGAAACTCGAGTGAATTAGGAAGCCTCCTTATTCAAAACCTAGCTAGCTTCATGTTAAGGGGAATTAAGAATCAAGCCACTTAAATACTTGATCGACCATTGTATATTATTTGATGTGCGACTTTGTACCTCCAACAGTCCCCTCAACTCCAACTGGTTTTAATTTGCAAACCGTAACTTGTTTTTTTTTGCTCTAGCTATCTTGAGCTTGTAGGCTCAAATCTCTCTTTTTCTTTTTGTTTGGGCTTGTACTCTTTTTGAACCTTAGAGGCCACAAGTTTTTTAACATCGTTGCTGGACTTTTTTCTCTTCACATCCTAGAATTTGGATTGCCATGGACCGTAAGGTCATTATGTTCCGATCACACTATGTTAAAGTTCGCATGATTTGAAAAACTCTACCTCCCTCAAAAGCTAGCTGTTAAAGAAAAATAACTAAGCCACTTGAATACTTCTCCATCAAGCATTGCATATTTATCTGATTTGGGACTTTGCATCTCTAACCTTATCGAAGCAAGGTGTTGTTTGCGATAGTCCACTCTGGCTAACTTTTTTGTTTTCATTTTATATAGACTTGAATCTCCTGTCTTCGTTATCCTTATAATTATAACCAGATTGTATACACAATTAACATGCATGCTTATGAGTGTATCGAAGTCATTTCTGGGGATACAAAAAGGCTTGTGAGTGTGTTCGTCACAAGCTGAAATGGGTTAAGTTGAGGGGTTTCAAAGGGCAGAGAGAAGAAGTTGAATTCGTTAAACATTTGATTACGAATGGTAAGAATTTGGTTAACATTAGAATTATATGTTACAATACCCCAACTGTATCGGCAGAAATGGAAAAATTGCTCTATTTGTCATTTGCATCTTCTAAGCTGTCTATCGCCTTCATCTTCAAATCACACAGCGTTGTGCAAGAGCTCCATGACCTTTAGATCGCTAGGGATCCACTCATTCGGTTTTAAATTCTTCATTATTCTCAATATGCTTGCATGTGTGATATGATGTGTCTATTTAATATTTTAAATCCGATATGGATTATGGAGTACTGTAAGACTTTCATTTAATTTCGCATTTTAATTTGTGGTCATCAGTACGTTGAGACATTATTATTATTGTTATATGAATGTTCGTTTAATTTATGTGCTTGCTTTGTTGATTAAATATATATTTTCAGCATCTTATATATTTGTTGTGTTAAATTTTAAAATTATAAAATTAAGAAACTTACTGTTATTATTTCGTAGTTTTAAATCTCGCTTTTGTGACTGCAGGAATTTCTACGTTTAGTGTAATCTATAGTGATCACAAAATATGTTACTGCTAGCTAGTGCTATTTGTGTTTCTCTTCCTTTGAAGATCATGATATATAAACGACAAAGCAAACTTCTTTTCAATGAGGAATCCTCTTGAAACAATATGTGAAAGTATTTTAGGCTCTTTTCACAAAAGTTTTGTTAAGCTTTTTTAAAAATCATTAATCTAAACAATTTTTTTTTGTCCATTATTAAAAAAGGTCCAACTATTATTGGGCAAAAAATAATTTGAGACCAGATAAATTTTCATTATTAAAATATATATTTTTGGTCTGAATGAAATCTTCATTAAACCTACAAAAAAAACACAAAAGAAATCTTCATTAAAGAAGAAGGCCCAAAACGGCCAGCCCAAGGAGCAACAGCAAGGCAAGAAAGAAAAGACAAAAGAGACAAGCCTGCACTCCTAAAGCGACAACAAACACAAAACAAAACACTTGGCAACACAAACAAACTCAACCACAACAAATTTTATGAGCAAGCAAACAGGCTCTGATCTTCCACCACCTCCAAGTGATAGCAAGCTACAAATTAAACGCCACCTTTGTCCTTCGCTACAGCATTAGCAACACCATTTGCCTCTCTTTTAACCCTTTTAAATACAACACTAGAATTACTATTGCCCAAGAGAATGCAATCCTTATGTTAGAATATTAGAGTAGAAGAGAAACAACATGAAGGTTTTGAGTCGTGAGTGATTACTATCTTTAAAGAATAATTGTCTATTTACTCTTAATAGACATAATTGAATAGATATACCTTTTTTAATTAAATAATGTGTCTTAATATTTAAAAGACACCATTTAATAGATATACCTTTTCAATTTAAGGAACATATCTTTTCATGATTAATAGACATAATTCGATAGATAGATGCATGTATCTATTAATACAAATAATTATGTCTATTAATTAAAATATTTCAATCACATAGAAAATATTACAAACTATCCAATAATCCCCTAGTAGTTTGTAATATTGTTACAAAATATCACGCATACCAGAAAGTATCGTATAGTTGATTTGAACTTTTTGTTAGTGTAAATTCTTTAAAGGTTTGATGAAGTCATTAGTATCTCCTAAGGTTTGAACCAAAACTCCATAGTGCCAAAACCGAAAATATTTACACACATGATATTATTATCCTTTAGAAATTCAAATTCGTTTTAGCACTTTTATGGCCATGTACTATTCCTGGTTTTATGAATATTTACAAGATCAACCCTTGAAGTGGCACCACTTTAATATTTATATAGGTGGAATTATCATTATGTCCTTGTTACTCTAGACATTTAACAATTCTATTAAGACCATTGTCAACCTCCTTTTGTAACAGTATGCACTAAGAAGTTTGTCACTAAGTCCCTGTTATACCAACATTTAACAACTTCTTTTACTCCTCACATAACAATATTATGCAATACAAACTCTAAAATGAGGCTTTGATTCAGAGTTGTGCTACGAACAACACTAGTAACTATATTATTATCCATTGATCTTATTATTGTTAGAGTGTATACAAACTCAAAGTTGGGTTTCCATTACTAATCTGTATGCCTCTAGGCCCATCCCTACACTTCCAAATTTAAGGTGCATTGAATAGCTCCAGCTGGATTCCTTTAATTATTTAAGAGTTGACATAATTAAAGGAATCCAGCTGGAGTAAAATATGCACCAATTGTATAATTCATTATTTATAAAATTTTACTTTTTTTTTGTACAAGTATACAATTTTACTTTGAGAAAAGGGTCCAGAGTAACGTACACTTATCAATATGGAAGAAGCTACAGAAAAAATTATCATTAATTAGAGTAATACATTTTAATTAATTAGTACACGCACACAATGAACAAAATTTTCAATTTGAGACATATTATTAACTATTCATACAATTTTAGAGACTCGTGAAGAATGCTCACGCACTACATATGATATGATCACTCGGTTTTAGAAACAAATTTATCATTAATTAGAATAATACTTTCAATTAAATATTTTGAAATTTTGGTCAATTTTTTATATTATCCTTATTAAATACCCACCAATTATATAATTCATTATTATTTATAAAATTTCACTTTCACAAAAGGGTCCAAATTAATTAACGTACACTCGCCAATATGGAAGTTACAAAAAATAAAATAAAATAGACAAAACCATAAATAATGCAAAACAAGCATTGCATGGCAGGGCATTTAAAATAATAATAATGATAAAGCCAAATAGTAAAATAATATCTAAGGTATAATATAAGGTGGTGCCTCCAACGTGCCACCTCATGTGTCATTCATGCACCATTCTAACGTTTCTCTGAAACAACCTCACCCGTTACTACCTTAAATCACTCTCTTTATCGTTGTCTCATTTCTCACTTCTCACTCTCACTACTCTCATTTCTGAATCTGAGAATTGAAGCTGAGCTCCCTCTCATCAAAAGATGATGACTAGATCAAGAACCAAAGCTGCTAAGCTTGAAGAGAAGATGAAGATGCCAAATCGGCTCAGCAACCTACCAGATGAACTCTTATCCCTCATCATTTCCAAGCTTCCCATAGACGAAGCGATCCGAACCACTGTTCTCTCGCATCGATGGAGAGGTTTATGGCGATTCAATCGTCACCTTGAGATAAATATGAACCGAATGATAATGCCTTTATCTCAAAAGAACAACCCCCTTGGTGCTAGAGATCCTGGATTTGCTTTAGGGCAAGAAATGAACAGAAAGCTCACTACCTCTGGCTTAATGGTGCTCCTTCTTTTGGCTCGCCATAGGGGAGACTTGGATAGTTGTGGCTTAATTCAGTTCCCATATAGTATAGCTTGTGAGGAAGTGACTTCATGGGTGAAATATCTAATGAAGAATAATAAAGGGCTGAAGACAATGAGCTTGGAGTGCGAGTTTTTCGACATCGGGAGGAACCGTGAAACCGCGGTTGATAAGTTAACTGCGAAAGAGAACTTAAATGGACCTCATTTTGCTGCTGGGGTTTTCTCAGGTTTGAATTCAGTCCAATTTGTGAACTACACTTTGGGAAGTTCGTCCCCATTTGAGGGTTGCACCAAAGATCTCAAAACCTTAGTTCTGAAATTTGTCTGGGTGGTTGATGAAACCTTAGATGGGATTTTGAAATTTTGTGAAGGATTAGAGAGTTTCAGTCTACTTGAGTCTCTTAGGTTCCAAAAAATCCAAATCGAGAACCCTAACTTGAAGTTTTTGCAGCTTCAATCTTTGCAAGCGTCTAACATGGTTATTTCTTGTGAGAAGCTGGAGGAGTTGTGTTTGGATAATCTAAATTATCCATCCGACGGGTTCAAAATTTATTCCCCAAGACTTAAGGTTTTCAAGTCTTATACTTACTCAATACTTGGAGACATGCTTGCAATCGATGCTGAGTTTGATATAATGTTACACATGTCCCATTCAAATTTATTTTCAGTCAATGAAGTTAATTAGTATAAATTTAGTAGTGTCTATTGTTATATTAAAAATAATATCAGGCTTATTATGCACAAATACAGCATGCTGAAACAAGTGCTAGTGCCATTGAAACAAAAATGACCATAAATTCACCAATTCATGCTAGTGCCATCATCCTTCAAAGCTGAAACAAGTGCCGCAGCAACATCAACAACACATATAGCAAGCTGGATTATGCAATAATTTCATTTGTCAAAAAGATATATAGAAACAAGAATTTCAAGCCAAAAGGCCAATTCACACCACACACATCACATTTCGCAATTAGACCAAATTATTGCAAAGCCCATTATATTTATTTTCAGCCTTTTGCTTTCCCTTTCTAAAATCCTAAACCGTTCCCAAATCCGAATCCATCTTCATAATTCACTCAACATTTCCCTACTCCATATTCATCAATAAATAATCATTCATTCATGGCTACACCTATGCCTATCACACAATTCTTAAAACGAGAGGACAAACAAAGCAATGATCAAGAATAAATGTATGAATCAACTATAATCACAAATATATCATATTTTACCTTAAATCAAGCTATACTCGAAAAATAGAGGAGACATCGTTTGTAGTATGACTGTAAGTGCAGTAGGAAGAAGTATACGCAACTAATCGTTGGTTTCACCTTTTGCAGCACACTCCGTCGACGTTCCGCAGTTCCATGGTGACGGTGGTGTCTCGTTCTCTACCTCGCTCTCGTTATCCCTCTCTTGATTTTGCACTCCCTCTCTCGGCTTCGCTCCCTCGCTGCCCCTTTCTGTGCATCAGTCTCTTTCTAGGGTTGGGAAAGGTAGGTTTTGCGTCTTTGCATTTTAGGGATTAAGAGGATGGGTCTCGGTGAAAATTGGGAATTTGTCCCACATAAACAAGGAGCTTATAATAATAACAAAAATAAGAAAATAAGATTAAATGAAAATGAGATAAAATAAATCAAAGATAAAAGTAAAGTAAAATGAGAACAAAATAATAAAATGAAGTAAAGTAAAAATAAAAATAGAAAATGCTTTTGTATTTTACATTTTTTTTTGAATTGGTTGAAAAAAAATGGTGTTTACAAATGAATTGAGATAAAATTAAAATAAGATAATAATAACATAAAATAAATGAAAATAACAAATACTCGGGAAAAAAAGACAATAAGGAGGCAGGGTTTTTTTATTATTATTTTAATTAGGAATTAGGTGACTTTTATTTTTTTTTCTTAGTTACATTATGTTGGGTACGTATTAGGAGTAAGACTTTATTTAAATATTCCTCGTTTATTTTTTTTTTTCAAAATAAAGTTTTCACTTAAACTCTTTCCTCCAAATTTTATTTACTAAATTATTAATTTATACATTATAATTATTCTTCAAATCTTTAGGCTTTAATTTACATTTAATTGATTATTTAGAAATTTATAATTTCTTTATTTATTTTCTATTTTAATAATCCTCATTGGTCAAACCACTCAATCCGAAAAAACTCCGTGTGTGAGTTCGCTCTCCCCTGTTCTTTGATTCAAGTCTAAAGCTTTCCCCAAGTGGGGTTAATTCCAACTAGTCTATCCAGTTTATTCTATTTCGATATCGATTGCCTAAAGACATCAACAAATCTTGCTCAGAAGATAACATTATCAAAACCCTAACCCTAACTCTTCGCTTTTCGATTACCTACATTTAATTCCAACACGTTTCTGTCTATTTCTCTCGATTCTTTCACTCCGCCGGAATCTATAGGTTATCTCGTGTACATTAATGGTGGGATCGATCTAGTTTAAAGAGCTGGTATCATTACACCTACAATTAATAGCCTAATCCTTTCCCTGTTTCTGTAATACCCATACAAATAATTACAATTAGTGGGGGCTTTGTCCATTATAATTAATTATCTGCAGGCTTACCCAATTAAAGACGTTTTCTTGTGCCTTCCTGCTTCGTAGATTAGTTTCATCACCTTCCCGCCTTCCCACTCCATCTTGAATGACAGTAGTTGCCTAATGAGAGCCTCTAAACTGAGATAACGATCCCTTGTTTCTCTCTAGCTTTTCTTGGTAGTGGAATTTTTAATCCTAAGGCCTTCAGACATAAGACGTTTGGGTTTTCCGAGTACTTTGCCACCGTTATTTAAAGCCATTGATTATAGGAAGAGGCCACACTCATTTAGTGAACAATTCTTTATTCCAGAAAAAAGAAGGAAAATACTAGCCATGGCAAACAATCCGAGAGAGATAGGATGGTATGATTCTAGTGACTTAGATGAAGGTGAGGATATGGAGGAAATGCAAGAGACTCTAGCTTTCCAAAACTTCCCACAACCAGAGCCTCGACCTGCCTCTGCCCCTGTAGTTTCTCTGGAGCCAGAGTTTCTCCAATCAAATAGAAGCTTCTGGGAAAAATACCTGATTGGCTTACTTATAGATAGTAGGAAGTTTAAGGTTTCAAGAATGCAGAGCATTATTGATCATTTCTGGTACTTGCGTTGTCCTGCGAGAGTGGTGGGCAGAGTAAAGAGGTATTATGTCATCCACTTCGAGGTGGATGAAGATCGGCAGCAAATTCTCAATGAGGGACCATGGGCAATGCAAGGAGGTCTTCTCTCTATGTTCCCCTGGGAGCCCAACTTAACTCTCTCACACCTACTAGTTACGGAAGTTGCGGTGTGGGTACAACTTTGGAATCTTCCATTGGAGTACCAGACTCCACTCATGGCAGAAAAAATTGGGTCGCTTATGGGAGAAGTCAAAGAGATTGATTGGGCTCCAACATTCCCTCGGAACATTAGGTTTCTCAGAGTTCGAATCAGGATTCCAACACATACTCCCCTGTTGATGGGGGTGATCTTACAAACAGATACAGTTGATCACTTCTGGACCCAATGCAAATATGAACGTATATTCAGACTTTGCAGAGGATGCAGACGCATAGGACACCTCCCTCAGGATTGTGACAGAAGTAGAGAATAGGTTGACATGTCTCTGGATGCTCAAAGGCAATGGGTACAAGATCACTATGGCAATGCATATGGGACCATGATTGACCAAGCTTACTTCGTACTAGAGGCGAGGAGATTCAGGTTTCAACCAAGTAGGAGAACTACATACATCAGAGCCTTATATACCAGGAATGGTTACCAGTATAGGCCACGTTGTGCTGACCCAATGGACTTCTACTTTGATCCTTGGGTTCCAATGGATACTCAAGGAAACATGGATCCTCCAACTCAAGTGGAAATAGAGGATACTAAAGAGCAGGAAAATATTGATCCTCTTCCTGAACAGGTGTTGGATACTCAGCCTGAGTTCCAGTACCAACAAGGAGATCAAGTTGAATTACCTACAGCTCAAGAACTCCTTAATACAGATGATCCAGATAGTCTGGACCCGGATTGGCAGCGGATAGTGGAAAGGTTCTATCCAAATTCTACCCCTCTGTAGCAACCTTTACCAGGGATAAGGATGAATGAACGACGAAACTCAGAAGATAGGGATCAAACTGCCCTAAACTAGATAAAGTTCGAACAAGGCGAATTCGGCATTGCAACAGGCTGGCCATTGGAGGGTAATATTATGCCGCATTTTGAAGAACTATACCCTTTTCAGCATGCACCCACTGAAGTAGAAATTGAAGAAGTTTGGAAGGAGATCTATACTACACCACTAGAGGAGAATCTACCCAATGAGAGTACTTTCGAAATAGGTGAATCTAGTGCTGCAAGGGCCAATCGTAATGACCCCCCTAGAAGGAGGGATGGTAGAGAGTATGACAGGAGGAACCTTGACCTTTCTTCCTCCAAGAGGGCAACTGGACCCAGAAGAGAATAGGGCCATCAATGACCTCTCTCACCAGGAAAGTAAGGAGAATCAGCTGGAGCTTAATGCTACGACAGGCAATCAGACTACCGGAGTATTACAACTGGAGATGGCGATGTCGTGGAATGGCTCTAGTCTAGAGATTATGGAACCTCAGCAACTGGAAGTAGAAGCTACTCAGTGTGAAGATTCAATAGACCAAGATCATTGTCTAATCATATCCGGGGCGAATGCTGATTTGGGAGGGCAACTCATGAACAAATCAACAGAGCTAGTCATTATGGCAGATCAACACTTAAGCCATAATGAGGAGAGTAATAACACTGATGAAGAGGAGCAACCTCAATAGGCCCTGCCAGACAGGTCAATGGAAGGCCATAAGAAGAAAAGGGCACGTCCTTTTGAACTGGAACTTATTGAGCAGTTTGTTAGGAAAAGGGGAAGGATTGGACCGGTAAACTTTACCTTAACTCTGAAGGCACCGAAACCAAAGAAAAGGAAGGCAATCAGAATAGAGGAAATAGAAGAAGACAGTGGGACAAGGGCCAAGAGACTGAAGGTAACTCTAGCAGAAGTGGAAGAGGGCCTAAGACCTTCTCATACAGGTTCTGAGATTGCAGAAGTCACTGAGCTACTAGAATCTTGCTTTAAGGGTTTTGGAGAGGTTGTCCCTCAACAACCCCCAAAATCGCCATGATGATTCTAAGCTAGAACTGTAGGAGTATATTGAAAGCTCCTACAGTTAAAAGGTTGAAGGGTCTATGTCTTAAGTACCACCCTGATTTACTTTTCCTGCAAGAAACGAAATGTAACAATGCTAAAATGATGAAATGGAATAGGCTTGGCCTTTTTGATTACTCTTATTGTGTTGATTTGGTTGGTAGTAAGGTTGGGAGTTTGGTGGAATAAAAACATTGACGTCACGGTGATTCATGCTTCTAAAAACTGGATTCACTTAAAAATAAAACATGCGAACAATCAACAGTTTTACTTTACTGGAGTTTATGGGGCACCCATAAGAAGCGAAAGGGAGAATTTTTGGAATTACCTACTCCACTTAAACATTCAGACTGAACCATGGCTTATGGCAGGTGAATTTAATCAAGTCACTTCAATGAAAGAAAAATTGAGTCAATGCTAGAATATACCAGGAAGCGAAGCCTTGATTGAAACCATCAACAATTTGGGTTTGGTGGATCTCCAAACCTCTGGCAACTGGTTCACTTGGACTAATGGTAGACAAGGGGAAGACCTGGTGTGGGAACGCTTGGGCAAGAGTCTTGCCAATACAAACTGGCTCCAACATTTCCCAGATTCTTGGGTGCAAGTCTTACCTGTAGTCAATTCAAATCACTCTCCTCTTATCATTCATTCCCACAAAAGCACCCACACCCCACACAAGAAACCCTTCCACTTTGAAGCAATGTGGCTCCAACACCCTCAAATGAAGGAAATTGTGAAATCTGCATGGAAAAAATAGGTGATAGGTTCTTTGTCTTCTCAAATCCAAGATAAAATAAGGAATGTAAGCAAAGACCTCTCCCTTTGGCACAAAGAGAATTTTGGTGACCTGAGTAACCAAATTAAGGAAGCTCACACTCAAGTTGAAAAATTCCAGAAGAATATTCATGACCACATCAGAAATAATGAAGAATTGGTTACCAGGAAAAGATTAGAATTCTTACTAAATTGTGAGGAAATCAAGTGGGCCCAAAGAGCCAAACAACTTTGGCTTCTCAAAGGCGATAGGAACACCAAGTACTTTCACTATGCGGTCAATCATCAGCGGAATAAGGCACGGATTACTAGCATATAGATTCAGCCAGGTCAATGGATAGAAGATCAAGGAGGAATCTAACAAGTTGCCAACGAATATTTCCAACAACTTTACACTAGCAATGATGCAGCGGACGAAACTGCAAGGAGACAATTCATCAGCAATTCTGGCACTCCCAAACTTAACCAGGGCCATATTCAACATCTCTCAAAACCATTTACTAGATTAGAGATTGAAAATGCTCTGTTTCAGACGCATGCAGGTAAAGCTCCAGGCCCTGATGGGATGACCCCGATGTTTTTTCAACACTGTTTGGACACTGTTCAGGAGGATGTGACTCGCATGGTGGGATCTTTTCTTTCGAGAGGATTCCTCTTAAGGTCCATGAACCAGACCCACATAGCTCTTATACCTAAAATGGACTCTCCTTCTGGCTTTAAGGATTATAGACCTATCAGCCTCTACAACACCACTTACAAGTTAATAGCTAAGGTCCTCACCAATAGGCTTCAAGAAGTGATGCCGAACCTTATATCCCCTTTCCAAAATGCTTTTGTTAAAGGCAGACTGATCCAAGACAATATCCTCATTGCTAGTGAGACTCTTCACTATATTAGAAGGTGCAAGAAATCGAAAGGAGGATGGGCTGCATTAAAAGTGGATTTACAAAAACTTATGACAAGATATCCTGGGCCTTCTTAAAGGATGTGCTTCATTACATGAATTTCCCTCCTCTTTGGCAACAGATGCTCATGCAGTGTGTAACTACTACTTCAATGAGAGTTAAGATAAATGGAGAGATGACAGAATGGTTTCTGCCAAGAGTAGGTTTGAGGCAAGGCAACCCTCTGTCCCCTTACCTCTATGTTCTGTGTGCCAATGTCTTTTCCAACCACCTAATCATAGCACAGAATGACAGAAGTATTCAGGGTATCAAGATTGCTAGAGGGGCCCCGAGCATCAACCATCTGATGTATGCAGATCACATCCTGCGATTCTTTAGAGCTGATAAGTCTACTTGTGACATGGTCCATAAGTTACTTAACCAGTTTGGGGAATTGGCGGGCCTTTGGATGAACAACCATAAATCAAAAGTTAAATTTAGCCCCAACATTACTGAGGAAGGAGCCCAAGTTCTCACTAGGATTCTCAACTTTCGGAGAGTTAACCACTTGGGACGATACTTGGGAGGCTACATTGATAGGTACAATACTGCTAAGAGGAATGCCTCCCTAATTCTAGACAATCTTCAACAGAGACTTACTGGCTGGAAATCGAGAATGTTGTCTCAAGCTGCTCGGACTACACTAATTAAGGCAATCGTAAGTGCAATCCCCATCTATCATATGCAACATACATGGCTCTCTAAATCAGAAGCAGCTAAATGTGATGGAGTCATGAGAAAGTTTTTCTGGAGCCAATGGGATGAGTCCAAAACTCCAATAATGATCTCTTGGAAAAGGTTATGTAAAGGCCGAAGTGAAGGAGGTATAGGTTTTAGGCAAATGATGAATCTTAATGAAGTTTTGCTAGCAAAACAAGTGTGGTGCATCTTAACTTCGGAAGAAACTTTAGTCAGTAGAGTATTCAGGGGAAAGTAGATGAATTCCCTTCACAACTATCAGCTCACTGCGAAACACAATTCTTCCCCCTTATGGAAAAGACTTTGTAAAGCTTCTAGAATAGTCACTGCCAAATTAGGCTGGAGGGTAGGAAATGGGAAAAAAATTTCATTAAATGATGCTAAATGGATCCCCCAGACTTTCACAACCATCATTACAATAACCTAATAGATCTTATGTTTCAAGGAGGTTTTTGGGATGAGGCAAAAGTGGCTCAAGTTTATACCTCCTACAAAAAAGCCTTAATCCTGGACACTGTAATCTCCCACACTAATGTGGAAGACAAAATGGCATGGAACATTACAGATAATGGGGAATTTTCGGTTAAGAAGGTTTACGAAATCATTACCAACAACACTCACACTCACGGCTCTCCAAGCTTCAAGTGGAATCGGTTTTGGCAACTTCCTTTACCTCAAAGAGTTCTCCTTTTTTGGTGGAAGAATCTCAACAAGGGCCTCCCTCTGAAAATGAATTTGTCTCGAAAAGGTTTCCAAATCTCTTCAGACTGCCCATGGATGTGATGCTGCAGAAACGGAGGAACACATTTTCAAAGATTGCCAATTGGCGAAGCGGGTGTGGTTTGCTTCCAGACTTAACCTCAGATCTTATGACATCAATGCTTCTTCCATGTCAGACTGGATCTCCCAAAAGTCTCAAAATTGTCTAAGACAAGTTCTCCTCAACACAAAGAGATTGTTATGCTGCTACTCTCAATTTGCTGGAGTTTTTATACCCAAAGGAACCAATTACTCTTCCAACAAGGCAAAGCTGATGTTGCAGGATGCTTAAATAGAGCCTACAAGATCGTGGACGAGATTGTAGGGATAGATATCATCCAAAGGCAAGACTACTTCTTCAATTTGGAAGTCCCTATGAAACAAAGGGGAGATGGTAGCAGGACAACGGAGCATAATGCAGGAGGGATCGTCCTAACCTGTAGCTGGAAGAAATACTCAAGCATTAGGAAGAAAGTTTTCGACATTTTCCAACAAGTAGAGGTTAACCAAAAGCTGTTGTGCTCCATGGTAACTGAGGATGACCAAGACGACTGTCTTGCTCTTCTAAGGAGTGTCCGCCTCTTTTTGGAAGATTATGGTAGAGATCAAATGGGACCTATCACCTTTAACATCCCTAGCAAGAACATAATTACCCATCTTAATCACATACCCATTGCCCATATTAGGTTCCAAACTATTCTTAGTGATATTTATACCTCATGTACTAACAAAAATATATGTATTTCTTTTCAGCATTGTCACAACCACCTCCAGTCCAAAAGTATTTCTTCTAACTGGCCTATTGGGTGGTATCCTATAAACCAATTGTAACTATCCGTTTAAGACAAAAAAAATAATCCTCATTAAATTTCATTTTTCCAGTTTAAATTTATAAAATTTTAAAAATCAAATAAGATAAAATTTTCAAAAACATGATAATATAAAGTAAAATATGTAAACATAAGAAATGGGAACGGATTTGACTTGTAGCAAATACAAATTGTTTTGGGAACGGTTTTTATTTGTAATAAAAGTAATTGGGAACGGTTTTTATTTGTAACAAAATAAATAAATTTTATTGCTACACGCAGAAACCGTTGTCTAAAACAGAAAAAAAGGCAACAGTGAAAATGTGTTCCTTATTCGCGAAATAGGAACAATTATCGACCGTTGTTTACAAATTGTTGCCTAAAGTGTGTATCATTTGCTACAATGTAAAAACCGTTGCCTATTCCCTGTTTAGGGAACGGTTTTCTAGCCGTTGCTATGGTAAGTGTTGCCAAAAGCCTAAAATGTTGTAGTATATATTTGCTAATGAATGAAAGTGTCGCTTTTAGGTGAATACTAAGAGTACAATAGAGGAGATGCTAACAAGTATCACCTTTAGGTGAATCCTAACTGTTCCAAATAAAAATATCTATGAAGAAAAAATCAATCAAATAAAATAAAAAAATCTAATTAATATCATTTTACACACCATAACAAACTAAGCCAAGGAGTATATTGACTTTAAGTAGTTGTATGTTATTTAGTAAAAGTATCGTTTATAGGTGTATCTTAAAAGTATACTAGAAAAGATGCTAAAAAGTATCACCTTTGGGTGAATCATAACGCCTCCAAATAAAATTATTTATGAAGAAAAAAGCAAATAAAATAAAAAATCAATTTAATCTCATTTTAAATTGATTAATTATCTTTTGGATATATATAATACATGTGTGCCACGTTATTGACGGTGTTAACTTTTCCATCAAACTCATTGACAGAGGGACTAAATTAATTGGTAGTGCATTTTTTTGGGGCCAAATTGACACAAAAGACATCTTTCATGGATCAAATTATTAATTTACTCATAAAATTTCAAAAAATAATATTATAAATAATATGGTATGATGTTAACAAAATATTCAAAAAAAATATTTTTTTCTCTAAAATCTTACATAAATATAAATCATCAATAATCAATTAAGTTTTGGTTAAAAATAATGTGATTTGACGTTAACAAATAATTCAAATAAGATTTATCATTGTAATTCAAATCAAATTTGAATATGGAATATACATTTTTGTGCAACAAGGATTTATTTACAAGTAAATAAATAAACGAGAGTAGATTCGCCACTTGGCTTCTTTTGTGCATTAGTATGCTAGACCTATTTTGTATAATTTTCTTTATTGTTTTTACTTCGAATCTTTTAAATTTGTTGAGAAATATATAGTACAATTATCTAAAGTATGATAGATATAGACACAAAAAACTAAAAAAACACAAATCGAAATTCATTATGAATGGATTAGGGACTAACTTTTTAGTTCCTCATAAAGTTAGTCCCCTAATCCATTGATGGTTGGTCTTGATTTGTGTGTATTTTTAATTTCTTTGTCTATATCTCTCTTTTTTTTTTTAATTTAGATAAATGTACTATTGCTCAAATTTAAAGGATTCAAAGTAAAAGAAAAGTGAAAAAAAACGAAGGCCTAACATAGGATACATTCTCATTTAAACATTAACTTTAAGTTAAGAGAATAACAATCCTCTAAATTAAAGTCCCCACATTATTTAGTTTAAAAATTGTGAGGTGAGAAAATCCATATAAATAGTGGAGAAGTTTATGATTTTTTCAAATACTACGACAAGCCTAGCCAAATAATTTATTAGTTTTGGATAGTTGAGTGTGAATTAGTGAAAGTTTACAAATTTTCATTCAAAATTTTTATTAAAAATAATTTGTAATTTTTTGTGCACAAATTACAATAGTGTAATTTTGTGTTATGATCTTCATATTACATATTCAAAATTTGTATTCATAAGAGTTTGCAATTTTCTTTTGTGCACAAATTACAAATAGTGTAATTTATGTTTTGACCTTCTTATTTCAGTTATAATTGAAGAAGTTTATCTCTTGATGGCATAAAATGGCATTCTCCACTCCCCGCAATTGTAGTCTTATGAAGTAAAATAACACTTAGTCAATAAGATCACTAAATATTAATTTATATTTTGTAATTTAAAATATTATTATTAGAGATAATAATAGACTCAAATTCATAACTTCACCACTCTTTAAATTATGTTAACTATCAAGTTTAAAATTTAACAACCAGGATTAGAGCTTTATCCACTATTGTTAATTTATTATAATAAGTTATGATTTGGGAGTTTGATTAAGATTATAAGAACTAAACAAATAACTGACAATAATTAAATGTTCCAAAATCCAAACTACATGTTTTGTTATTTATTTATGGTTAATCGAGAAGATAATTAGAAGTAAAATAGTGATATATAATGTATTATTTAATAAATTTTACATAAATATTTATATAATACATATATTTCAATAAAAATATAGAGGTGACAGTATAAATAATAATAAATAATAGTAATAGTAGTAGTGTAATTAATAATTAAATAAAAAAAATAATACTTTAAATTTAGCATACTTAAATTTAAAGTTATTTATAATTTTGAATGAGAAATAATTATTAAATTATTAAAAATAAAATATATATATATATATATATAAAGAATTAAGTTATGCTCGTGCTTAGCATGGGTACTAATCTAGCATATATAAAAGAGAAACCACTGGCTACACGTGTCACTTCCTGAAGAAATTACTTTTTATGTAATATCCGAGATCTTAATTTTTATTATTATTATTAATTTATTTTTCTTTGGGAAAGAAAAATAAATTAAATTAGAAATTTGAAATAAAATGAAGAAGAGAGAAGAAATAGAAAATTTAAAATTTTACCTATGTTCAAAAAAAAAAAAAAAATAGGGAATAAGTATAATTTTTCTAGGACCTAAAAGAATGGTGGAATTAAAAAGATGGAAAAATTGGGATTTTTATACAACTTAGTTTTTTTTATTAATTATTACTTTATTTTAATTAAATAATAATTATATATATATATATATATATATATATATATATATATATATATATATATATATATATATATATTAACTAGTGAATAGGGGGTCAAAAACCGTGACCCCCCATTCCACTCAGCAAAAACGCAGAGCAGAAAAAAATATAAGGAACAGAGGCATCAAAATGCAACACACATAATATATATATATATATATATATATATATATATATATATATATATATATATTTTAAAATAATTGGGGGGGGGGGGGGAAACCATGACCCCCCATCCATTTTAATTAAACACATAAAAAAAATAAACAAACAAAGCAGAAGCAAAACGCACATACAAAACGCAAGAAGCAGCAATGTGAACGAGCCAAGACGCACGGGAAGCCGAGAGAGAAGAGCAAGCCACGGACGGAGGAAACGGCTGGAATCACGCCGGAAATTGCACTTCGCCACCGGTGAGGGCCACCGGAGTCCGTCTTTCAACACCCACAAGCTCCCCATCCGATTGAATCAAGGTATGGAAGTCCCAATCCTTCAAAACCCCAATTTCTCCAATTTTTGGGTATTTTAGGAATCCTTCAAATACTTCCAATTGGGGCATTCCGGGATTAAATTTGAGCTTAGTGGATGTTGTTGAAAGCTTAGTAAGGTTCAGAATCGAGGTTAAACCGTAGAATTTGAAATTAGGAAAATTTATTTAGAAAATTCTTATAAATTCAATTATTGCTAGTTGGATGCATGTATAGGCTTTGATTGGAGTAGCATAGGAGTTAGTAATGCTGGAAATAGTCAAGGGAATAAAATCCGAGCATTTGCCGTCTCAAGGAACCCAATTCGGTGAAAAAGAGGCGAATTACTAGGCCATCGTACAGTAAGGAGTTGTGCGGTGGGTTGGACACCTTGATCTAGTCCGTGGTGGACACCTAAGACCCGCTAAATTAGTCCCAAGGCTCTAATTATACCCAATTATATTTTTATATATAATTAAAGAGGTAGTAATAAAGCTTTTATTCGGCGAATAAGGGAGACGGTCGGATGAGAAAGCTAGAGCCTCTTTTGAACCGTGAATTTAATTCTTTTATTAGTTAAATACCCATATGAACACATGAAGGGAAATTTAGACAAGTGAAAATCTCTAACCTAAGCAATTAGAGGTTCTAAATGGCTCGAAAGTGTGAAAGTCAAATATGGGGCATTCTGGACTTTCAGAAAGAGCAATAAGACGACGTAACGAACTAAATAATTAGTTCTTGGAAAATATCTAGAGGGTGAATAAGCATTAGCATGACACGTGCATGGTAGATGCTTAATTACGCGTTTTAAATTTCTTAAATATATATGTGTATAGGGCACCACAGGGTAATTGGAGCTTCAGGCACTTCAAGGACTGATTAGGAGGGCCAACGAGGTGAGGGGCTCTCCCATCCCTGCCCCACAGGGTTGGATGACAACGTGCAAATGTGGTTTGCCCTATTTATTGCAGTTATTGTATGAAATATACTTATTTGTATGAGTTTGCACTACATGTGTATGTTTAGTAAGTAAATGGTAGAAATGCAAATCAATTATGTGTATATGTGATAATGTGGCTCAATGAGCCTTATGTGATACCGTGGGTAGGATTGTGTCGTGATTTCATATGTGAGAGTTCAGTAATTTTAGAAACCCATTTAAATTGATCATCGTTGTAATGGTTTTGACCGTATGGTACATTGAGGAAAATGAACCTAGGTTGTTAATTGTGAGCGAGAGGGTTGCATAATTGAAAAGGGGGAAAACTAGGCCTAACTAATAAACACGTGTAATATTCAGTTAGTCACTAATAGGGCGTCTTGCAAGGTTAAATTTGTTAGTTGAACTTGTTAGGTTAGTTCGGGTAGATCGAGTCGGTTATCCTGGTCGGACAGACAGGATTCAGTTAACAGTAAGTATGCCACATAGTGGCCATTACCTTGGTTTATCCGAGGTCAAACAAGTTGCCGGCTATTACTCTAAGCATGCCTTAGAGTCAGAAAGTTCCTAGTGTGATCAACTAGGTTCGACAAGATTGCCTTCGGGCCAGTATTTCTCTTAACGTAATGCGGGAGACAGAGAGTGAGTGCCTACGTGCACAAGTATATGTCAACTATGGAACCATATGTTATATGTTTATGACTGATTTACATGCGGATTAATAAATATGTTAGAAGCATGAAATAGGATTTTAAATTGTGAATATGATTTACTGGTTGCCTGATCATGTTAAAGATCATAATACGAATCTGTTTCATGCGCATGTGGTTGTGATTGCTCCCTTTCCCCAACTGTAGTGATACCCGCTGCTACGCCAGGGATGGGGGAGCTTCACACTGAGTCTGTTCGACTCACCCCCCCTGTTTACATGTTTCAGATACAGGTGGTTCAGGAGTCGGGAACGCGTCCACTTCTTCTCAAGGAGGCGGACAACTCTGAAGACCGCACGCTTTGTTCGCTCGGTAGTTATTTTGATTATGTATATATGTTGTGATATATATATATATATATATATATATATATATGAATCCTTTTTGGGCGTGGTGTATGTACGTTTACATCTGCTGTGTATATATATATGTCACACTTGAATTCTAGCATTGTCGACTTCATACAAATTAAAGTTAGGTCTTGGTGATGGGAATATAGGCTATGATATAATATATATAATGTATATACGTATATGACTTCTGCATGCGACTAGGATAGGTCACACGCATTGAGGCGTGTGATCAATACGTAAATTATATGTATGTGTGATTGAATACCTGTTTGTGTGAAAATATGGCTTCCGCATGTGAATAGGATAGATCACACGCATTGAGGCGTGTGATCAATATATAAACTATATGCAAGCGTGTGATTGAATATATGTATGTCTGTATACAAGACTTCTGTATGTGAATAGGATAGATCACTCGCCCTGAAGCGCGTGATCAATATGTATATTATATGTACTTGTGAATGAATATGTGTATATGTATAGACTGAAGCGGCGTTGAGCGAGCCGTGGATTGCAAACTGCTTAGGTCACCGGAAAGGGATGACCATATATGTTATATATTGTTTGTATTAGAAAATGGTAGTTATAAACATGTGGAAATCTCAATCAGGGATTAGAGGCTTACGGGATAGGAGAAATCCTACTTCCCGTGCCGGACACGGACGTCCGATAGGGTGTCGTGACATTCTATATATTAATTTTTTTCTTTCATTCAGTATATTATTCAAATTGTCAATTTAATTAATTATTTATATTCCTTCGAAAATTGTGCAATTTGACGTAGTGGCATTATCCACGCTTTCTTTAGTTACTTTGGTATTTACTTTTTTGTAAGTTATAAGAAAATAATAATTTAGAGCTATCAGGAATTAAAGTTTACTTATTTTTAATTGTTCGATCTGTGGATCTAAAATATTTTAAATTTAAAAATAAAAAAATTTTAACACAGATCTCAAGACAGATCTAACGATAGAGAAATAATGTCACGACCCCCTATCGGACGTCCGTGACCGACACGGGAGGTAGGATTTCTCCTATCCCGCAAGCCTTTAATCCCTAATTGACACTTTAATATATGTATATCTACCCATTTCTAATACAAACAATATATAATACATATGGTCATCCATTTCCGGTGACCTAAGTAGTTTGTAATCCACGGCTCGCTCAGCACCGCTTCAGTATATATATATACACATTTTCATTCACACGTACATATAGTATACATATTGATCACGCACTTTAGGACGGGTGATCTATCCTATTCACATGCAGAAGTCCTGTATACAGTCATACACATATTCAATCACACGCTTTCATATATTATGGACACTGGCACACCGTGCAATCTAACGATTTCTGATAGATAAATCTGAGCATATTGACTCACTCCGTAAGTGATCTTAACTGGCAGAAAGTGCGCGGACTTAGTCATGCGATCCACAATCTCCCAAACCGAATCGAATCCACACTGTGATCTTGGAAACCCTGTTACAAAATCCATAGTTATCCTCTCCCATTTCCACTCAGGTATTTCTATCTGTTGTAATGTGGACCTGTAGTCCAAATGACTGAAGGTGTATATAAAGTTAGTTGGGTACAAATGAATCATTTTGTACGGAAAAATGAAATGAGAAAAATGAAGTCATAAGGTATAAAGGCGACTTCCTGCACATGGTTTTTCTCAAAGACATTATATTGATAAATTCATGAAGATATATTCTCTTGTGGTGGATGCAATCACCTTCAGATATAATATTATTTGGCAGTACATAAAAAGCTTGATATATATCTAATGAATGTAGCTACATCCTATCTATATGGCTCATTGGATAATGAAATTTTCATGGAATTCCCTGAAGGATTTGAATTGCCAGAAGCAATTAAGATTTCCCGGGAAAATTGTTCAATAAAATTAAATAAATCCTTCTATGGATTGAATTAAACTGGACGTATGTGGTACAATCGTCTCAGTGAATATTTGTTGAAAGAAAAATATAAAAATGATCTAATTAGTCCATGTGTTTTCATAATATGATATGGATTAAAGCTATTTACTGTGTACGTTGATTTAAATTATATTGGAACTTCCGAAGAGCTCCAAAACACAGTAAATTTGACTTAAAGAAAGAGTTTAAGATGAAAGATCATGAAATAAAGTTTTTATCTCGGCCTGAAGATCGAACACATTATTAGTAGAGTTATTATTTATCAATCATCTTTTGTTAAAAAGGTGTTAATCCAGTTTTTCATGGACAAAGTACATCCATTGAGTACCCAATGGTTGTAAGATCATTAGATATAAATAATGATTATTTTTGTTCTCGTGAGAATAATGAAGAATTTCTTGGTCCAGAAGTACCATATTTTAATGCTATAAGAGCACTAATTTGCTAACAATGCTCGATCTAATATAACATTTGGTGGAAGTTTATAAGAAAAATTAAGTTCTTCTCCAAATAAAAGGCATTAGAATGGGGTTAAACATATCTTCGAGAGGTGCTTGACTTGACATGAGATTATTTTATGAATCAAAGTCTCCAGGAGTAGGATATGTGTTTGAATATTTATCAAATCCCCATATAGGTTGATCTCTAATTGGCTATTTATTTGCATGAGATGAAACAACTATATTATGGCATTCATCAAGACAAACATTGTTTGTTGTTTCTTCTTTAAATCATGCATAAATTATTGCAATGCATGAGATCGGTCGAAAGTATATGTTTGGTTGGGACGATTAAATCAACATATCCGGAAGATATGTACTTCGCCTTCACAAAAGAATATGTCAACCATATTATATAAAAATAATATGGCATGTATAGCTCAATTAAAAGGAGGATGTATCAAATGATACATGACTATATCTCACCAAAGTTATTCATTATCTTCATAAAGATGGTGAGATTGATGTCGAACAAATTTGTTCAAAGTGATAATCTAGCAGATCTTGACTAAGGCATTGCCAACCATAACTTTCGAGAAGCTGGTTCACAAAATGGAAATACGTCAATTAAGAGATCTTGAATGATGCTATAATCAGGGGGAGATATGCGTTGTACTCTTTTTCCCTTTACTAAGGTTTTGTCCCACTGGGTTTTCCTAGTAAAGGTTTTTAATGAGGCAATTTATAATGGATGTATTATTATAATTGGTGTACTCTTTTTCCTTCACTAGGTTTTTTGTCCCACAGGGTTTTTCCTAGTAAGGTTTTAATGAGGTACAATTTTAGACATCCAAGGGGAAGTGTTGTAAATATATTGTGCTTTTGTGGATGTCTTTAGCACTCCCAAAACCTCCATAAATCAATGAGTCCATAACCCCAAATTCAATATGATTTATGCCAATATTGATTGTGCATTATATGCATACCTTAATGCTTTGTAACTTATGAAGTGAAGGTTACCCTAGTAGCCCTATAAATAGAGGGTGTGTATGCAATGATTAGACACACCTAAAAAGTTGATCATTGAGTATACTTCTTCTTCTCTTGTCTTCTCCTTTTCTCCTTCACTCTTGTCATATAGTTTTATAACACGTACCAAGGCCTGAAAAAGAAATTTTGGTGGCCAGGGATGAAGAAAGACATAGTCGAGCACATGAGTAAGTGCCGGACTTGTCAACAAGTCAAAATGGAACACCAAAAACCCTCGGGAATGCTACAACCTTTAGCTATACCTGAGTGGAAATGGGATCAAATTACCATGGATTTCGTAGTAGGACTGTCTAGAACCCCTTCCAATCACGATTCGATCTGGGTAATTGTGGATAGACTCACAAAGTCCGCTCACTTTTTACCCATCAAGATCACATTTTCCTTAGAAAAACTAGCTGTGAAGATCGAGCTATCGACGGGAGTCGCCACCAAATTTTCAATCAAAATTTGGAAAAAGAAAAATATTATCAAAAGTGTGGTAAAAATGAATTTTCACAAAATGTTAGGTTCGGAAGTCTGATTGAGATGAAGGGAAGGTGTTAGACACCCTTCTTCCCTCGTCCGAAGACGGTTACCCTAAAAATCAATATTAAAATTGTTTGGCCTTGAAAATATACACAATCATGGGAGAAAATGAGGAAGGAAAGAGGGAGGGCTTGACCTAGGATAAAAGCCTAGGGCCTACGTACCCTCAAGGAGGGATCAAAGCCCACGTAGTTCCCGTGACATATAAGTGCGTAAGTGAGGGGAGACTCATCAAGTGAATACTCAGATGACCTCCCAATGCAATGTACCTAAAGAGGCCAATGCCTTTTGGTACTTATCTACCATACAATAAATCAAGAATATGAACAAGTGCATGTGTGAGGGCTCATCAGGCGTAATACACAGATGGCGTGAAGGCTAGTGCTCCTATAAAGACAAAAGCCTCTTGCTCCATTTTAGGTTCTATCAATTTTATAACAACTATCTCCAACATGCGTGGACCTGGAATGACTATGCATAGATCACCCCTATTTGTGTGGTCCGTTCCAGTAACAGCATTCCCACTTTTATTATCACTTCCGGTACTGGCAGGGGCAATTACCATGTTATTAACCGATCGAAACTTTAATACAACCTTTTCTGATCACTAGGTTACATAATAAAGTAATAAATCGAATATTTTTGTCCCCCAAAAGGCAGGGGGTCGCGACAAAGAAAGAAACTACTTAAGCAAAAAGAATCAAGCAATCAAGAGAATATGGGTGGATTAGTATGAGAAAAATAATGGAATATAATCGAAATATTTTCTACCTCTTACATCTTCTTAGCAGCCTTTCGGTCCTTTCTTCCTCTCCTCCATCTTTTTTTTTTCTATGACAAGTGACGGGACTCACTATTTATAGTAAGTTCCATGGGTCATATAAAAGGAAGATTGAATCTGGGCATTAATGGGCATCAATGGACCTTAATGGGCATAAATGAGTATTAATGGCCATCAATATTAATGGCCATCAATGGGTATTAATGGGCATCAATGGGCATTAATGGGCATCAATGGGTATTAATGGGCATTAATGGGCATCAATGGGTATTAATGGGCATTAATGAGCATTAACGGGTTGGGGGTCGTGACGGGTAGGCTTCCCCGTCGCGACGGGTACCCGATCTCGAATCTTATTAGATCTGCCATAAATGCTAAGGTGGTCGCGACGTATGAGCCTATACGTCATGACGGGCCCCTTAAAGGAGGAGGGGTTCGCGACCCCTAGGGCTCACCCATCGCGACCTCTTAGCTTATTTTTGTTCTATTTTATTTTTGGTGGATTTTGGGGTGGACAAAAGGCGGTGTCCACATAAGCAATCCAGAGGCGATGTTTGTCCCTGTTTATTAATTTTAAAAAGTCTGGACAAAATGGGGTGTCTACACTAGCCCAACTCTACATTAAGGAAATAGTGAGGCTTCACGGAGTGCCAACTAGCATAGTGTCTGACAGAGATCCCAGATTCACCTCGTGATTCTGGCAAGCTCTACAGAATGCCTTAGAGACACAGTTGAGGTTTAGCACAACATACCATCCTCAGACTGATGGCCATTCGGAGAGGACAATACAAACTCTCGAGGATATGCTCCAATCGTGTGCGCTGGAGCAAGAAGGCACGTGGGATGCCTACTTGCCATTAGTAGAATTTTCCTACAACAATAGCTATCATTCTAGTATAGGCATGGCACTATACGCGGCCCTCTACGGAAGAGAGTGTAGGTCCCCGCTTTGTTGGACAGAAGTCGGTGAGGAGAGAGTGTTAGGGCCAGACATAGTTCGCCAGACTACGGAATAACTCCGTATTATTAGGGAAAAGATGAGAGTTGCCCAACAGAGGCAAGAGAATTATGCCAACCAGAGGAGGAAACCACTGGAGTTTAATGAGGGAGACCATGTATTCCTCAAAGTAACCCCAATGACAGGCATAGGGAGATCACTAAAAGCACAAAAATTACATCTGCAATTCATAGGTCCCTATCAAATTCTTAAGAGAATTGGCCCGACGGCATATCAAATAACCCTATTTGCAAAGTTGTCCTACCTCCACAACATAATTCCATGTTTCTCAACTCTGAAAATACATTCCCGACCCTTCACATGTACTCAAAACTGAGTCGGTAGAATTGAAAGAAAATTTAACTTACCCCTCAGTCCCTGTGACGATTCTAGAGTTTGAGAACAGGCAACTTCGGAGTAAGACCGTTCCATTAGTCAAAGTGTTGTGGCAAGATGTTTCGACACAGGAAATGACTTGGGAACGCGAAGAGGACATGAGACAACAATATCCCGCATTATTTGCAGGTACATTTCTTAAATTTTGGGGGCAAAATTCTAATAAGGAGGGGAGTATTGTAACATCCTGAAAATTTTAACCCAACTTTGACCAGAAACCTTCTGTTGACTTTTCTATAATATGTTTGACTTTTTGGATGTGTGAGTGCCAGACTGTGTTTGTATTTTTTTTTGCTTTTAGATAGGTTTCGAAACCCTAATTAGACGTCAAGAGACCCAAAAATCAGAAGAAAAGTGCCAGAGGAACCCTAACCCTAACCCTAGGGTCTAAACTGAATGAAAAACTTAGTTTTAGCCTTTTTTTTTATTGAGTTTAAAAGTGTAGGAAAGACCTATTTGACCCTAGAAAAGTACCCTAGGACATTCTAGAGGTATCCTAAGACTTGGTTAAGGGACCACAACCTCAAGAAAAGTCCTGAATGGACACATTTTCTCCAGTAGAAATTCAGGACTAAAAAGATAGAAATGAAAAATTGCAATTAATGCATCCTAACTTACTTAAAGCCCATGAAAGTCAAATTTAACTACCCAGAGACACCCTAAACTACCCTACTAAGTGCCAGCCATGAAACTTTTTGAAGAATTAAGACAAATGGGCAAGTTACATATTTTTAAAAGTGAGATAAATAGGAAATTAATGTCAATTTAATCCCTTTAATGCTACCCATTGACTTATAACCGAAATTACCACTTTTAGAGCAAATTAAAATACCCAATTATGGCATTAACAGCAGCAAGCAACTAAAGAAAAACCATATACAAAGAAAAATAGGCAGAATTTAGAGTTAGACATCAAAATTTATCACCATATGACTCAATTAGATGACCACTAAAGCCTTACTCACTAATACACCTAAGCAAGCTTTACCCGAGGCCTAAACATCCATTAACCCACCCTAAACAGCCCCTAAGCCTGCCAGCACACACCAATTAGGTGTCCTAACATAAACTAACGAGCTCCAGTAGCTGTTCACCTCACCCCATTCATCATTTCAGCTTCACATGCTTGGAGTCCTTAAATTAGAGTGAAACCGAGAGGGAGAGGCACACCTGCTGAAAAATCAAGAGAGAGAACTGAGAGCAAGTGAGGCTAAGCTTCAGGAAGAAAGCTGAGGCAGTGGAGAAGCTGGAGATTCGAAGTTGGCAGCTGAAGATGGAGAAAGAAGCAAAAAACTTTGCATACACACACTCAAGAGTTGTTGTTTTCACCAAGCTTACCCAAGCAACTTAGGAGTTCAAACCCTGTTCTTCCTCTGAAAACTCAAGGTAACGTAGAGTTACCCTTCCTTCTTCATCGCTAAGTCAAAAGCATCCATCAATGGTGGTGGTATGAGCCTCTATGACACTTATTCTTTTTGCTGCCACAGAAAGCTCTATTTTAGGTAGTGATGCTTTCGGAGGGCAAAACTTCTTCATTTCTTAACCAATTTAAGTGTGTGAGTAGTCAAAAAAAATCTAAGAAGATGAACTATAAAAGCCCCCAAATGCATGTACCATCAGAGGTTTCTGTGCAACTGTTCAAAGCCTCGAAAACTTACTAAAAATTCTGAAATTTCTGTTTCTGGTGTGAAATATGAACTTGTTGTATTCTGTGTTTTCTGGTGGTCTGGGTTTCGAGTTGAGTCAGGATGATTTAGTAAATGATATTAGGACTATGTGGTGTTAAAAACTTGCTATAGTTACTTATTAAAACTTCTGGTTCAGTAGTGAGGATTTCTAGTTGAAAAGCTGAAAGTTTCCCTTACTAAAATGATTCTTTGACTCCTTTCTTCTCACTGATTGCTGCCAAATTTCTGTGTCACTACTGCCAAAGTTGCTAGAGGTAGCTGATAGCTTAGAATGGCCTTACAAATGCTAAATTCCAGAATGAAAATGATGGAATAGATTGTTGTTTTAAAATAAGAAAGGCATGAAATTGGGTTGTTAATATAACTTGAAATTTTGTCAATGGATCTTGTAAGCTTGCTATTACTGTTATTTGTGCATTCCCACTTGCTTTTGATGAGTCTCACAGTAGCTAAAACCCGGAAAGTGCTTGCTGAGATTCTAGTTTAATTAAGAGAGCTAATACATGCAAAAATGGAACTTTTTTAGGATTTTCTGTTGTGTATGCTTGCTGAGTTGTGACTATGTGTTCTGTGTTAATGCTGGTATTATGTGATTGAACTCATTTAAACCTCTAACCACTGAAATCTACTAGGATTTTCCTTTTTGGGCTTGTCTAAATACCCTAGGTAGTGAAATTGGTAAAAGCATGAAATGGTGATCTTTCCTTGCTGACAAGCATGATTGCTGAGTTGGGAAGGTCCAAGACACTAGGCAGGGAGGATACCAAGGTTGAAATAAGGGATGGTAGGGTTAAAATGCCGTTAGGGTAAATGATAGGCAAGATAAGCTTGGAAAAGACAAAATGGTGAGTTATCCAATTCTAAAACTTGGATACTCATGTTCTGAGAGGGTAGGCCAATCCTCCCACCCTCTAGACCTCTCAAGGGCACCCACAAAAAAGAAAAAAGTCAAGGACACTTAGTTTTGGCATGTAGAACATCAAAGTACTAGAAATGAGAAAAATTGACAAAAGAGAGAAAAGTTGTTGCAAAAATGTCATTTCTGTACTAATGTGGCTGCTCCCACTTGTTGTGCAAGTCACAAATGAACTTAGCATGGTTAGGAGATTCTAATTAGAGCTTGATAGAGACCAGAACAGAAAAGAGCTATAGAGAAGGAATAAAATGAATTAAAGACATTGTTTCTGTCATTTTGTTGAAAACTGTGAAACCTGAGTACTTTAAGGGTAGGTACCAGGCAATTCTGGTTGTAGGGGATATTGAGGTACTATGTGCAGGGATGGGAGTAGTCAAACTAGTTTTTAACCCTAATTAGACACTAAATTCATTTTGTTGAGAAATTTTCAAAGAAATGCATTTTTCTGCAAAAGTGTAGGTCTGTGTAAAAATTGTACAAGAAAGTCACAAATAGTCCTTAGGAACTTGCTGCACCATGGTTCTAGTTTGAAACAACCCAGATTTGAAATTGGGTCTCAATAGGGACCATTTTGCAAGAAAAACTAGAAAGAACCTTAAAATTCTTATTCTGACCCAATTTTTAGTTGATTTCTGCTGGAATGTTTCTGGCTTTGTGTAGTAGGTTCTAATTGACTATTTTTGATGGTTGGATGTGGTTAAAAGGTTTGAAATTGCCTTGATTTCTTTTATTTTGGAGAAACGACCCTTTTGAAAAGAATTGTGAAATTGAGGGTCAAAACGCAATTTTCTTCTTTGAAAAATTGATAAAACTGTTAAGTATATGTTATTGATGCATTTGGTGAACGTTTATGACTTTTGGATGTTTGTATGCAAAGTTATGCATATTACTTGTTGTGCAAGTCATATTTGATATTGTGGTTGACTTTGTTTGACTTTTAAGTTGACCAATTGCTAAGTTGACTATTTTTATCAGGCTATTTCAGTGTGTGGCGTCCAAACCCTGAAATTGAGTTTTAGCATGCATCTGTGAACTAAATATGCCTTGGAGCGCAGGTATTTTAGCATGCATCTGTGTTTGAATGCAAAAACCCTTGGAGGGGTAAAACTGTAAATATGTCCTAGAGAGGCAAGTGAATGACAACTGAGTAAACATTACCTGTGGAAGAAAACCTATGTTATATTATCTGATCTTTATAAAAAGGACACACTAGGTTTGCTAGGGATACGTCCGGGACGTAGGTGCCTACAACGAGTGAGGAGATAATCTAGTCTGGGACTGGTGATCCTAAGGTTCTAACTTTGTGCGCACACCGAGGGACGCCCTGGAATGTTGGGTAATTCCTGTAGCCTTATATGGGCGGACTTTACTATATAGGTAAATGGTAAGTTGGTTTTGTCCTGTTTCATTGGATTGCTTTAATTGATGGTAATGATTTAACCAGTTGTATAGGTCCTGGAGAGACTTGATGTTTGGCATGGCTGATAAGTGCATGTAGTGGTAAACATGCATACTTTTGAAAGAAAATGACTATTTCATCTGTTTAAAGCTTTTCAGCATGATCATATATTCTGAACTTTATAAGTGGAAGTATCTGGTAATTGATGTTTATTGATTGATAACTGCTTTAAAGTATGATGGAAGTTTTCCTTGTATTCTTAGTAATGCAGTTGAACCACAAATTAGTTATTAATAGAACTTGTAACTTACATTATTTGGATTTTATATCTCACTACGTTAGTGTGTTCAAATGCCTAAGTACATACTACTGCTACAGATTGAGTTGGTGTTATTGGAAGTTCCCCTTCTGGGTTACATCCAAATCCTGACGGCGGTCAACGTTCTTTTCTTTTTCCCTTCGGTTGAGAATGCCCCGGGGACTTAGAAAGGATGTGATAGGCAGGTAGCAGGGAGCTGACTCTTATTTTGGCAGTGCCTTAGATGTCACTCTATTTTGGGATTATTTTACTAACTATTTAGGCCTGCGTGCCACTGACTATGATACCTATGTATGTATATATGCATGGATTGTGTGCAGTAGACTCAGTCTATGAACTAATTAGGATATGTATGGAGGTTTAGTACCTCGTTTCATTTGACTATCCTTGTATGTGCAAAAATGTATTTTGGGAGAGCGCGAGAGTAATAAACACGTAACTTCTAGTTTCTTAGGTTAAATAACCAATCGAGAGTAAGCAATCCTTGGGGTATCAGTTGACTTTTATTACACCCACATAAAAGAAAAAGAAAAAAATTGAACCGGGATTTTAAAAGTTAAGTCAATTAACCTAATTCTGCAAATAAAATCAATAAAGAAACTAGGACGTTACATTATGGTATTAGAATAGAGTTGTTAGAACTCTATTAATTCGTAGGTATAATAGCCTAACACAAATACTAATTCAACGAACTCGAGTAGTCTTGGCGGTTGAAGTAAGCTGAGTCAATGTTCGTGCTAAGAACCCTAGACTGTTACATATCTCATCAATTTTTTGTACTTTTCTGTATTTAATAGTGTTATTGAAATTTATCACGTTAATCATATTTTAGTTTAGCATAAAGCTATGGCGAATACCAGGAGCGGTGGTAATAATTGCCAACCTGAAAGCGACAGGATTCGTCAAATGATGTATGCATTTGAGAACATGACACAAGCTTTGAGAGACCAAGCCTCCATAACTATCGAGGTACTTCGTCAGGTCAAGGGCAATCATAATACCCAAAACCATGATCAACATGATAATGGGCACCATATGGGTAATAACCTGGGCTAGGGTAAAATTCAAAAGGCTAGGCCTCCGATATTTAGATGTACCTATGACCCTCTTGTAGGTGAGAAATGGTTGAGGGAGTTAGAAAAGCTGTTTAATGTACTCTATACCCTTGATCCACAAAAAGTAGCATTAGCAGTCTATCAACTGCAAGGTGAGGCTGAGTACTAGTGGCAAGGAGCCAGATAGCTACTCGAGGGTAGGAATCGCCCTGTGAACACCTAACTTTGATCGGCTGAAAATATAATAAGAAAAAAAAAGGAAAAAAATGATGATGAATGTAAAGTAATGAATAATAATAATAATAATAAAAATAGCGAAGAGGCATCGCGACAAAAACACTATACCGTCGCGACGGTAATGGATACACCGCGACATAGCCTGCATTTATGAGGGGATCAATCAGAGTGATACCCGTCGCGACGGATACGTCCATACGTCACGAAGGGTTGTGTATTTATGACAAATCCGGGATCGTATCTGCATGATACCCGTCGCGACGGTAAACGATGAGCGTCGCGACGGGTGTGCCATTAATGGCCAGATTTCTTTCCCATAATAGTTTTCCTGACCTACTATAAAATAAACCCCGTCTCACACACTTGTATGTCACAGGAACTACGTGGGCTTTGATCCCTCCTTGAGGGTACATAGGCCCTAGACTTTTATCCTAGGTGAAGCCCTCCCTCTTTCTTTCCTCATTTTTCCCCATGATTGTATATATTTTTAAGGCCAAATAATTTTAATATTAATTTTTAGGGTAACCGTCTTCGGACGGGAGAAGAAGGGTGCCTAACACCTTCCCTTCATCTGAATCGGACGGGAGAAGAAGGGTACCTCACAAGGTCTTACGACATTTTCCTTTAAAACCAAGGTTGCAAAGGTTGTATATGGCAAGAGCCACAGCTAAGAAGATGAGATGGCATAAGGAGAAGCATATTGATGACAATGTACTAAAAGTCTTATTCATTGGCGAAAATAGTCGCCATCGAATATTTTTAATAATGTCATTTAAGACATTTTTAGTGATGAATATAGTCGCCATTGAATGTTGTATTTGAAATGGCGACCCTATATGTCGCCACCGAAAGCTTTAGGTGTCAAAGACATAGGTGGCAAGCCGGTGGCGACTCTAATGTCTTCGTTGGCGACTTTTTCACTTTAGGTGGCGATTTTAGTCGCCATTAAAAGTCAACTTTTTTGTAGTGCTTCTACTTAAAGCTGAAAAAGTGCATTATGCGACAACTAGAAATCACTTATTTTATGAAATAAGCTTGCACAAATAGTACAATTTTTAAAATAAGTGATTATTATAAAAATAAGTGATTCTTTCATAAAAATAAGCATGCACAAACGAGCTATAAATAACTACTTTTTGTTTAGTTTTAAATAAGCTATTTTTCTAATAGATGTTTTGATACTAAATAACTACTCTTTGTTACATGTTGCAAATAGGGTACTTTTGCTCAAACGAACTATAAATAACTACTTTTTGTTTAGTTTTAAATAAGCTACTTTTCTGACAAATATTTTGATACAAAATAACTACTCTTTGTTACATGTTGCAAAAAGGGTACTTTTTCTTTTTTGTTACACTAAATAAATACTCTTTGTTAAATGTTGCAAAAAGGCTATTATTCTGTCAAATGTATGAATACTAAATAAGTACTCTTATTACAAGTTGCGAAAGGGCTATATTTTTGTCAAACCTAATATATAATAGAATATATTAGGTTTTTCTCATCTGTTTTGGAATTAGAAGATAAACTCAGCTGTTCCTTTTCCTAAACCCTGCAAATAGGCTATTTTTACTTCCTGCTAAAAGTCTCGTCGTTGCTTAGTTTTTTCCACCATTTTTGCATATTTCAGTATGGAACACCAGAGGAAAATGGCAAGGAAATCCCGCAGAGAACAAGTTGTCGAATGTCCAGAAGAGGAAACCCACAGTAAGTTTCTTTTTAGTCATATTGATGAGGATTTTTTATAGTTGATACAATGCTATTTGATTGTCTAATACTTCTTAGCCTTGCCCATTGTCTAATCTCAGGGGAGTGACTCAATGTTGTAAAATATCATGTCACCTTTCTATCTTTTGAACTATAGTTAGGCCTCTCCCATGTGATGATGTGAACAGCTTTTCAAGTATATAGAAATATGGACAGAATAATTAGTAATGAAAAGAAAGAAATATGGACAAGAGAATAAAGTCACATTATAATGACAAAATTATTAGTCATGTATCCATGTTATAAGAGGTAATATTGGAAAAAATAACTAATGACCCATTCCATTCCATTCAATTCAGAGGAGAACCAGAAGAAAAGGGCAAGGAAATCCAAAGAAGAACAAGTTGTCGAATGTCCTGAAGAACAAACCCACAGTAAGCTGTTTGTTTACTCAGATTGATGAGGATTTTGATAGTTGATACAATACTTTTTACTCATGTGGTGAATGATTGTTGAGATTGATGGTGGGCATTTTGTTTATTATATAGACTGCTTGATGACAAGCATAGGACCAAAATATGGGTGGGAGTGAGGCTTGATGTAGTTAGGATGATGGCTAGTTTGGTTGTTTTCGGTTGTAGAACTTGAGGATTGAGTAAGCTATGATTGTTGATATTGATGGTGGGCATCCTGTTTATTAGATAGACTGCTTGATGACAAGCATAGGACCAAAATATGGGAGGGAGTGAGGCTTGATGTAGTTAGGATGATGGCTTGTTTGGTTGCTTTTGGTTGTAGAACGTGATGATTAAACTATGAATGTTGAGATTGAGGGTGGGCATTCTGTTTATTAGATAGACTGCTTGATGACAAGCATAGGACCAAAATATGGGTGGGAGTGAGGCTTGATGTAGTTAGGATGATGGCTAGTTTGGTTGTTTTTGGTTGTAGAACTTGATGATTAAGTAAGCTATGATTGTTGATATTGATGGTGGGCATCCTATTTATTAGATAGACTGCTTGATGACAAGCATATGACCAAAATAAGGGAGAAAGTGAGGCTTGATGTAGTTAGGATGATGGCTTGTTTGATTGCTTTCGGTTGTAGAATGTGATGATTAAACTATGATTTTTGAGATTGATGGTGGGCATTCTGTTTATTAGATAGACTGCTTGATAACAAGCATAGGACCAAAATATGGGAGGGAGTAAGGCTTGATGTAGTTAGGATGATGGTTAGTTTAGTTGTTTTCGGTTGTAGAACTTGAGGATTAAGTTAGCTGAAATCTTTTTTTTGATGTGTTGAGTGATCAGTATGTTTTCAATGAGATTGGTGTGTAAATAGTAGCGCCTTCTTCAGTAATTTTAGCTATCTGAATCTTGTTGATAGTAGACTTATCATGATGTAAAAGCACACGCATGCATTTTTCCAATAACTTGACACCTTCTTTAAAGGTCAAATTTGCATTGCATTCATGACGAAGAATAGGCCTTGCAGGATGATTCCCAAGCCTAGTTGTCTTCGAAATTAATGCCAATCATGTTAACCTTGCCAAGGTACTGTTGCCCATTTTTTGTATGAAGTACAAGTGAATTCCACAATGTGTTGAATTTGTTACGCCTATTATACATCTCTGTGATTCAGCTATAGAACCCATAACCCATAGGAACCTCCCAAGATCTCAATTTCTTTTCTTTGAGACAAAGTTACGAACTTATAAGAAGGACCAAGGACACATTTGAAGTATTCCCTCCCATTAACAGTTCTAAGAACTTTAATAGATGTTTGAAATTGATTTTGATCAAGAACATGGAAGTTCTTGAAAATTTGAGGTATATAAGATTTTTTTCTTTCATGAGATCTGTCCTTGTGATTCTAGTATGATCATCTACAAAAGTCACAAACCATTTAGCGCCGGTAATGGTTTTGGCATTTGAAGGTCCCTGATGATGGCTAGTTTGGTTGTTTTGATAATTGACACAACGCTATTTGATTGTCTAATACTTAGGCTTGCCCAACTCAGTAATGGTAGGGGAGTGGCTCAATGTTGTAAAATATCATGTCACCTTCCTATCTTTTGAACTATAGTTAGGCCTCTCCCATGTGAACGGCTTTTCAAGTATATAGAAATTTGGACAGAATAATTAATAAAGAAAAAAGATACATGGACAGGAAAATAAAGTCAAGTTGAACAATGAAATAATTATTAGTCACGTATCTATGTTATAAGTGGTAATATTGGAAAAAATAACTAATGAGTCATTCCATTCATTTTAAAACTCCCATACAACTTATTTATACAATCCATTCCACTCCATTTCTTCCACTGTTTTTCTTCTTTTTTTTCTTTATTCAGAAACCTTATAACATAAATGTATTTTCTTTGATTGCAATTCCAAAAATAAAGAAACTTGCATTTCGTCCCAACGCTATTGAGAAACTTGATGTTGGTAAGGATGTGCGTGATTTCCTACGACATAGTGGATTTGAGAATGTGCTTGGGCTTTTCGAAGAACATAACATGCTCTTGGTACTTGATTGATGCTTTGGCATCAATGTATGACCCACAGGCTCAGGTTTTTAACTTTGGACAGGTTTTTCTGTACTTTGGTTTAATAGATAGTTTGAATATTCTTGGTTTACCAATTCATGGTACACCAATTTTATCAATAAGACCTAAAGATAAAGATAAATTCAAATCTACACCCGAAAATCTGTTTCCAGGGGTAAAAGATATTCTTAATCAAAGAGGATTTGATTTGAATAAACTTAAGACAGTTGCCACTGCCAGGAAAGGAGATGATTTCATTTATTCATTGAAGCTTAGGGTTAGAGTAACGGTTCTCTGTATAATGGGCTCTTACATTATACCTTCTCCTTCGTCTGGATTTTTGTCATAATTTATGGAGAATTTGTTAAAAATATTGAAGACATTAAGAACTATGCGTGGGGAGAAGCTGTCATAGTTGAAATACACCAAGCTTTATGCCGCTATAAAATGGCCTATAAAAATTCTCCAAAGGAAGCCGGACATTGCATAAAAGGGTGTCAGGTTGCATTAATGGTAAGTATGGTTCTTAAATTCTTGCATTTGCTATAAGTGATATTGAACTCAAGACGTGTATTATTTTTTCATTTTGTATGCTTTTGCTTTCCGTTACATTAGGCCTTTATGCAGCCCATTCGATGTGGAGGTTCCCGAAGTATTTTCGTCGATTTGTGGATGGGCTAGCATTTTCAACAAAATTTTTCGCAACTCATTTCCTGCAAATCGCTTCTCTAAATTCAAGGACTTCTTTTTGAAATTGACGCCTGTAAGTTCCTATCAATACTCTTATTTTAATTTTCTATAACTACTTTGAAAAGTTCATATTCTAATGCATACTTGGTGCCTATGAAGTGTGACATTAGGAAGACTCCATATAAAGATATCTACCCTTACATGCCTCAACACTATAAAGAACAAAGGAAAATGGGGTTGGCAATTCTACCATGTTTCAGTATGGAATTTTGCCTTTTCCATAGGCCTTTTGTTTGTAAGGAGCATCTTATGACTACTAATCAAGAAAAAAAGGATATGAGAAGTTGGATGAAAGAAAAAGTAAAAGCATCCTGGAAAATTTTTTTATTAACTGCTACAGCTTAAGAGGTAAAGAGCTTTGGTTTGATAACATGATTTTAGATTCTTGTTATTTTGTTGTTGTTGTTGTTGGTCTCACTTCTCTTTTTTATGTATTAGGAAGTTGAGAGAGAGATTACTGGAAATTATGGAAAGAAAAACTTAAAGAGGACGTCATGGTTGAAAGAGCAAAAATAAAAGAACAATATTGGGTGACAAAAGGGACTAAGGAGACTGGTGTTGCTTGTGAGCCTGAGCAACATCAAGAGATCGAGGTCCCCATGTTGCACAGGCTAAGGAACCAAGATCTCACCAGAGGACCAAACATATACTTTGGTGCTTCCATCTCATTTGAGAAATTATTGATCGAGGAGATGTGAAGATATGCAAAATATCCACCCATGATAATATTGCAGATCCCTTGACTAAGCCTCTGGTGCAGCAGAAGCATGATAGTCACACTAGGTCATTTGGTATAAGATACATGAATGATTGGCTCTAGAGCAAGTGGGAAATTGTTGGTGTATGCCCTAGAGGCAAATCATTAGATGATTAAGTTGTATATTTTATTACGTTAATAAAGGAATTTTAGTTATTGTACTTTTTAGATGTATCTGCACATTATATTTAAATATTTTAACTGTCCCTAGAATAATTTATTATTCTTAAAATATCCCTATTCAAGTATTATTACAAATAGGGATAATATTAATACGAATAGACTGGCATGTACGTTGACTTCTTATTATGATAATAATGGATATGTGATATATCAAGTCATTACATGGGTATTTTGTTAAAGAACAAATATATTGGATAGACCCAAAGTGAGAATGCTACATGGATCCTTATAGACTGTCATAAGCATTTCTCACAGTGATCATAATGTAAATAATCCTTTGACTTGAAGTCACTATGATTCCTACATGATAAATTATATATTCCGGTACCGTTAAACGTCATCTTTACTAGGGTGATCAATAGACAGTATTTCGATTTGGATATATCACTTTATCATGTGGAGGAATATGAGTGATGTAGATGGGATTTGGATATCCATGGGCCCCTTGATTGAGAAATGACTAAGAAAGGCATGGTCGTGCTCAAACAAATCAATATGTGATATTGATTTATTTGTTATTAGTTAGTCTGCTCGGGAATCAAGAAATATGGGTTGGATTATAAAGGGAATTACATCTTCCATGTCCCGAGTTCAATCCGGATATCTAAACAGAAGGGATTGAGTTACATAATTATATTGGTCACAGGATTTGGAATCACATGCATTCTAATTACTTAGGTAGCAGTGATACATTGCTAGATGCCGCTCACTGTTTGTGATCTTTAGAAAAGGGTTTCTTTTGATCACTGCTAATGTAATTAGAACCTACAGGGTCGCACAAAAGAGCAGGATGAATTTACATATATATATATATATATGAATTATGGTTAACCTAGTTTGACTAAGATTGAGCCATAATACTCCTTAAACTAAGAGCCTGTTTGTGCATGCTTATTTTTAAAAAAGAAGCACTTATTTTTTTAATAATCACTTATTTTAAAAAAGTGTTCTGTTTGTGCATGCTTATTTCATAAAATAAGTGATTCTTAATTGTAGCAGAATGCATTTTTTTAGCTTTAAGCAGAAGCTAGAAATTGGAGCTTCTTTTTCTAGCTAGTAGCAGAAGCTGGAATTTAATAATTTATGAAAAAAATACCCTCAATAAAATTTAATATTTTCCATTATACCTTTTATTATTTTAAACCTAATTTTGACCTATACAATTACAATTTACAATCAGTCTCCTCAACGTTGCTCCTCCTCTTCCTTCACCATCTCGCTTCATGTCTTCATCTTCTTCCTTCACCGTCTCACTAATAATAGATATTAAATAACATTTTAATATATTAATAAATATTAATTAATAAAAAACTAATCATAGATAACAAAATTACATTAAGAAAAATTAATAATAATTTAATTGAAATTTTAATATATTAATAAATAAATTAACATTTTATTTTTATTTATTTAATAATAACTAACAAATTAAATATTGATATCCATTTATTTATTTAATAACATTAATAACATCATAATCTATTGTAGACACCCCATTTTCTTCAGACTTTTTAAAATTATTTAATAAGGGTGCAAGTAGGATCAAACCAAAATCCCGAGGATTGTAAGAACCTAAAAGAAGATAAGTCCGGTTGAGTGTCAAAACAAAATAAGAGTCATTTGAGATTGAATTTTGGCAGTAGACGAAGATTCGATCATTATAGTTTCATTTAAAGTCATTTGACTTTGAAACTTGTTCCTTTGCATAGAGGACGAAAAATCCTTGAAAACGGACATAAAATTTGTGCGAATCGGGTATCGGACGTAAGAGAAATGAGTCCGGAAAAAAGTTGGATGAGGAACGAAGGCCTTTTAAAAATTAAAATCTGGCAGTCATGAAAGATTTGATCAACTAGGTTTCATCTTAAGCTGGATGGGCCCAAAACTTATTCAGTTGCATAGAGGACGAAAAATCCTTGAAAATGAACATAAACTTTGCTCAAATCAAACATCCGGAGGGCAAGAAAAAGGGTCCGGAAAGAAGGGATCGTGACCCCCGTGTTACCCGTCGCGACGGGCCCCTGAAAAAGTCCCAAAATTCAAAATTTTTCCCGCCTTTTTTCCGTTTCTTCCCCTACATGTTAGTTAGGGTTACCCGTCGCAACGGGTAGTTTTATCCGTCGCGACACCCCCCGAAAATCGCAATTTTCGCGATTTTCTCCTACATTTATTACCAAATCAAGAGGGGGTCGCAACCCCCTGGGTTACCCGTCGCGACCCCCAACCCATTAATGCCCAGGTTTAGTTTTTGTTTTATATGACCCATGAACTCACTATAAATAGTGAGTCTCATCACTTGTCAAAGAGGGAGAAAGGAAAATGGAGAAGGACTAAGAGGCTGTAGAAACTAGAGCAAAAGGTATAATTTCTTGTTACTTTCTTCACTTGCTCACACCACCCTATCAATCCATACCCCAAACCTCTACTCTTCTCGACCTCAATTTCTTTGTTCTTTCACAAAATGGGTTGTAACTCCTTGGTGTAGGTGTTGCAACCCTACACTCGACTTGAGCACCAAATAACATTTTGACTTGTCTCCTTCTTCTTTTTCTGAAAGACGAAAGAGGGGTCGCGACGAGTGTACCTACCCGTCGCAACCCCCTCCCTGTGAAATAACAGAGGAGTCGCGACGTGATGCTTACCAGTCGCGACTCCCCCTGCTACAGTGATAGGGGTCGCGACGCATGACCTTACCCATCGCGACCCCCTGTCTTTTGGGGAACAAAAAATATTTAATTATTATTTACTTGGCAAATGAACTATTGTATGTCCTCTAGTGCCACCATGAGACTTTTGTCTTTATAGGAGCACTAGCCTTCACGCCATCTGGGCACTACGCCTGATGAGCCTTCACACGCGCACTTTCGGTGTATTTTCCTCACTTGTATGTGTTGTTTGGTAAATAGGTACCAAAAGGCATGGTCTTCTTTAGGTACATTGCACTGGGAGGCCATCTGAGCTTATGCTTGATGAGTCTCCTCTCACTCACACACTTGTATGTCACAGGAACTATGTGGGCTTTGATCCCTCTTTGAGGGTACGTAGGCCCTAGGTTTTTATCCTAGGTCAAGCCCTCCCTCTTTCTTTCCTTATTTTCCCCATCATTGTATATATTTTTAAGCCAAATAATTTTAATATTAATTTTTAGGGTAACCGTCTTCGGACGGGGGAAGAAGGGTGCCTAACACCTTCCCTTCATCTCAATCAGACTCCCGAACCCAACATTTTGTGAAAATTCATTTTTACCCCACTTTTGAACTTATTTTTCTTTTTTCCAAATTTCGATTGAAAATTTGGTGGCGACTCCCGTCGAAGGCTCCAGTCTTCATAGTTGGCGACTCCGCTGGGGAATCCCTTTGTACTAAGAGAGTCAAGCCCTTTTAAAAATTAATATTCAAATTGTTTGGCCTTTAATATTGGTTGTATGTATATATTCTTGTATATTTGTGATTCTTTCTTGCTTTTAAAATCTTTCCACCTTTAAGTGGAAGGGAAGGGTAAATAGGGTGCTCCGTAACTTCACAAATGCACTATTTACATTTATTTCAACCTACAAATTGGCTCCTATACCCGGAGTACGTCCAAATAAATTAGAATGGGATATTAGAATCTTTCCCTGTTGGGCTTAGGCCTACAGAGGTTGACCTATCTATCCTACTTAGATTGTTACTTGCCTTAAGGGTTGATCCGCGTAGACTTTCCTGTGACAGGATCCTCTCTTAAGTCAAGGTCTCTCTACCTTTGGTAGGGGCTATCTAAGGGTTTTTTTAGGGTGTCTAGATCCCAAGCTAAACCAAGTGCGAGTTGACCGTAAAAGCATACATTTATTAGGTCAGCCAATTTTAGAGACCTTAAGAGCTTAACCTTTAGGACACAAGGAGCAAACTCCCTCATGTTGTTTTATGTATACATTTTAGAAAAGAGTAAAAAAAAATAAATGTTTATTTTTCTTATAATTTTCTTTGCATTGTATATAGAATTGCCTTTCGAATTGTGAATTAAAAAAACAAATTTTCTTTGCATCTCACATATATATAAAAAATACTTTCCTTTGCATTGTAAAAAAAATTTATTTCCTTTTTCTCATAATTTCTTTTAAATATATATATAAAAATAAATAAATAAAATTTTCTTTGCATTATATAAAAATTTTTTCTCATAGTTTTTTTTGCATAGCACATGTATATAAAAAAAAAAGTTTTCTTCGCATTATATAAAAGGTTTTTTTCTCATAACTTCTTTTACATGTAAGTAAAAAAAAAAAACTTTTCTTTGCAAAGCAAAATTTTTTTTTTCTGATAACTTTCTTTGCATTGTATATATACAAAAAAGAAGAGAGGAAAATCATGTACATTGTATATATAAAAAAAGCAAAAATAAAAGTTTCAATTTTCTTATAATTTCCTTTACATTGTATATAAAATTGTCTTTTGAATTATGATTAAAAGAAAAAAAACAATTTTTCTTTGTATTGCATATATGTATATAAAAAAATAATTTATTTGAATTGTATGAAAATATTTCCTTCTTATAATTTCATTTGCAATGCATACAAAATTCTTTTTAAATTATGAATAAAAAAACCTCCTTCTCTTGGCATTGCATATAAAAAAACTTTTCTTTACATTGTACAAAATTTTTTATAATTTCATTTGTATTGCATGTTAAAATTCTCCTTTGTATAAAAAGAAATCATTTTTTCTTTGCATTATATAAAAAAAAGGAGAAAATCCTTTGCATTGTATATATGAAAAAAATATATAAATATTTTTTCAAATTTTCTTTGCATTGTATATAAAATTTACCTTACATTATATAAAACAAAAATTTTTCCTTTTTCTTATAGAAAAATTATTTTTCTATAATTTTGTTAACATTACATTTAATATTTTCTTTTGAACTATGAAAAAAAAATTCCCTTTTTTAAAAAATTTCTTTGTATTGTATATATAAAAAAAAATTTCTTTTTTTCTTTGCATTTATATAAAAAAATTGTCTGCATATAAAATTTTTTTTCTTTTTTCTCATAATTTCCTTTACATTGTAAAATAAAATAAAAATAAAAATTTTTCTTTTTCATTCTTTACCACATTTGTTTCTAATTTAAATCACCATTGTTTTCTTCTTGTGAATAATATTTGTACATATGACGAGGATGTTTTTTCTCCCACATTAATTCCAAGGCAATAGGATTGTATTAACATTTGTTCATAGTTAATAAACAGTGGCTATATTTACAATTATTGAGGTACATGATGTTAATCTTTTGGCATTTTCCTAGCAAGCTTCACGCGAGCTAAAATCAATGTTGCGGCTGGTAATTGAGACGTTTAATGTGAAGGAAATATTTTTTTTCCTATTAATCATGAATTTTCATACTTTGAGGAATCGCTGTTTCCGTTAAGAATCTCATTTGCCAATCGCAACATTTGACTAAAAGAAAAAAAACCCCATGTGTGTGTAACGAAACTTTTCTTTACACTCCAGTCTTGGTCTCTCATAGAATCCATTGACTGAAAAGGAGACAACTAGAGATCCAGAGAATGATCCTCAAGATAATTGCAAATGTAACCACTTCTTTTTTGAAAAGAAATCTTCATCAAGATGGTATTTGTGGTGAAGGCATTTGTGGTGTAAGGACCCTTTAACTTAACATGGTATTTGTGGTGAAGGCATTTATCTCATATTCTTTTATTGACTTGTTTCTTTTATTTTTTGCATTTTTGCATTGCATTCAAAGCTATAATTGTATTGGGCTGGTGCGTGATAATTGTTTGGCCTCGAGAACGAGTCTGGCTGTTGAAGCTAGATGGTGACTAAAAATCACCTTTCTAGACTCATTCTTGTTTTAAGCCTCAGAGTTTGCATTGGGAAACCCTCATTTTGAATTCCTAATATAAGGATGGTCATCGCCTCAGAACTACCATTCTTGCCTTAAACCTAGTGCCTGCACCGGGGAATCGCCCTCCTAAGTGTGTATTTGAACCTCGATACCTGCATTGGGGAATCACCAATTAGTCCATATCTCAGACCCTAGTGCCCGCAGTGGGGGATGCGCTATCAACACGTGTCTAGTACTCAGTGTTTATACTGGGGAATTATTGTCTTAGGGCATGTTTTGGACTCTCATTGGGGAACCATCATTTCAAACTCATGGTTCCTTTAACACCTCCGTACCCCAGATGGTACAAGCCACAACTTTCATGAAAGTACCACGCGAATGCGTGTGGTCATTCAACTGAGGCAGGTAGCATTTTTCAAACCAATGTCCAAATATTAATGAGGAACAACAAGATCACCCCAACTCTTGAGTTTGAGGGTACATTCGCAAAGAGGGTAAAATGTGGCAAGCTTGACTAGAAAATATTAGAGTGAATAACATCAAATAGTCTGAAGTGTCTTCGAATCTTTTTTTAATGAACTTCGCCACACTTATTTTGGGAATAAAGTAAAATGTCTTTTTATCAGTAACCGTCATTCATTTGTTCCATTCTAGCATTCGAATGTTCGGAATCCTCGTCTAATTTGATCCAACATTGGCAATTAACTTGATTGATAAAAGAAGACACCGCACATATTCATAGTCGTGAGTCTCTCAAGAAGCATCACTCACTTCATAAGTGACACGCTTCACACACCTCAGTCTTAGCCATGTTTTCCGGGGAATTAAAAAATAATGAAAAATAAGAAAAATAGAGAAAAAGGAAAATAAAAACAAAAATAAAAAACAAGCCTTAACAAAAGCAAATAAGTTGGCTATATCAAGGATATGAGGCATTTCTCGGTTTTCCCCAAACACAATGAAGATCACCTTTAGTCACCCCATTTGGGCCAGGAGTGGAATTTTCAAAAGTCTGAACCAAGTCAATGTTCACCTGAGATGGGTAGTCTTTCGACTTTGTGTATCTCAAGCAATTAATTACAAAAAAAAAGAGAGAGGAACATTTTCATTATCATCCATTGTCAGCCACTTTTAAGCCTCCATGCGTATGTTTTTAAAATTACTTGACATTAAAATAACTGGAGAATAATAAGGACAACTCATGATATAAGTTCAATCCATGATAAGAGCTTTGTTTCTTCTGCAGGTTTAGCATCCAATTGGCTTTGCAAGTGACAAATGTGAGAGTCAAACCTTGTGGGAAGTTATTTGAGCCAAACACTAATTTCTTTTCATCGATTTTCATTGAGTGTAATTCTAGAACTTGTTTTTAATCTTAATTGAAGCTTTGCATGCATTGGTTTGATAGAAAGGATGGAGGCATTCATTTCATTCTCCCTTTGTCCAAACACAAACCCCATTTATATTCCCTTTTGCCACCTATTTTGAGTCTTTTATTAAGCAATTTTCAAAACACTTCATCACGTGATTCTTGGATGGGTATTACATTTTGACCTATTGCATATACTGTTTGACCACTCATTCTCTCGAGTTGTATTTGCCTAGAGATTCAAATAAGTCTAGAAAGGGCTTGAGAAAAAGAAAAGAAAAGAAAAGAAAAGAAAGAATAAAATAAGAAAAAATAAAAGTGCACAAGCAAAAAAGAGAGAAGATCTAAGGCAAACTCTTTTGATGGAGAGAATGATCGAATGGTCAGCATCTTCCTTTTTAGGTCAAATTTATCGTGCTCATGCAAGAAACTATTATTTTATGCTTGATAATTGCTAATTTCTTTTCTTAAACACTTTTTCCACATTAGTCATTCCTTTATCATTACAAGCTTTTAAAGACCTCTTGATTTATTACACTAATACATCTGTAGTGGAGATGTAGATTAATTACAAGCCTATGGCAACCGGCTAGTAGAACAGATTTGAGTGAAAATATTCCAACAATGGCGAGTGAGAGAATTACTTGTTCTTTGGTCGTTTGTATTTGCTAGTTGGATGCTCAATTTGGTTAAAGACCTTATTAACTCTCAAATGTAAAGCTATTGGGTTAGAGCAATTCAAAGAGTTGTTATTATGTTCCCACAATAATTTTTGGGTCCCTTTTTCCCTTTCATAAACCCACATCTTGAGCCCATAAAGTCCTCATTGAGGTATAGCAAATTCAAATGTTTTGTGTAGGTCTAATAAAATGTGAGAGAGACTTCAATCTCACCACTCAAACAATAAACTTCCCCCCGGGAAATATCAAGCCGAGATCTTGAATCCCTTTATCCCTATCCAAATTTTATCCTGAAATGAAGCTAGGTTGTCCCTCGGGTTTCTTACCCTCTTTTTCAAAAAAAAATTGGAAAATCCCTTTTTCCATAATCCAGAAAAGCCTCAGTTTCATCCCATTGTGGTCATTCTTTGGAGATTCTATATGCATATTTATGGTATCATGTTATTGTCAGTCAGGTGGTCAATGTTATCACTAAGGACGACTCAATTTTTTAGAAGTTCACTCTTCTGATGGATTTCTCATTTTCCACATGTGTATCACATAGACATTTTACATTAGTCCCAAGATAAAGTTGATAAGTCTTTCTTTACTAGATTATCATGTTAGACAAGGCATTTTAAACTTTCGGTGATCTCATTCTAACATGAGGGAGCTTGTGCTTCACGTTTGCAAATCATTGAAAATCAAGTGTGAGGTAGAAACAATGCTTGATTTCGAAAGTTGAAAACAAGTAACTTCTTCTATGAGATTTTTCCATTGGGTTCTCAATGATTGAAACCAATATATTGATTAATTTCTTTACTAGGTATTCGATTGTTGAGACCAAGTTAATCGAATTCTAAGAGAAGAAGTTCTTGACTTCAAAATGAGATCAGAATTTTCTCACTTGGCTTTTGACAATTTGTTCAAAAACCGAAGCATCTTTAACCCTCTTTGTTTGATTTTCAATAATTAAGGCATGATCAAATGGTGTTTGCCTTCACTTGTTTTTACTCCTCCAGCTGTTAGGAGAGCAGGTTTACCTCATCCCCTCATTGAATAGACTGTTACCCTGTCTCAATCTCTTGGCTGGGGAATCCCTTTCTCTCTAAAATGTGGTCCTAACCCCTCGTCCATTGACTTGGGAGCCCTCTTATTTTTAGAGACAGGGTCGCAAGGCCCCACAATGTGTCTCTTTCTGTGCTTATCATAAGATTTAGACGTCCCAAATTCTCTTTTAATTCTTTGATAAATTCCATGAGAGTAAGGTTATACTTCACATTTACATGTAAATCCTTGAAAATAAAAGTATAAGGGCAGACAATGCTTTGTTTTGTGGATTGTAATCAAGTCACCTCTACCATGCTATTTTTCTACTTGGTTGTCGATGATTGAAACCAATGTATTGATTTATTTCTTTACTTGGTCATCAATGGTTAAGACAAAGTTAAATTTTAAGAAAGAAGAGGTGCTTGATTAGTGCTCAATACTCGAAATAGAGATGAATTTCAAAATAAGGTCAAAGATTTCCTTAATTGGCTTTCGACAGCTTAGTCAAAGCTGAAGCATTTTTTTTACCCTTCTTACTTGATTTTCAAAGATTAAGATGTAATTAAATAATGTTTGCCTTCACCTGTCTTCGTTTTTCCCGTTGATAGGAGAGTAATTTTACCTCCTCATTATATAAACAGTTATCCTTCCTCGACCTCTAAATTGGGGAATTCCCTTTTCTGAATGCAGACTTAATCCACGCACATTGATTGGGGAATCATCTTGCCCTTAGTATTGGGATCGAAGTATCCCAAAAAACATGCCCCTCTCTGCTTGTCTTGGGATTTCGATATCTCAAGTTCTCTTTTAACTTCTTTGTTTGCGGACTGGAGAATCATTTCCTTTGCATCTAGGGTTGGGATCCCAGTGTCCCAAAGAAGGTTTCTGGTTGTATAGGGTCTCTAATGCCCTGAATTTTCCTCCATTCTCCTATCGGTGGACTGTAGAATCATCTTTTTGGTTGTTGGGATCCTAATGCGCCTACAACATTCTTTCCTTAAGAAGGCTGGGAAATCACTTCCCCTCAAAGTATTGGGGCATGAGTATCCCAAAATGTTGTTTCCATTTTCCCTTTTAAAGGGAAAATCAAATAAAAATAAATAAAGTGATGTTTTGGAGCATGTTTGTATGCATGTCTCTTATATGCTCGTGTTATCACTATGTTTGCATATGTTCATTATCTTTGCAGGTGTATTCACATTTGGCTCGAATAATTTTTTAGCATCGTCACTGCATTTGTACGTGCCTCCATTTGCATGACAATTACACGATACTTCCATGAGTCATCAAGTGATTATTGTGCGATGATTGCATAGTACTCATGATTTTTACATTCCTGTCTCCATGGTATTCGCATAAGCATTTGCATGATCCACATATGCATAAATCTTTTTATGACTTGCTAAACCCAAGTAAGTTGGAACAACAAGAAATGCATGTTTTGCATAAACCCTTTTAGACTTGTGAAGTCCAAGCAAGCTGGGAAGCAGTGAGAATCTTTTTAGTTACTTAAACTTTATTTCATGTGGTGGTTAATTTTCGGTGCTCATAGAAAGCCATTGAAAATCTGGTACCTACAATTTTTGGGGCTCGTGCCTGCCGCGATCCCCTTGGTTGTCAAGCTATCACCAATGAGTATTTGGAAATCTTAGATACCCACCTTTTTAATTGGACCAAATCTCACCAATAAGTGTTTTGAGGTCTGGCACCATTGAATCCTACCAATGAGTGTTTTAGGATTCAGTATCTTATCCCGCCAATAAGTGTTTTGGGGTTGGATATGGGAATCAGCATCCTACCAATGAGTGTTTAAGGATAGTGATACCTTCCTTTTAATTGGACCAAATCTCACCAGTAAGTGTTGCGAGATCTGGCACCATTGAATCCTACCAATGAGTGTTTTAGGGTTCAATATCTTATCCCGCCAATGAGTGTTTTGGGATTAGGTACGGGAATCAAAGTCCCACCGATGAGTGTTTAGAGATTTTGGGGCCATCTTTAACCAAATCTCACCAATAAGTGTTGCAAGATCTGGCACCATTGAATCCTACCAATGAGTGTTTTAGGGTTCAGTATCTTATCCCGCCAAAGAGTGTTTTGGGATTAGGTACGTGAATCAAAGTCCCACCGATGAGTGTTTATGGATTTTGGGGTCCATCTTTAACCAAATCTCACCAATAAGTGTTGCGAGATCTGGCACCATTGAATCCTACCAATGAGTGTTTTAGGGTTCAGTATCTTATCCCGCCAATAAGTGTTTTGGGGTGGGATACGGGAATCAACATCCTACCAATGAGTGTTTAAGGATAGTGATACCCGCCTTTTAATTGGACCAAATCTCACCATTAAGTGTTGCGAGATCTAGCACCATTGAATCCTACCAATGAGTGTTTTAGGATTCAATATCTTATCCTGCCAATAAGTGTTTTGGGGTTGGATACGGGAATCAACATCCTACCAATGAGTGTTTAAGGATAGAGATACCCGCCTTTTAATTGGACCAAATCTCACCAATAAGTGTTACGAGATCTGGCACCATTGAATCCTACCAATGAGTGTTTTAGGATTCAATATCTTATCCGGCCAGTAAGTGTTTTGGGATTAGGTACGGGAATCAAAGTCCCACCGATGAGTGTTTAGGGATTTTGGGGCCCATCTTTGACCAGATCTCACCATCAAGTGTTTCGAGAGCTAGCCCCGTTTTGAATCCTACCAAATGAGTGTTTTGGGATTCAATACTTAGTCCCACTAATGAGTGTTTTGGGATTAGGTACAGGAATCAAAGTCCCACCAATGAGTGTTTTTGGATTCGACGCCCACCATTTTCCATAGGGATCAGATTCCGCCGATGAATATTTCGGACCCTGACACCCATAATCCTTCTTCCATAGGAATCAGATTTCGCCAATGAGTGTTTCGGGATCTGGCATCCACAACTTCTAAGAGTTTCTTGCCCGTCAAGATCTCTGTAGTGATCAGTTGAGTGTTTCGAAAGCTGACTCCCATAAACTTTTGGGACTCACGAGCCTCGCCGTAGGATTATCTACGGCATGCAAAATTTAAAATCTACAAAGCTAAAGTAGATCTCTCGTCTCTTTTTCCTAGGAGCAGACCTGGGAATACCATTTCTCATTATATTGGGGTGCATGATCGGATAGATTTTGTTAAGAGTTTTTAGCACCAATTAGTTATTCCCTTAGCTAATAGCGCTCCAACTTGTTGGTGGGGCTCACCAGGCAACTAGAGGACTCTATCCATCTTAGGTGGACATGTCAGATGCCGAAGATGGGGGCAATGACGAGTCTTATCACTGGTGGCTTAAGAATTTTCTAGGTAGTAGATTTCTCAGGGCTGTACTCGTACTATTCTAGGCTTTGGTTGGTGATTGATTTTACAAACTTTTGAGCCCCGAACAAAATAGGAGTCTATTTTTGTCTTTACTTGTCCTCTCTCTCCTTCTTGTGAGCTATAAAGCTCTCGAGAGAAAGGCAAGTAAAGAGGGGAATCTGTAAACACCCCATTTTGTCCAGACATTCTAAAATTAATTAATAAGGGTGCAAGTAGGATCAACCCAAAATCCCGAGGATTGTAAGAACCTAGAAGAAGATAAGTCCGGTTGAGTGTCAAAACAAAATAAGAGTCATTTGAGGTTGAATTTTGGCAGTAGACGAAGCTTCGATCATTATAGTTTCATTTGAAGTCATTTGACTTTGAAACTTGTTTCTTTGCGTAGAGGGTGAAAAGTCCTTGAAAACGGACATAAGATTTGTGCGAATTGGGTATCGGACGGAAGAGAAATGAGTCCAGAAAAAAGGTTGGATGAGGGACGAAGGCCTTTTAAAAATTAAAATCTGGCAGTCATGAAAGATTTGATCACCGAGGTTTTATCTTAATCCGGATGGACCCGAACTTTGTTCCATTGCGTAGAGGACAAAAAATCCTTGAAAATGAACATAAACTTTGCTCAAATCGGACATCGGGAGGGCAAGAAAAAGGGTCTGGAAAGAAGGGGTCGTGACCCTCGTGTTACCCGTCGCGACCCCCTACCCGTCGCGACCCCCATGTTACTCGTCGCGACCCCCTGGGTTACCCGTCGCGAAGAGCCCCTGAAAAAGTCACAAAATTCAAAATTTTTCCCGCCTTTTTGCCGTTTCTTCCCCTACACGTTAATTAGGGTTACCCGTCACGACGGGTAGTTTTATCCGTCGCGACGCCCCCTGAAGATCGCAATTTTCGCGATTTCCTCCTGCATTTATTACCAAATCAAGAGGGGGTCGCGACCCCCAACCCATTAGTGCCCATTAAAGCATAGATTTAATTTTCGTTTCATATGACTCATTAACTCACTATAAATAGTGAGTCCCATAACTTGGAAAAGAGGGAGAAAGGAAAATGGAGAAGGACTAAGAGGCTGTAGAAACTAGAGCAAAAGGTATAATTTCTTGTTACTTTCTTCACTTGCTTACACCACCCTATCAATCCATACCCCAAACCTCTACTCTTCTCGACCTCAATTTCTTTGTTCTTTTACAAAATGGGTTGTAACTCCTTGGTGTAGGTGTTGCAACCCTACACTCGACTTGAGCACCAAATAACATTTTGACTTGTCTCCTTCTTCTTTTTTCTGAAAAACGAAAGAGGGGTCGCGACGGGTAGGTACACCCGTCGCGACTCCCTCCCTGTGAAATAACAGAGGAGTCGCGACGTGATGCTTACCAGTCGCGACTCCCCCTGCTACAGTGACAGGGGTTGCGACGCATGACCTTACTCGTCTCGACCCCCTGTCTTTTGGGGAACAAAAAATATTTAATTATTATTTACTTGGCAAATGAACTCTTGTATGTCCTCTAGTGCCACCATGAGACTTTTGTCTTTATAGGAGCACTAGCCTTCACGCCATTTGGGCACTACGCCTGATGAGCCTTCACACGCACACTTTCGATGTATTTTCCTCACTTGTATATATTGTTTGGTAAATAGGTACCAAAAGGCATGGTCCTCTTTAGGTACATTGCACTAGGAGGCCATCTGAGCTTATGCTTGATGAGTCTCCTCTCACTCACACACTTGTATGTCACAGGAACTACGTGGGCTTTGATCCCTTTTTGAGGGTACGTAGGCCCTAGGTTTTTATCCTAGGTCAAGCCCTCCCTCTTTCTTTCCTTATTTTCCCCAAGATTGTATATATTTTTAAGGCCAAATAATTTTAATATTAATTTTTAGGGTAACCGTCTTCGGACGGGAGAAGAAGGGTGCCTAGCACCTTCCCTTCATCTCAATCAGACTCCCGAACCCAACATTTTGTGAAAATTCATTTTTACCCCACTTTTGAACTTATTTTTCTTTTTTCCAAATTTCGATTGAAAATTTGGTGGCGACTCCCGTCGAAGGCTCCGGTCTTCACAACTATACATGCCCTTCTTGGTAATTTTACAGTCAAAAGCACTTATTTATACAATTTTGCCAAACACAAATTGTTTTTCAGCTACTGATAAAAAGTACTTCTCAACTCAATTTACAAAACACAAACTGCTACTCTTTCACAGCACTTTTAAAGAAACTCCATTTAAAAAGAAGTCATTTGAAAATCAGCAATTTTTATAAGCATGCACAAACGGGCCTTAAGGCTACGATGAACTAGAGAACTTCATCATGAGAAATGAATTGCGGTGAAAATATAGAAGCTGAAAAACAGTTGTTGATGAATAGTATTCATGCTACAGTGAAATACGTATTTTGCTACAGTAAAACAGTACTTTCGTATATTGCTACTATTCATGACGTAAGCGCTTACGTCATCTACAGTAAACGCCACCGCATTTGCTACAGTGAAATTGCTATTTGCACAGTGATTTTACTATTTGCATTGTACTTTTCATTTTCTATAAATAGGTGCATCTAGATTCATTTTTTCATATAGAAATTCTAGAGAAAATTTCTCTGAGTGAAGTTTTCTGAGAGAAAGTTTAAGTGTGTTATTCAAATAAAGATTTGAATAATAGTGTAGCTAGACCTTCTAGCAGAGGTTGAATAAAGAGTTATTCATCCTGTTCGTGTGGATACCGTAGAGGCACAGACACATCTGTTTCGTGCTAGTGATTCTAGATTCCACATATCTGAGAAAGCGTTTCTGCAACAATAAGGTATTATTTCTATCCTTAGTTTAATTATGTTTTCACATAAGATCCATGGCTAAAATTTTGTTTTAAAATTTCCATTGGGCCCATACTTGCCACATGGCATCCCTTGAGTGTTACAGGAAGGTCATATGACAGTTGTGTTCCACGGATTTATCTACAGCATCTACTGATAATGGGATCTTAAACCGTGAATAAGCTGTTCTACCTCCCAGTAATATAGTAGCTGCTATACCTGATGAAGCCATTGCTAACGCAATCATTCCTATTTTCCTTACTGATGAAAGTAGTACATGATAAAGAAAGGTTTTCCTTGTCCCTCCTGGACCATCCACACAAAAAAGTAGCATTTCTTATATGCTCTATAGCATCAATGATCAACGTCAATGCATTATTTTGATCGTCATTCAAGAGATCTATTATAACTGCATATCAACATCAGACATTGGAATGCTAAGTTCATCTTCTATGCACTTGGGAACATCATTATTACCTTCAGAGTCATCCATTAAAGCTGGTAAGTCATAATCAACAATATGCTTACCATGTTGTGACAATAATGTATCTAGATCACATAATAACCTATTTACGGATCTATCATATTTACATTACTTGTAGATTGGTAGTCCTCCATCATGAATCATTGAAATTCATTCCACAACTCCATCAAACCTGTTGGTTGGCAATACAACAAAATTGTGACAAATAATCTTCTCAGAGCCACAGGTGAACAGAATGTTGACGCCTCTTGCAAGCACTGTCTAATGATGTCATCATTTTCTAATAACCCTCTCCGCATTGCAACTTCATTAAACATAGAATATTTAATGCCATTGTATGTTAACAAATCATCAAAATCTCGAGGACCCCTCACATTTAACAAAAGGAAACGAAGGTAGAATTCGTCGCCCTCTGAAGGAGAGACAATATATATTCGTCCAATTACCTTCTTCCGATTTCTCCTTCTCTTCCATTCTAGTGGATTTTTTAACCCATGTATAATGCAGTGGAAACTCTATGTAAAGATAATTTCGTGCTTCATGATCAACACGATTCATTATGAAATATTCTGTCAATTGGGTCTGTGTATTTCTTTCATCACCAATAATCTCAGAAACACTTTGATCTTCATTGAATTGAACCATTTGCATATTTCGCAAGTGTATTTGTAGTCTTTCAACAATGGGATAAATTCGAGACATTGGAAACCTGTAGATTCTCCATATGCTTCAGGGGCGCAAACCCAACGTGCATCTATAAATTATTTTACCTCATCAATGTTTTATTCTGGACAAACCATCATATTGACCCGATCCGGTTCCTTGTGGATGTATTTAGATAAATACTTCACACTTTTTACACTGCTACAAATCTCAACATTTATATGACAATTATACTTCAAAAGTAACCAAGGATTGCAGGGCACCACCCAACTATTGTTAACATATACATTCCTACCACGTCCTAATGGCACGGGCTCCATATCTCTCCTTTTGTAAAGAGGATAACAATCATTTCCTTGAACTGTGTAAGGTACAAAGGGCTTCGGGAAATGTCTCTTACATTTTCCGTTCTTCATGCAAGGAGACCTTGAATTTATGTTGCTACATGGACCATGAATCATGTGTTTCAAAAAAGACATATACAATTCAGGTCGATCACTTTGCATAGGTATTTCAACTTTTACAACTTGGTCATACTCATTTGGAGAGTTAAGCTTGTCATCATCACCTAATATCAAGAGCATATGTGTATGTGGCAAACCTATGTTTATAGCATTGTAAAAAAAATTGATTTTATTAATCTCATTCATGTTGTACAAAAAGAATAATCCTATTCAATAAAATAAATGATCCAATAAAATTACAAATAAGATTAGTATCTTACACTATTAATAGCCTATGAATGATAATCTCCTTCAACCTATGAATGATAATCTATTACTACTGTAGACACCCCATTTTTTCCGAATCACGTCTAAAAATAATGTTAATAAAAAATAAATTAATAATATAATGAATATAAAAAAAGAGGTCAAAAAAATTATTATAAAAAATATTAATAATAAAAAATAATTAAAAAATTTAAAACTAAAAAGAAAAAAAGGAAACAAAAGAAAAGAAAAGAAAGAAACAAAAAAAACAAAAAAAAATAAAAATAATGATGGGGCACCGTAAAATTTAAAAAAATAATAAAATAATAGTAAAATGACCATTTTGCCGTTCCCTTCCTCACCTATAAATAGGTGGCCTTCCACCCTTCATTCACACACCAATTTCCTTCATTTTAGAGAGAGGAACTCTCATTTTAGAGAAAGAAGCTCTCTAGAGGATCGGCTCGGGCCGACTTGGCGGCCAAATTCAATCAAAATTGCACAGCCTTTCCCGTGTTATCTCACAAGAGCTCAAAAAGCAAGAATGGATTCTCATGCAATGGCACAAATAGCTGCGGAATCGGCAGTGAAAATTACTGAAATGGGACAGAAGCTGGAAGCCCAGGCTGCTCAAGTTTCAGCCTTGGAAAACAAACTGGATCAGATAATCAACTTAATGGCCAAAGGGTCAGGTTCTTCATCTCACGATCATGTCAAAGAGAAGAGTAAGAAGGCTATCATACCAAGGTCGTGAGACGTCTTGCCAACTCACGAAGAGGAAGGAAAATTAAACGAAGAAGAAGAGGAAGATGAAGAGGAAGGATTGACCTTGAATTTGACCGCACTCATAGCTGCTTTGAAAGCTAAACATGGGAAAGACCTAAATAATATGATTTCTGGAGAAGAACCGCCAGCAGATATAAGTAGCAAAGTGACAGAACAAATAAACAAGGCGATGGAAAAGGTTAATCAGAAGATCGACGCTATGAAGGATAAATTAGAAACAGTAGATGAACTTAATTTATTCACGTTTCCAAAGGTGGAGGCGCCACCCAAGTTCAAAATACCAAATTTTGAGAGGTATGATGGTTCTAGTAATCCCCGACCATCATTTACGCGGATATTGTGCAACGATGGGAACATACAGCTCAGAGCCGGCATTCCTGCTCAGTGCTCACACACTTCCACAATAGTTTGAAAGGGGCCGCGTATAAATGGTATATGAGGCAAACTGATGATGTTACGAGTTCATGGGCATCCATGGTAAAGGCATTTAGGGAACATTTCAAACACAACATATACAGTGAACTTACTCGCAAAAATATGTTGGCATTCTGGAGAAAATCCAATGAATCCTTTCATGATTATGCCTCGAGATGGAGAGAGGCTTCTTTAGAAGTCTAACCGCCCATGAATGCCCGGGAAGTGTGCAAATATTTCGTCAAGTCTCTACAAGATTCCGCATATGATGTGCTTTCTTTATTCCCATACCATGACTTTTCGGATCTTATAACGGCTGGAGAAGAGATCGATGCCAAGGCCAAATATACTTCCATTGGGAGGAAGAACTACTATCCCAATTATGGAGGGAGCAAGAAAAAGGAAGGATGCAAAAAACTTCACAGTGAATGCCGTCAGAGCACAGGGGAATATCCGAGGGAATGCTCAAGGAGACAATTATCGAGGGGGCAACAACAATAGAAGGATGGATCGGGAACTGCCAGATTGGGGATTTACTAGATCCGAACTTTATCATTTTCTCAAAGGTGAAGGGCTCATCGCCCCCACTCCCGGAGGATCTGGGAACCTCCCTACCCAGCTTGGTATAAACCCGAGCTCTCGTGTTATATCATCAAGGAACTCAGGGTCACTCCATTGACACATGTGGCCAGTTCAAAAGACAAGTCCTCAAGATAATTGACGCTGGATGGTTGAACTTACGGACGCCTAATATAACGAAAAACCCCATGCCCGAACACGGGGCCAATTCGGTGACCACAAATGACTGCGTAATCAAGAATGTCTTTGAGAAACATTACTCCCTCAATGATGTATACAAAGCATTAATGTTGGTAGGATATGTCCCAGAGGCTTCTGGAAGTTCAGAGAGCTTTTGTTTGTACCATCAAGTCGAAGGGCATAGTACTAATAATTGCCTTCAGTGGGGAACCATGGCTCAGCAGTTTGTGGATTTGGGCATTTTGACAATACAAAAGAGGTCAAGGAAACACGTCGTCTGCTCAATGATGCATGAAGAGAAAACCCTGCCATTTATTATCAACTTTCCCTTGGTGCCGTCTGAAATCTCCTCCTCATGTTCAGTAAGAAAATTGACAATGGCTCCTCTGAAAGTCACCCTCTATATTCCGGGACCAACCCCATATGCTTTAAATAAAGCTGTCCCATGGACATAAGGGCCAATGGTGGAGGAAAATGGGAGATTGGTTGATTGGAGAGTGAGCACAATGAGCGCTAATCTTACACAACAACAAGGAATAACACGTACCGGGCGTATCTTTGCCAAAAATTATGCTGCAGAAAAACCTGAGACGTCAAAAGCTAGAGAAGCCGACTTGGAGAAGGAGGAAGAAGAATTTCTGGCAATCGTTAAGAGCAGTGAATATGATGTAGGCGAGCAGTTAAGGAAGACGCCCTCAAGGATTTCCATCCTCTCTCTTTTGATCAATTCTGAAGCACACAGAAAAGCTCTTTTAAGAACTCTAAGCATAGCCCAAGTACCTATTGAAGTTACACCTGAAAAGGTGGCCAATCTAATAGATTTGGCAAAACACGAATCGAACCTCTCATTTTCTGATGACGAGATCTGTCTGGGTACCAAAGCCCTTAACATAACGGTCAAATGTTATGGTTACTCCATAGGTAAAGAGCCCATGGATGGAGGATCGGCCCTCAACGTCCTACCCATGACTACCTTCCAACAATTACCAGTGGAGTTGCCAACTGTAACGACCGCCTTCTGCCGTGACGGAGTCGCCACCAAGTTTCTCTTATCCTACACTCACTAAGTCCATTTGACTTACCCCTTATTTCTTCATGTTTTTTAGAACAACAGGTTATGAAAGAAGTGCAATGAGAATGCACTCTTCGGCTTTTGGGAAAGTCTTATGTCAGAAGTATTCTTGGACTCTATGATGTCGTAGCTTAATGGGTGGTTTGACATGGTAGTCTGTATTCTATTTGATTCTTTGTGGCTTATATAGTATTGTGATGACGTCTGTAGTTTTACAATGTATATTGTGTATGATTGTTTGGGTTATGATGTTGTATTAATTAGGCTTGCTAGACCTAGCTGAGTGTATACAGGCCTACGCGCCGGTCAAGGACCAGTAATTTCGGGTCTGACAATTAATCTTTTTGCAACTTGTACCAAAATGTACTTATTTAATTTTGAAAACAAGAAGCTTTTTTTTAAAAAATTTGGTCTGAGATTTTGTTGTAATTTCTTATTAAACAAATGAAAAGAGAAGTTTGACTTCTGACATAACATTTAATGAGGGATGGTGAGTTGTTTAAGCTAGCTAGTACTCTATTGTATAGGAGATCTTTAAATATTTTAGGGCAAATTACACTTTAATTTATAATGTTTAAAGTGTGTGTGTGCAGGGGAAAGAGAAGTTGGAGAAACACTTGGAGGGTATGAACTTTCCATGTGAATGGGAGGAGGTTTTGCCTTTATGCTTTAGCCCTCCTAGTGATGGGACTAACAATCCTGTGCAAAGGACTATTGGAAAACTAGTCAACCTTAGTGCCATTAACTCTTAATTATTAACAATTACTAATATATAATACTAATTAAGCAGAAGAAGATCGAGATTACGGATTTTATACATGTAATTTTGTATACACTACGTATATGTTACTTTCAGATTAAATATATACGTAGTGTATACAATTTCTCTCTCTGTGTGTGTGTGACAGTAATTCTTCTATTTGGTTGTAATTTCTAGTTATGGCTTCACTTTCTTTTCTACATGATGCGGAACCCCAGCCTATGATCGAGACTAAAACGCCAACACACGCTTTTAATCAAGCAAAACTTTAGAATAAACACCCGCGCTACTGAACCCCTAAGAAACCCGTTCTTGGAAACGCAGATAATAGAGCTAAAAGAAGGAGAATGAATAAACGCCACAAAGATAAACTAACCTTTGATAAGTAGATTCAATCTCTTGATGCAACAAGCAAAGAGATCCATCCTCACTAGCACACACACATAGAAGTTTTCATGAAGAAAACACACTCAATCAAAATTCATTCAACATGTCCCTTACAATAGAAAATAAAGAGTATTCATACTCCAAGATAAATAAAACCCTAATTCACTAATGGACTCTACTAACATAACATAAAATAAAGCCCAACATAAAATAAACCCTATTGGGCCTTTAAACATCAAGTCCAAACTAATTAAAACATTAAATACGAAATAATTGTTTTAAATCTCTAATTGGCTTTAAATAATAAAACCTAAATATAATGATTTTCGCACAAATAATTAACCCAAATTAAAATAAGCATTTTAAGCCCAAAATATGATGATTTAGACTTAAATACGTCTCCACATGTATAGTACTTGGACCAAGCTCTCCAAATTGATGTTTTCAAGCCCAATACATGTTGTAAAGCTTCATTTTCAGCCCACTTGGTGTTAAGTACGTTTTCAAGAACAATTGACCGTCCACTTGCTATTTGATTTGTCCAAGTCTCTTCCATAAGCTCCTTCAGTGACTCCATGATTATTCTAGCTCTACCATTGCCTCCTGTGCTTGTATCATTCCCTCCTTCCTAAAAAAAGATTCGTCCTCGAATCTGAAACCATATGAGAAGAAGAAGAGTTAGAAACCTTGAGAGTATGAAGCTTAATATACTCACCTTGAAGACTAATTTTGTAGGCATCACTTCTAGGTCTTTTTGGCACTTGAAAAGGACCATCATCCCTAGCATCAATTATGTTGCTCCAGAATTTTGGACAATTTTTGCTTTTTAATTTCTCCCAAATCCAATCATTAGGTGCAAACAAAACACATTTCCATCGCTCTATTTGTTGCCAATGAGGAAAGTCTATAATTTCATCCCGATTCAAAATAACTCCAAAAGCCATCTTAAAAGCATGACAATCAGTATTAAATTTAAAACAATTAGATAGAAAAGGTATAGGCGAAGAACATAAGATTCTAGTCAAAGAATTAAATGGAGATTCTAAACTATGGTCCCACTTTAAACCAAACTTTGCTTTGAATTGCTTTTTTTTGCCAAAGTTCATTTGTCTCATTGAAATTAAATCTTTCTCCAAATACAAAATCAATGCGATTATTTTTCCCACCAGGAACTAAAGATGTTGAGTCTTTAGTTATTTCAACTGCAAACTCATCTTCATGTACCTGTGACAGAGAAAGAGCACTACATAAATATGGATCAGTATCAGAACAAATCAATGACTTTTCTTGATGTTGGATTATTGTAGATGATTCTAAGTCTAAGCATGCTCTCTTAATAGCTCCCTTTTCATCAAAGAATCCCACTTCTTCACTCTGTTTTTCACTCTCCATTGGGCCATTAATTGGTTTCTTTTCTTTATCGGCCTCTTTTCCCTCATTTGTTTCAATCTTCTCACTACCCAAATCCCCAACAATTAAGGATACAACACTCTCAACATACGCATTATGCTCACAAACATCAAAGTGAGAAGAAACAAATCTTTTTCTCATCACCTTTTTCATCTCATCCCATGTGGCAATAGGATCTTCAGCATATAGATTCCTTAACTTCTCTAATCCATCCCACCAAATCATTGCATAGTCAACTAATGCAAAATAAGCTAGTCAAACTTTCTTTTCTTCAGAGAAGTTATGACATGAAAATATCTTTTCAACCTCCTTCTCCCACTTCAGATATTCAGCATCATCATTGATTCCTCTAAAAGTAGGAATTCTCTTTTTAGTAGAATTCAAGCTTCTACTCTTCAAGTCATGTCTTTCTTCCTTCTTTTTCAAATTATCTTCTTCAAATATCTTCTCAAACAATTTATTAAAATCACCAGCTCCATGTTCAATTCTTCTAGTGTTTGCAAAACAATTTCGATCCAATCTTTCCATTTGATTATTCGCCTTATTTAACTTTGACTCAAGCCTATCAAACATCTTCATCATAGCATTCATGGTATACACATTAACTCCTTGTTCAAGTCTATATATTCCTTTACTATTATTCATTTAAAAATCTGCAAGAAAATGTTAGCAAATAATAGAGTATCTCACCAATTCACTCTCTCATGTGTTTACACTCAAACAAATGTGACACTCGTGTTTGCACTCAATTATGGCTTTTACCCTCTTTTAGTCTCACCTTTATATGTCTTTTACCAGTAAAGATTACTTTTGCAAGTTGAACTTTAGAACCAAATCCACTCAATTAAAGGTAAATTCACCCAAATAGCAATTTATAAGAATACAAGGATAAGCCTAAACAAGAATGGAAAACAATGCAATTCTAGAGGCAAATTAAAGTGATCAACAAAAGAAACAGAAATAACACACGAGTAAGGATGTATGTTATATGAGGAATTCAAGCTAAGTAACAGAATGCAAACGCTACTTACTAATGTAATTAGAGGCAAATTGGGCTAAGAAAAAAAAATGAAAACTCATATTGCAAAAAAAAAAATGACAAGATTAAAAAAAAAGAATTGGTCTAACCGAAAGGGTAAGCCCAAAGTTGATTAAAAAAAATTTAAACCCAAATCAAAATATTTTTAAATGCCCAAGAGAACAAAAACAAAGCTTCAAAATCAAATAAACAATGAAACGTGAGAATCAAGCAAGAACAATCTTTTTTTTTTCTAATAAAATAGGAAACAACCAAACTTAGAGATCAAATATTTGATAAAATAGGAAGAACAATCAAACTTGTAGGTAAACTTTTTTTTTTTTTGCACTATTTTCTTTTCTTTTCATTTTTGCGTTTTTTTTTGCACTACTTTCTTCTTCTTCTTCTTTTTTTGCGTTTCTCTTTTTTTTTCAACGCTAGAACAAATGAACAATATTAAAAAAACACAAAACAAGATCAACATTTTTTGTTTTTTTTTTGTTTTGGAAGGACAAAACAAAATTATAGGACAAAACACTACTAGTTAACCAAATTTAAAAGATAAATAGGAATTTATCTAATCTCAAGCTTTGATGCCAAATGATGCGGAACCCCAGCCTATGAACGAGACTAAAACGCCAACACACGCTTTGAATCAAGCAAAACTTTAGAATAAACACCCGCCCTACTGAACCCCTAAGAAACCCGTTCTTAGAAACGTAGATAATAGAGCTAAAAGAAGGAGAATGAATAAATGCCGCAAAGATAAACTAACCTTTGATAAGTAGATTCAATCTCTTGATGCAACAAGCAAAGAAATCCATCCTCACTTGCACACACACATAGAAGTTTTCAAGAAGAAAACACACTCAATCAAAATTCATTCAACATGTCCCTTACAAAAGAAAATAAAGAGTATTTATACTCCAAGATAAATAAAATCTTAATTCACTAATGGACTCTACTAACATAACATAAAATAAAGCCCAACATAAAATAAACCCTATTGGACCTTTAAACATCAAGTCCAAACTAATTAAAACATTAAATCCAAAATAATTGTTTTAAATCTCTAATTGGCTTTAAATAATAAAACCTAAATATAATGATTTTCGCACAAATAATTACTCAAATTAAAATAAGCATTTTAAGCCCAAAATATGATGATTTAGACTTAAATACGTCTCCACATGTATAGTACTTGGACCAAGCTCTCCAAATTGATGTTTCCAAGCCCAATACATGTTGTAAAGCTTCATTTTCAGCCCACTTGGTGTTAAGGACGTTTTCAACAACAATTGACGGCCCACTTGCTATTTGATTTGTCCAAGTCTCTTCCATAAGCTCCTTCAGTGACTCCATGATTATTCTAGCTCTACCATTGCCTCCTGTGCTCGTATCACTACATCTCAGTTTGTGAGTCTCTGTATTTCTTACTGTGTTGGTAGTGTAGAGTTCAGGCCTTTATAAGGTTTTTATGTTTGGTTTGAAATATTGTACAGTAAGTACCATGTGTCTATGTGTCTATGAAAAGGGTGGGTGGAGCTTGGCCACCTGGTCCGACCCTAGGTCACTCTACCCTAGTTAAGGGATCGGTAGTGTGTAATACTATGATACTTATCATCATAGACAATAAAACATGTAATTTCTCATGAACTTGGAGTCAAACAAGTGAAAAGAGGCACAAACCTTGATGGAACTATAAAATTCTGGATGGTACTGTTCATTTGGTAATTTGGCCAACTTTAAAAATTCATAACTCATTCTAGGTATCTCCAAAAATTCTGAAATTTTTATAACATTTATATGAATATGATATCTAATTGGGCACAAAATTTGAGCTCAAAAATCACACGTTTGGGCCCTCAAAATCGGGTTTGACAGAAGCAGTCTGATGTGGCATGACAGCAGACCTGAATTCTGAAAAAGCTTACCGAAAGCATACCAAATGAGTTCCAAATGATATGCAAAATTTCCATATCAGACATTTAGGGTCTTAGGTATCCTCATAAAAATTTTTAGCCATTAACTCTTTCATTTGATACCTCAACCTCTATGTAAAAGTACAAAAAACCAGAAAATTTTTCTGCATAATTTCCTCAACTTCAGGTTTGCAAAAAGGGTACCAAGACCCAAAAATAATGAAATTTGGCAAGAAAAACCTTCATGTATCCAAATTTCATAATTTTTGGAGCTCATTTAAGATACTTTTGACATTTTTCTTTATCCCTCACAATTAAACCCAAAATTTCATCTTTTGGGTGTCAACATGCCAAAATTTGAAGTTGGCCTATTTTAACCGTATTGATACTTTGTAAAGCCATACAATACTAATTAAAACTTGTCCAACTACCTAATTTGGCATTTTTGACATAGTTGGATGAACTTTTGCTAACGTCTTGGGAATACTACTATTCATGTCTAAGCACTTGCATATCTTGCTTGATACACCATATTCATCTCATTTTACACCATTAAGACATTTCATATAGGTCACATAATGTTGTTCCATACACATTTTATCATAACATATCATAATTACCAAAATCATACCTCAATTTCCTCCAAAGTAACCATTTTTCTTTACTTTTTCTAATGGGTTGGTTACCAAAGGAACTTAATATCATTTCTATTCATATATCTAACCATCATAGTTGGTGATAAGGTTCCTAAGTGTAAGACGACCGGTCCCTTCCTTACCAGGACCGTTCGTCCATACTGGATGTGCCTCGGTCGGATTGACCCCACGATTCTCGGTAACTGAATAACTAACCAGCACGAAGCGCGTGTCTTGGAAATGACCCAAATACCCTCCTTAGAACCCTATATATATTCGTGTCCTCTTCAGGTATGACCCAATATGAATCTTTACTGTGCTATTGCTCTGAGATCCCTTGTACTGACTTAAGCATTGGAGTCTCATTGCGGGAGCCTCCTCCCCTCTTGAGTTTCCCCCTTGCAGGTACCGGAGCTTGGAGATAAGCTAGAGGATTCATCAGTTGGCATTGGTGTAATTTACATAAAGCTTATGTATAAGTCATCTATATCTACATCTTGCTCAAAAAGTATATATTAGTTACATCAAAATAACCAAAACCTCTTTCTACTCATATCATTTTTCTAAACTATACAACCAAGAGACTATAGAGCCAGCTCTTTTCGCTTCCCCTTACTTGCTTCACCTGAAAAGTTTTGTGAAAGGTTTTTGTTGAGACATAAAGTCCCAGTAGCACACTCCACTTTCCAAACACACTATGGCATGCATGGGAAAAATAAAGCATACAAGAGCATCTCACACATAGTTCATGTTTCATGCTAGGATCATCATGCACATATTTGAGTTAAGGCCAAAACTCATCAAATACATACTTAGGGTAGGACTTAGCTCATCCCAACCCTTCATAACATCATACATGTCATGTGACTTAGGTTAGGACTTAACTCATCGAAACCCTTCATAGCATCATAAATCTCACCTGACTTAGGGAAGGACTTAGCTCATCCAAACCCCTTATACACATATTCATATGATAAAGCATCTCATAAGCATATAAAATATCAAGTATGCATATACACACTATATACACACACATAGCATATAAGGAATGGAAAGGAGCTACCTTGGACTCAAGCTTCTCTTTCTCTTAGCTATTCTTGCCAATGGCAAGGTTTTCTTCCAACTTTATCTCTAGGCTGGCTCACTTGACAAGAGCAAGTCCCTCTTCTTCCCTTTGCTATTGCACCTTTAAATTACCTTGCACGAATTTGTCCTCCATAATCAGAGTTTGGAGCTGAAATTTAGATGAAAAGAAAGCTCTTGAGGAGTAGAGCAACTTTGCAAACTGTAACTACGGAATATTCCACCTTGGGACACGTGGCACGGACGTTCTAGAAGCACGGCCTCAACACCCGCTAAAGACACGTGGCACCACTCATCTATCAGCTACGTGGCCCTTGCCCACGTCTTCTCACGGAGCTTCCCCTCAATCAGACGTGGGATCTCTACAAGCCTCGTGGGACGACCCACGTCCCACGAGGTCGTGGGTCGAGCACGATCTCCCGACACTCAAATATAAATAGGCCCTCACTCAGGGGACTACGGGGATTGAACCTAGCAGAACTATACGCAACCTGATGTATTACCACACCTCTTCTGTGACATTTCACATACTCTCTCAGTACCTGAGCACCCTCAGGTACCCCACGCAATCCCTCTACACACCACGAGCTCAATCGCAGGCCCCGTTCCGGCCAACCTCTGGCCACTCACCTTCGTCTAGGAGCGTATCATTTACAGGGCTTCCAGCAGCCCTCAGAGACTGTAGCCCTCTCCCACTAAGGCAACCTCCTAAGAGCGGCTCGCCCGCCCGGAGTACCTTACACAGGTCTTAACTGCACACGGCCCAATACAGGTAACGACCCTACCTAACGGCTCCTATAGACGTCACCATGACGAGCTACGTGGACTTTGATCCCTCCCGAAGGGTACGCAGGCTCCTAGGTGCATCACCTAAGGACAAGTCCCCCAAGGTTAAGTCTCCTTGCGGTCGTAATTTCAAATTACAATTGTCTGAACCAAAAACGACAGTTACAGTGGCACCCACCGCAGTCTTATTCAGACCACAATGCCTTGCGCACTCTGCCGCTAAATGGCATTTCTTTTTTCGGGGAGTAGGAGTATATGCCTAACGCTCAGAAACCCGCATTTGTTTTTGTTTTGATCTCTAATATAGATACATGACATAATACATCATGACCGACTCAAACATCCCCACAACCATGACTGGCGCTAGCGCCTTAAGACGCAGCACGAGGAATCGACAGGGAACGGTCGAACCGGTCACAACTGAGGCAGGCAGATCAAGCGCAACCCAGCCTCAAAGCTCCTCAATAACGCAGGTAGCCATCACGGAAACCGTGGTCCAGAACCCGGCATCTAGAGAGGAAACTTGCCCTCAACACCCGTATGGCATGCTGCACGTCCCTTGCCCCACAACCGGTGGTCAAGAGATGACAAAGCCAGCGAGGAACCCACGGGACGCTGAGATAGCCCGCCTCGAGGCAGAAGTAGCAGCTCTACGCCAACAGCGATGGGAAGACGACAGGAACCTCGCCCCAGCAAAGGCGAGCGCTCAGTTACCTTCAGTACCGCACGACGCGACGACAGGGACCTTCAGCGACCCTACCGGCCTGCACGCAATTCAATTTGGGACCTTACCAATGAAGTTCGCACGATTGTTCCTGACGGCAGCACCACCTCCAACGGTGATCCCACCCGGACCAACCATGGTCGCCTGACAAGCAGCACGACCCATTACGAACTATCTGCGACCACCAATCCCAAACTACCCTCCGGGATCCTACCTCCATATGCCATGGGCAGCGGCCTACAACCCGTATGCCGCCAGCGGTGCAAACGCCTACCAGTGGCCCACGTTCGTCTTCCAGGGAAAGGGGAGACACCCCTTCACCCAGCTGATCATGAATGAGCACGTGCCCATGGGTTTCAAAATCCCTTTCCACATAGAACCTTATGGCAGAGAGACCGACCCACGAGACCACTTGAACACTTTCAACTCGGCCATGTCAATATTGGGCATGACGGACGGACAACAGTGCCGAGTCTTCTCATCAACCTTAAAAGAAGCCGCCCTAAGATGGTTCTCGCTGCTGCCTACCAATTCGATCCACAGCTTCGAGCAACTAGCATAGAACTTCCTCACACAGTTCGCCAGCAGCAAAGAGTACCAGAAAAATGAAGACTCCTTCATTGGTTTCCACCAAGAGGAAGGGGAAACCCTGCAAGCCTTCCTGTCCTGCTTAACCAAGCTCTCGCTCCAAGTCCGAGGCCTGCAGGACGTCGTTGCCATCTTTTTCATAAAGCAAGGTCTTCGATGCTTACAATTCTACGGGGAACCGAACAAATGCCCCGTCTCCACCTTACAGGAGCTTATGGACCGTGCGGAGTGGTTCATTCAAGAGGAAAACACTCAGATCGCCAAGGACAAGATGAGAAAATTCCTAATAAGTCGGGCCGAGATGGAACGGGCAGAGAAGAAAATTGAGAAGTCGGGAGCCGAGAAGCAAGCCCCCAAGGAGAAAAACAATAGGAAGAGGTCACCACCACGACCGCAGATGCCTCCCAGGGGACGGTTCACGAGCTATACTCCCCTTAACAAATCTCATGTTGGGGTGTTGGAAGAAATTTATCACTCGGACATGCTCAGCTTCCCCCCGCAGGTCAAAAGACGCAAGACGGGACGGGCGGTAGACAAGTCCAAGTACTGCCAATTCCGCAAGGATTACGGGCACGAAACGAACGATTGTGTCCACCTAAAGGATCAAATCGAGGATCTAATCTGGAAAGGAAAGCTCGGTAGATTCATCAAGGAGGAAGGCAGGGCTAACACCGAACACCCTCGAGAGGCCAACGACCAAGCACCTACCCGTGGAGTTATTAACGTTATAGCAGGAGGACTACAGAGAGGGACCTCCTCACTATCGCAAAACAAGAAGAGGATGCAACGCTCCATGCTCGCCCTCGATTACGCTGGGAAGCACAAGAAGAGGAGTGAAGCCAAGGGAGACCCCATCACCTTCGACCTCACTAACCTAGAGGGACCAGTCCATGACGACCCCATGGTGGTGACCGCCATAATCGCCAACTACGAAGTCAAGAGAGTATTGATCGACCAAGGGTCTTCAACAAACGTTCTCTACTTCGACACCTTCAAAAAGCTCGGGTTGAATGAAGCCGGCCTAAGACCATTCCTCGGCACGCTCATAGGGTTCTCAGGAGCCCAGGTTCCAGCGGAAGGAATCATCACCGCTCGAATAACTATGGGCACCTTACCAAAGGTCGCGAGCCTTGATGTGGACTTCATCATTGTCTCAGCACCATCAGCATACAATGCAATCCTAGGGCGACAGTCCCTGAACAAACACAGAGCTGTAGTGTCAACCGCACAGCTCACAATGAAATTCCCAACACCCCACGGGGTTGGAGAAATCATGGCGGACTAGAAACTGGCGCGAGCATGCTACGCAGCAAGCTTAACCAAGACCATCAAGGTCGCCCGCCTCGGTCTCAAAGAAACACGCGAGGAACCCCCCGAGGCTAAAGAGTCAGGAGAAATGAAGCCAGAGTTCGCCCGCCCGGACTCAGCCTCCGCTTAGACTTCGAACGCACTTTGCACTATTACATTATCTTTAGGTCAAGTCGCATGTCTCTACTTTAAATTTAGGATTTTCAGCCTGACTAAGGCCCGCCTGACCTAGGCAATCTGGAGGTAAAAATTTTGCTTACCTTCAGCTTAACTAAGGCTAGCCCGACTGAGGCTGCACGAATGTAATCATTTTGTCTATTATTAAAAGTACTTCTTTTCAGCTAGAGACAAGACTTCAACTTTGCAAAGTACTCGCGTAAGTCCTTCCCCAGGACAATGGGCTCGACCACCTTAAGAACGATAAGCGCCCCCAGGGCCAAGTCAAAATTTCCCCAGTAGCGCGGTAAAACCCCTTAGGTGCGGAAAACCACAAAACGAACGTTCGACAAACCATGCTAGCACATCGCATAAAAGCCATCCTGATCACACGGTACTCATGCAAAAGATCTTTTTACCTAGACTAAAGAGACAACTACGAAAAGAGAAACTGCATACACGACTTTTTGCCAAGAAGTAAAAAGGGAAGCAGGAAAAACTCTTTGCAAAAAATCATTCTCATTAGATGACAAAAATGAGAGTGCGTCTGCCCATTATAAAGGGTAAACACCCTAAAAATTACATAAACCTAATCTTGGGCATCCCCAAGATCTACAAAGGCTTTGGCCCCAGCAGGCACCGTATGGCCAACACCTTCCGACGACCCCCGCCTGGTCGCCTCAGCTAGCTGCTGAGAAGTAGGTCTAATCCCTGGAGCTTGCCCGCCGATCCGAGACAACACTTGGTGATCCACCAAGCGATCTTTCAGTTGACGAAGATAGGCGAGATTCAACGGAGGATCTGTCTCCATTCGACCGCGAAGCTCACCTTTAAAAAACTCCAGAGAAGGATGCAAGGAGGCCACACACTCCGCTGGAAATCTCTCCTCACGAAGACGCTCGAGCTGTTCGACCGCCAGAAGCATGCCATACATCCTTTGCGCAGGCAACTCCCCCTGGACATCAGCAACATCGGCAACCTTGTCCTCGGCCGCCAGCCAACCAGAAAGGTCCTCGGAAGCGCGAGCCTCCGCACCCCACAAAGCTTCGCGAACGCTCACCGCGCACGTCTGCCAACCTCTTCTGGCTGACCTCCAGAGCCTGGCTCTTAGAGGATGCAACACTGGAAAACTGATCCCGATCGCGATGAACCTCCCCCAGCAAAAAGACGAGAGTCATAAACACAAAGATAACGCAAAGAGAATGCAACACTAGGGCGAAGAGACTCACCAAACGCTTCTCCCACTCAAAATCGGCCTGGTGGAAGTCAGCCAACGCTTCAGCAACCCGACTGAAGCCTCGTACGGCAAGATTCAGGGGAGAAGTATCTAGCCCCCTGGCTTCCCTCTCCCGCATCTCCACGGGGAAGCGCCTGCCCAATGCCACCAGCTTAAAAGACAATCCCCTCTCTGGTGCCCGAAGGGGTTCAGAAGGGCCGACGCTCGATCTAGGAACAAGATATCTCGTGGCAGCTGCTTGACTCGCCACTAGGGTATGGCCTCCACGGCCGCGCCACCAGACTCTGCGACTTCCTCAGCCACAGGTTCGCCCGCCACTGCCTGAGGCACGGGAGATTCTCCAACAGACTCCTCAACGGCCACCCTGGCCCTCTTAGCAGGCGATTGATTAACCCCCTCGACGGGGCTGAGGACGGGAGGACGAGTAGAAAGTATCACCCTTATGGGTGATTGACGGACGAGAGCGAAAGTGGTAATAGAGGTAGGAACAGGGGCAAGGGTAGAAACATGAAGACAACCGCAACTCCACACCGGCAGGCCATTTCTTAGGCCTTCATTCTCTGACCTTGGGCAACTCCGCTGCAGAGGCTCCTCTCTTTTCCCTTCCCGGGGTCCGCTTGCACCAACTTTCCCATCTCTCTTCCTCTTCTCCTTCAGAAGAACCACTTGATGACGCTCCTTCTCGGAAGACGGAGGCACGGGAAGTCGTCCTTCCCTCTCTCCACCAGTAGGCACCGTAGCAGGTACAACAGCAGGGACCTCGACGGCTCCCCCCGGAGATAGGCCCTGTTGACCATTCTTCCTCCCCCTACTCCGACCGGCATCGCGAGTACGACTCAAAGGAGGAGGAGGAGGGGAAGATGAAGGAAGATCTTCCAAGTCAGTGAAGTCAAAAGGGTAAAAGATAAAGTCATCACCTCCAACAGCCATTGCGAAAATTCTCGACAGAAGCAAGAATCAAAAAAGGGCAAAGCAAAGGCAGGGGAAATAGAGGCAATGGAGAAAGGTGAATGCAATTGTAAAGTCACAAACTTTCAAACGTTGGACATTTATAGGGTACACAGAGACGCGACGATTCAAAAACTTTGACCCCTCGTATCCCGCAAAAGATAAAACTTATTATCCTCTACAATCCAGCCTAGCGGCAACCGCTCGCTTCAGCCGCACACATGGAAGGAAAGAACGGACAAGATGCACAGCCAAGGCAACCGAGACACAAAGACCGAGAAGCCCCCAAGAACCCAAAAGTCACCTCAAGACACCTGAGGGCCATTTCGCGAAACTTTATGCCTAGGCTAATGATGGCTACCCTTGGGAACGAACTCGCATTTAATGAAGGAGAAACGGCGGCAAAACGCTCAAGCGATAATAGCACCCGTTCAAACTCTGACGCGTGGCACCTGCAACAAAGCTCGCTCCTTCAACAAATGACCCTCAGCAAGAAATCCACCGTCAGCCACTGGCCACGAACGAACATAGCCAGAGGAAAGCCTTTCAAAATGACCAAATGGCCCCTGACCTTTGGATTTCTCCCACTAGCCCTCGAAGGGCATTCCGGGAAATGCCCCTCTGAGCAATGATGACTCAACCTCGGTAAGTGGCGTACTTCCTGCAGAGACGTCTCAAAAACTTGTTGGGGAAGCCAAGCATCCAGCCATCCGAAACTGGACACGTGTCCTCTCTAAGACGTCTCCTTTTTCCATGGAACTTCAGAAGATAGCCTACTTCTCGAGTTGGACGAACTATCCCACGTATGGAGGCAGCGAAAAGTTCCTAAGTATCTTACAGACTAGGAAACTTAAGTCCACGGGCGCCCGACACCCGTAGACTTGGGGGACTTATGTAACTACAGAATATTCCACCTCGGGACACGTGGCACTGACGTTCTAGAAGCACGGCCTCAGCACCCGCTAGAGACACGTGGCACCACTCATCTATCAGCTACGTGGCCCTTGCCCACGTCTTCTCACGGAGCTTCCCGTCAATCAGACGTGGGATCTCCACAAGCCTCGTGGGACGACTCACGTCCCACGAGGTCGTGGGTCGAGCACGATCTGCCGACACTCAAATATAAATAGGACCTCACTCGGGGGACTACGGGGATCGAACCTAGCAGAACTATACGCAACCTAAAGTATTACCACACCACTTCTGTGACATTTCACATACTCTCTCAATACTTGAGTACCCTCAGGTACCCCACGCAATCCCTCTATACACCACGAGCTCAATCGCAGGCCCCATTTCGGCCAGCTCGCCTCCGTCTAGGAGCGTATCATTTACAGGGCTTCCAACAGCCCTCAGAGAGCATAGCTATCTCCCACTAAGGCAACCTCCTAAGAGCGGCTCACCCGCCCGGAGTACCTTAGACACATCTTAGCCGCACAGGGCCCAATACAGGTAACGGCCCTGCCTAACGGCTCCTATAGACGTCACCATGACGAACTACATGGACTTTGATCCCTCCCGAAGGGTACTTAGGCACCTAGGTGCATCACCTAAGGAAAAGTCCCCCAAGGTTAAGACTCCTTGCGGTTCTAATTTCAAATTACAATTGTCTGAACCAAAAACGATAGTTACACCAACTATGAGGAGGTGAAAAAGTGAAGATTTCTTTTCTTACTCTTTTTGGCCATCCTTCCTCTTCTTCTTCTCCAAAACTCCAATCAACTTCTTCTCCTTGTTTTTCAGCTCCAACGTGGCGTGCAATATGCTGGATGGAGAAGAAGGAGGAAGCTTTATGAATTATTAAGTCATAAAGTACCCTAAAATGACCATTTTTCCCTTAAAAATGACCAATTTGCCCCTTGCTTTATGTTTCCTACCTTATAGAACCATATGTTTCTAATTAAATACTTTTATAAGTCAATTTGGGTGTGAGGAAGCTCCTTTTGACCTCCAAAATACTTAAATCTGCTCAGAATAATTTTTATCGGGTAAACATTACAATTTTACCCTTATTTCTACCTTTTATAAAAATAATTGTAGAACCCTTTTTAAAACATTTCAAGACCATAATTGGGTTCCTTGAGGTCTATATCATCATGAAATGACCTCATTTTGCTTTACTTTGCCTTATTTTAATTACTTCCTCACCGGGTCCTTTTTGCTTTCTTTTGACTCACTTTTTTCTAAAATATATTTCTGAATTTTTGGCTTATGTCTAATCTCTATAGGTTTGCTCTATAATTATTTTACCCCATTTCTTCTTGATTTATCATTTTCCTTGATTATAGGATTCGAGTCATGACATGGTTAAATAATATCAGATGCAGGAAACTGGACGATTAATACACACACACACACACACACACACACACATATGTTTAGGATATTACAGATCTCGAGGCAGATCCAGTGGTCGAAAGACAGTGAGCTTTGGCTCCTGATAATGAGTTAATGTATAAAATAATAGTATTGTTTAACAACAGAACATTTCGTAATACAATTAGGTTTAACAAGAGATTAACCTCGAATGGGTGTCGTTCAAGCTAGAACGAGAGTGAAGTCATGTCTAAACATTCTTAAGATGGAAAATGGAACTTAAATCTCAAATTATGGTAAGAGAAATATGTAAGTTGAGTCGTTGTACAAGAAAGTTCAAACGAAACATTTTGTAACACAATTGGGTTTAATAAGAGATATAACCTCGAATGGGTATTATTCAAGCTAGAATGAAAGTGAAATCATGTCTAAACATTATTGAGATGGAAAATGGAACTTACATCTCAAATTAAGGCAAGAGCAACAAGTAAGTTGAGTTGTTGCACAAGAAAGTTCAAACGGAACATTTCGTGATACAATTGGGCTTAACAAGAGATTTAACCTCGAATGGGTGTCGTTCAAGCTAGAATGAGAGTGAAGTCTTATCTAAACATTATTGAGATGGAACTTACATATCAAATTAGGGCAAGAGTAACAAGTTGTGTTGTTGTACAAGGAAGTTCAAACGGAACATTGCATGATACAATTGGGTTTAACAAGAGATTTAACCTTGAATGGGTGTCGTTCAAGCTAGAATGAGAGTGAAGTCTGTGTTATTTTAAATTTAAAAATAAAAAAATTTTTGACACAGATCTCAAGACAGATTCAACAATTTAAAACTGAAGTTTTAAAGCTAATGATATCTCTAAATCATTCCCTATGTTTAATTCTCTCTATTTCACTTTTCAAGCTATCAAACCCCCCGTTATTTTTTTTTATTCTGAAAATTCAAATTCCTTTCCTTAAAAAATTAATATAACACGGTTAATTTGATTAAAAAAATTTTACATAAAAACAAATTATATAAATTCAAAGAGGTTAAAAAATTTCCAAATCCTGGCTTAAATGGAAGTTGAAGTTGATAGTGTAGGGTGAGGCAAGAAGATTACAGTGATAGTGACACTTGTGGGTTCTATCAAATCGAATCAAGGTGTCATCTCGAATCCATATCCTCTATAATTCATTCTCTATCATTTCCTATATCTTTCCTTCAAATCCGGTTGTCCTTTTCATCTAACCATTATGCACCTGAAACATCGCTCCTGAATGGCCAAAATGCATTGTTTTGCATTAGTTAAACAGTGCATTTTGGCCCTCCTTTTTTTTCTTTTTTTCTTTTGAGTTGCAAAACTGTCAAACTTGTGCTCTATTTTGGCACTTGGTATTCTACAGCTATGTATCTTCTGAGTTTTTTTCCCTCCATTTCCACATTTTTCCACGTTATGGTCTCTCTGCTGAATGAGTGAAGGCTTCGTTGTTCAACTATCCAGTACATTTATAGTCCTATTTAGAACCGCAAGTGAGTTTTTCGTTCCTGTATCTTATCACGAGCCCTGTTTAGAGGATCGTGACTGGCACAGACACAGGGAATACCCCCATGCCTGTAAGCCTTATCACCTAATTGACAGAATTTCTATTATTGAAAATACATTCACATGCATTATAATACCATGGCTACACCGAAATGGTGGCCTATCCTAGGCAAGCAAATCCATGGCCAGTGCCGCTTCAAGATATAGATATAGGAAAACACACATAATATATAACCTGTGTACTGGCTACACATCCGAAGATGCTGCCTATCCTATTCACATGCAACAGATATATGTATATATATATATATATATATATATATTTTTTGAAAACAAATTTTCCCTGTATCGCAGTATAATTTATCCTGATCTTTAAGGTGTGTGAAGCTGACAGTTCTAGATTTAGTGATACAATCTAATTGGGTACGTCTACCCTTTACTTTATGATACAATAATAAAGTAAATAAAATTACAATTACACTTTATTCACCCACATGAACAAGTTGTGGGTCTTGGAAAGTTTTGCTTGTCCCTCGTTCCACCGAGACTTCTTCCACCTATACTTAACCTGTCTTTGTGTAGTAAAAATAAGGTGTGAGTCTTAACCACGCGACACAGAGAGGACTCTCCCATCCTCGGCGCATGGCGGGTACCATAGCGCTGGGAATGGGAGTCATACACAACCACATGCAAAAATAACTGGTTACTGTTAATTAGCATACATTCTTGGCGATCACGCAACAAATATTTCACCCAATCACTCACATGCATTTAACAAATATAAGCATGCAGCAGATTATTCCACATCATCAATCAAAAAGTAAACATGTAACATATAGTGCCGGCTTTTACTTACCGATCTTCTCACGTTCAGCATGTTTAAATCAACCAAGACGTTGTGGTGACGTAATCATGTACGTCACTACTACGCTGCACAATTAGCAATCATATGCAAATACAGACAATTTATATATACACACAGATACTATAACATACATCTACTTAATCTCCCCACTCTGGGGTATCTACTGGCCACTACGTGGCTTTTCTACTTCGAACCCGTGCACTCGGTTTACTGGCCACACGTGGCAAAACATACTTAACCCATTCACTTGGGTACTGGTCACCTCGTGACAATTCTGTTAATCAAACACAATCAACCTCTATCTATCAATCAACTGATCCATAGCCACGAAGTGGCACATTCTGACCCCTCACTGCAGGGCAATAGCTTGAGTCCACTCGTCCATTACCCAACCAGGCCGCAATGGCGGGCACGACACGATGTCTCGAAGCCTGGCCGCTGATACACCCTGGACCAACTCCACAGGATGATTTCTCTTTTCTAGGTTTGGCTCACAGTTCACCCGTAGGTCACTCCCATGTCTCCTTACCTTAGTCTCACATATTAATAGGATTCTTTGTATCTTTCCCGAAGGATCAACAATTCCTCTCTTTCTTAATATGGACAAGTATCCTCAACAGGATATAACTCATATACCCGTCCAGATGCACTCTCTGAACCTCAAGCTATCGTCATAGCAATATAAATCTGAGGTCTCAAGTGCCATCTGACGTTGTTCTAGTCGATGTCTCACATCGCTGGCATAAACAAATCCGAAACACACCAATAACTCCTTTGCATGATTATAATCTAGGTCACCGTCGTGACGAGTTTTCAAAATAAAAGCTTAGTCCTTCCGTACAAGGACTCTTGCCACCGTCGTAGAAAAGATTCAATAAAATGCTCATCATGCCTCCGGAGTGTATGAGTTGGATTTGTAACACACCAATCATAGCAAACAATTATACTCTACTCCTATGTTTTCCTATCCAAGCTACTTTCCACAACCTATTTCTAGTTCTTTCATTCTTTTAGCATTCTATACGTCTAGCTAACACATACCAGACAAGCAGAGAATATACATACTCATGTAATCCACATAAGCATACATAAGCATACAACCATAGGAGTAGAGATGGAAGAACCCTCACCTTGGCCAACCTTCCATGCAATCCTCTCCTGTAACTTAAGTCTCCTCAGAGTTCCTGTTGCACCCCATTGCGTGCCGTTGTTCCTATAAGAACAACACTTACATCATTAAGGTTTTTACTTAGCTTAACTCGTTATTTATCTCTCCATTACTCTCACGTGTAGTTCATGGTTGCCACAGAGTCAAGCTCTTGGTCTTATTGGACTTCTCTATCCCGAGTTATGTGTATCCTTCCTCGGACACTTGACTTACTCGCATATAACATTCTACTTGAGTGTTTCACATACTTGGATTTAAGTATTAGACCTCTATCTAACTTGTATTTGCATCTAAGAAAGCTTATCTAGCTTGGTTGGAAGGGATCCAAATTCTAGGAAGGTCTAAGCAATTTAATTCAACTTGTGTTCCTACTTGGGTTCTAAGAAACCTAGTTTCTAAACCTCAATATACCTCCAATTTATCCCACTTAAGGTTTCCTGAAGTTTGTGAAGGAATAAGGTTGAAATTCCCGAAGTTAGGCCTAATCGGTTCTGCAAGTTTCCATCCTTGAGAAACAAGAAGGTACTTAAAGTGATTTAATCCTCAAAAACATGTTTAGGAGTGTTCTAGGGTGTTTAGGATTGAAGAAAGGGGATTTAAAACTCTCAATGTCACCCTTAAAGTGTATTTGGGCAACCCGAGTAGGGACCGGGTACGTTAACGTCAAGGTTCAACCCTAGTAACCTCGGGCCAGCTCTTAACGGGTCTTGTTCAGCTAATATTCCAACCATATAATTTTAATAATACCAATCCAAGCCTATTTACTCAAATCCAAGCTCAATCCTAATTATCAACAATTTTCCCCAATTTGAAAATAATTATAATTTCAACCCCAACTCCTTCCAAATTCAAATTTGGGCAAATCCGAGAATATAATCTCGATTCCTACCCCAACTAAGTGTTCAAGAACACTTTCTAGGTCTCAATCTACCCTCGAAATAACTCAATCGAAGGTCAATCGAAGAAATCCCTAAAAATGGAGAAATTGAGGGTTTTGAATGAAATTGGGGTCACCAACCTTGATTCGATCGGTGGAAGATGTGGGAGATGTCGTACCCGAGCTCCGGTGACTTTTTCCGGCTTCTACTAGCTCCCTCCGACCACTTTTCCGACGAAATCCCCCTCTTCCCCTTATTTCTCCTTCATGCGTGACCCTCTCTCTCTTCTTCTTATATTTCACGAGTCCCCCTTCTCCCTTCTCTCTTTTTCTTTCTTTTTTCTCTTTCTTTGTTTCTAATAGCCCACGGCATTCCAAAAGTAAAATTTAATAATAATAATAATAAAATAATTATAATAACTAATTAAATAAATATAAATAAAATAAAATAATTAATAATTATATAATTATATAATAAATAAATAAATAAATATTATTAAAAATAAATTAATTAATAATTAAATAAATAATAACAAATTTGTATTTTTAATTTAATTTCTTTCCCTATTTAACTCAGGTTTTCAATTTTTTAAGTCCTGAATTAAATACTAAAATTTCTTTTTTTTACTTCTTTTATTCCCCTTTTATTTTTATTTTAAACTTCGAAAAATTTTCTCGGGTATTATAATCTTTGAAAAAAAAAAATTTTCTTTCCGGTTTCTTTTAACTCTCACATTTTTTCTATATTCTTTTTAAGGTTTAAATTCCTAGCCCTGGAATAAATCATTCTTTAATCCTCGAAATTTCCCGGGGTATTACATATCTAATTTTCGTTTTAACGATACTGCAATGATCATTTGAACGTGATGATTATTAGTCACTAGTCGTATATATATATTTAAAATCTTGAAGGAAATTATTACCCCTTTTTTTGTTCGATTGAAACTAAGGTACTAGACATTGGCTTTGCTTAAACCATTTCGATAGATATGTTAGAATGTTGATTCAGAATGTTGCTACCTTGGCCTGATTTTGGCTTAGTACGTATCAGTAGGAAAAATGCTTTCTGGTATTGGCAAGAGTCCCGTTTTTTTTCTTGTTGAGGATAAGGTTAGGGCCAATGAAGATGCATTTTACCTGGAAGAAATATCCTGCACTCATAATCCCTGAGTCGTAGACAAATAGACAATAATAGTTGAGATTTCAATGTGACACTCACAATAATATACACATCCTATTTGAGCTTTTTCTCTCACCAGTTAGCAGTGAGAGAAAAGTGATTGTCTATGTGTGCATATGGTATGTAATAAACTAATCATTGTTTATTAGGTAATCTGTAGGCAAGATCTTCATTTGAACACTGATAGTTTTGCAGCTTCAGTCATCATATATAGTCCGTGAGTATATGCTACTTTAGATAAATGTATTAGAGAAGTGGACATATTTGGAGAATGAATATTTTGTATATTGATAATTAATCATTTTCATTGAGTACAAAATTTCACTTTGTATTTTGAGAATGAATCATTTACATTGAGTACAATATTTTATATTTTGTACTTTATATATTGAGTACAAGATTTCGAGTACAAAAATTCATTACAATGAATCCTAATACAACTTCCTTTTATCAACTTTCTACATGCTTCAATGTCTCCATGTCCCTATGTAGTTCTTCACATGACAATCCTTGTCCAAGAGCAAAAATTGCAGAAAACCTGGAAAAACAATCATCTTTCTTTGTAGTTCTTGTAAAAATTAGGACATGTAAAAATTAATCAGGACCATTTTGCAAAGTTTGTAAAAATTAGTCTAACATGTGCTGTTTTTAATTTTGCAAAGTTTGTAAAATTTAATCTAACGTGTGTTGTGTCTGACCATTCATCAGGACCACTTTGCAACTACCTGAGTTTCAACCCAACAAAAAAAGGAGTAATAATTTCCCTCAAGATTTTAAATATATATATATATATATATGACTAGTGACTAATAATTGTCTAGTTCAAATGATAATTGCAGTATCATTAAAACGAAAATTAGATACAGGAACGAAAAACTCACTTCTGGTTCTGAATAGGACTGTAAATGTACTGGATTAGTTGAACAATGAAGCCTTCACTCATTCAACAGAGAGACCATAACGTGGAAAATTGTGGAAATGGAGGGGAAAAAACTCAGAAGATACATAGCTACAGAACGTCTACCAAGTGCGAAAACAGAGCACAAGTTCGATAGTTTTGCAACTCAAAAAGAAAAGGGGGGGGGGGAACGCACCATTTAACTAATGCAAAACAATGCATTTTGGCCTTTCAGGAGCGACGTGTCAGGTGCACAATGGTTAGATAAAAAAGGATGACCGGATGTGAAGGAAAGATAGAAGGAATGATAGAGAATGAATTATAGAGGATCCGGATTTGTGTCATCTCTTCTCTATTAACACACTACTCCGTGATAAACAATCACCCTCACACTGTCACCCATTAGATATATTCATCATGAACGGATCCGATAACTTTCAACGATAAAGATTTTAACTTACAGGGAAAGACTATTTTGAACATACTTTCTTACCACCCTTGATTCGTTTTAAGATTTATGTCATCTTAATTTTTTTAAAAAAATAAATTAACACAAATCTCTAAATTGAAAAAGTAAATCCAATGGTTGGATTATTTGGAGGCATTATACTTGAACACACTGCCTCCTTGTAATCTTTTTTGTCAGTTGTAAATTTTAAATATGTAATATAACAAAAAATACATAATTGTCTTCTCTTAACCCTTTTAATTAATTAGTGAACAAATTTTTGAGCTAATTAAAATGCATCCTTTGAGGGTTTGAATTATTTAAAACTCCCTTGCTATCAAACCAGGGATTTGGATCTTTAAAGTTATTTTTAAAAAAAAAATCTTGAAATTATCTCTACATGTATAACATATTTTTCTTATAAAAAAATATATCTTTTTTATTTTGTTTTTATCTGTTCTTTAATTTTTGAACCAATTAAAAGCTAACAATATTGAATCAACTTCAACAACTTTAAAAATTCATATATTCGAATCAAATAAAATTATTCCATAACGCATAAAATTTTCTATGCTTCAAACATCTCTCATACAAGCATTATTAAAAGTTATACATACATTCTAAAAAATTATTCCAAAACGCATAAAATTTTCTAAAAAATTGAAGAAAAAAATATTACTTCTTGTACTTGAGAGAGCTTTTGACTAGGACACAGATTTGAGAGAGACGACAGATTGAGATATCATTGAGACTCGAGAGAGTGAGTTCTGAGAGGGAGACGAAGTTAAGAGAGACGAAAGATTAAGATGATGTTTTTGAAGGAGAGGTTGATGGCGTTCATGCTGGAGTTGTTCTGGTGGTGGCGGCAGGTGATGACAACGATCCAGTAAAGAGAAAAAGTCGAGTGTGCGTCATTAATGGAAGCCTTGAACGATCCAGAGATTGAGACAAGAGCGTCGTTGATGAAAGCCTAGAACAATACAGAGATTGAGATGTGAGATTAAAGGATTTAGACAAAAGCCTTGAGACTCGTTGATGGAAGCCTTGAGAGAAAGCCGAGATTGAGATTGCGTCGTTGGTGTTGAATGAAAGAGGAAGTTGAGGCGGTGAGAGAGTGAGGGAAGAGAGTGAACTAGAATTTTTTTTTTCCCATAATTTTTACTTTTAGAGTTTTAGACTTTTCCCTTCTCTATTTTAAAAACATAAATTTCATTCTTATAAATGTATCCATGCTTAAAAATTTATGTTGAAAATAAAAAGAAAATGGTGCATAATTCGAATTTTCACTACGTAAAAAATTTTATTTTTTCAAAATATCAAAATCTGAATTTTTAAAGCTTTTAAAAAAATAATGTAACAAAAAAGAGCACATAAAATGAAATTGGGGGCATAATTCTAATTTTTATATATAATGTATTAGAAAATATGACTCGAAAGAGTATTATTACATTTTTTTTAGGAAAAAGTCACTACTAGAAAAAAGGGTTTTAGCAGCAGCTTAAACAGTCGCTAGAAGTACTAAAAACTGTTACTAACATTTATACCAACAATTGTAAAACTACTGCTATTTCCCTATCACTATGGAGTTATACCAACAGTTACATCAATTGTTGGTATAATTTTATTTTATAGCAGCAAATGGCAAAACTGCTGCTATAGACTCATTATAACTGTTAGTATAAAAGAAATTTGTAGTAACAAATAAAAAAATTGCTGCTATAAATTTGAAGAAAAACTGCTACTATAAACTCAAATAAAACTGCTGCTATAAACCAAAAAAACTGTTGCTATATGGCCAAATAAAATTGCTTCGATAAACCCAAAAAAAATGTTGTTATCTTATAAATATAATGAGATACAAATATCCTAATAATTATAATAAATACATATATAAATATAAATATAATGAATTGTAAGGAAGCAAAAATAAAAAAGTAAGATGGATCAACATTTATATTGCAAACTTCCAAATCTATTTAGTATAAGAATAAATCCAAGTTTTGTAATTACAATTATCCATTCCACATTATTTCCAATATATGCAAAAAACCAAATACACATGAAATAGAAATATTAGGTAAAATCTCTATTGAGATTGAGCTTTTCTACAAATCTCTAAGTCTCCAATTCTTGTGCCTCTTGAAAATTTCAGTTTTGCAACTATTAAGATTTAAGAAGGCCAAAAAAATATGAATACATTATAATAAGATTTAAGGAGAGGAGCCTCTACGGCGGAGCTGTCCAAAGGCAGAGAGGGGGGGTCTCAAGAAGCGGCCTTCTGGAGTGGTGCTGTGATTGTCTTCGCAGGCAACACGGCGAAGTACTGTCCGGGGAGATGTGCCGGTGGAGGCTCCAGTGGGAGATACTATTCCCACCTATGTTCCTACCTTTGTTCCCACTTCCACTCTCGTTCGTCAATCACCCATAAGGGTGATACTATCTACTCGTCCTCCCGTCCTTGGCCCCGTTGAGGGGGTTGATCAGCCTGCTGCTAAGAGGGCCAGGGTGGTCGTTGAGGAGTCTGTTGGAGACTCTCTCACCACAGACTGTGGCGGGCGAACCTGCGGCTGAAGAAGTCGCGGAGTTTGGTGATGCGGCTGTGGAGGCCAGAGCCCTCTCAGATAGAGGGAATGTAGTGGCGAGTCAAGTGGCTGCCACGAGAGATCTTGTTCCAGGGTCGAGCGTCGGCCCTTCTGAACCCCTTGGGCCACCGGAGGGGGGATTGTCTTTAGAGCTAGTGGCGTTGGGCAGACGCTTCCCAGTGGAGATGCGAGAGAGAGAGAAGCCAGGGGGCAGGACACCTCTCCCCTGAATCTCGCTGTCCGAGGCTTCGGTCGGGTGGCTGAGGCGCTGGCTGACTTCCACCAAGCCGGTTTTGAGTGGGAGAAGCGTGTGGTGAGCTCCCTTACCCTGGTGTTCTCCTTATTTTGCTTTGACTAGTGTTCCTAACTTTGCTTTTTTGTAGAGGAGATTCGTCACGACCGGGATCAGTTTGCCGGTGTTGCGTCCTCCAAGAGCCAGGCACTGGAGGTCTCCCAGAAGAGATTGGCGGACGTGCGGGGGCAGCTGTCCGCCAAGAAGCTGGAATGCGAGGATCAAGGACGTGAAGTTAAGTCCTTGACTCAAGAGGTTGCCCGTCTCAGGGTTGAAGCTGGGCACCCTGCCAAGGTTGCTTTACTTTGCTCGGAGTTGGAGAGGGCTCGCAAGGAGCTGGTCACCCGTCGAGATGACGCTGAGAGGCGTCAGCAGGAGCTGCATTCACTCCGCGACCGAGGATAAAGTTACCGACGTCGCTGATCTCTAGGGGGTTGCCAGCGCAGAGGATGTACGGCATGCTCCTGGCAGTCGAGCAGCTCGAGCGTCTCCGTGGGGAGAGATTTCCAACGGAGTGGGTGGCTTCCTTGCATCCTTCCTTGGAGTTTTTTGAAGGTGAGCTTCGCGGTCGGATGGAAACAGAACCTCCATTGAATCTCGCTTATCTTCGTCAACTAACAGATCGCTTGGTGGATCACCAGGTGTTGTCTCGAATTGGCGGGCGGGCTTCAGGGATTGGACCTACTTCTTAGCAGCTGGCTGAAGCGACCAGGCGGGGGTTGTCAGAAGGTGCTGGCCATGCGATGCCTGCTAAGGCCGAGGCCTTTGTAGATCTTGGGGATGCCCATGAATAGGTTTATGTAATTTTTAGGGTGTTTACCCTTTGTAATGGGTGGACGCCCTCTCATTTTTGGCATCTAATGTGAATGATTTTTTGCAAAGAGTTTTTCCTGCTTCCCTTTCTACTTCTGGGCAAAAAGTTGTGTATGGTGGCAGTTTCTCTTTTCGTAGTCATCTCTTTACGTCTGGGTAAAAAGGATTTTGCATGAGTACCGTGTGATCAGGACAGTTTGTATGTGATTTGCTAGCATGGTTTGTCGAACGTTTGTTTTGTGTTTTTCGCACCCAAGGGGTTTTTGCCGGGCTACTAGTGGAAACGTTAGCTTGGCCCTGGGGGCGCTTAGCGTTTTTCAGGGCGATTGAGCCCACTGTCCTGTGGTAGGACTTACATGAGTACTTTTCAAATTTGAAGTCTTGTCTCTAGCTGGAAAGAAGTACTTCTAATGATAGACAAAATGGTTACATTCCTGCAGCCTCAGTCGGGCTAGCCTTAGTTAGGTTGAAGGTAAGCAAAATGTTTCCATTCGGATTGCCTAGGTCAGGCGAGCCTTAGTCAGGCTGAAAATCCTAAATTTGAAGTAGAGACATATGCGACTTGACCTAAAGATGGTGTGATAGTGCAAAGTGCATTCTGAGTCTAAGCGGAGGTTAGGTCCGAGCGGGCAGACTCTAGCTTCTTTTCTCTTGACTCTTTACCCTCGAGGGGTTCCTCACGTATTTCTTTGGGACCAAGGCGGGCGACGTTGACGGTCTTGGTTAGGCTCGCTGCGTAGCATGCTCGCGCCAGTTTCTGGTCCGCCATGATTTCTCCACCCCGTGGGGTGTTGGAAACTTCATTTTGAGTTGTGCGGTAGACACTGCAGCTCTGAGTTTGTTTAGGGACGGTCGCCCTAAGATCACATTGTACGCTGATGGTGCTGAGACAATGGTGAAGTCTATGAGTGTGCCGGGGAATGGCCTTAGGCTGGCTTCATTCAACCCGAGTTTTTTGAAGGTGTCGAAGTAGAGAACGTCTGCTGAAGATCCTTGGTCGATCAAGACTCTCATGATTTCGTAGTTGGCGATTATGGCGGTCACCACCATGGAGTCGTCATGGACCAATCCCTCTAGACTGGTGAGGTCGAAGGTGATGGGATCTCCTTTGGGTTCGCTCCTTTTTTTGTTCTTCGGGGCGTAATCGAGGGCGAGTATGGAGTGTTCCATCCTCTTCTTGTTTTGCGGCAGTGACGAGGTCCCCCTCTGCAGTCCGCCTGCTATGACGTTGATAACCCCACGGGTAGGCGCTTGATCGTTGGCCTCTCGGGGGTGTTCGGTATTAGCCCTGCTTTCTTCCTTGATGAATCTGGTGAGCTGTCCTTTCCGGATTAGGTCCTCAATCTGATCCTTTAGGTGGATGCAATCGTTGGTTTCGTGCCCGTAATCCTTATGGAACTGGCAGTACTTGGACTTGTCTACCGCTTTTCCCGTTTTCCGTCTTTTGACCTGAGGGGGAAGCTGAGCATATCCGAGTGATAAATTTCTTCTAACACCCCAACATGGGATTTGTGGAGAGGAGTGTAGCTTGTGAACCGTCCCCTGGGAGGCGTCCGCGATCGAGGTGGTGACCTCTTCCTGTTGCTTTTCTCCTTGGGGCCTTGGTTCTCTATCCCCGTCTTTTCCTTTTTCTTTTTTGCTCGTTCCATGTTGGCCCTGCTTATCAAGAACTTTTTCATCTTTTCCTTGGCGATCTGAGCGTTCTCCTCTTGAATGAACCATTCTACAGGGTCCATAAGCTCCTGTAAGGTGGAGACGGGGCATCTGTTGAGTTCCCCGTAAAATTGTGAACATCGAAGGCCTTGCTTTATGACAAAGATGGCGACGACATCTTGGAGGCCTCAGACTTGGATTGAGAGTTTGGTGAAGCGGGCCAGGAAGGCTTGCAGGGTTTCTCCTTCCTCCTAATGGAAACCAATGAACGAGTCTTCATTTTTCTAATACTCTTTGCTGGTGGCGAACTGTGTGAGGAAGTTTTGCGCCAGTTGTTCGAAACTGTGGATCGAATTGGTAGGCAGCAGCGAGAACCATCTTAGGGGGGCTTCTTTTAGGGTCGACGAGAAGACTCGGCTTTGTTGGCCGTCTATCATGCCCAATATCAACATGGCCGAGTTGAAAGTGTTCAAGTGGTCTCGTGGATCGGTTTCTCCACCATAAGGTTCTATGTGGAAGGGCATTTTGAAGCCCATGGGCACGTGCTCATTCATGATTTGCTGGGTGAAGGAATGTCTCCCTTTTCCCTGGAAGTCGAACGTGGGCCACTGGTAAGCATTCGCACCGTAGGCGGCGTACGGGTTGTAGGCTGCTGCCCATGGCATGTGGAGGTAGGATCCTGGGGGATAGTTCGGGACTGGTGGTCGCGGATAGTTCATGACGGGCCGTGCCGCTTGTTCGGTGACCATGGTCGGTCCCGGTGGGATTATTGCTTGAGGTGCTGGCGTTGTCAGTGATAATAACGCGAACTCAATTGGTAAAGTCCCGAAATGAATTGCGGGCAGGTTGGTAGGGTCGCTGGAGGTCCCTGCCGTCGCGCCGTGTGGCATTTGTGGTAATTGGGTGCTCGCGTTTGCTGTGGCGAGATTTCTGTCCTCTTCCCATCGCTGTTGACGTAGAGCCGCTACCTCTGCCTCGAGGCGGGCGATCTCAATGTCCCGTGGGTTTCTTGCTGGCTCTGTCATCTCCTGACCGCCAGTTGTGAGGCGAGGAACGTGCGGCATGCCATATGGGTGTTGAGGGAAAGTTTCCTCTCTAGGTGCTGGGTTCTGGACCACGGTTTCCACGACGGCTACCTGCGACATTGAGGAGCTTTGAGGCTGGGTTGCGCTTTATCCACCTGCCACGGTTGTGACCGCATCGGCCCTTCCGTGTCGATTCCTCGTGCTGCGCCTTAGAGTGCTAGCATCGGTCGTGGTTGTGGGGACGTTCGAGTCGGTTATGATGTATTATATCCTGTGTATCCTGTATTCAAGAAGAAAATAAATATGGGTTTCTGAGCGTTAGGTATATACTCCTTCTCCAAGAAAAAGAAATGTCGTTTAGCGGCAGAGTGTGCAAGGCATTGGGGTCTGAATAAGACCGCGGTGGGCGCCACTATAACTGTCGTTTTTGGCTCAGAAAATTGTAATTTGCAATTAGGACTACAAGGGGTCTTAACCTTGGGGGGCTTGTTCTTAGGTGATGCACCCAGGTGCCTACGTACCCTTCGGGAGGGATCAAAGTCCACGTAGTTCGTCATGCTGACGTCTATAGGAGCCGTTAGGCAAGGTGGTTACCTGTATTGGGCCGTGTGCGGCTAAGACGTGCCTAAGGTACTCCGGGCGGGCGAGCCGCTCTTAGGAGGTTGCCTTAGAGGGAGAGAGCTCTGGTCTCTGGGGGTTGCTGGAAGCCCCGTGAATGGTGTATTCTGAGATAGAGGTGAGCTTGCCAGAGGCTGACCTAAACGGTGCTTACGGCGAAGCCCGTGATATACAGAGTGATTGCGTGAGGTATCCGAGGATGCTCAAGTTACCGAGAGTATGTGTGAGATATCGTAGATTAGGTGCTGTAATCCTTCAGGTTGCGTCCCTTAGTCCCCCGAGTGAGGGCCTATTTATACTTGAGTGTGGGGGGATCGTGATCGACCCACGACCTCGTGGGACGTGGGTCGTCCCACGATGTTTGTGGAGTTCCCACGTCTATTTGAAGGGATGCTCAGTGAGGTTATGTTGGTAAGGGCCACGTAACTGGTAGATGAGAGGTGCCACGTGTCTCTAGCGAGTGCTGAGACTGTGTTTCTAGAAGGTCAATGCCACGTGTCCTAAGGTGGAATATTCTGTAGTTACAATAACTATTAAAGCCTGTGTTCCAAAATTAAAATATAAAGCCACATATTGTTAAATAAAATAAAAATTTTAACGTAGCTATTTTATTAATAGCAAAAAGATTAGAGAGAGAGAGAGAGCTAAGCATACTATTATAATAAACATCTTACGATAAAAATTATATTTTGATCCTTCAAGTATAATAATTTTTTTCAATTTGCTGCCACAGGTTTTGTATGCAACAAAATAATTATAAAATAATTAAAATAATAAGTAATGAAAATTTACTTAATTTCCCACAACTCTTTGTATATCCATTTTAACTCCTCACTTCTCCACTCTCTTAATAAAAGGTATGCTATGAAAAGTTTAAATTGTTTTATTTAGAGCCTTAAAAAGTTTTTCATTAAATTGTCTCAATATTTATATTATACTACTACTACTATTATTATTATTATTATTATTATGAATGAATAATTAATTATTAATAGATCAAAAACTCACCAACAAAAACAAAAGCTATAGTAGTGTATAATTTGATATTTTTACTCAACATTTTTTATTATAAAACATTTTAAATTAATTTTAAGTGTATATTATAAACATTTTTCTTCTCAATATATAATTTAAATTATATGAATAACATCTTATTATGTTTTTGTATTTAAAATTAATTAATAGTATCTTTTTTAATAATTTTTATAAATAATTTTATCCGATGTTTTGAATCTATTTTTTTCCTATTTGCTTATATAAGTTTTTACTGTTCATTATATCTCTATATTAAATATATTATTAAGTATATTTTATAATATTAACAATAACAATAAATTTTTTTCATTAATTATGTCTTAATACAAAAATATATATATTATCCAAGGCACGGATTCCAAACTAGTTATATTAAATTTTAAATATAAAAAAATAAATTAAAATATATAATTAGTATAGTATACTGAAAATATATTTTAGCATACATATATATAACTATTATTTAATACATATTTTGATTTTCATAAAATAATTATATTTAAATTTGCTGTTGTTTCAGATTTTTTTTCACTTAAACATATTTGTTTGGTTTAAATATATTTAAATACGGAACACTGATTTCTTTTAATAAAATATATAGTTATAGATAGATAAATAAAGAAATCTGATACTTGCATCTAGGAGTGTTCAAAACCGAACCAAACCAATTAAACCGACTTAAATGAACCAAACCGATGAGAAACCGAACCAAACCGAAAATGATTGGTTTGGTTAAGGTTTTTGAAATTTTTGGTCGATTTTAACCGAACCAAACCGAACTATTTTATATATATATATATATATATATATATATATATATATTTCTTAATACTTCTACGTCTTAGTAATAGAAATTAAAGCATTTTTTATAATCATATTAGGTATATAGTACTTAGTATTTTTTAAGTTAATATTAGAATATATTCATAATTTGTAGATAAAATATTTGATATGATTTTATTAGATAATATAATTAATTGTAAATTTTTTGTAGTATTTATTAATATTTTTATAATATTAATTAAACAATGTAAGATTAGTTATCTAATATAATATTATAAATTTAAACTTTCTGGCTAATATTATTATTTTTCTGTCATATAAATGTACAAAATGTAAAGAGGTTAACACTATGTTTAATATATGTAAACGTTTAAAAAAAATGTTAGCATGAACCAAACCGCCTAAAAATCGAACCACACCGACCTTAAAACCGAACCAAACCGCTTAAATACAAAACCGACAAGGTCCACCAATTTTTAAGCAAAATCGAACCAAACCAGACCTTTGAACATCCCTACTTGCATCTCCTTAAAGTAGGTCCCATGACATTAAAGTCAAATTTTACTGTTAGCAAAGACAATATTTTGTTGAGTTGTACGTAAAATTATAGAAATCATGTTTGTAACTGTCGTTTTTGACTCAAACAATTGTAATTTGAAATTAGGACCGCAAGGGGTCTTAACCTTGGGGGACTTGTCCTTAGGTGATGCACCTAGGTGCCTACGTACCCTTTGGGAGAGATCAAAGTCCACGTAGTTCATCATGGTGACGTCTATCGGAGCCGTTAGGCAAGGTTGTTACCTGTATTGGGCCGTGTGTGGCTAAGACGTGCCTAAGGTACTCCGGGCGGGCGAGCCGGTGACGTCTATCGGAGCAGTTAGGCAAGGTTGTTACCTGTATTGGGCCGTGTGCGGCTAAGACGTTCCTAAGGTACTCCGGGCGGGCGAGTCGCCCTTAGGAGGTTGCCTTAGTAGGAGAGAGTTGTGGTCTCTGAGGGCTGCTGGAAGCCCTGTAAGCGGTGTGCTCCAAGGAAGAGGTGAGCTTGCCGGAGGCTAGCCAGAATGGGGGCCGGTGACGGAGCTCAAGGTGCGGAGAGGACTCGCGTAAGGTATCTGAGGATGCTCAGGTACCGGGAGAGTATGGAATATCTAGGATGGTTCGTGATAATTCTTCAGGTTGTGATAATTCTTAGTCCCCCGAGTGAGGGTCTATTTATACTTGCGTGTGGGGAGATTGTGCTCGACCCACGACCTCGTGGGATGTGGGTCGTCCCACGAGGCTTGTGGAGATCCTACGTCTGGTTGAGGGGAAGCTCCGTGTGGTGACGTGGGCGAGGGCCACGTAACTGATGGATGAGTGGTGCCACGTGTCTCTAACGGGTGTTGGGGCCGTGTTTCTAGAACGTCAGTGCCATGTGTACCTAGGTGGAATATTCCGTAGTTACATAAGTCCCCCAAGTCTACGGGTGTCGGGTGCCCATGGACTTAAGTTCCTTTGCCTATAAGACACTTAGGAATTTTCGCTGCCTTTACTTGTGGGATAGATCGTCCGCTTGGAGTCGCGGGTGTGGGAGCTGGCCGTCCGACTCACGAAGTTGGCTCTCTCACATTGCTCCGTAGGAAAGGAGATGTCTTAGAGAGGACACGCGTCTCATTTTGGATGGTTGGCTGCTTGGCTTCCTCAGCAAGTTTTTTAAGCGTCTCTGCAGGAAGTACGCGACTTACCGAGGTGGAGTCATCATTGCTCAGAGGGGCGTTTCCCGAAATACCCTTCGAGGGTCAGTGAGGGAGATCCAAAGGCCAGGGGCTGCTTTGGTCATTTTTTAAAAAGCTCTCCTCTGGCTATGTTCGTCCGTGGTCAGTGGTTGATGGTGGCTTTCTTGCTAAGGGTTATTTGTTGAAGGAGCGGGCTTCGTTGCAGGTGCCGCGCGTCAGAGCTTGAACGGGTGCCTTTGTCATTTAAGCATTTTGCTGCCGTTTCTCCCTCATTAAATGCGGGTTCGTTTTCGAGGGTAGCCATCATTAACTTGGGTGGAGAGTTTCGCGAAAAGGCCCTCAAGTGTTTCGAAGTGACTCTTAGGTTCTCGGGGGCTTTTTGGTCTTTGCGTCTACTTTACCCTGGCTGTGTATCCCGTCTGTTGCTTCCTTCCACGCGTGCGGTTGAAGTGAGCGGTTGCAATTGGGCTTAGTTGTAGAGGATAATGGGTTTTATCCGTTGCGGGTTTCGAGGGGTCGAAGTTTTTGAATCGTCGCGTCTGTGGGTGCCCTATAAGTGCCCATCGTTTGAAAGTTTGTGACTTTACATTTGCATTTCACCTTTCTTTGTTGCCTCTGTTTCACCTGCTCTTGCTTTTTCTGATTCTTACTTCCTGTCGAATTGAATCTTCGCAATGGCTGGTGTAGGTGACAATTACAGTTATTACCCCTTTGATTTCACTGATTTGGAAGATCTTCCTTCCCCATCCCCTCCTCCTCCTCCTCTGAGCCACACTCGTGATGCCGGTCGAAGCAGGAGGAGGAAGAATGGTTAACATGGCTTGTCTCCGGGGGAAGCCGCCAATGTCCCTGTTCCTGTGCCTCCGACTTCCGAGAGAGAGCGTCGGCCAGAGGTTCTTCCGAAGGAGAAGAGGAAGAAAGACGGGAAGGTTGGTGCGAGCGGACCCTAGGAGGGGGAAAGGAGAGGAACTTCTGCGACGGAGTTGCCCAAAAATAGAGAAGGGGGCTCAAGAAACGCCCTGCTGGGGCTGACTTGCGATTTTCTTCGCAGGTCGTACGACGGAGTACTAACCGGGAGGATGCACAAGTGAAAGCTCCAGCGGGGGATGTTGTTCCTGTTTCTGCCCCTGCCCATGTTCTGACCTCTGTTACCACTTCCGCTCCTGTCTTTCAATCACCCATGAGGCTGATTCTTTATACTCGTCCTCCCGTCCTCAGCCCCGTTGAAGGGGTGAATCAGCCTCCTGCTAAGAGGGCCAAGGTGGTTGTTGAGGAGCCTGTCAGAGGCTCTTCTGCGCCTCAGACTTTGACGGGTGGTCCTGCGGCTGAGGAGGTCGCGGAGTCTGGTGATGCGGCCGTGGAGGCCAGAGTCCCCTCAGATGGAGGGAATGTAGTGGCGAATCAAGCGGCTACCACGAGAGATCTTGTTCTTGGGTCGAGCATCGGCCCTTCTGAACCCCTTGGGCCACCGGAGGGGGATTGGCTTTTGAGCTGGTGGCATTGGGCAAGCGCTTTCCGGTGGAGATGCGGGAGAGGGAAGGTAGGGGGCTGGACACTTCGCCCCTAGATCTCGCTGTCCGAGGCTTTGGTCAAGCGACTGAAGCGTTGGCTGACTTCCACCAAGTCGGTCTTGAGTGGGAGAAGCGTGTGGTAAGTGCCCTTGTCTTGGTGTTTTCCTCGATTTGTGATAGGCTTGTATTCCTGACTCCGCTGTATATGTGCGCGCTTCTTATAGGAGGAGATTCGTCACGACCGAGATCAATTTTCTGGTGTTACGTCCTCTAAGAGCCAGGCTCTGGAGGTCTTTTAGAAGCGATTGGCGGACGTACGGGAGCAGCTGTCTCCCAAGAAGCTGGAGTGTGAGGGTAGAGGATGCGAGGTTAAGTCCTTGGCTGAGGAGGTCGCCCGTCTTAGGGCCGAAGCTGGTCACGCTACTGAGGTTGCGTACCTTCGCTCGGAGTTAGAGAGGACTCGCAAGGAGCTGACCGTCCGTCAGAATGATGCTGATAAGCGTCAGCAGGAGCTGCATTTGCTCCGTGAGGCCTTGTGGGATGCGGAAGTTCGTGCTGCTGAAAACCTTTTTGGTCGGCTGGCGACTGAGGGCAAAGTTGCCGACGTCGTCGATCGCCAGGAGGAGCTATCTGCACAGAGGATGTATGGCATGCTCCTGGCGGTCGAACAGCTCGAGCGTCTCCGTGGGGAGAGATTCCCAACGGAGTGTGTGCCTTCCTTGCACCCTTCCTTGGAGTTTTTTGAGGGTGAGCTTTGTGGGCGAATGGAGTCAGATCCTCCGTTGAATCTTGCTCATCTCCGTCCATTGACAGATCGCTTGGTGGATCACCAAGTGTTGTCCCGAATTGGCGGACGGGCTCCAGGGATTGGACCTACTTCTCAGCAGCTGGCGGGGGCCATCGGAAGGTGTTGGCCTTATGGGGCCTGCTGGGGCTGAGGCCTTTCTAGATCTTGGGGATGCCCAAGATTAGGCATATGTAAATTTTAAGGTGTTTACCCGTTGTAATGGGCGGACGCCCTCTCATTTTTGGCATTAATGAGAATGATTTTTGCAAAGAGAGTTTTCCTGCTTTCCTTTTTACTTTTGGGCAAAAAGTCGTGTTTGCAGTTTCTCTTTTTGTAGTTATCTCTTTATGTCTGGGTAAAAAGATTTTTGCATGAGTACCGTGTGATCAGGACTGTTTGTATACGTGTTGCTAGCGAGGTTGGTCGAACGTTCGTTTTTTGGTTTTCGCACCAAAGGGATTATTACCACGCTTTTGGGGAAATATTAGCTTGGCCCTCGGGGCGCTTAGCGTTTCTTAGGGCGATTGAGCCCATTGTCCTGTGGTAGAACCTATGCGAGTACTTTGCAGAGTTGAAGTCTTGTCTCTAGCTGAAAAAGAAGTACTTTTAATAATAAACAAAATGAATACATTCGTGCAGCCTCAGTCGGGCTAGCCTTGGTTAGACTGAAGGTAAGCAAAATGTTTACATTCGGATTGCCTAAGTCAGGCGAGCCTTGGCCAGGCTGAAAATCCTAAATTCAAAGTAGAGACATACGAATTGACTTGAAGGTACTGTGATAGTGCAAAGTGCGTTCAGAGTCTTAAGAGGAGGTTAGGTCCGAGCGGGCAGACTCTGGCTTCTTTTCTCTTGACTCTTTAGCCTCGGGGGGTTGCTCGCGTGTTTCTCTGGGACCTAGGCGGGCGACCTTGACGGTGTTGGTTAAGCTCGCTGCGAAGCATGCTCGCGCCAGTTTTTTGTCCGCCATGATTTCTCCAACCCCGTGGGGTGTTGGGAACTTCATTGTGAGCTGTGCGGTAGACACTACAGCTCTGAGTTTGTTTAGGGACAGTCGCCCTAGGATTGCATTGTATGCTAATGGTGCTGAGACGATGATGAAGTCTACATCAAGGCTCGCGACCTTTGGCAAGGTGCCCATTGTCGTTCGGGCGGTGATGATTCCTTCCGCTGGAACCTGGGCTCCTGAGAACCCTATGAGCGTGCCGGGGAAGGGCCTTAGGCTGGCGTCGTTCAACCCGAGCTTTCTGAAGGTGTCGAAGTAGAGAACGTTTGCTGAGGATCCTTGGTCGATCAAGACTCTCTTAACTTCGTAGTAGGCGATAATCGCGGTCACTACCATGGGGTCGTCGTGGACTAGTCCCTCTAGGTTAGTGAGGTCAAAGGTGATGGGGTCTCCCTTGGCCTCACTCCTCTTCTTGTGCTTGGTTCTGGGTCCCTGTCTTCTCTTTTTTCTTCTCTGCTCGTTCCATATCGGCTCTGCTTATCAGGAACTTTCTCATCTTGTCCTTAGCAATCTGAGCGTTCTCCTCTTGAATGAACCATTCCACACGGTCCATAAGTTCTTGTAAGGTGGAGACGGGGCACCTGTTTAGTTCCCCGTAGAATTGTGAGCATCGAAGACCCTGCTTTATGACAAAGATGGCGACAGCGTCCTGGAGGCATCAGACTTGGATCGAGAGCTTGTTGAAGCGGGCCAAGAAGGCTTGCAAGGTTTCTCCTTCCTCCTAGTGGAAACCGATGAAGGAGTCTTCGTTTTTCTGGTATTCTTTCTTGTTGGGAACTGTGTGTGGAAGTTCTGAGCCAGTTGTTCGAAGCTGTGGATCGAATTGGTGGGCAGCAAGGAGAACCATCTCAAGGTGGCTTCCTTCAAAGTTGATGAGAAGACCCGGCACTATTGGCCGTCCGTCATACCCAGTATCGACATGGCCGAGTTGATGGTGTTCAAGTGATCCCGCGGATCGGTTTCTCCACCATAAGGTTCTATGTGGAAGGGCATTTTGAAACCCATGGGCACGTGCTCGTTCATGACTTGCTGGGTGAAGGGGTGTCTCCCCTTTCCCTGGAAGTCGATCGCGGGCCACTGGTAGGCATTTGCACCGCCGGCTGCATACGGGTTGTAGGCCGCGGCCCATGGCATATGGAGGTAGAACCCTGGAGGGTAGTTTGGGACTGGTGGTCGTGGATAGCTCATGACGGGCCGCGCTGCCTCTCTGGCGACCATGGTTGGTCCAAGCAGGATCACCGTTGGTGGTGCCGCCGTCAGTGACAGTCGTGTGAACTCCATTGGTAAGGTCCCAAATTGTATTGCGGGCAAGCCAGAGGGTCGCTGGAGGTCCCTGTCGTCGCCCCATGTGGCACTAAAGGTAACTGAGTGCTCGCATTTGCTAGGGCGAGGTTCCTGTCCTCTTCCCATCGCTGTTGGCGTAAAGCTGCTACTTCTGCTTCGAGGCAGGCGATCTCAGCGTCCCGGGAGTTCCTTGCTGGCTCTGTTGTCTCTTGACCACCAGTTGTGGGGCAAGGGACGTGCGGCATGCCATACGCATGTTGAGGGCAGGTTTCCTCTCTAGATGTTGGGTTCTGAACCACGGTTTCCGTAATGGCTACCTGCATTGCTGAGGAGCTCTGAGGCTGAATTGTGTTTGATCCGCCTGCCTCGGTTGTGACCGGTTCGGCCGTTCCCTTTCGATTCCTCGTGCTGCATCTCAGGGCGCTGGCGTCAGTCGTGGTTGCGGGGACGTTCGAGTCGGTCATGATGTATTATGTCATGTATCTGTATTGGAGATCAAAACAAAAACAAGTACGGGTTTCTGAGCGTTAGGTGCATAATCCTACTCCCCGGAAAAAGAAATGCCGTTTAGCGGCAGAGTGCGCAAGGCATTGTGGTCTGAATAAGACCGCGGTGGGTGCCACTGTAACTGTCATTTTTGGCTGAGACAATTGTAATTTGAAATTAGGACCGTAAGGGGTCTTAACCTTGGGGGACTTGTCCTTAGGTGATGCACCTAGGGGCCTACGTACCCTTCGGAGCGATCAAAGTCCATGTAGTTCGTCATGGTGATGTCTATCGGAGCCGTTAGGCAAGGTTGTTACCTGTATTGGGCCGTGTGCGGCTAAGACGTGCCTGAGGTACTCTGAGCGGGCGAGCTGGTGACGTCTATCGGAGCTGTTAGGCAAGGTTGTTACTTGTATTGGGCCGTGTGCAGCTAAGACATTCCTAAGGTACTCCGGGCGGGCGAGCCTCTCTTAGGAGGTTGCCTTACTAGGAGATAGCTGTGGTCTCCGAGGGCTACTGGAAGCCCTGTAAGCGGTGTGCTCCAAGGAGGAGTTGAGCTTGCCGGAGTCTGGCCGGAACGGGGGCCAGCGACGGAGCTCAAGGTGCGGAGAGGACTCGCGTAAGGTATCTGAGGGTGCTCAGGTACCGGGAGAGTATGGAATATCTAGGATGGTTCGTGATAATCCTTCAGGTTGTGTGTAGTACTGTTCAGACTAGATAGCTTTCTTAGTCCCCCGAGTGAGGGTCTATTTATACTTGCGTGTGGGGAGATCGTGCTCGACCCACGACCTCGTCGGACGTGGGTCGTCCCACGAGGCTTGTGGAGATCCCACGCCTGGTTGAGGGGAAGCTCCGTGTGGTGACATGGGCGAGGGCCACGTAACTAATGGATGAATGGTGCCACGTGTCTTTAACGGGTGCTGGGGCCATGTTTCTAGAACGTCAGTGCCACGTGTCCCTAGGTGGAATATTTCATAGTTATAATGTTAATATAGCCCATATCAAATAGTTAGTAGATAATACAAAATGATAATAATGGGCAGTTAAAGTTTCACAAAATAACAGACGAAAGCATAAATGGTACAACCTGAAAATACTAATAAAGTCCAAAAACAAAAACCAAAAACAAAAAACCCAGATATAGATATCAAGTACCAGAAAAGTTTCACAAAATAACAGACGAAAGCATAAATGTTACAACCTAAAAATACTAATAAAGTCCAAAAACAAAAAAAAACCCAGATATAGATATCAAGTACCATAAAAAGTTTCACAAAATAACAGACGAAAGCATAAATGGTAGAACCTGAAAATACTAATAAAGTCCAAAACCAAAAATAACCCAGATATAGATATCATGTACCAGAAAATCAATCAAGTTCATCCTTTCCCAAACTTACAGGCTTAGTCAATCGGGTTGATTTTCTAAGAGGTCTACAATGTTCAGTGAATCTCCTCCGAGAAAGTTTGGGTGTAACATCCTTAGGTCTTACCCACTCGTTTCCTTCCTTTGTATAGCCCATGTCTAGCAAGAGCCTTTGGTCATAGTTGGCCTCTGGTGCTGCCCTTTCCTCTTCAAAGAGGGATTCATCAACATTCATATACTTGGCGATAATCATGATGATCATACCACAAGGCAGTCCTAACTTGCTTTTCGGAGCAATTTTACCCACGGAACAAGTCCGTGGTTAATTCCGTGGGGAAATTGCCCCACGGAATTTCCTTAATTTACCCACGGATTTGTCCGTGGGTAAATCTGATTTTTGTTGTAGTGTGAGGATGATGAAGGGTAAGTCGAGAGGTAAGGTTCGAGAGATGCACCACATGTAAAAATTTTCTAGGTTATTGGCTTTATTAGACTTGTTGATCTTTGGCACAAGAACATGATTGATAAAGTGAAGAAGCATCTTATCATCGGTCCTCATAACGTTCGGGTCAAGATCATTAACATGCTTTCCAGTAAGTTCCAAGATAAAAGAGGATTTTTCATAAGAAAAGTGTTCTATTTTAGATTTAATGGAATATTTTCTTATTCCACCAGTGGGACAAGACAGCAAGTAGGCAAGAATCTGAGGGCTTATACTCATTTTCATTCCTCGTATAAGCACTTTTCCCACAAGAGTTTCAGGATTCAAGGATAAGTTAGCATAAAACTCTCTGATCATCTGGGGATAAATTGGTTCTTTTAAGTTCAAAAGTTTCTCCCAGCCGATCAGAATCATTTTTTCGAAACACTTGAACCCTTCATTTTTGAAGAAGGAAAGATTTACCTCTCTTGGAGAAGAAAATTCTCACTGGGAGAAGATTGCGTTGAACCTTTCCCGAGTCGCTGCATCAGCACACGTTTTCATCTTTTCAATTTTTGTTCTCTTATATCCTTCCGCCATGGAAGCATCGAAGCTCTTTCTTTTTGGCGTAGACATGGAGAAGGCGAAGATGAATGAGATATAAATGGAAAACGAAGAGAGATGAACACGATGAGGATGGAGGAGCGGTCGGGGTTTAAGAGTGAAATAGATTTTAAAGAGGAAAAAGTGAGATATAGATGAAGTTGATTGAGAGGTGAGAGAGACGGTTTGGGTTATGCAGATTTGAATGTACTGTTAGTATAATAGATATGAATTTAGAACACTAAATAATAAAGAACAAACATATTGGGCATATCTTTTACCATTGTAATTAGTCAGAGGCTCATAGCAAAGACGTAAGCAAGAAAAATATTTAATCAAAGCCTTGTGCTGTTGTTTCAACTTTCACGTCAATGCATTTTGCAGTATTGTATTTAAAATATGCTTTTTGTTTCAACTTTCAACTTGTGTAGTTACTCAGAGGCTCAGAGCAACGACGTAAGCAAGAAAAATTACAACATATCCTTTTTGGGGTTGACGAGGTGAACGACAGACAAATAGTAAAAAAGTTAAAAAATAAATATAATTAAGTAAATATTATATTTTGAAAAATGTATATCCGTACAAATATCCCAAAACTAGAGTATAGAGTATTTAATATAGATAAGACAACACCTCACCAAATGACTCCAGCCTCACCCGATATAGAAGCTGCCACTCCAACTCCTGTCATACTCATACCTACTGATTCTCCAATCTCCATCCATTTCATTTTGAACCAAACCAATCTCCAACTAGAGAATAAAAATCAAAGAATGTCTGATGAATTAACTGAAAATCACTTGCAGTCCTATACAGATCAGGACATTAATGAAATGGTGATAGTTTGGAGAGATTGTGTGTTTTGCCTCACTATCTCTCTTTTGTTAGATCTATTTCAAGATCTGTGTTAAAATTATCTTTTATTTTTAAATTTAAGATATCATAAATTTCGAGATAGATTCAACTTGTAATATCCGAGATATTTATTTTAGTTATTATCATTATTTTTAATTTATTTTTCTTTGGGAAAGAAAAATAAATTAAATTAGAAAGTTGAAATAAAATGAAGAAGAGAGAAGAAATAGAATATTAAAATTTTACCTTTTTTAAAAAAAATGGAAATTTATATAGGACCTAGATGAAAAAAGGGAATTTAAGTGAAAATAAATGAAAAGCAAAATAAATAAATATAAAATAAAATAAAAATGAAAAGCAAAACAAATAAAAAATATATATATATAATAAAATATATGGGGGGGGGGGGAACCGTGACCCCCTCCCATTTACACACACACACAAATTAAATAATAATTATATATATATTATTAAGTGAATAAGGGGCTAAAAACCGTGACCCCCCATTCCATTCAGCAAAACGCAGAGCAGAAAAAGAAAAAAAATAAGGAACCGAGGCAGCAAACGCACACGAGAAGCTAGACGGACGCGAGCAAACCGAGAGAGAGGGGAATGCTACGGGAACGTAGCAACTGGTCGAAAATGCGCCGATTAGAATCAAGTAAGAAGCCCCAAATCATCCAAAACCCCAATTTCTCCAATTTTGGGTATTTTAGAAATTCTTCAATTTGCTTCCAATCGGGGCATTCTGGGGTTAAATATGAGCTTAGTGGATGTTATTGAAAGCTTAGTGAGATTTAGAATCAAAGATAAATCATAGGAATTGACCGGGTATGGAAATTCGGAAAATTGGGTTAGGAAATTGCTCTAAAATTCGAAATTGATAGTTTGATGCATGATTAGGCTTGGATTGGAGTAGAATAAGTGTTGTAGTTGCTGGAAATAGACAATGGAATAAAGCCCGAGTATTTACCATCTCAACCGGAACCCAATCCGGTGAAAAAGAGGCGAAATACTAAGCCACCGTATAGTAAGGAGCTGTGCGGTGGGTTGAACACGTCGGTCTAGTCCGTGGTGGACACCTAAGACCAACTAAATTGGGTCCAAGGCCTTTCTTATACCGATTATATTATATATATATAATTAAAGAGCTAATATTCAAGCTTTTACTCGGCGAATAAGGGAGACGGTGGAATGAGTAAGATAAGGCCTCTCTTGAGCCGTGGATTTATTGCCTTAATTAGTTAGAAGTCCATATGAACATATGAAGTGGAATTTAGATAAATGGAAATCTCTAACCTAAGCATTTAGAGATTCTAAGTGGCTCGAGTGGGTGAAAGCCGGCATAAGACAGTACGGACTTTCAAAAAGAGAAATTAAGACGACGTAACAAACTAAATAGTTAGTTCTTGGAAATAGTTAGAGGGTGCATGAGCATTAGCATGACACGTACATGTTAGATGCTTTTTTACACGTTTTTAAATTGCTTAAATATATGTGTATAGGGAACCACAGGGTAATTGGAGCTCCAGGCACTCCGAGGATCGATCAGGAGGGCCAACGAGGTGAGGGGCTCTCCCATCCCTGCCCCACAGGGTTGGATGACTACGTGGAAATGTGGTTTGCTCTATTTCGTGTAATTATTATATGAAATTTATTTATATGAATAAATTTGTATTACATGTGTATGATTTGCAAGTAAGCAGTCAACGTGCAATTGTACATGTGCTTATATGATTAGTCTCAAGTGTATATGTGCTATTGTGGCTCACTGAGCCTTATATGTTACCGTGGGTAGGATTGAGTCATAATTTCATATGTGAGAAGTTCAGTAACATTAGAAACCAATCACATCGATCGTCACTGTTAAGATCTTGTTCGTATGGTTTGTTGAGGAAAACTAAACTTAGGATTGTTGAATGTGAGTGAGAGTGTTGTATAATTGGAACGGGGGAATCTAAGCCTAACTAATGAACACATAAAAAATTCAGTTAATTACTAATAGGGCGTCTTTCAAGGTTAAGTTGTTAGTTGAACATGTTAGGTTAGTTCGGATAGATCGAGTCGATTATCCTGGTCGAACAAACAGGATTCAGTTAACAGTAAGCATGTCACATAATGGCCATTACCTTGGTTTAACCGAGGTCAGACAAGTTGCCGGCTATTACTCTAAGCGTGCTTTAGAGTCAGAAAGTTCCTGGTGTGATCAACCAGGTTCGAACATGAAATTGCCTTCGGGCCAGTATTTCTCTTAGTGTAATGTGGGAGACAGAAATTGAATGCCTACGTGCATAAGTATATGTTAACTATGGAACCGTATGTTATATGTTTATGATTGGTTTACATGTGGATTAATTAATGTGTTAGGAGCATGAATTAGGATTTTAAATGTGAATATGATACATTGATTGCATGATCATATTAAAGGTCACAATATAAATCTGTTTCATGCGCATGTGGTTGTGGTTGCTCCCTTTCCCCAGCTGTAGTGGTACCCGCTGCTACGCCAGGGATGGGGGAGCTCCTCATTGAGTTTGTTCGACTCACCCCCATGTTTATGTATTTCAGATACAGGTGGTTCAGGCGTCAGGAACGCGTCCATTTTTTCTCAAGGAGGCAGACAGCTCTAAAGACTGCACGCACAGTCCGCGTGGGTAGCTTATTTTGGTTTATGTAAATAAATCAGGATGTATATGTATATATGACTCCTTTTTGGATGTAGCTTTTGTACATATACAACTGTTGTATATATATGTCGAACTCTAGTATTGTCGGCTTGATACAGGTTAAGGTTAGGTCATGGTGTTGGGGAATATAGGCTATGATATGACATATATCATGTGTATATATATATGACTTCCGCATACGACTAGGATAGATCACACACCTTGAGGTGTGTGATCAATATGTAAATTACATATATGTGTGACTGAATACCTGATTGTATGAAAATAAGGCTTCCACATGTGAATAGGATAGATCACACGCATTGAGGCGTGCGATCAATATGTAAACTATATGCAAGCGTGTGATTGAATATATGTATGACTGTACACAGGACTTCTGCATGTGAATAGGATAGATCACCCGCCCTGAAGCGCGTGATCAATATGTATACTATATGTACGTGTGAATGAATATGTGTATATATATAGACTGAAGCGGCGCTGAGCGAGCCGTGGATTGCAAACTGCTTAGGTCACCAGAAATGGATGACCATATGTATTATATATTGTTTGAATTAGAAATGGGTAGTTATGCATGTATAAAAATGTCAATCAGGGATTAGAGGCTTGCGGGATAGGAGAAATCCTACCTCCCGTGCCGATCACGGACGTCCGATAGGGGGTCGTGACAAACTTGGTATCAGAGGCAGGTTTACTTTAGACTGTGTAGTGCGAGAGTTCTTGGATGTGTTTCCAAAAGAATTGCTGGGGTTGTCGCCCGATCGTGAGATTGAACTTGAAATTGAGTTGCAACCTGGCACCCAACCTATCTCCACACCACCTTATCGGATGGCTCCGAAAGAGTTGAAGGAGTTACATACACAATTGCAAGAATTACTTGACAAGGGTTTTATAAGACCCAGCTTCTCTCCTTTGGGTGCACCAGTCCTTTTTGTGAAGAACAAGGATAGCTCTTTGCAGTTGTGTATCGATTACCGAAAGTTAAAGAAGGTGACAATCCGCCAACAATACCCACTGTCAAGGATAGATGACTTATTTGATCAATTGCAGGGTGCGAAGCGGTTTTCCAAGATTGATTTGCGATCTGGGTACCATCAATTAAAGATTCGAGAATCAGACATACCTAAGACTGCATTTCGGACCCGATAAGGAAATTACGAGTTCTTGGTGATGTCTTTCGGTTTAACTAATGCTCCTGCAGCGTTCATGGACATGATGGACAGGGTCTTCAAATCATTTCTGGACCGATTTGTCATTGTCTTCATTGATGACATCTTGGTTTACTCTAAGAATTCTGAAGAACATGCAGAACACCTAGGATTAGCCTTGCAGAAGTTGAGAGAGGATAAATTGTATGCTAAGTTCTCCAAGTGTGAATTATGGCTTGACAAAGTTGCCTTTTTGGGTCACGTGGTATCATCAAAGGGAATCCACGTTGATCCAAGTAAGGTAGAAGCGGTGAAGAATTGGTCTCAGCCTACCTCTGTTACTGAAATTCGCAGTTTCTTGGGCTTGGCTGGATATTATAGAAGGTTTGTGCAGGACTTCTCTAAAGTTGCTGCACCTATGACTAAATTAACACAGAAGGGGGTGAAGTTCATATGGGATGATAAGTGCGAGCAGAGTTTTCAGAAGCTGAAAGATAGTCTCACTACCGCTCTGGTGTTAGCATTACCTGAAGGCACATAAGGGTATGTGGTGTACTGTGATGTGTCGAGGATCGGGTTAGGGTGTGTCTTGATGCAGCACGGCAAAGTGATTGCGTATGCATCGCGACAACTGAGGAAACATGAGAAGAATTACCCGACTCACGACCTTAAGATGGCTGATGTAGTGTTCGCCTTGATAATATGGAGACATTACCTGTATGGTGAGACGTGTGAAATTTATACAGACCACAAGAGCCTCAAATACATTTTCGAGCAGAAAGACATGTACTTGAGACAACGTCGATGGTTAGAGTTGTTGAAAGACTACGACTGCAAGATCTTATATCATCCAGGAAACGCTAATGTGGTAGCCGATGCTCTGAGCCGGAAATCCATGGGCAGTCTTGCTCATATAAGTGAAGAAAGAAGACTGCTGATCAGAGAGTTGCACGAGCTAGAAGAAACGGGGAACCAGTTTGAGATTGGAAGTTCTAACTCACTTTTAGCTCATTTGCAAGCTTAGCCCTCTCTGGTAGAAGAGGTGAAAGCTAGACAGGATGAAGATACTTACCTCAAGCAAATCAAGCATACTATAACTAAAGAAAAGGGGGACGACATCTGATTCTCTATTGATGATTTCAGAGTACTTCGGTTGGAGGGACGGTTGTGTGTTCCCATGGTTGATAACTTGAAAGAAAGAATCCTTGAAGAAGCACATCGGACAGCTTATACAATCCATCCGGGAGCTAATAAAATGTATCAGGACCTGAAACAGCTATATTGGTGGAATGGCATGAAGAGGGATGTTGGAAAATATGTAGCCAGATGTTTAGTGTGTCAACAAGTCAATGTTGAACACCAGAAGTCCGCCGGAACAGTACAACAGATAGAAATACCTGAGTGGAAATGGGAGAGGATAACGATGGATTTTGTAACAGGATTGCAAAGATCACAACGTGGATTTGATTCGGTTTGGGTGATAGTGGATCGCATGACTAAGTCCGTGCACTTTCTACCAGTTAAGACCACTTACGGAGTGAGTCAGTATACGCAGATTTATCTATCAGAAATCGTTAGATTGCATGGTGTGCCATTGTCCATAATATCTGATAGAGGGCCACAGTTCATTTCCAGGTTTTGGAAGTCATTGCAGGAAGTGTTGGGAATGAGAGTTGATTTGAGTACTGCGTTCCACCCACAGACTGATGGGCAATCGAAAGAACCATTCAGATTCTTGAAGACATGCTTCGAGCGTGTATTATGGATTTCGGCGGAAGTTGGGAAAGGTACTTACCTTTGGCTGAGTTTGCATACAATAACAGTTATCAAGCGAGTATCCAAATGGCACCTTTCGAGGCTTTGTACGGTCGTAGGTGCAGATCCCCGATTGGGTGGTTCGAGGTCGGAGAAGCTAGCCTAGTCGGCCCGGAATTGTTACAAGATGCCTTGCAAAAGGTGAGTTGTATAAGGGAGAGATTGTTAACGGCTCAGAGTAGGCAAAAGTCTTATGCAGACAATCGAAGGAGAGAACTCGAATTCGCCATTGGTGAACAGGTGTTTCTGAGGATATCACCGATGAGAGGCGTGATGCAGTTCAGTAAAAACGAGAAGCTAAGTCCTCGGTATATCGGACTGTTTGAAATCCTAGAACGAGTTGGGAATGTAGCGTATCGGTTGGAATTGCCTATGGAATTGGAGGGGGTACACCCTGTCTTTCATGTATCGGTGCTTCGGAAGTATCTTCCCGATCCCTCGCACATGATTCAATCGCAAGACGTGCAACTAACCGAAAATCTGACATATGAAGAGGAGCCAGTGGAAATCTTAGATCGACAGTTGAAGAAACTCAGAACGAAAGAGATTCCATTAGTTAATGTCTTGTGGAGAAATCACTCGACCGAAGAAGCTACATGGGAGGTCGAGGGTGAAATGCGCAGGACATATCCTCATCTATTTCAAGACTAAGGTTAGTATATTGTTGAAATTCAGGGACCGAATTTCTTAAGGGGGAAGATTGTAATATCCGACATATTTATTTTAGTTATTATCATTATTATTAATTTATTTTTCTTTGGGAAAGAAAAATAAATTAAATTAGAAAGTTGAAATAAAATGAAGAAGAGAGAAGAAATAGAAAATTAAAATTTTACCTATTTTTTTTTAAATGGAAATTTATTTAGGACTTAGATGAAAAAGGGAATTTAAAAAGATGGGGGGAAAATAGGATATAACAAGTACATAAATTTTTCTAATTAATAAAAAAATATAAAATAAAATAAAAATGAAAGGCAAAACAAATAAAATATATATATATAATAAAATATTGGGGGGGGGGGGGCAACCGTGACCCCCTCCCATTTACACACACACAAATTAAATAATTATATATATTATTAAGTGAATAGGGGGTCAAAAACCGTGACCCCCCATTCCATTCAGCAAAACGCAGAGCATAAAAAGAAAAAAAATAAGGAACCAAGGCAGCAAACACACACGAGAAACTAGACGGACGCGAGCAAAACGAGAGAGAGGGGAACGCTACGGGAACGGAGCAACCAGCCGGAAATGCGCCGGTGAAGCCACGACGGTGACGGAGACGGTGACCGGAGGTCATCCTCAACACCCAGCAAGCTTCCATTCGATTAGAATCAAGTAAGAAGCCCCAAATCTTCCAAAACCCCAAGTTCTCCAATTTTGGGTATTTTAGGAATTCTTCAATTTCCTTCCGATCGGGGCATTCCGGGGTTAAATATGAGCTTAGTGGGTGTTATTGAAAGCTTAGTGAGATTTAGAATCGAAGATAAACCGTAGGAATTGACCGGGTATGGAAATTAGGAAAATTGGGTTAGGAAATTGCTCTAAAATTTGAAATTGATAGTTTGATGCCTGATTAGGCTTGGATAAGAGTAGAATAAGTGTTGTAGTTGCTGGAAATAGACAAGGGAATAAAGCCCGAGTATTTACCGTCTCAACCGAATCCCAATCCGGTGAAAAAGAGGCGAAATACTAAGCCACCGTATAGTAAGGAGCTGTGCGGTAGGTTGAACACGTCGGTCTAGTCTGTGGTGGACACCTAAGACCAACTAAATTGGGTCCAAGGCCTTTCTTATACCGATTATATTTTATATATATAATTAAAGAGCTAATATTCAAGCTTTTACTCGACGAATAAGGGAGACGGTGGAATGAGTAAGATAAGGCCTCTCTTGAGCCGTGGATTTATTCCCTTAATTAGTTAGAAGTCCGTATGAACATATGAAGTGGAATTTAGATAAATGGAAATCTCTAACCTAAGCATTTAGAGATTCTAAGTGGCTCGAGTGGGTGAAAGCCGGTATAAGACAGTACGGACTTTCAAAAAGAGAAATTAAGACGACGAAACGAACTAAATAGTTAGTTCTTGGAAATAGTTAGAGGGTGCATGAGCATTAGCATGACACGTACATGTTAGATGCTTCTTTACACGTTTTTAAATTGCTTAAATATATGTGTATAGGGCACCACAGGGTAATTGGAGCTCCAGGCACTCCGAGGACCGATCAGGAGGCCCAACGACGTGAGGGGCTCTCCCATCCCTGCCCCACAGGGTTGGATGACTACATGGAAATGTGGTTTGCTCTATTTTGTGTAATTATTATATGAAATTTATTTATATGAATAAATTTGTATTACACGTGTATGATTTGCAAGTAAGTAGTCAACGTGCAATTGTACATGTGCTTATATGATTAGTCTCAAGTGTATATGTGCTATTGTGGCTCAATGAGCCTTATATGTTACCGTGGGTAGGATTGAGTCATAATTTCATATGTGAGAAGTTCAGTAACATTAGAAACCAATCACATCTATCGTCACTGTTAAGATCATGTTCGTATGGTTTGTTAAGGAAAACTGAACTTAGGATTGTTGAATGTGAGTGAGAGTGTTGCATAATTGGAACGGGGGAATCTAGGCCTAACTAATGAACACGTAAAAAATTCAGTTAGTTAATAATAGGGCGTCTTTCAAGGTTATGTTGTTAGTTGAACTTGTTAGGTTAGTTCGGGTAGATCGAGTCGATTATCCTGGTCGGACAGACAGGATTCAGTTAACGGTAAGCATGCCACATAGTAGCCATTACCTTGGTTTAACCGAGGTCAGACAAGTTGCCGGCTATTACTCTAAGCGTGCCTTGGAGTCAGAAATTGAATACCTACGTGTATAAGTGTAATACTCCGAAAAATTTTGAGGATTAAAGAATGATTTATTTAAAATTTTAAGGATTTAAGAATGATTTATTCCGGGGCTAAGAATTAAATCCTTAAAAAAAAGAATATAGAAAAAGTATGAAAGTTAAAAGGAAACCAGAAAGAAATTTTTTTTTCAAAGATTGTAATACCCAAGAAATTTTTTTCAAAGTTTAAAATAAAATAAAAAGGGGAAGGAAAAAGAAGTAGAAAATAATTTTTTAGGATTTAATTCGGGACCTAAGAAATTGGGAACCTGAATTAAATAGGGAAAGGGATTAAATTAAAAATACATATTAGTTGTTATTTATTTAATTATTATAATTATTAATTATTAGTTATCTTATTATTTACTTATTTATTTTTATTATATATATATATATATATATATATATATTATTAAATTGGGGTGGGGGAATGTGTGGATTTTAAGAAGAGAAAAAGAAAGAAAAAGAAAGGAAAACGTGAGAAAGAAAGCACGATTGAGAGAGGGAGCATGAGAGAAAAAGAGAGAGAGTTCATGATTGAGAGAGAGAGGGCGCCGGGAAGAAGAAGGGGGAAGGAGGAGGAATTTCGCTGGAAACTCGTCGGAGGAGAGCGGTCCGACGCCGGCCACGACCACCAGAGCTCGACTCAAACCTCTTCCACATCACCTACCAATTGAATCAAGGTTGGTAACCCCAATTTCATTATAAACCTTCAATTTCTCCATTTTTAGGGATTTCTTTGATTCACCTTCGATTGAGTTATTTCGAGGGTAGATTGAGACCTAGAAAGTGTTCTTGAACACTTAGTTGGGGTAGAAATCAAGATTACATTCTCGGATTTGCCCAAATTCGAATTTGGAAGGATTTGGGGTTGAAATTATAATTATTTTCAAATTGGGGAAATTGTGATAATTAGGATTGAACTTGGATTTGAGTAAATAGGCTTGGATTGGTATTATTAAAATTTTATGGTTGAAATATTAGCTGAACAAGACCCGTGAAGAGCTGGCCCGAGGTTACTGAGGACGGACCTTGGCATTAACATACCGGGTCCCTGCATGGTTTGCCCAAATATGCTTTAAGGGTGATGTTGAAGGCTCCAAACCTTTTCTTTTCAATCTTAAACACCCGAGAATAATTCTAAATATGCTATCAAGCATTAAGAATTATTTTAGGTACCTTCTTGTTTCTCAAGGATGGAAACTTGCGGAACAATGAAGTCCAAATTCTGAAATGGTAATTTTATTCCTTCATAATTATTAGGAAGCCTTGAGTAGGATGAATTAGAGGTGTATTGAGGTTTAGAAACTAGATTTCTTAGAACCCGAGTAAGAAAACGAGTTGAAACAAAATGCTTAGACCTTCCTAAAATTAGGATTTCATCCAACCAAGCTAGATAAGCTTCCTTAGATGTGAATACAAGTTAGGTAGAGGTCTAATACTCAAATCCAAGTAGGTGAAACCCTCAAGTAGAGTGTTATATGCGAGTATGTCAAGTGTCCGAGTAAGGATACGCATAAGTTGGGATAGAAAAGTCCAATAAGACCAAGAGCTTGACTCTGTGGCAACCATGGACTACATGTGAGAGTAATGGAGGGATAAATAACAAGTTAAGCTAAGTAATAACCTTAATGAAGTAAATGTTATTCTTATAGGAACAACGACGCGCAATAGAGTGCAATAGGAAATTCGAGGAGATTAAAGTTACAGGAGAGGATTGCATGGAAGGTTGGCCAAGGTGAGGGTTCTTCCATCTCTGCTCCTAGGGTTGTATGCTTGTGTGGATTACATGAGTATGTACATTCTCTGCTTGTCTGGTATGTGTTAGCTAGAGGTATAGAATGTCAAAAGAATAAAGGAACTAGAAAATAGGTTGTGGAAAGTAGCTTAGATAGGAAGACATAGGAGTAGAGAGTAATTGTTTGCTATGATTAGTGTGTTACAAATCCAATTCATACACTCCGGAGGCATGATGAGTATTTTATTAAATCTTTTCCACGACGGTGGCAAGAGTCCTTGTACGGAAGGACTAAATTTTTATTTTGAAAACGCGTCACGATGGTGACTTAAATTATAACCATGCAAAGGGAGTTATTGGTGGGTTTCGGATTTGGTTATGCTAGCGATGTGAGACATTGACTAGAACAACGTCAGATGGCACTTGAGACCTTAGTTTTATAATCACCATGACGATGGTCATTGCCTTATCCTAGCAATAGGGTCAGAAAGGTTTTATATTGCTATGACGATAGCTTGAGGCTCAGAGAGTGCATCTGGACGGGTATATGAGTTACATCCTGTTAAGGATACTCCTCCATATTAATAAGGAGAAGAATTGTTGATCCTTCGGGAAAGATACAAAGAATCCTATTAATATGTGAGACATCGACTATAACAACGTCAGATGGCACTTGAGACCTCAGTATTATAATCACCATGACGACGGTCATTGCCCTATACTGGTAATAGGGTCAGAAAGGATTTATATTGCTATGACGATAGCGTAAGGCTCAGAGAGTGCATCTGGACGGGTATATGAGTTATATCCTGTTGAGGATACCTGTACATATTAATAAGGAGAGGAATTGTTGATCCTTCGGGAAAGATACAAAGAATCCTATTAATATGTGAGACCAAGATAAGGAGACATGGGAGGAACTTACGGGTGAACCGTGAGCCTGATCTTGCAGAAGAGAAATCATCCTGTTGAGATGGTCCAGGGTGTATCAGTGGCCAGGCTTTGAGACGTCGTGCCGTGCCCGCCATTGTGGCCTGGTTGGGTAATGGACGAGTGGGCTCAAGCTATTGCCCCGCAGTAAGGGGTCAGGACGTGCCACGTGGTGGCTATGCGTCAGTTGTTTGATAGATAGAAGTTGATTGTGTTTGGTTAACAGAATTGTCACGAGGTGACCAGTACCCACGTGAATGGGTTAAGTATGTTTTGCCACTTGTGGCCAGCAACCTGAGTGCACGGGTTCGAAGTGGGAAAGCCATGTAGTGGCTAGTAGATACCCCAGAGTTGGGGAGATTAAGTAGATGTATGTTTAACATCTGTGTGTATGTACAAATTGTCAGTGTTTGCATATAATTGTTGATTGTGCAGCGTAATGGTAACGTACAGGATTACGTCACCACACGTCTTGTTTGATTCAGACATGCTGAAACGTGAGAAGACCGGTAAGTAAAAGCCGGCACTATATGTTACATGATTACTTGTTGAGTGATGACGTGGAATAAACTGCTGCATGTTTACAATTATTACATGCATGTGAGTGTTTGGGTGAAATTTCTGTTGTTGTGTGATCACCCAGAATGTATGCTAACAACAATAACTAGTTGTTTTTGCATGTGGTTGTGTATGACTCCCAAACCTAGCGCTATGGTACCCACCTTGCGCCGGGGATGGGAGAGTCCTCACTGAGTGGCGTAGTTAAGACTCACACCTCATTTTTACTACACAGAGACAGGTTAAGTACAGGTGGAAGAAGTCTCGGTGGAACGAGGGTTGAGCAACACCTTCCAAGACCCACAACTTTTTCATGTGGGTGAATAAAGTGTAATTGCAATTTAATTTACTTTATTATTGTATCATAAAGTAAAGGGTAGACGTACCCAATTAGATTGTATTACTAAATCTAGAACTGTCAGCTTCACACACCTTAAAGATCAGGATTAGTTATATCGCGATACAGGGGAAAACTTGTTTCCAAAGTATATATATATATATACATATATCTGTTGCATGTGAATAGGATAGGCAGCATCTTCGGATGTGTAGCCAGTACACAGGTTATGTATTATGTGTGTTTTCCTATATCTATATCCTGAAGTGCCACTGGCCGTGGATTTGCTTGCCTAGGATAGGCCACCATTTTCGGTGTAGCCATGGTATTTTAATGCATGTGAATGTATTTTCAATAATAGATATTCTGTCAATTAGGTGATAAGGCTTACAGGCAGAGGGGTATTCCCTGTGTCTGTGCTGGTCACGGTCCTCTAAATGAGGGTCGTGACAAACTTGGTATTAGAGCCAGGTGGTTCTTTAAGGGTGTGAAGCTAACTAGTAGTCTCGGGTGTCAGTTGGGCTAGCCATTATGAATCCAGACGTAACGGTGGTTTCGACGAGCACTTGTGAGGTTGCTCAGGATGTTGAGTCATAAATTCTTTCGAGTCATCGCTTCAGGCATAGAATTTGTATGTGGAATTCTATGCAAAGCATATAACCTGTACAGTACACAAGTGCCGATGAGCACTAAGGCGTAAGGTGGGGCGGCAGTGACCCCGGGAACCTTAAGACGCCATAATAGGGAAGGGAGACATCCATGGAGGATGCTACTGATAATAGCAATATTTACCCTTGTATCTTTTGGCATTTGACAAGCTTTTATTGAGTTGAAAGAGTCATTATGCATGATTTAATGTTATTCAAGGGTACTTAAGGACTTAAATAACAATCTTGCTAATTCCATGTTTTTATTGAATAAATTGCGATAATTCTCTAGTTTTATTAACTTGAGAGCCTCACAATTGTTTTGTTTGATTTGTAGGTCAATCAACTTGAGGAATAGCAAGGATTCAAGTGCTAGAGGTCGAGAAAGAAGCTAGAAAGTGAGCCGTTGCAAGAATTGGAGCTTAGAGGCAAATTTGGGACCATGACACTGTTCTACCTGCTGCTAGTGGGTGGACTTCAGTTTCAGAGGCAAAACGCGTGTTTTAAGTAATCCAGCCGTTGCCAGCGGGTACACGTAGCTAAATTTTGGGGGTTTGGGATGGAAACAAGAAATGCCACAACAACCTATACTATTTTGTGAAATTTTTGATGTTTGGGGCATAGATTTTATGGGACCTTTTCCCCCATCAAACGGGTTTAATTATATTTTATTGGCAGTAGACTATGTTTCTAAATGGATAGAGGCCATACCCACTAGGGAGGATGATGCTCAAACCGTAGCTAAATTTGTCAAGTCTAATATCTTGTGTAGGTTTGGGATCCCTAGAGCCATCATTAGTGACCAGGGCAGCCACTTTTGCAATAGGCTTTTCAATAGCCTATTAGCTAAGCATAGTGTCCGACATAAAGTTTCCACATCTTACCACCCACAAACCAATGGTCAGGCAGAGGTGTCTAACAGGGAAGTTAAGAAGATTCTTGAAAGGGTTGTGCAACCCTCCCGAAAGGATTGGAGTTCCCGACTTGAAGAAGCTCTTTGGGCATATCGTGCAGCCTACAAAACTCCAATAGACATGTCCCCTTATTGCCTAGTCTTTGGTAAATCTTGTCATTTGCCGGTTGAATTAGAGCATAAGGCATATTGGGCGGTGCGAAAATGCAACTTAGATATGGAAGCTGCGGGAGAAGAAAGAAAACTCCAATTGCAAGAGCTTGTTGAAATGAGGGCTGAAGCATATGAAAATGCCAGGTTGTACAAGGATAAGACAAAGAAAATTCATGACAAAGGCATTCTTAGAAAATGCTTTAGTGTTGGGGATAAAGTTTTAAAATTCAAAGCAAGATTCAAGTTCAAGCAAGGAATGATGAAAACACGTTGGGATGGACCATTCACAGTGACCAAGGTCTTTCCTTATGGAGCGGTGGAGATAATGGAAGATTCAACCGGTGCCGTGCACTTGGTGAATGGTCACTTGCTGAAATTGTTCAAGGAAAACTCCAAGCCCCCATGAGGGGCCAGGTCATCTCTTTCCTTTTCTCATATTGCATTTAATTTGTTGCTCTTATGAATTGCTTGAGATGAGTGTAGGGGAAGAGATTTTCCAGTAGGTAGTAGATTGTGGAATTGTTCTTTGTGGTTTAATTATGCTTTTGTGTATTTTGTTGCTTTTAGTTTGTGCTTTGTGTGTTCGTTTAGTTGTGTGATTAGACACTCCCTTGGTTGTTGAAAGCATGAATTTTAATGTATGAGGTGTGCTTTTTGATGAATGGAAGCCAGCAAATTAGGCTCTAGGAGTAGGAATAGATGTATTTTCAGGTTTCTTAGGAGTCTTTAGTTGGGTACAGGAATGAATGGAATGAAGAGATGAAGTTAGGGGTCAAAATGCCAATTTTAGGCATGCCTCTGTTCTGCCCGCTGCCAACGGGCGTTACAGGTAAGGACCCCTGTTTTTCCCCTGTTTTATTTCGCCTCTGACTTACCCGCTGCCAGCGGGTTGTCTTTCGCCGGCTGACAGCGGGTGAGTCTAGGCACTAAAAAAAATTTAATATTATTGTTATTATTTTATTTCATTTGATTTAAATTTCAAATTTTTTTCTGAAACCCTAACCCCACCTCTTCCCTCTCTGTTCTCTCTCTCTAACCTCTCTTCTTCTTCCCCATACCCCTCTCCTCCATAACCACACCACACCTCCAGCCGTCCAAACCACAACCCTTCCATCTTCCACCACCAAGCTTCCAAAACCGTGAGCCACACCACAACCATCCCTCCAAACCGTGCCCTCCCTCCAACCCGAGCCCCTTCCTCTTCTTCCCCTTTCCCCCCTCCAAACCGCGAACACCCCCCCCCCCAAAACCATACCTCTATCCTTCTCCATTCCCCAGCCCGAGCCTAACCCCTCCCCCTTCTTCTCTCTATCTCAGCCCATGACCCAACCCCCCTCAAAACCACCTTAAAACCGTGACCCCCTCCACTGTTTCCCAACCCCCCAAAACCGTACCCACCCCATCCCCAATACCTTCATAGCCCCCACCACTGCCTTGCTCCTTCTCACAGCCCCCTTTCCCAATTTCAATCTTCAATTTCCCAAATTCCTCATTCAGGTAATTTACTAATACTTTTTTATTATTATTATTTTTATTTCTATTTATTTATTTTGTTTAGTTAGTTACTTATTTTTATTTTATTTTCAATTTCAATTTCAATTTCCATTTTAATTTTATTTTTCTCTAAAATCTTATCTTTTATTTAATTATCCAATTTCACTTAAACATATTCCATATTTTAGTATGTGTAGCTTTAGCCTTAGTTAAGAAATAATTTAATTTTGATTTTCAATTAGCTTTAGTTTATTATGTTATCTAGCATTTTAGGTTGTAATTAGTTCCTCTCTTGCATTTTTTTAGAATATAATCAATATGTAGTATAATTATTCTATCTAATATATATATATATATATATATATATATATATATATATATATATAGAAATAGTAAATATGCAATATATTAGATTGTTACTATTTTTAGTTTAAGTCAACCCCATTTTCACTTTTGTCTAGTTGGTTTTAATTTAGGCTAGTAATTTCTTAGTTTTGGAAAGTCTGTCTGGATTAATTGTATACCACAAGATCACTTTTCAACTGAGCACCCAGATTAGTTATAGTTCATCTGGTTGTCTTTTCATTTTCCATAGTTTTATTTCTTTCTTTAGTATACTTAGTTTTTCTTTTTCTTTAATTAGTTTTAATTGGTTTTAGTGTGGGCGTCTAGGTTGGTTAGCGTAGTCTTGCTGGCTTCTATGTTGACTGATTCTTTTTAAATTGCTTGTGTTTTTTTTTTCTTGTTTTTATTTGTTTCTGTTAATTTGCAAGCATGTCCGGCGAAGAGATGACTTTTGAAGAAATACAAGATGAGTTTGAAAATAGATCCCTCCATCAAGAATTTCATTTTTCTAAGACAGAAGGCAATGCATTCTTTGATCAATTAGTAGCCGCCAACCTAACATCTCTCAATCGGGTACAAGTAGCTGATAATGAGCAGATTGTGCAGCATTTCTATGTTAATGCCAAGCTCAAGCGTAACATGAACAACCCGACCTACCGCGGTACGAAGGTTACCACCTTCACATTGGCCGGCATCCGGCAATTTTTTGGGCTACCTGTTGTGCAAAATTGTGCCTACAAGAGTCAACAAAAAGCTTTTAACAGTGGTGATGCCCCTTTTCCGCGCGTAGAAATAAGAGAGATGCTCATTCAGGATGATTCAGATTGGGATGCTAAGTATGGAGGATCTCAGATCTATTTGCAACGCTCTTCCATGTGCCCGGCTGCTAGAGCATGGCTACTTTTCATATGTCACAACATTCTTCCTTCCAGCCATGGTACTGACATACCCTCTCACCAAGCACACCTTATTTACTTATTTATGAAGAATGAGAGAGTTGATGTGGCCGGACTGATTTTTGACTCGCTCAAGAAGGCTTCAGTGAAGGGAGTTAAAGGGAAAATTTTGTTATTTCCACATCTCATATCTCAAATGTACAAGAGAGCAGGTGTTCTGCAGCTCGATTCTGACTTAGAGTTCGATCCTGCCAACACCAAGGATTATAGCAGATTGGGATTTGGAAGACCTCCAGTGATTAGACCTCCCGCGCCAGCCAGAAATGTCAGGCGGCGCCGTGATGAAGCCTCTACGAGTCAGACCCCTCCGCAATCTTCAGAGCCACTGCTGCAAACCTATGACCAGAAGCTAGACCTCCTGATCTCTGAGCAGCGTGCCCTTAGGGATGAAGTCCACACCCTTCGGGATGACATCCACAATTTGCAAGCTAGCTTCACATCCTTTCAGGTTGAGGTCCGAGACAATTTTAGAGAGCTGCGGGAGGGCCGTGATGGAGCTCGGATCTGAGCCAACTGCTTGCTAGTGTTATCTGTTTTATTTCTTTCGTGTTTAGTTCGACTTTTCTTTACTTTTCCTTCTTAATTATGGATTCTATGTTTGCTGGTTATTGCTTTTGTTGTTGAGCTACTGATGGTTCATTTAACTTCTGGAACATTACAATTTCATGCATTTTGATCTAATTTTCTATTTAACTTACTATGCTCGCCCCTCTTCTCCTCTTTTGGTACTTGACTGATTGTTTTTTCTGCTAGTGGACCCTCGTGCTTGCGCATCTTTGTCCTATCTTTATGCATTGAGGACAATGCTTGCAGCAAGTGTGGGGGATAAGTTTGTGAAGAATGATTGCTTTCTGTATTGCTGAATGGGTAGATTGCCTGTGATTATTGCAAATGTTAACATCAGATTTATATTCCTATTTAGTGATTGTGTTTTTGACTCCTTGTGGATTTAGCTTTTCAACTTCTATTCTTGTGGATGTGAATATAAATGTAAATGCACAGGTTTTAAGTCATTGTTTGTGGATATTATCAACTGAGTAGATAAAATTTCGTTTTTGTTGTAGACTTGTGGGATTAATGATGTTAATCAGGAATTCCATAAGCACTTTTCGAAATCTACTCAAATGTTTTTTTTCTTCGGGAACCACACTTAACTTTTCCGCCTGTTTAAGCTCTTTAGAAAATGTTTTCAAGTTGGGTGTTAAGAGCCAGCAGAATGCACAATCATTTCAAGAATAAGAAACAATTTTTGAACAGATTGGTGCTCTCTAATTCTCAAATTAAGCAAGTCACTTATGTGTGTAATTAATTAGGCATGCATTGATCGATGTGAGATTAACCTAGCCTTGTTGGAAGATTTTGAGCCAAACACTTCTGTTTTTCTTGCATATACTTGTGTGTTGTCTGCTTACTTGTTTACTTTCTAGAACTTGATTGAAATCTTGTTGAAGCTTGACATGCGTTAGTTAAATAAAAATGATTGAGGCGTTTGTTTCACTCACCTATATCTCATACACAAACCATTTCTTTTGCTATCTATAGTCACCCCCTTTGAGCTTAATTCTTGCTTTTTTTAGACATTTTGCACTATGACTTTTAATTAAATGTTTGACTTTAGGTTCTTAGTTTCTAACCACTCATCTTCTTGGGTTGAAATTGTCTAACTGATCCAATCAAGCAAAAAGCTTGAAAAGAAAAAATAAATAAATAAATAAATAAATGAATTATATATATTTTAGGCAAAAAATGATGATGAATAAAAGAGTTGCAACCGAAAGCAATAAGGATTTTAGGCAAATTTCTTGGTGGTTGGAAGATGATTGTTTGGTTAGACTCTTTTAGAACCCAAGTAATCATTTAATTGGGAGTCAATTCAAAATGTTTAGTTTTGCATAATTTCCTTCTTTGTAAACACCTTTCACCATGACCATGCATCCATCATTACAAGCCATTATGACCTCATGATTTCTTGAGCTAATGCATTCTTAGTGAAGATCTAGATCTCTCTCAAGCTTATAGAAAAGCGCTAAGTAAGTAAGATTAGAGAGAAAATATCCAACATTAGTGAGTAGAGCGAAACACTTGAGTCATCGGTCATTTGCATGTTCTAGTTGATTGCTATGCATGGTTGTTTTGCTTTTGTTGCATGAACCAAGAACATGGTTTCTTGCTTAGTTGTTTTACATCTTGATTTGGTTGGTTATTTTGTTGCTTCCTACATACCCCTTGACTGCATTTTTGACTAATTGCTTTGCCCAGGAGTGCAAAGGTCTAAGTGTGAGGGAGTTGATAATACCAATATTTACCCTTGTATCTTTTGGCATTTGACAAGCTTTTGTTGAGTTGAAAGAGTCATTATGCATGATTTAATGTTATTCAAGGGCACTTAAGGACTTAAATAATAATCTTGCTAATTTCATGTTTTTATTGAATAAATTGTGAAAATTCTCTAATTTTATTAACTTGAGAGCCTCACAATTGTTTTGGTTGATTTGTAGGTCAATCAACTTGAGGAATAGCAAGGATTCAAGTGCTAGAGGTCGAGAAAGAAGCTGGAAAGCGAGCCGTTGCAAGAATTGGAGCTTAGAGGCAAATTTGGGACCATGACACTATTCTACTCACTGCCAGCAGGTAGCCTTGCAAGCTGCCAGCGGGTGGACTTCAGTTTCAAAGGCAAAACGCGTGTTTTAAGTAATCCACCCGCTGCCAGCGGGTACACCAGATCTGCACGATTGTCTCGCGATTTTAATAGCTGAAACGAATTGTGGGCCCACTTTCTCAGCATTTTTCCACAAGGGGAGCATCCTAGGTCGTATTAGAGGGAATATTCTGATGTTTTAAGGGCCCTTAACCTAATTTGGAGAGGAACACACACATTCATCACTCAAGCTCTCAAGTCTCTCTGCATTTTCCAGCCACACTCACCATTTTCTCTTCATCTCCTCCACTCTCCACACCCATTCACACCAATATCCAGCAACTTCCATCATCATCCATGGCTAAGCAAGGGTTGGAGGAGCTTGGGGAAGCATTTCTCCCATCCATGAGTGGCTAAATCTCTTGTGCTTTGGAGGAGGATGATTAGGGCTTGAGCTATGGCATCCAATAGGGAGTTTTTCTTGTTTTCCTTCTACTTCTCTTTATAGATTCATTTTTATCTTGTTGATATTGATGAGTTTGTACTGATTGTGGTTCCATGGTTGTGGAACTTAACTTGGTTGTAGTTGGATATTAGTGATTGATATAGACTTGTGATTTGTATTTTGATTCTCCCATTGTGGGTTTTGATTACATTGGATTTGGTTGAATCTTATTGTAGTTTTTAATTCATTGTGGAAGTCACTCTAATGACAATGGTAATTGTTGAGTTGAATTCTAGTCTATATTAAATTCCCCATTTGCTTCATTGATGGTATTTGATTAGGCTTGTTAATTGTCTGGTTAGTTAATTGCATCCTCTAATTAATTTACCTAGGTTTAGTGGTCACTAAACTACCTTAGGAAATGACCTTTCATTGATTAACTCCATACTTTTTGATAGCAAGGATAGCCCAATGCATTCTCCAACAAAGCATATTCATCTCATTTCATTCACCTCAATTTACTTTAGCTTTTAAAATATTGAAAATCCCAAAAGGTGTTAGTTCTAGTTTCATTTAGTTGCATTTAATTCCATTTAGTTTCATTGCACACCAAGTGTTTGTTAAATTGCCTCAAAGACATCCATTTTTGTGTTAATTGTGCATATTTGTCCATAGAGTCCATAGGCTCCGCGAGAGAGAATCGACCTAGGTTGTGCCACTAGCTGCAATTTCTAGTATAATTTTGATTAGTGCCGGCCTCACGACAAGGCCGCGTTCATCAGCTACCTAGACACAGACACATTTGGTTGAATTGTAGGTAGGGATGCGCTACAATGGGTGATTGTTTTGCAGGTGTTAAATGAGACGATGCATCTGCTCTGTTAGCGGCACATTGTGCGCTATTGTATAGGCGCAAGTTTTTTATTATAGTATGGAATGCAAGTAGAATAGAAATATGCAGTGAATGGTAGTTTAGGCTAGGAATGGTTTGTAAAGTGAAAGAAAAGACACTCGGTGTGGCCATGGTATTTTAATGCATGTGAATGTATTTAAATATTAGATATTTTGTCAATTAGGTGATAAGGTTTATAGGCATAGGGGTATTCCCTGTGTCTGTGCCGGTCACGGTCCTCTAAATGAGGGTCGTGACAATAAGTATATGTTAACTATGGAACCATATGTTATATGTTTATGATTGGTTTACATGCGGATTAATAAATGTGTTAGGAGCATGAATTAGGATTTTAAATGTGAATATGATACATTGATTGCATGATCATATTAAAGGTCACAACACAAATCCGTTTCATGCGCATGTGGTTGTGGTTGCTCCCTTTCCCCAGCTGTAGTGGTACCCGCTGCTATGCCAGGGATGGGGGAGCTCCTCACTGAGTCTGTTCGACTCACCCCCCCTGTTCATATGTTTCAGATACAGGTGGTTCAGGCATCGAGAATGCGTCCACTTCTTCTCAAGGAAGCGGACAACTCTGAAGACCGCACGCATAGTCTGCGTGGGTAGCGTATTTTGGTTTATGTAAATAAATCAGGATGTATATGTATATATGACTCCTTTTTGGATGTAGCTTTTGTACATATACAACTGCTATATATATATGTCGAACTCTAGTATTGTCGGCTTCATACAGGTTAAGGTTAGTTCATGGTGTGCGACTAGGATAGATCACACGCCTTGAGGCGTGTGATCAATATGTAAATTATATATATGTGTGACTGAATACCTGATTGTATGAAAATATGGCTTCCGCATGTGAATAGGATAGATCACACGCATTGAAGCGTGTGATCAATATGTAAACTATATGCAAGCGTGTGATTGAATATATGTATGACTATACACAAGACTTCTGCATGTGAATAGGATAGATCACCCGCCCTGACGCACGTGATCAATATGTATACTATATGTACGTGTGAATGAATATGTGTATATATATAGACTGAAGCGGCGCTGAGCGAGCCGTAGATTGCAAACTGCTTAGGTCACCGAAAATGGATGACCATATGTATTATATATTGTTTGCATTAGAAATGGGTAGTTATGCACATATAAAAATGTCAATCAGGGATTAGAGGCTTGCGGGATATGAGAAATCCTACCTCCCGTGCTGGTCACGGACGTCCGATAGGGGGTCGTGACACAACTATAAAAAAAAAAGAGCCAAAGCTCACCACAGCTCTATAATATTTTCCTTAATTGATAGGTGTCACATTTATTGATTGATGATTTTATATAGAACAATGATGGTCATTGAATCAATGGGTTTCACCTTAATTGATAGGTGTCACATTTATTGATTGATGATTTTCTTATGCTAAGTTACAGCCTCCTTGAAATAATGGAGAAGAGGAGGAGCAATGGGTTAACAACTTAACATAGACTACAAGCTTGCCATAGCTAGCCTTGAAGCTTGTGATGTCCCTTATTTCAAGCTCATCATGTTATGTGCCACTAATTGACTATTTTCTCTACTTCATGATATTTGGCTAATTAATGAACACAATTTTTTTGTTAAAAAAAATTAAGTAATTCTATATATCGTTGTAATCAAAATTTTAATAAAAAATAATATTTTTTTAGTTTAATTATAAAGTAATGAATAATAAAAAAACATACATATGTTGATACTTATGTTAATTTATTCCATATAGATTATTTGCAAAGCACGAGCACCACGCTAGTAGCAAAAAAAAAAGTAAACTCATAATGCAACTCATTTTCTTGTTAACTTTTATTATTTTAAATAGATATTAAATATAATTGTCAGTTTTCAGCTTCTTTTATAAATTGCTCATGTTTAACCTATTTATAAATTAATTTAAAATTATTATTGAATTAAAAATGAAAATAAATTTTAGTTTCAAATATCGTATTTTTATTTAAAATTTTAAAATTATATTAAATTTTATAATTCAAAATATGGAATTTATATTAGTTTTATTTTAGAATTCAAAATTTTAAATTGAAATTGAATAAAATAGAATAAGGATTATTATGGGGAGATATGCCTAAAAGAGAGAAAGAAAAAATTAGAAAAATTTTGTATGAAAAAAATTAAATTTTCAACAAATACAAACACTAACCTATTTCTAAATGGATTAAATTTTGATTTTAAATTTAAAAACAAATTTAAAATTAATATCAAATTTCGAATTAAAGTTTTTTAAACATCTGATTTTTATTGAAATTTTTAAAAAATAAATTAATTTGAATTTAAATTAGTGGAGAGAAAAAAAATTAAAGAAGAGACAGATTTTAGGTAGGAATTATGAATTATTAAAATTTCAAATTTCAAAATTATTTTTGAAATTAAAGATAATAAAGATTATTACGAAGAAATGCCTAAAAATAGGAAGAGTAAAGATGAGAAGAGAAAGATTTTGCAAGAATTGATAGAGATAGAATGTGTGTTGGAAATTAAATTTTGAATTTTATTTCTAATATTTGTCCTCTTTTTTCAATGCATATCACCGTGTAAATCAATTATTTTAAAAAGTGATAATAATTATATTTTAAGTATCTATATATATTACTAAAGCCAAGTACATGAAGCCAATTCTTGCCACGTGGCTGAAGTGTCATGTTTTGCAATTTCGCCACATCATCCTTCGAAGAAATCTAGCTTACCTCCAAGCCAACGGCTGAGATCATTCATTGGCCCAACCTTTTTTAATTAATGGAGATTGTATGTAATTAATAATATCATAAATGTTTGCATGATCCATGAATCAATTTACACTGATTTGTATCATTTATTTCAATTAGTTGACCTCATCACTAATTGATTTAAACCAATAAATATCATATTAAATCTATATATCTATATATCTATATATATTACTAAAGCCAAGTACATGAAGCCAATTCTTGCCACGTGGCTGGAGTGTCATGTTTTGCAATTTTTCCACGTCATCCTTCGAAGAAATCTAGCTTACCTCCAAGCCAATGGCTGAGATCATTCATTGGCCCAACCTTTTTAAATTAATGGAGATTGTATGTAATTAATAATATCATAAATGTTTGCATGATCCATGAATCAATTTACACTGATTTGTATCATTTATTTCAATTAGTTGACCTCATCACTAATTGATTTAAACCAATAAATATCATATTAAATCTATATATCTATATATATTACTAAAGCCAAGTACATGAAGCCAATTCTTGCCACGTGGCTGGAGTGTCATGTTTTGTAATTTCGCCACGTCATCCTTCGAAGAAACCTAGCTTACCTCCAAGCCAACGGCTGAGATCATTCCTTGGCCCAACCTTTTTTAATTAATGGAGATTGTATGTAATTAATAATATCATAAATGTTTGCATGATCCATGAATCAATTTACACTGATTTGTATCATTTATTTCAATTAGTTGACCTCATCACTAATTGATTTAAACCAATAAATATCATATTAAATCTATATATCTATATATATATTACTAAAGCCAAGTACATGAAGCCAATTCTTGCCACGTGGCTGGAGTGTCATGTTTTGCAATTTCGCCACGTCATCCTTCGAAGAAATCTAGCTTACCTCCAAGCCAACGGCTGAGATCATTCCTTGGCCCAACCTTTTTTAATTAATGGAGATTGTATGTAATTAATAATATCATAAATGTTTGCATGATCCATGAATCAATTTACACTGATTTGTATCATTTATTTCAATTAGTTGACCTCATCACTAATTGATTTAAACCAATAAATATCATATTAAATCTATATATCTATATATATTACTAAAGCCAAGTACATGAAGCCAATTCTTGCCACGTGGCTGGAGTGTCATGTTTCGCAATTTCGCCACGTCATCCTTCGAAGAAATCTAGCTTACCTCCAAGCCAACGGCTGAGATCATTCCTTGGTCCAACCTTTTTTAATTAATGGAGATTGTATGTAATTAATAATATCATAAATGTTTGCATGATCCATGAATCAATTTACACTGATTTGTATCATTTATTTCAATTAGTTGACCTCATCACTAATTGATTTAAACCAATAAATATCATATTAAAAATTCTAAAGGAGTTAATGAGCATTTAATCAAATTATGACAAATATGGAAAATTTCCAACTTTAACATTTACTATTAAATTCTGGCATATATGTTTAAAAAATAAAATTAGTGATTGATCCACCTGTCATACATATGGTAATTTTTTTTCTTTCAAATTAGTATCAATTATACAGCCTTAATTGCTATTTTTCTCATCATGTATTTATAAAATAATTGATTAAAGCTGTAAAATCAAAATGATTTGATTATTAATAAAAATCGTATGGCACCTTCCTTCTTTAATCATAAAGATAATTATTGTATGACCAAATTCTGGGAATGAATAATATCAGTTTTGATATCCCAATTAAATTTTCCAACACAACTGCGAATTTGAATTTTTAACACGTGTGCATAAGGGGAGGGCTATAAAGACAGCTTCTTCAACGCTGATATCCACGAGGCTGCAAAAATATTATGAACCTTCAACAATAGAGTCAGGTATCTATTTCTTACACCTCTCTCATCGAATGTTTCAATTTCATTATATTTTTACTAAAATATTCTCATCCAATGCATCAATATTCTAATGTTTCAATTAAAAAAAATGCATAAATATCTGTTGTGTTGCCAATTTGTGTCTTTGAGAGGCTACAATTCCCATTGTCTATTTGTGAATTAAGCAGATGGCACTCATCTGGTATTGGGGTAAGATTTCACTCATAACATACTTACTTGTTTCTTACCATAGGCTTGCAGAATGTCTTTATCTCCACTGTTTGGTGCACACAAGTCCCTAGTCAGGAGGTCTTTTAGGCTTGTAACATTGCTGATGAAGGCCAATTATTTTTATCTCGTTTCACAGAAAGAAAGAAATTGCAAGTTCAATAAGCAATTTAGATATCCCTAGGCATTGCCTTAGATTAGGAATAATTCAACCTTCACATTTTTCCTTTACTAATTTGAGAATCTTTTAGCTTGGATGCTTTTATTGATTTTTTTTTTTGCATCAAGCTTTGCACAATTTTTTTTTCATAAGTCCTTTTGGACTTACTAGATTCTCTAATTACTAAAACATAAAGGAGGTCAGAATTTATAATGATTTTCAATACCTTTTTTTTTTACTTTGCCTATAGTAGTTGCCTATTTAGGCTCAAAATGGGTGACTGTGGATAAATCTGTTTGGGCTACTATTTAGGCGCAGGGTTACAGAAAGAAATGTCTCCATCGTCCTAGGTCCTTGTGTACTAATATAGCTTTGATTAAGACCAACTGCAAGTTGTAGAAGAAAACAGGTTAAGGAGTTAATACACTCACAAATATGAACATGAAAATCAGTGTTTAGGCTCAATCCTTCCAACAGGGTTAGGTCACACAGATTGGTCTTTCAGTAATCTTTCCGACTCTCTCAGGCATGTGTTAACCCGCTCAAGCAAACAAGAATATCTTACATAGCGTATAAAAATTTCTTAATTAGGTTAACGCCCTAAAAATCATGTTGGGTCAAGAATTCTCTAATTCTAAATTCCCTAAGTCCAGTTGCTTAAAAATCTAAGTAGGATTCATTGATTTTTGAAAAATATCTTAATTTTTTTCGGAACAAAATAATTAGTAGGACCTTGAATCTTTATAGTTTCAACACGTAGTGATTTCCCCCCCCCCCCCCCCCCGACACTTAAAATATGCATTGTCCTCAATGGTTCAAGGACAAGAAATTTTAAGACGCGAGGGCACTTTAGCAATCAAAAGTAGAAAAAATATAAAATATTGATTAAATAAAGATAGATATTGCGTCAAAGGGTTTAGTAATTCATAAATTCAAAGTTTCAAAAAGACAAATAAAATTACTGAATGGAAAAAAGAAAAAAAAAATTATCGAGGTGCATAACTTTTAAACAAAATTATTTAGGTTTCAAAGAATGGAATACTTACTTGAAATTTGAAGGAAGCATCGTTCTTTAAATACCGTTGGGTTGCCTCCCAACAAGCGCTAAGTTTATAGTCTTCAGCCGGACTGTGTTATGCTAAATGAGTACTTGAAATAGGAGATTAAGTAACGGTGAGTCAAGCACTAAAAGAAAATATTTGATCTTAAGTTTATACGTAATGTTAATGTCAATTTAAGTTTCAGTTAATAGTTCCCCGGCAACGGCGCCAAAAACTTGTTGTTGATTTTAATAACCGGTGCAAGTGTACACCGTCAACAAGTAATAAAGTGGTTTGTAAACCAGATATCGTCCAAGGAACTACAACTGAATGCGTAAATTGAGCACCAATATCGTAGCACTCGCTTAAGTCAAACAAAGAGAATTACAATATGTGTTGTAAGAATATAAACTAGAATTAAAAGTATGAAAGTAGCGTATAAAATGACAAGTAGAGTTCAAGTAATCAATTAACGTAAGAGTTCCTAGGATTGTAGCTACCACTAACACTTTGATTTAATCAAATTGCTACCTTTAACTATACCGATTCGAAGTCACAAAGTTAGTCTTTAGTTTCTATAGTTGTTATATGGTCTTCCGATCCTATATAATCCCTAATTATTTAGTTGACTACCTCATACATCTATGGGCAAGCAATTTCAATAACAGTTTTAAGTCTAACTAATCCAACTTTGCTAGGTTTTCAGGTATATCTCTATCCTTCAAACGAAACCAGGGAATAATCATGTATTCAACCTAGAACTAGCAATATTCAAGTTTAGGACTAAGTTAGGGTTCCTCTCCCAAGGATACCCAAACCCTCCAAGTAACCCTAAGTGATGGCCATGCACATAGAATTTATCAAACAACTTGAATAAACTTCATTAAAATCGAATCAAAACAGTAAGGTAGACAAAATTACTAAATCTACATGTTAGGGCACTACAATCCTAAGATTGGAGAGTTTAGCCCAACATGTTCATGTTCAACACAATCAAAGAATCCATAAAAACCAGAAAATACAAAGAAGAAGAAGAAAAGAGATGAAGAACTCCGTCTCCGGTAATCAAATCCGCCTTCTCCGTGCTCTGATCCGCTAGAATCACGAATTCTAGGTGTTTCCTCTCTATCTCTCTTTCGTAACCTGGAATTATCTCTGAAATATGAATTACTTTTCTCTCTAACTCGATGCCCATTCAACCTTATGAGATGTCCTATTTATATTGCTCCAAGGCTTCCAATTCAATTAGGAATAGGATGAAGATAATTATTAATTAGGATAGAATTTAATATTTAAATTCAAACTAATTAGAAAGTATCTCCATCCTTATTATATAATAATATATTTCTAGATAGAATAATATATTTTCCTACTTAAATTCAAATAGGAAATATTATTTATCTAAAGATAATATTATTTTATATAGAATATTATTATTCCTATTTGATTTGAAATCTTAAGCTTGAATAGTCCAATCCGGATCTCAATTGAATTCCCCATGTCATCTCCAATTTCCCATTTGAATTTTGAACTTTTCCTTGCGTCAGGTAATTCCATTTTACGCTTTAGGTAAAATTGCATTTTGGCCCCAGGTGAGAATTACGTTTTGGCCTCTATCTTTCTTTATTCACTTTTCAGTTTAGTCCCTGCTTCTTTTCCGGTCCTTGCTTTTGGAATACATCTCCCCATTGATCCCTGTTAAGCCTGCAGCACTTAACAAACATCAAACGCACCTATCCAATATAATAAATAGAGCATTTATGGGCATTTTATTACATTTTCAATTTTATTCCTTCTATCAAGATATTCAACCTTTTTAAAGTATAATTATAAATATTTCATTATTATTTATACTATTTAGTACCCTAAAATTAGGTTGATTTTGGGTGCTATCATCTGGTACCTTCGATTGGAAGATGAAGACAGGAGGACCATTTCGTACTATATGGCATCCAGCAGACCATTTTAAATTGTGAGCAAGTCCTTTGCCTTTGCCTTATGCAGTAGTCTACGGTTTTCTTCCATTTTTTTCATTTATTTTTGTTGTCTGGAACATAACCTTCTATGTCTTTATATTATTCTGTGCCAAGGATGCACATATGCATGGTTTTTATACTTTTAAATTTCATTTTATGTTTTCATTGGGACTCTTATATTAATTGGCCAATTCAATTTATTAGCTTTTGTATTATTTAAAAGTATAAAGTTTATGTATATACTTTTTCTTTTGCTGTCGTATTTAATTTGTTTATATTGCACTGAAGAAATATGGATTAAATAGTGACTGACATATGGTAGCATTAGTAAAACTAAATAGAGAAGTAAGATAATTATGCTATAATATTGTAGTAGGATTATCTTATTTTACTCTTTAGTTTTTAATCAACATTAATATTTTAAAAAGAAATTACAAAATTTAAATATTTAAATTAATATACTTATATATAAATTATAAGAAAAATCTAAATGGATGTGAAACCTGGAGAGTGGATCCTTTGTTATTCTCTATAAATTAAACCACTTTATTTTTATTCTTATCTATCTCAAACTTTAAAGAAATTTGTCATTTCTCTCAAATTTAGAAGCTCTGGATTCCAAAATTTGTTTATCACAAATATAATTTGAGGCATCTAAAACTTTTGATCTTAAATCTAGAAAAATCTATATATCTATATATCTATCTATTTATATTACTAAAGCCAAGTACTTGAAGTCAATTCTTGCCACGTGGCTGGAGTGTGTCATGTTTTACAATTTTGCCACGTCATCTTTCAAAAAAATTTAGAGTAAATTACACTGCCCTCCCCTGAGAGATACTGAAATTACACTGCCCTCCCCTCTCGTTTGCAAAATTACACTGCCCTCCCTTGAGAGATCAAAAGTCATTACACTTTGATCCAAAACACCATTCTCCAATAAAAAAAAAGTCTAAAAAGGTCAAATTTTTTCAACTTCCAATACAATAAATATTCATGACTAAATTACCCCTCACAAAAGAATAAAACTCTATAAAATGTGACCTATACATACTTTCATCCTCTTATAATAACATTATTTCATTTTTTTATTGTCTTTTATTATTTTATAAGTATTTATAGTAATTATTATTGTTAACAAAATAAAATTCTAAAAAAAATTTTTGTAACTTAAAATAGTTTATAGATTTTTATATTAATAATGTAATGTAATATTAAAAAAATCTATTATTTTACTTAATTTTCGATAATTAAGTTTAATATATATATATATATATTAATATATAATAATAAAATATATCAAAAAAATTTTGTTAGGTGTACTAGAATTCAGTTTTATAAATTTTTTTTTGGTAAAGATTCAGTTTTATAAATTTCGATGAAGCATAACGTTAAACATTTTTTATCTTGTGTGAGGGTCAATTTAGTCATGAATATTTATTAGTCATTAATATTTATTATATTGACTTTTTAAACCTTTTTTTTAGTGGGAGAATAGTGTTTTGGATCAAAGTGTAATGACTTTTGATCTCTCAAGGGAGGGCAGTGTAATTTTGCAAACGAGAAGGGAGGGCAGTGTAATTTCAGCATCTCTCAGGGGAGGGCAGTGTAATTTACTCAAAAATTTAGCTTACTTTCAAGCCAACGGCTGAGATCATTCCTTGCGGCCCAACCTTTTTAATTAATTCAGATTGTATGTAATTAATCATATCATAAATGTTTGCATGATCCATGAATCAATTTACACTGATGTTTTGCATCATTCATTTCAATTGGGTTGACCTCATCACTCATTTATTTAAACCCATAAATATCAAATTCAAAAATCTAAGAATAACTTTATATTAGTTCAAATTTTAATATTCAATTATTTTATGCACAAACCATATTACTTACCGAATATCCTTTTTAAAATGTAGAAGTCCTAACTACGCACCAAGCTTTCCACGTTAGTGAGTTATTGCCAAAATCAAAATAATAATAATTAATAACAAATAATTTAAAACAAATAATTATAAAAATTAATGACTATCCTTTTCGAATCAAATCTCTACCCCAAATAGATGTTCAATAGTACGATAGTACTAAACTTTAATACATCCCTCCAATAAACATATCTTTTTTTAGTTCTTTTGTATTCTGTGTGATTTGAATTTAGTTATATATATATATATATATATATATATATAAGCTACAGACATGATGCCAATTTTTACCACGTAGTTGGATCATCATGTTCACAATTTTGCCATGTCATCTTTTGAACAAATCTAGCATGTCTCTAAGCTGACGGTTGAAATCATTCCTTGGCCTAGCCTATTTTAATTAATGTAAATTGTATGTAATTAATCATATTATAAATATTTGCATGATTATATTCATGAATCAATTTGCACTCCAATTTTGTATCATTTATTTCAATTGGGTTGACCTCATCACTAATTGATTTAAACCAATAAATATCATATTCAAAAATTTAAGGATGATTTTATATTAGTTCAAATTTTAATTTTCAATTAATTTTGTGGGGTGCAGCTAACAAATTTGAAAATAAAGTAAAATTAAAAAATTTAGATAAGCATAGTACTCAAAAAATTATAGAAAAACGTATTTTATAATTTTAAAAATTATAATAATTAAAAATTTTCTAATATGAATGGATGGAAAAAATAAAAGTTTATAAATAAGTTTTTCAAATATATTAATCTATTAATATATATAAAAGAATATACATATAGCCTAATCTTGTCACATCTACTTTGAGCATTGTTTGCTCAACTTCCACATAATCATCCACTAAGTGATTGATTAAGCACTTAATTCATTTATCATAAAATGCCTTTTAAATTAGTCACAAACTATGACACATTTAAATGAATCTTCCTAGGTGGCATGCCTAATTGGGGTCTTGAAATGCAACGCCTAACACAAATAATAAAGCATGTGGATGAAAGAATGGTGTTTATATTCTTTTGATTAAGCAGTGGACTTTGCAGACATTTATTACATAATTTCAAACATAATTTATGTCACCCTTAATTAGTCATTTAAGGTTTCAATCAGAAACTAATTTTTGGCACAAGTTTCAATTCAGACATCCTCAAAGCCATATCTGACCTTATTGATTGCCAAGAAACAGAACCTAATTTTGCGGACTACTTATTACGTTTTTAAAATTCACAATAAAAAATTTTAATGCAGATTTGAATTCTATTTCTTACTACTGTCTATTTTAGCACATTAAGAAGGAAAAAATACACACACGTTTTGATGCTGACTTTGATAATATTAATAAATAGAATCGATCATAATCAAAATATGACTATAATTCTTATAATTTTTTATGACCCAATTAATTTTTCCTAATCAATTAGGAAATTTGAATTTTTACATTGAATTTGTAGTTTTACACAGAAGAGAAATGCCATTGCATCGTGAAGGACTACAGAGTTTATTAATTAGTGCTTGATGGCTTTGACAAAATGAATTCCTTTTATCAAGGACATTGAGCATTTGAAAGCTATTGCATTTAAACGATAATATTAAGAGTGAGAAGGTTAATTTTAGGGAGTTCAAAGTTTAATGGGTTCTTAGAGAATCCAAATAAAATTGCAATGCTTTACCTCATTTTCCTATTAACTTCGATTGTTAACAAGTATGGTTTGAAAATTATCCTTCTCTTATTGCACACATGTACTTTTGAGGAAGGCCATTGCTTTTTTTTTTTTTTAATAATAGCCATTGCTTTCAATTTGTAATTTCATAGAAAAAGAAAAGTAGTTTATCTGTTTTTTTATTTTAAAATAATTTATCTAGAATTTATGTAAATGACAAGTGGAATATTACCTCTTCTATTTTCTTTTTCTTTAAGTAAAGTAATTTACCGGCTAAACTTTCCTAAAGTTTTTATATGTTTGTAATAATGTTTTCTAATAAAAACGAGATACACAATATGCAAGTTTTGTATTATTAATCATCTGTAAAGAGTGAATTAAAAGAGTATATTTTATATCACTAATCATATATAATATATAATTAGAGGAACCTCCTAAAATATAAATTATTTTACTTAAACTTTTCATATTTTTTCCATCAAAATAATACATTAAAAATAGGGTAAATTATGGGTAGGGTTTGAGTTGGATACTATATGACTCAAAATGCCTTTACAGGCATTATGGAAGGCCTAATTACAACAAACAAGAGGAATATCATCAACAAACTATGAATTCCACTAGGCTATATATGTATGTCAAAAAGAACATATCTTTAATATGTCTTTTGTAAAGTTCGTTTTTATTAGTATGTGAACTCTTACAATTTTCAGTATTTTTATTATAATCATTGTTTACATTTTATAATGTACTTATTCACAAAATAAGTATTTTATACATATATAACAATTCTTATATGAACATCTATAAATATAACCCGTGCAAAGCACGGGTGACACGCTAGTATAATTATATGTTTCTTAAATAAAATAATTAAAATTGTTTAAAAAGATTTTATCTCTAATATCTTTCTTAATTTGTTTGATTATTTTAGTTTTTTTTATAGCAAAGACAGAAACGAAACAACAAACAGAAAAAGTACAGAAACACAAAAAAAAAACAGAAACAGCAAAACCAGAAGCCAAACAGCAACAGAAAAAGTACAAAAACAACATCCATAAGCTACTAAAACACCAAAGCATCATCCAATGCCAGCTCTGTCACCAAGTTTGTCAGACGCCAAAATGCAGGCCAAGGAGGATGGGGGTGCGCACACCCAATCCACAGGACATATCCTACCAAGAGCGGCCTTAGCAAGCCAATTAGTTGCTTTATTGCAACAACGACCAACAAAATTAAAGGAAACATCGGGTAATCTTCTTTTAGCAAGATCAATGTTCGATATTATAGCTGAACATTTCCAATCCACCTCTTTCGCCTCCAAACATATAGCATTAATAAGTACCTAACAATCTGATTCAATGATAGCAACATCAATACCCAAATTCTCAACACACTCCACCGCAGCCTCAATGGCAAGGGCTTCAGTCATCAAAGGTGAACAATCCTTCACCCTTCTACTAAAGCCGTCAACCACATGACCCTTCCAATTCCTAACAAGCACACCAACTCCAGCCACCTTCCCCAAATCTGCATAAGCACCATCACAATTAATCTTCAATTTACCTTTCAAAGGAGGAGCCTACCATAAAGAATTGTCATTCACTTCAAGAGTCATACTAGAAGAGGAGTTGGATTGAAGAGAGCTCAAAAACTCCATTGCAGCAAGCTTGCTCCTTAAAGCAATTGAGATAGGATCAAGCTGGGAACTTTGATAGATGAAAAAACATCTATCCTTCCAAATATTCCAGCAAAGAAAAGCCAAATGGGATCTCATATTATCATCCAAACCACTAGAATCAGATAGAATACTCAACCACCAATCATCAATACGCCTTACCATACTTCTACTCCATTTAACACCCAAATGACTACTAAACCACACCAATGCAGCCCAATCGCAGAAGAAAAGAATATGTTCAGGGGTCTCAATTTTTTTATGACAAATCCTGTAATATCCGAGATATTTAGATTTAATTTTTTTCATTAATATTTAATTTATTTTTCTTCCAGAAAGAAAAATAAATTAAATTAAAGAATTAAAGAGTTAAAAAAACATAAAGGAGAAAGTAATAGGGAATATAAGTACTTTTTTTAAGACCTAAAAGAAATGAGGATTAAAAAAGAGAGATGGGGGAAAAGAGGATAAAATAACTAAATAAAAAATATATATATATAATAATTATTAATTACTAAATAAAAGGGGGGGCCAAACCGTGACCCCCCCTTTCACTAACACACATAAAAACAAAAACAAAAAAAGAAAGGGAGCAAAACGTGAGGTAGAAACGCACAAGCAGACCCGAGACACACACACATACACGAGGAAGAAGAAGAAGCAACGTGACGGAGGGTTCGGCGGCGGAATCTCGCCGGAAACCGCCTTTCCGACACCAGTGACAGTAACCGGAACTCTCTTTCATCACCACCAACCTCCCCATCCGATTGAATCAAGGTGAGAAAGCCCCAAACTACCAAAACCCCAATTTCTCTAATTTTGGGTATTTTAGGAATTCTTCAATTTCTTCCAATCAGGGCATTCCGGGGTTAAATATGAGCTTAGTGGGTGTTATTGAAAGCTTAGTGAGGTTCAGAATCGAAGTGAAACCGTAGGGATTGACCGGGTATGGAAATTAGGAAAATTGGGTTAGGAAAATTACTCTAAAATTCGAAATTGATAGTTTGATGCATGTTTAGGCTTGGATTGAAGTAGTATAAGGGTTATAGTTGCTGGAAATAGACAAGGGAATAAAGCCCGAGTATTTACTGTCTCAACTGGAACCCAATCCGGTGAAAAAGAGGCGAAATACTAAGCCACCGTATAGTAAGGAGCTATGCGGTGGGTTGGACACCTCGAACTAGTCCGTGGTGGACACCTAAGACCCGCTAAATTGGTTCCAAGGCTCTATTTATACCCAATTATATTTTTATATATAATTATTAAAGAGGTCATAATTGAACTCTTACTCGGTAAATAAGGGGAAACGGTTGAACGGGTGAGCTAAGGCCTCTTTCGAGCCATAAAGAAATTCTCTTATTAGTTAGAAGTCCTTATGAACACGTGAAGTGAAATTTAGACAAATGGGAATCTCTAACCTAAGCATTTAGAGGTTCAAAGTGGCTCGGATGTGTGAGAGCCGATATAAGACGACGTAACGAACTAAATAGTTAGTTCTTGGAAACATCTAGAGGGTGCATAAGCATTAGCATGACACGTGCATGGTTGATGCTTAGTTACGCATTCTAAATTTCTTAAATATATGTGTATAGGGCATCACAGGGTAATTGGGGCTCCAGGCACTCCGATGATTGATCAGGAGGGCAAACGAGGTGAGGGGCTCTCCCATCCCTGCCCCACATGGTTGGATGACAACGTGCAAATGTGGTTTGCCTTATTTTATGCAGTTATCATATGAAATGTACTTATCTGAATGAGTTTGCGCTACGTGTGTATGGTTAGTAAGTAAATAGTGGAAATGCAAACCAAACATGTGTATATGTGATAATGTGGCTCATTGAGCCTTATATGATACCGTGGGTAGGATTGAGTCATAATTTCAAATGTGAGAAATTCAGTAACATTAGAAACCAATCACATCGATCGTCACTGTTAAGACCTTGTTCGTATGGTTTATTGAGGAAAACTGAACTTATGATTGTTGAATGTGAGCGAGAGTGTTGCATAACTGAAAAGGGGGAAAATAGGCCTAATTAATAATTACGTACAATATTCAGTCAGCTTATCTTAGGGCGTCTTTCAAGGTTGAACATGTTAGTTGAACTTGATTAGGTAGGTCCGGGTAGATCGAGTCGGTCATCCTGGTTCGGCCAACCAGAATTATAGTACCAATGAGAATGCCACTTAGTGGCCATTGCCTTGGATGAACCAAGGTCAGATAAGTCGCCGGCTATTACTCTAACCATGCCCGTGCCTTAGAGTCAGAAAGTTCCTGGTGTGATCAACTAGGTTCGTACATGAAATTGCCTTCAGGCCAGTATTTCTCTTAGGGTAATGCAGGAGACAGAAAGTGAATGCCTACGAGCATAACTGTGTGAATTATGAAAATATATGATATATATATATGTTGTGATTTATGTATGTGCGGAGTAATAAATTGTTAGGAGCATTAATTAGGATTTTAATTGTGAATATGATATATTGACTGCCTAATCATATTAAAGATCACAATATAAATCCATTTCATGCGCATGTGGTTATGGTTGCTCCCTTCCCCCAGCTGTAGTGGTACCCGCTGCTATGCCAGGGATGGGGGAGCTCCTCACTAAGTCTGATCGACTCACTCCCCCTATTTACATGGTTCAGATACAGGTGGTTCAGTTGTCGGGAGCGCATCCACTTCTTCTCAAGGAGGCAGACAACTCTGAAGACCGCACGCTTTGTTCGAGTTGGTAGTTATTTTGATTATGTATATTTGTTGTGATGTGTATATATATATATATGAATCCTTTTTGGGCGTGGCGTTTGTACGTTTGCATCTGCTGTGTATATATATATCACACTTGAATTCTAGCATTGTCGGCTTCGTACAGATTAAAGTTAGGTCTTGGTATTAGGACTTTAGGCTATGATATAGCATATATCATGTATATATATATATATATATATATATGACTTTCGCATGCAACTAGGATAGATCACACGCCTTGAGGGGTGTGATTGATATGTAAATTATATATATGTGTGAGTGAATACCTGATTGTATGAAAATATGGCTTCCGCATGTGAATAGGATAGATCACACGCATTGAGGCGTGTGATCAATATGTAAACTATATGCAAGCGTGTGATTGAATATATGTATGACTGTACACAGGATTTCTGCACGTAAATAGGATAGATCACCCGCCCTGAAGTGCGTGATCAATATGTATACTATATGTACGTGTGAGTGATTATGTGTATATGTATAGACTGAAGCGGCATTGAGCGAGCCATGGATTGCACGCTACTTAGGTCACCGGATATGGATGACCATAAATACTATATATTGTTTGTATTAGAAATGGGTAGTTATAAACATGTGAAAATGTAAATCAGGGATTAGAGGCTTACGGGATAAGAGAAATCCTACTTCCCGTGTCGGTCACGGACGTCCGATAGGGGGTCGTGACAAACTTGGTATCAGAGCCTGGTTATCTGTAAACTGTATGGAGTCATAGGTATGACCGGGTGTCAGTTTACGCCTCGTTGTGAACCCAGGCACAACGTGGGAGTAAAAAGGCACTTGTGGAAGTACCTAGGAAATTGTGTCAGCATTTCTTTCTACTCTCTTTGATATGAAATATTATTGATATACGTGTACTTATTAGGTGTGATCCTTGTGCAGTATAGGGATGCCACCGATCACGAGACAGGCTAGGGGTGCAGGGAGAACTCCTGCTGAAATTGATCGAGAATCAGTTCGGGAGGAGGGAATGCGCACCCGAGTTCGAGGTAGAGGCCGTACACTACGAGAAAAAACAAGATTAGCTAGGGAAAAATCCGTAGCTAATCCGTAGCTAATCCCTAGCTAATCGGATTAGCTAGGGATTAGCTACGGATTTTTCCCTAGCTAATATTTGGACGCTAATTGCTAGGGATTTTTTCGTAGCTAATCCCTAGCTAATCCGTAGCTAATCTTTAGCTAATCCCTAGCTAAATTCCCTAGCTAATCCGTAGCTAAATTCCCTAGCTAAGCCGTAGCTAATCCCTAGCTAAATTCCCTAGCTAATCCATAGGCAATCCCTAGCTAACTCACCCCCTCCAAAAATTGTCGCCAGCGACCTCCTCCACGGGCCTCCGGTGGCCCCTCCGGCGACCCCCTCCTCCGACAGTCGCCGGCGACCTCCTCCACCGCCGGCCGGCAACCACTTTATATTTTTGAAAAATGGTCCTAGGAGGCCTCGAAGACGGAACATCATGGATGGTAACATTTAGACCAACCACTAGGCCATTTATCACTTTTTGATTTATTAATGTAAAACATTTTATATATACACATATAATAAATTAGCTAGGGTTTTTTTCCCTAGCTAATCCGTAGCTAAGGAATTTTTTTCCCTAGCTAATTAGCTAGGGATTAGCTTGGAAAAATCCGTAGCTAATCCCTAGCTAATTTCCTTAGCTAATTAGCTAGGGATTAGCTAGGGATTTTTTCCTTAGCTAATTAGCTAGGGATTAGCTAGGGAAATTCGTAGCAAATCCCTAGCTAATTAGCTAGGGATTAGCTAGGTTTTTTTTCCCTAGCTAATTAGCTAGGGACTAGCTACGGTTTTTTTCCCTAGCTAAATTCCCTAGCTAATTAGCTAGGGATTAGCTACGGTTTTTTTCCCTAGCTAAATTCCCTAGCTAATCCGCAGCAAATCCCTAGCTAAATTTTCCCGCCTTTTCGCGCCAAATTTTTTTACCAAATTAGCTAGGGATTTTATCCCTAGCTAATCCGTAGCTAATTAGCTAGGGATTAGCTAGGGAATTTTTCCCTAGCTAATTTCCGTAGCTAAATCAGTTTTTTTTTGTAGCGATACTCGAGGTCGAGGTAGATGTCGTCCTCGTGGTCAAGGTAGAGCACAAGTGAGAGGAGAAGAGATGAGACAGTCACCGGAACCTCAAGTAGAAACAGGTGCACCTTCTGTGGCAGAAATGCTCACAGCAAGATTTCAGGAACTAAGAGAAGAGATGACGAGGCAAATACAGAGAGAAGTACGCCGGTTAGTAGTTGGCGAGGAAGAAGCTGAGAGAGTTCCAAGTAATTAGGAGTTGGAGGTTGTTGAGGAAGAGGGCAGAGAATGGCAACAACCGCAGGATATGCCTCGTGAGCCGCTGGTAGCACCCAGAGAGCTGTCACTTTCAAAATTTCTAAAGCTTCATCCACCCACTTTCTGCGGAACTAGTGAGAAAGAGGATCCGTAGTACTTTGTGAGGGACGTAGTCGGAATTGGGCACATGCTGAGGTGCTCAGGGCATGAATTGGTGGAATTAGCTTCATTTCAGCTGAGGGGAGCTGCTAGAGTATGGATAGAGTCCGTACAGACGAGGTATTCAAAAAGAGTGGGACCGATGACCTGGGAAGATTTTCAGAGGGAATTCTTGGGTCGGTTTCTATCTGAAGGCACCAAAGATGCAAAGCGTCAGCAATTCGAGGAGTTGTGGATGACGCCTAACATGACCGTGACAGAGTATGAGTTACTTTTTACGGAATTGGCTCAATTCTCACCTGATTTGGTTCCGGATAAAGAGGCAAGGATCAAGAGGTTCATACACCGTCTCACGGAGCCGTTGTTTACTGCTTTATTACCCAGAGGAGACAATTTGAGACTTTAGCTCAAGCAGCGGACTGTTCTAGAATGATTGAAACCAGGAAGAGGTACGAGACTTCTATTGATCCCAAAGTCAGGTTAATTACAGGCAGTGATAACCAAGGAGGTGGAAGTAAGAAGAGGAAGACAACAGGTGGAGGTGCAGGATATTCGGGGTCCGCAGGAGGACAATCCTCAACTACCACCCATGAAACAGGTACAAGAGGTAATATTCAAGGGAGCAGAGAGTACAAGGGGGTGGAAATGCTGGTAAAACAAGGTCCCAGTGTGCGACTTGCGGCAGATTTCATTTTGGAATATGTCGGAGACTGATAGGTGGGTGTTATAACTGCGGTCAGGTGGGCCACATGGCTAGAGAGTGTCCAAAGAGGAAAGAGGGTACAAGTGTGAGAAGTAATCCGACGCCAAGGGGTACACCTATTTCAGCCCCACCGGTGAGAACCGTACCAGCACAGACAGCAAGTACAGGTGCAGCTAGAGGTTGTGGTGCAGGATCTAGTGGCAGAGGGCCAAGGGCAGTAGGTGGAGGACACGCGCGGGTATTTGGACTTTCTCAAAAGGACGTTCATGCATCGAATGCGGTTTTGACAGGTACCCTTATTGTTTTCTCTCTTGAAGCACGAGTCTTATTTGATTCCGACTCCACTCATTCCTATGTGTCACATGCATTTGCCTCTATATTCAAGAAAAGTCCGTCTAGAATGAAAGAAACAGTATTGGTCTCTACTCCAATGGGAGAATCGGTACAAGTAGAGTATGTGCACAAGTCTTGCATTGTGGAGGTCGATGGCCATGAAACTGTGGTAGACCTTCGGTTGTTGTGTATGGTTGACCATGATGTGATCCTCGGAATGGATTGGTTGTCGTCTTGTCATGCGGTTGTGGACTGCAAGGCTAAGTGTTTGAAATTTAATATTCCAAATGAGGAGCCTTTTGTGATACGGGGTGACGGAGCTGCACCGTATCCAAGCTTGATCTCGGCTTTGAAGGCATCCAAGTTACTTGCAAAGGGATGTAAGGGGTATTTGGCTTTGGTCAAAGATACCACGAAAACAGTACTTTCAACGACTCAAGTACATGTAGTGTGAGAGTTCTTGGATGTGTTTCCAGAAGAATTGCCTGGGTTGCCGCCTGATCGTGAGATTGAATTTGAAATTGAGCTACAACCTGGCACCCAGCCTATCTCCACACCACATTATCGGATGGCTCCGAAAGAGTTGAAAGAGTTACATACGCAGTTGCAAGAATTGCTTGACAAGGGTTTTATAAGACCCAGCTTCTCTCCTTGGGGTGCACCGGTCCTTTTTATGAAGAAGAAGGACGGATCTTTGCGGTTGTGTATTGATTACCGAAAGTTAAATAAGGTGACGATCCGCAATCAATGCCCACTGCGATAGATGACCTATTTGATCAATTGCAGGGCACAAAGCAGTTTTCCAAGATTGATTTGCGATCTGGGTACCATCAATTAAAGATTCGGGAATCAGACATACCTAAGACGCATTCCGGACCCAATATGGACATTACGAGTTCTTGGTGATGTCTTTCGGATTAACTAATGCTCCTGCAGCGTTCATGGACATGATGAATAGAGTCTTCAGACCATTTCTGGACCGATTTTCATTGTCTTCATCGATGACATCTTGGTTTATTCTAAGAATTCTGAAGAACATGCAGAACATTTAAGATTAGCCTTGCAGAAGTTGAGAGAGGAGAAATTGTATGCTAAATTCTCCAAGTGTGAATTCTGGCTTGACAAAGTTGCCTTTTTGGGTCACGTGGTATCATCATGGGGAATCCACGTTGATCCAAGTAAGGTAGACAAGCAGAGAATATACATACTCACCTTAGCCAACCTTCCATGCAATTCTCTCCTGTAACTTTAGTCTCCTCAGAGTTCCCGTTGCACTCTATTGCGTGTCGTTGTTCCTATAAGAACAACATTTACTTCATTAAGGTTATTACTTAGCTTAACTTGCTATTTATCTCTGCATTACTCTCACATGCAGTCTATGGTTGCCACAGAGTCAAGCTCTTGGTCTTATTGGACTTCTCTATCCCAACTTATGCGTATCCTTCCTCGGACACTTGACTTACTCGAATATAACACTCTACTTGAGTGTTTCACATACTTGGATTTGAGTATTAGACCTCTATCTAACTTGTATTCGCATCTAAGGAATCTTATCTAACTTGGTTGGAAGGAATCCTAATTTTAGGAAAGTCTAAGCATTTTGATTCAACTTGTGTTCCTACTTGGGTTCTAAGAAATCTAGTTTCTAAACCTCAATATACCTCTAATTTATCCTACTTAAGGTTTCCAAATAATTATGGAGGAAGGAGGTTGTCATTCTAGAATTTGGACTTCATTATTCCGCAAGCTTCCATCCTTGAGAAACAAGAAGGTACCTAAAATAATTCTTAATGCTTGATAGCATAATTAGAATTATTCTCGAGTGTTTAAGATTGAAAAGAAGAGGTTTGGAGCCTTCAACATCACCCTTAAGTGTATTTGGGCAAACCAAGCAGGGACCCGGCACGTTAACGTCAAGGTTCAACCTTAGTAACCTCGGGCCAGCTCTTCACGGTTCTTGTTCAGCTAATATTTCAACAATATAATTTTACTAATATCAATCCAAGCCTATTTACTCAAATCTAAGTTCAATCCTAATTATCAACAATTTCCCCAATTTATAAATAATTAGAATTTTAACCCCAAATCCTTCCAAATTCGAATTTGGGCAAATTCAAGAATATAATCTCGATTCCTACCCCAACTAAGTGTTCAAGAACACTTTCTAGGTCTCAATCTACCCTCGAAACAACTCAATCGAAGGTGAATCAAAGAAATCCCTAAAAATGGAGAAATTGAGGGTTTCGAATGAAATTGGGGTTACCAACCTTGATTCGATTGGTGGGAGGTGTGGAAGATGTTGTAACCGAGCTCCGGTGACTTTTCCCGGCGTCGGCTAGCTCTTCTCCGATGAGTTTTCGGTGAACCTCCTCTCTCTCTCTCTCTACCTCTCGGCTCTTTCTCTCTCTTGTCCCTCTCTCTTCGTTTTCTTTCTCCCTTATTCTCGTGCGTAGCTCTCTCTCCCTCTATTCTTTCTTTTTCTTTCTATTTTCTCTTCTTAAAAATACGCACGACACCCCACTCTAATTAAATAATAATAATAATAATAAAATTATAATAAATAAATAAATAAATAAATATAATTAAAATAAAATAATTAATAATTAATAATTAAATAATAAATAAATTAATATTATTAAAAATAAATTAATTAATAATTAAATAAGTAATAATTTATATGTATTTTTAATTTAATCTCTTTCCCTATTTAATTCCGGTTTCTAATTTCTTAGGTCCCGAATTAGATCCTAAAAATTATTTTCTACTTCTTTTCTTTCCCTTTCGTTTTATTTTAAACTTCGAAAAAAAATTTTGGGTATTACAATCCTCGAAAAAAAATTCCTCTCCGGTTTCTTTTAACTTTCATATTTTTTTTCTATATTCTTTTTAAAGTTTTAAATTTCTAGCCCCGAAATAAATCATTCTTTAATCCTCGAAATTTTAAATAAATCATTCTTTAATCTTCGAAATTTTCCAGGGTATTACAAAATTAGTAAATATAATTGGTAATAATCAAGCCCAAGGCAATAGATACACAAACAGTAAAAACTCACCAATACGTATATATGCGGATAGGGGCGGATAGGGAACTGAATCAGAAGGCTGCGATTGATTGAGAGGGAGATATCAATCTTACGGAGATAGAGAAATAATAGTTGTCTCTTTTTATGCGTTTGTGGGATGACCACACTCCCTCTATACTCTATACTCTCTTCTCTTCCTTCAATGTTATCACATCTTCCAACCACCAAAAATTTATATGTTTACGTTTGCTTGTTATTTTGAAAAGAAGGGTGATGTTTTGGAATTTGGATTATATTTGGTTGGTGGATTAAGTGAGAATGGGAATGGGAATAGGAGAGAGAATGTGAAAGAAAATTAGGTAAAATGAAAATTTTACCCTTCATTAAAAATTATTAATATTTAAAAGAGAGGACAATTTCACTCATCACCTTCACCTCCACTTCCAACCAAACATAGTCATGAATTTTAGTTCATTAATTTTTTGTCATTAAATTTATTTCAAAATATGTATTAAAATTATTTTTTATTTTTAAAAATAAAATATGATATATCTCAAAATAAATTTAACGACAAAAAAATAGTTCCATTTTTTTTGGTGCACAAAAAATAGTTCCATTTAACTCATCGTATTTCTGTAATACTACCCTTTTGATAGGACAGACAAAGGGAAATAAAGAGAAGAATAGGAAATGCAATTTAAAAATAAGGACAAATTACGTGACTTGTGGTTTCGGTCAATTTTATTTTCGCGTTGTCTGATTTTATTTTGAAGTCATTAAGGTTTGTATTGTTAACAATTTCGTGATCTGTATTTTCTACCGTTAAGTTTTTAATGTTCCCAACGAGCGGCACTTGATTGCCAAAATATCCCATTTATTTCTAATCCTTCAGTCACTTTCTTTGAGCTTTCTCTCAAAACCTAAACGGTACATGTATAATGTGTTGACATTGTGTATGAACCTCAGATTTTGTAGGTTCTATTTTTCAATGCCCTTAATTTACCTAATAGATAGAAATTAGAAAAATAACAATATAAAGATGATATATAGTAAATGTAAAGGAGAAGAGGTTGAACTTTATGGAAAGTCACGTGAAACACGTACGATGTACCACAAAGGTTAGTGTCACAAAGATAATAAATTATGTAAGTTTTTTATTGTCAATGTCATACCTCATAAAGACAAAATATGTCAGAAATTCAATATTAGACAAAAAAAAACTACTCGATTGCTCAATTTTTTTTCTTAATTTACTTGATTGGTTTAGAATAAGACATTTGGGGACTAAGCATGTGTGGTAAGTCAATAAGACATATATTGAAGAATGTAAAGAAAAAATAAAAAAAAATTATTTAATAAGGAGAGATTAAGAGGAATTGATGGACAAATGTGTACTAAATATTAATTTTAAAATTTATCTCTTATATTTTTTATCTCTCCAATACAACGTGACAATAGACTTTTAACATGTAGTTTGCTAGTTATTACTAAAATTAAAGGATAGAAAGGTTTTGTATTTAGGTGAAATAAAAAAATAATGTTTTGTACTTAAGTGGTGGGAACCATAAAATTGTTTAATTACAAAAAAGAAAAAATTTTAATTAAGAAGTGATTGGCGAGAAAAATATATTGCCCACAAATTATTTATACAAATTTAAATTTAAAATTATAAAATTATTCAATAAAAATTAATATCAAATTTTAATTTAAAGTAATTTTAAATTTTAGACTTAAATATTGATTTTTTTTTTGCTGTAATATGAAAATTTGATTTGGATAATTGTTTATAATGTAAAATGTTTGTTGGAATACGATTTTGAATTTATAATGAGATTAATTTTTATTTAATGTTCTTAATTTAAAACAAAATAAGTATATAAAATGTGTGGCCGTAGAACATCGTAAAATTCGAGGATGCATTTGTTTGGTATGATTTTAAAGCATTGTAATCCACATTACTTCAAAAAATAAAGACCACTACCCTTATCTCTGAAGAACTCACGATTCTTGAGCAAAAAATAAAGACCACAAGCAAGGTGAAATCGAACTGCGCAACATGAAGGAGGATGGTAATAGTGGACAAAGAGCACGATGCAGACGATGGTAATGGTGGACTTAGAAGGAATTTTCTGATTTTGAAAAGGGCAAGATAGACTTCTAGGCTAGCAAACACTTCCCTTTCCTCAGATCAGCTTCCTTCTCACCTCACATGGAATTGTTGTTCCGTCTATTTCATCCTCTTCCCATTCCCTGTCTCATACCAAACGCACAATCACCTGCTTCCCATTCCCTTTCCCTGCAAAATTGATAAACCAAACGTGCTCTAAGTTTCTGTCAAACATCTTGAGCCTAAATTAAGTACATTTTGTTACTTGTAGAAAAAAGGCGAAGTTTTGGTCAAACATCTAGAAACTAAATAAGTACATTTTGTTAAATGTTGTAAAAAGGCTAAGTTTCTGTCAAACATCTGGAGCTGGAGCCTAAATAAGTACATTTTGTTACCTGTTGCAAAAAGGCTAATTATTTTTTCTATCAAACATCTTGAGCCTAAATAAGTACATTTTGTTACATGTTGCTAAAAGGCTAATTTTCCAGATTTTGGAGATGTTAAAAAACTAATGGTAGAAAACATAGGGCACTAAATTACTAACAGTGCAAACCTCAGGGCATCTAACTGACAAAAATAAAACCGCAGGGCACCAAAGTGAAATCGGACGAAACTACAGGGCACCAAAGTGTAATTTACCCTAAAATTAAAGGATAAAAAGGTTTTGTATTTAGGTGTAATAAAAAAATGTTTTGTATTTAAGTGATGGAAACCATAAAATTGATTAATTACAAAAAAGATAAAATTTTTAATTAAGAAGTGATTGGCGAGAAAAATATTTGGTCCACAAATTATTTATACAAATTTAAATTTAAAATTATAAAAGTATTCAATAAAAATTAATATTAAATTTTAATTTAAAGTAATTTTAAATTTTAGATTTAAATATTTTTTTTTTGCTGTAATATGAAAATTTGATTTGGATAATTGTTTATAATATAAAATGTTCGTTGGAATACGATTTTGAATTTATAATGAGATTAATTTTTATTTAATGTCCTTAATTTAAAACAAAATAAGAATATAAAATGTGTGGCAGTAAATTAGAGAGATGCATTTGTTTGGTATGATTTTGAAGCATTGTAATCCACTTTACTTCAAATGAAGTAAAATAGATTACATCAAAAATGCTATGTACAACTTGTTTACTTAGGTAATTGAAAATTTTTGACAAAATTGTCTCTCTCATTTTTCACAATCACCACCCACCCACCACCACCATCAACCACTATTCGCCGACACCACCACCACCCACCACCGCCGACCGCCACCACCACCCACCACCACCCACCACCACCACCATCCACCACCACCGCCGACCACCACCACCACCGGCCACCACCATCCACCACCACCATCAGTCACCACCATCGACCACCACCGTCCACCACCGCCAACCACCACCACCACCGTCAGCCACCACCACCAACCACCGGCCATCACGACCCATCCACCACTCACCACCGTCGACCACCACCACCCAGTACCACCGTCGACCATCACCACCACCATCCACCGTTGACCACCACTATCGGCCACCACCCACCCACCCATCACTACCGGCACCGGCCACCACCACCACTCACCTACCCACCCACCACCACTTTTTTTAATATTAAATTTTTTATTTTTAAAATATAATAACAAGGACACTTTGGTCTTTTGACAGATTTTACATTACAAACTTTTCCTCCTATATTATTTCATACCAAACATATTTTTTATCTTAACAATTACTTTAAATTCCTTCCCTTACATACCTAATAACATACCAAATGCAACCGTATTTTGTTAGTTATTACTAAAATTAAGGGTAAATTACACTTTAGTGGCCTGTGATTTCGTCTGATTTCACTTTGGTACTCTGTAGTTTTATTTTTGTCAGTTAGGTGCCTTGAAATTTGTACCGTTAGTTTTTTAACGTCTCCAAAATCTGGAAAAATTAGCCTTTTTGCAACATGTAACAAAATGTACTTATTTAGACTCAAGATGTTTGATAGAAACTTAGGCTTTTGCAACATGTAACAAAATATACTTATTTAGGTTCAAGATGTTTGACAAAAACTTAGCCTTTTTGCTATAAGTAACAAAATGTACTTTATTTAGGCTCAAGATGTTTGACAAAAACTTAAGTCTTTTTGCACCTTGTAACAAAATGTACTTATTTAATTTAAAAAATTGAAAAAAATAGCTTTTTTAATAAAATTTGGTCTAAGGTTTTGTTTGTAATTTCTTAGTGCAGAGTATTAAAAAAAATAAAATCAGAACATTCATCTTCATATCTGCTCCACTTACAAAAAAAAATTCATCTTCAGATTTGTGCTTTTTTGTGGGTGGAGTAGACCTGAAGATGAATGTTTTGATTTCAATTTTTTTATATAAGGCACTAAAACACTACAAAAAAACTCTCAGACCAATTTTTCAAAAAAAAACATTTTTTCAATTTTTTTAAAATTAAATAAGTATATTTTGTTACAAGTTGCAAAAAGACTAAGTTTCTGTCACACATCTTGAGCCTAAATTAAGTACATTTTGTTACTTGTAGCAAAAAGGCTAAGGTTTGGTCAAACATCTAGAAACTAAATTAAGTACAATATGTTACATGTTGTAAAAAGGCTAAATTTCTGTCAAATATCTAGAGCCTAAATAAGTACATTTTGTTACATGTTGCAAAAAGGCTAATTTTTTTTTCTATCAAACATCTTGAGCCGAAATAAGTACATTTTGTTACATGTTGCTAAAAGGCTAATTTTCCAGATTTTGGAGACGTTAAAAAACTAAAGGTGGAAAACACAGGGCAGTAAATTGCTAATGGTGCAAACCTCAGGGCACCTAATTGACTAAAATAAAACCGTAGGGCACCAAAGTGAAATCGGACGAAACTACAGGCCACCAAAGTGTAATTTACCCTAAAATTAAAGGATAAGTTATAAGAAATTCAAACTTCATCCGAATATTTTTCTATAAATTTCTGGAAGTTCTTTAACATGTATATTAACACATAAAAATTTCAAACTCTCAGGTTATCCCAATAATTTATTACAATTCAAAGAACACACAAATATCAAAACAGAGTCAAGAACGCAACAACCAACTTTCGAAGGCCTTTTCTAAGAATCTAACCGTTGGGGTTTGCGTTAAAGGTACAATTTGGAAAGCTGTGGATGTTAGCTTTCCCCGGGCTTTAGAATCACTCAGATCGGCCCCGTAACGAAAGAGAAAAATGCAAATAAATGAACAAAGGTCAGATTCACGACAGTAGAAAAACTCAGCAAACATGTTCAACGATTTTGAGACTTAAATCTTCACAAAAATGGATGTTCAACAAGGTATGATTCTTGCCAAAAATAGGTAAGGGCAAACACGTTACCTTGCACTCGATTTCTCCCAGAAAATCTAAGAAAAGAGGAAGAACACAACCACCCTTTCATTCTAGGCTTCTTGGTTTGGCTAGAGCAGAAATCCTTCTTCTTTGATTTCTCTTGCTCCTTAAGCTCTTTCTCTCTTCATCTCTACCTTCTATTTGCTCTCTGGTTTCTCTCCTTCCCACTCTTGGTCTCACTCTCAGCTCTCTCTCTCTCGTTCACTCCCCTTCTTCCTCCTTCTCGGTCTTGCTCTCTTTTCCTCTCCGCCACTTCTTTTTCTCGTTTTCTCACCCTCACTCTCAGTTCTCTCCATATCTATCACATGTGATAGATATGAAAACGGGGTATAGGTTGGAGGGTTCATTTACTTAATTGGACATATGGATGAGTGGTGAAATGACTTTCACCTATTTAGGCATTTAATGGGTTGAGTTTTCCATGACTTTACACGCATGGGAAGAGAATAGGTAATTTAATATATATATATATATATATATATATATATATATATATAATTAAGTGTAGGGAATCACAATAATATGTATAACAAATTCCCACATATTTTAATATAAAATTTCCTTGTTTTATAGGATTTAGTTTAATTGATATCTAGATTTACTATTCCCATTTATTTTCTATTTATTTAAAATATTACATTTTAAATTTTATATTTAAAAGTTTACTATTTTAATACTTAAATTTGTTTTATTTATTTAGTAATCTTTCACCTTAATTTAATAATACATCTAAATATTCTGCTTAGGCATCCTTTGGAGCGGGATATTACAATTCCTGTCTATAAGTCTTATGAATCTGGTTCTGTAGAAAGCCCAAAACCCCAAGTCAAGGCCTCCTACAAATCTACTGCTCCAACAGTGTCTCCTCCGGATGATAATCGAGAAATTCTCAAGAAAATCTTGAGCACCAATGAGAAGCTGTTGTCCAAGATGGAATAGACTTATCTATTGTTGATGTACCATAGTGATCCTCGGAGAACCATTGACATTACCATGCCAAGGATTGATGAACTTGATTGATTTTATGGTACTTGATATCTATTTTTGGTTTTTTTTTGGACTTTATTAGTATTTTCATGTTGTACCATTTATGCTTTCGTCTATTATTTTGTGAAACTTTAACTGCCCATTATTATCATTGTAATATCCTGCTCCAAAGGATGCCTAAGCAGAATATTTAGATGTATTATTAAATTAACATGAAAGATTACTAAATAAATAAAACAAATTTAAGTATTAAAATAGTAACCTTTTAAATATAAAATTTAAAATGTAATATTTTAAATAAATAGCAAATAAATGGGAATAGTAATCTAGGTATCAATTAAACTAAATCGTATAAAACAAGGAAATTTTATATTAAGATATGTGGAAATTTGTTATACATATTCTTGTGATTCCCTACACAATTTATATATATATATATATACATATATATATTCCAAATAGAATAATTTAAATTACCTATTCTCTTCCCATGTGTGTAAGTCATGGAAGACTCAACCCATTAAATGCCTAAATAGGTGAGAGTCATTTCACCACTCATCCATATGTCCAATAAAGTAAAGCCCAGGCCTTGTCTACCAAATGCCCCAATTCTTCCTCACTAAGTTTTGTTTTAAAAAAATTAATATTAAATAAATGAACCCTCCAACCTATACCCCATTTTCATATCTATCACATATTGTGATAGATAAGGAGAGAACCGAGAGTGAGGGTGAGAAAACGAGAAAGCAAAAAGTGGCAGAGAGGGAAAGAGAGAAAGACCGAGAAGGAGGAAGAAGGGGAGTGAACGAGAGAGAGAGCCGAGAGTGGGAAGGAGAGAAACCAGAGAGCAAATAGAAGGTAGAGATGAAGAGAGAAAGAGTTTAAGGAGCAAGAGAAATCGAAGAAGAAGGGTTTCTTCTCTAGCTAAACCAAGAAGCCTAAAATCAAAGGGTGGTTGTGTTCTTCCTCTTTTCTTAGATTTTCTGGGAGAAATCGAGTGCAAGGTAACGTGCTTGCCCTTACCTATTTTTGGCAAGAATCATACCTTGTTGAACATCCATTTTTGTGAAGATTCAAGTCTCAAAACCATTGAATATGTTTGCTGAGTTTTTCTGCTGTCGTGAATCTGACCTTTGTTCATTCATTTGCATTTTTCTCTTTTGTTACGGTGCCGATCTGAGTGATTCAAAAGCCCAGGGCAAGCTAACATCCATAGCTTTCCAAATTGTACCTTTAGTGAAATATCCAACGGTTAGATTCTTAGGAAAGGCCTTCTAAAGTTGGTTGTTGCGTTCTTGACTCTGTTTTGATGTTTGTGTGTTCTTGGAATTATAATAAATTATTGGGATAACCTGAGAGTCTGAAATTTTTATATGTGTTAATATACACGTTAAAGAACATCTAAAAATTTATAGAAAAATATTCGGATGAAGTTTGAATTGCTTAAAACTTACTGGTTCATCGTGTGTTTTGTTTTGGGTTGATTTGGGGAATCTGTGTGGAAATTCTCAATTCTGGCTAATCTATATGATTATGGAAATTTGGAAATTAAAATAAAAATGTTTGTATTGATTCATGAGTTTAAGAAAACTTGTTATGGATATTGGTAGTAGAGTTTAATTTTTAATGGCATGTTTAAAGTGAAAGTGTTTTTGAATTAGTAAACGTTAAAAAGAAAAAGCTGTGAATGAGGTTGAATCAGTTTATGCTTAGATATTAAATTGATGCATTTGTATTATAATGCATTTAGATTAAGATTTGGCTTCCAAGAACTTGAAACCAACGCGCATTTTGCAAAAGGGTAATTGTGGCTTGGAAATGAGGGACCGAATAAACTCCTTGGAGGCAAGGATACTCAAGAATATAATCAATGGAGTTTTTAAGGTGAGGGACTCTCTCATCTTAGCCCCTAAAGGGTTGATTGCTTGATGTGATTGTGTGACCCAATGTGTGTATTTCTTTTTGTGTGCGTAGAATTCATGTATAGTTGTAATGATTGATATAGACATGAAAATTGTGGACTTCTAAATGTATGCTTGTACTCATGGATGATTGTTAATGAAACTTGACCTTGTGTATGGGTTTTATTTCACGAGTTATGATTGAATTGTTTAACTGCGTGTATAGGTCATGATGGTTGTTGTGAATGAAAAGAATAAGTTATTTGCTTCTCTGTGAATTGAGAATTGTATTACGCTATGATGTTTGTTAGACTCATTAGCATGATTTTTGCACGAATCAAAGGATTTTGATTAAGTCTGAATGTTGTTTTGTTAGGTGTATGGGAAGGACCATGGGTGAACCATACATCTTGTGTGAATGTTGCGTGGTTGAGAACATGGGAAGGAGCAAAGGCAGAACCATGTGACCAATCATGAACTATGATCTAAGGTGGTGTATGGGAAGGAACAAGGTTGAACCAAACACCATGTATGAATGTGGCACGGGGTAGCCCATGGGAAGGAACAAGGTTGAACCATGGGACTAACATTGTGTTAATGTACAAAGGCGGGCGTGGGAAGGAACGGGGTTGAACCATGCGCCGTTAGAATTGTAAGATTGGGAAGGTGGTGGGAAGGAACCTTGTTGAACCACTTAACCAACCCATTTGCTAAGAACCTATAGGTAAGCAAGGGAGGAGGGAAGGAACCTAGTTGAACCTCGCCCCTTGTTTGCTAGTGGGAAGGAATTTGTGTGAAAAGGTAATGTTAGTCTCATAATTTGTTTTCTTTACCATATGAACCCTCTTCTTTAAAAAAAAATGCATTTCTTATCCATTTTCAAAAGCAAATCGGGGGTTCATTCTCTTGTATTACTTGGAAAACCTTGGACACCAGTTTGTAAACTAAATTCTTTTAAAACTTTATCATTCCTAAAAGCTTTCTTTCATTAAATGGTGCCCAAGCAGATCTTAACCCTATGTGGACAACATTACTTCCAACTATTTGTTGATTCTTGGATTGCTCTCATTTGAACTTAGATCTAAAGATTGTTCTTGAAATTGATGTATGGACACCACTTGAGTGGTTTATGTCTTGAATGTGTACATGACTCTTATGAAAGGTGTGTATGTATAAGTATGATTGGTACATAGACCTTGGTTAATTTTTGAGAAATGTTTTGTTGCTATCTAATAAATGATAATGTAATTGCCTATGTGTGACACTCTCGTCCCTTTCGTGGTGGTACCCTTCTACCACGTCTAGGATGGGTTTGCCCCTCACTGAGTCATATGACTCACCCCTCGTGGTTTTACATTTTTTAGAAACAGGTATAGGTAAGGTATCCACCTTGGTCCGGTGAAGGCGGCAATAGAAGAACCTATACTTGGTTCGTGTAGGTCTTTGCTTTGATAATACTTTGTAATTTGTAAAAATTCTTTCATCTTTAAATGTCAGCTGCATTAGCCTAGAGGCAGATTTTGGGATTTTGTAAAATTGTTAAATCGGTATTGTGAAATTGATTAAAATTGTAATATGTGATGAATTAAATTTGAACGCTTAAATATCAAATCGAAAGACATGTTTTAGAATGAACATATAGGCTTACAGGCTCGGGGATTCTACCCTTAGTCTGTGCCGGTCACGTGCCCTCAGTTGGGGGTCGTGACAATCATTTTGTATTATCTACTAACTATTTGATATGGCCTGTATTAACCATGATTTCTATAATTTGACATACAACTCAACAAAATATTGTCTTTGCTAACAGTAAAATTTGACTTTAATGTCATGGGACCTACTTTAAGGAGATGCAATGCAAGTATCAAATTTCTTTATTTATCTATCTATAACTTTATATATTTTATTAAAAAAAATCACTGTTTCGTATTTAAATATATTTAAGTCACCAAAAAATTTAAATAAACTTTCCTTAACAGACCATTTATTAAGAGAGTGGAGAAGTGAGGAGTTAAAATGGATATACAAAGAGTTGTGAGAAATTAAATAAATTTTCATTACATATTATTTTAATTATTTTAAAATTATTTTGTTGCATACAAAACTTGAGGGAGCAAATTGAAAAAAACTATTATACTTGAAGGATAAAAAAATTCAAAATATAATTTTTATCGTAAGATGTTCATTATAATATTTTGCTTAGCTCTCTCTCTCAAAACTTGTTTGCTATTAATAAAATAGCTACGTTAAATTTTAATTTTATTTAACAATATGTGGCTTTATATTTTAATTTTGGAATATAGGCTTTAATAGTTATTATCACATATATTTTTAATAAATCTATATCTATATCTATATTCTATATTCTATATATCTAATAAAAGAGAGTACATGCCTCATCTTTATGCCACATCAGCATTTTACATCTCTCATACTTTCAACATGCTGTCAAAAAAATAAGGTCAAATGTTCATTTTGGTCCTCTATGTTTCACTCAAGTTTCAAATTATTCCTTTATGTTTCAAAAAGTTTAAATTAGCCCTTAGCTTTATGTTTCCCAGAAGTTCTAAATTGGTTCTTCCGTCCAAATCCGTCAATTTCTTAAGTTAACTGCTGATGTGACATGCCAAGATGGACACAGAATCTCTCCTACGTTCATCAGATAGCTGACGTGACCTTAGACACACCAAAAATAACCAAATGACATCGTTTAAGCCAATAATAAAATCATGCTGAGAGGACCAATATGAAACTCTAATGAAACATAAAGGACTAATATAGAACTTCAATGAAACATAAAGGACCAATATAGAATTTCAATGAAACATAAAGGACCAATATAGAACTTGAATGAAACATAAAGGACCAATATACAATTTTAATGAAACCTGAAGGACACATAAAACGTTTGGAAAACATAAAGGACAAATATAAAACTTTTGAAAGATAAAGGACCAATTTAAAACTTGGGTAAAACATAGAGGATCAAAATGAGCATTTGACCAAAAAATAATGACATGTACGCCATATCATATGCCACATCATATAATCCTCTATTTTACGTTAATAAATTGAAAAAATAAATCCTTATAAAATTCCATATAATCATGCTAACAATTTATGTTTAAAATTCAAATAAAATGAGATATGCATTAATCAACTAATTAAAATCTTGATTTCTTAATATGATTTCAAATTGATGCCCACGATTTTTCAAAAGAAAATGGAACATGGATAACCAATAACCATAATATCCTAAACTAACTAGACAATGATATAAAAAACATTATAAAAATTAATTTTATAATTTATATAGCATTTGAAATTTAAATTAGTTTATTTTGATATTCATATTTTAAAATTAAAATGGGAACTAAAGATAAAAAAGATTATTATGGAGATGCATGCCTAAAAAAAGAAAGAGAAATTAAAATAAAAGATATGTGCTCAAAAGTAGAGAAAAGAAAATTAAAAAATATATATATAGAGAGAGAAATTGTATATGATATCTGAATTAATTTTAAATTTTTAAATTTAAATTCGAAATAATTAATGTAACTACGGAATATTCCACCTAGGGACACGTGGCACTGACGTTCTAAAAGCACGGCCCCAATACCCGCTCGAGACACGTGGCACCACTCATCCATCAGTTACGTGGCCCTCGCCCACGTCACCACACGGAGCTTCCCCTCAACCAGACGTGGGATCTCCACAAGCCTCGTGGGACGACTCACGTCCCACGAGGTCATGGGTCGAGCACGATCTCCCCACACGCAAGTATAAATAGACCCTCACTCGGGGGACTAAGTAGGCAATCTAGTTTGAACAGTACTACACACAACCTAAAGGATTATCACGAACCATCCTAGATATTCCATACTCTCCCGATACCTGAGCACCCTCAGATACCTCACGCGAGTCCTCTCCGCACCTTGAGCTCCGTCACCGGCCCCCGTTCCGGCCAGCCACCGACAAGCTCACCTCCTCCTTGGAGCACACCGCTTACAAGGCTTCCAGCAGCCCTCAGAGACCATAGCTCTCTCCTACTAAGGCAACCTCCTAAGAGCGTCTCCCCCGCCCGGAGTACCTTAGGCACGTCTTAGCCGCACACGGCCCAATACAGGTTATAACCCTGCCTAACGACTCCGATAGACGTCACCATGACGAAGTACGTGGACTTTGATCCCTCCCGAAGGGTACGTAGGCACCTAGGTGCATCACCTAAGGACAAGTCCCCCAAGGTTAAGACCCCTTGCGGTCATAATTTCAAATTTACAATTGTCTGAGCCAAAAACGACAGTTACAGTGGCGCCCACTGTGAGGTCTTATTTAGACCACAATGCCTTGCGCACTCTGCCGCTAAACGACATTTCTTTTTTCGGGGAGTAGGAGTATACACCTAATGCTCAGAAACCCGCATTTGTTTTTTGTTTTGATCTTCAATACAGATATACAAGACACTCACATGGCAGACACGAGCGATTCCTTGAAATCTATGCACGACCGACCAGATGACGCTCCAAGCGACCGTTACAAGCGACATAAGACGTAGCTCGTAATCTTCAACGTCGCTGACGGCACGACCGAGATGAATAAGCCGCTGGTCATCACGGCCAATATCTCAGGGTTCGACGTCAGACGCGTGCTAATAGACCCCGGGGCTGTCACCGATGTACTCTTCACCAAAACTCTGGAAGAAATGGCCTACCAGGAGGATCAACTAGCACCATACGAAGAAACGCTTGTCGACTTCTCCGGCCGGGTCGTTAAGACATAAGGAACCCTCATGGCACGACTCGCCTTGGGCGTCCAACCCAAGGTCGTCCACACTCAAGTGAGGTTCGCCATATCGACAGCACCATCAGCATACAACGCAATTCTAGGTCGATCGACCCTGAATAAGCTCCGAGTCATTATATCCACAGCGTGTATGGTGATGAAGTTTCCTACGCCGACCGGGATCACAGAAATACGGGCTAATCTGGAGGCCTACGTGTGTTGTGCGTCCGATCGACCCGCCACTAGCAAAGGCGAAGGCCACCCCCTGAGATAGTGGACCTGCGAGATGAAATACCCGGAGCCAGACCACAGCCTATGGAGGACCTCGTGAGCATCTGCATAGACCAGGCGAACAGGCGAGAAGTGCGCGTGGGAACCCTCCTCGACCTGACCGCCTAAAAGAAGTTCCAAGAATTGCTCACTCAATACCGGGATGTATTCGCCTAGAGTGCCGCAGATATGCCAGGGATAGATTCTGCGCTCATATGCCACTCCCTCAACATCAGAGATGGGCCTGGGGTGATCCAAAAGAAGCGGCATTTTGGTGAAGACAGGCAGCAAGCAATCAATGAAGAGGTTCAAAAGCTCCTCGACACCGGCTTCATACGCGAATCACAGTATCCCGAGTGGCTGTCAAACGTGGTGATGGTAAAAAAGGCGAATGGGAAGTGGCGAATGTGCGTAGATTTTACCAATCTAAACAAAGCCTGCCCAAAAGACGCTTACCCGCTCCCGAACATAGACAAACTGGTCGATGGGACGGCCGGACACCGGATGCTGAGTTTCTTGGACGCCTTCTCCAGGTACAACCAGATCCAGATGAACCCAAAGGACCAGGAAAAGACCTCCTTCATCACGGATAAAGGCGTCTACTGCTATAGGGTCATGTCTTTCGGACTGAAGAACGCAGGGGCCACCTACCAGAGGATGATAGACATCATCTTCCGAGAACAAATAGGTCGAAACCTTGAGGTCTATGTCGACGACATGGTAGTCAAATCCATGGAGCTCGAACAACACCTGGCGCACCTCGAAGAGCTCTTCTTGGTCTTGCGGGCACATCAAATGAAGTTAAATCCAACGAAATGCGCATTCGGTGTATCGGCAGGAAAATTCTTGGGATTCATGATCACACAGCAAGGAATCGAAGCCAATCCCGAGAAATGCGCAGCCATTCTCAAAATGGAACCACCACGAACGGTGAAAGAAGTACAGAGGCTGAACAGAAGGTTGGCGGCCCTCAACAGATTCTTATCGAGGATGGCCGACCGATGCCTTCCCTTCTACAAAGTCCTAAAAACGGCACCAGCGTTTCAATGGACTGAGCAATGCGAGATGTCCTTCAAGGACCTCAAAGCCTACTTAGCTAGGCCTCCGGTGTTAGCCAAGGTGATCAAAGGAGAAACTCTCGTACTTTACTTAGCTACCATCGACCAAGCCGTGAGCTCAGTACTAATAAGGGAGGAAGGAGTCGAACAATTCCATGTCTGTTACACAAGCCATGCCTTGCAGGGAGCCCAACTCCGGTATCAACGGGTGGAAAAGCTCGTGCTTGCTCTTGTCCACTCGGCCAGAATACTTCGACCCTACTTCCAACAACACACGATCATGGTCTGAACGGACCAACCCCTGCGGAAAATACTACAAAAGCCAGACATGGCAGGGCGAATGAAAAACTGGGCGGTCGAGCTTTCCGAGTTCGACATTCAATACGAGCCCCGTCGGGCGATCAAAGCCCAAGCCTTGGCAGACTTCATCGCCGAAATGACTCCGTCAGAACGCCTTAAGGGGGACGCCCCGGCTTCTAATCATGACGAGTCAATTGAGCCACAACCAGAAAAATCACCATGGCTAGTCTACGTAGACGGCTCCTCGACCAGGAAATCTGCGGCCGCCAACATCATTACAAAGAGCCCCGACGGAATCAAAGTGGAACAAGCTCTACGCTTTACGTTCCCTGCCTCCAACAATCAAGCTGAATATGAAGCACTCATACCCGGCCTAGCGTTAGCTTACGACCTGGGCGCCTCAAAGGTCAAGCTATTCAGCGATTCACAACTAGTGGTCGGACAACTAAACAGAGACTTTGAGGCGAAGCATCCCACTATCATCAAATACGTGGAGCGTGCCAAGCAAGAAATCAACAGGTTCAAATCCATCCTGATCACACGGATCCCACGGAACAAGAACACTCAAGTTGACGCCCTCTCCAAACTAGCCACCACACCGAGCCAATCGGAACTTAAGGCGGTCTTGCGAACCACGCTTTGCACCCCAAGCATAAGCCCAGACATGTTGCCAATCACGGTCGACACTTCCTGGATGGCCCCTATCAGGGCATACATAACGGCAGGCACCATGCCCACAAACAAAGAACTCGCCCGAAAAATCAAGAGGCAAGCGGCTCGATACTTTTTCTGGGGAAACGACCTATTCAAAAAGGGATTTTCATCCCCACACCTTCGGTGTATCTCGGCTGAGGAAGCCATCTATGTGTTGCAAGAAATCCATGAAGGCATATGCGGCACACATCAGTCCGCAGGAGCCCTCCGAAAGCGAGCCCTGAGCTCTGGATTTTATTGGCCAACAATGAGAGCTGATTCAGAAGCTCTAGTCGCCCATTGCGACCAATGCCAGCGCCACGCTGCATTTATACACCAACAACCGAGCGACCTAAAGCCCATCGATTCCCCATGGCCTTTCGACACTTGGGGCATGGATATCCTAGGCCCCCTCCCTCAGGGCACGCTCTAGAGAAAATTCCTCATCGTGGCCGTCGACTACTTCACCAAGTGGATCGAAGCCGAACCCCTGGCCACCATTGGACCCCAAGACGTTCAAAAATTCCTCTGGCGAAACATCGTCACCCGCTTTGGTCCCCCACACACGCTGATCACCGACAACGGACGATAATTCGTTAGCGAGAAGTTCGAGGATTTCTGCAAAGAATGGAGCATCGACCAAAGAACCACTTCAGTCGAGTACTCGGCGACCAATGGGAAAATGGAAAGAGCCAACCGTATCATCCTCGAAGGGCTACGAAAGCGATTAATGAATGCCAAAGAAGGTTGGGTAGACGAGCTCCCATCGGTCTTGTGGTCATACAGAACCACAATACACACGGCCACAGGAGAAACCCCTTTTGCTCTGACATACGGGCAGGAAGCAATCGTCCCAGCCGACATCGGAGTTCCCTCAGATCGGGTGCTCAACTACTCTGATTCAAATCCAAAGAACCTATTGGTCAGCCTCAACACGGTCGAAGAACGAAGGGAAGCGGCGACACTCAGAAACATTGCGTACAAACAGCTCTTGGCGCAAAAATACAATCGGGGCGTCCGACCCCGCAAATTTGAAAGAGGAGACTTGGTCATGCGTACAGCGATAAACAATAGGCGCGACCGCCTACACGGCAAGCTCGCCCCTAATTGGGAAGGCCCGTACAGGGTTATTGGCATCGCCTCGCACAACGCGTACAAGTTAGCACACCTAACAGGCGAACACGTCCCAAACACTTGGAACGCCAGCAAACTTAAGAAATATTTTGCTATGTCTTAGTCAATAATGTTTCTTCGCGCGTTAGTCCAAAGGCCAAGCTCGCAGGCACTTCACTTCGTCTTAGTCCCAAGACGAATGCCTCTTGCCTTGTCTTAGTCCCAAGACAAATGTACTACTAACTCGTCTCAGTCCCGAGACAGTTACTCTATGTGTGTTTAAAAAGAATATGAAATGCAATACGATTGACCAACTCTCGTGCTAAAAAATTTCTTTGTATTCACATAAGGGGACTATCGCCCCAAATTTACAAGGGGACTATCGCCCCGAAAAATTACAAAACCGCAAAAAACAGCGGTCCGAAATCAAGCATCATCTGGTAAATGCGGGGACCCGTCCGACCGCGGTAGATCTCTTCGAGGAATTTGCGGCACCTCATAATCCTCGATCCTCAAAGGAGAATCCCCTCGAGCGCGAACACGGAACTCCTCGCCGATATTCTCCCAAGAAGGATGCATCCTGGCCTTAAGATCCGGAGGAACAAAGATGGCCATCAAGTCCTCCAGCTGGGCTATGCCGTTCTACATCCCATAATTCGCGAAACGCAGAAAGTCCTGACAACAAACCCGCAGGGCGCTAGCGTCGCCTTCCCGAAGTTGGCCCTCCAACTCCTCCACCCGCGTTGCCAGCCGAGTGTTCTCCTCCAACAGCTCCTCAACAACCTCCTGCACAAGGATTACAAGAGGATCAGCCACATCCAAAGGAGTACAAAAAGCTAAGGGAAAAGCGTCCTACCCCCTCAAGCTCCCGTTGATACGCGAAGCCCGCCAGACGGCTTAGCAACCGCATGGTCTCCGTGGTCATACGCTCTAAAGCATAATCGTCCCCATAATCGAGAGGATAATGCTGACGAGCCAAGATGACACGCTCCGCCTCAAACGGTATCAATTTCCCTCTAAAAGATATACTCACCTAAAAGTCGGACGGGCATCTCTTCGGGGGGTACAGGGGTATAAGGAACCTTCCTACGGTTGAGATGAGTAGTCAAGCTAGTCTCACCCACCTGATTCGGAGCCACGACGCCTTTTCCCGTAGGGTCTCCGCCCGCCTCAGCACCCTCGTCTACCTCTGTAGGTGGAACGACAGTAGCCACCAACTCCGACCGCTCGCGCTTCCGGCTCTAAGAACTCGACGAAGGATTCAGCCTCCCCTGGATTCCGCCTAGAGTCAGCCCTGCGAGAAGAAAACACCTGAGGCCCGGTAAGAAGACAGAAAGGAGGGATACAAATTCTTCGCCAACACTAACTTACCAGAGCTGTGCCCAACACCATGGCCCCCTTCAGAAATTCGAAGGCCGTTTCCTCGTACTTCTCCCGGTCATACCGAATCAGGAGAACAGGATTGGACCACTTAAGCGGAAAACGCGGGCGCCAGTCGGACAGACGAACCCAAGGCGGACAGAAGCCTTTCTTGGGAACCACCTTGAAGAAATATAACCTCCAAGCGTGGTTGTTACCCGGAATGTCGGTGATGGTGAAGCCTTTGACGCGCGACTAGAAACACACCCATCCATTCGCCTCGCAGACGTTGTAGAGAGACAGAAACACACTGGGGAGAACCTCCAACCTGTGTGACCGACAGAACCTGTCGAAAACACTGAGAATTGACCAAGCATTCTGGGTCGATTGTGCAGGGCAAACATTCAGCAGGTTGAGCATGCCCTCCACGAAGCCAGAAAATGGAGGAATGAAAGCGGCGTTGTAGGGAACGCAGAGGGGAAGGACGAAGCCGACACCGTCGCTCTAGAGAATCGTTTCCCCCTCCCCCATTGGCCTTATCTCATAGCCCTCTGGGAGAGAAGGAGCGAAACGTTCTTCCCACACCTTTTGGATGCCAGCCCCCGGCTGCACCCGTGACAATTCGCCAGCATCCGACGTCGACACGTTCACCGTCGGACCTGGTTCCGGCTCCGTAGAGTACAGCTCGCGGAGGCAGATGGAGGAGGAGTTTCCAGTTGTCCATCCTCCCCCGAGAGAATCTCCCGAAGGTCCGCGGAGTTCTGTGACATAATGAGAGCATCTACTCTCTCCCTGACTCCTTCCATGGCGACCAACAGGAGGGACTGCTCAAAGTTCGGATCCCGGGAAGAACACACGAAAGCAGCGGCACTAGCAGAAGCCATTTGTCGAAGTGGCGGAGAGTCGAAGATCACAGGGTCTAAGGATTAGGAAGGAGAAGATTTGCAAAATAAGGGGAAATCTCCCGCTCTCAGTATATAAAGGAGGCACAACAGACGCCTCGCAGCCCAAGAGGCGCGAAAACGAAGCGACTCCGAAATCGAAGGGAATGACAATGCAGCACCTGACCTTTGGATTTCCCTCACTAGCCCTCGAAGGGTATTACGGGAAATGCCCTTCTGAGCAATAATGACTCCATCTCGATAAGTTGCGTACTTTCTGCAGAGATAGCCCGAAAACTTGCTGAGGAAGCCAAGCGGCCAGCCATCCAAAGCAGGACGTGTGTCCTCCCCAAGACGTCTCCTTTCCCACGAAGCGATGCGAGGGAGCTAACTTCGTAAGTCGGACGGCCAGCTCTCATAACCGCGACACTAAGCGGACGAGCTATCCCCCAAGTAAAGGCAGCGAAAATTCTTAAGTACCTTACAGGCAAAGGAACTTAAGTCCACGGGCGCCCGACACCCGTAGACTTGGGGGACTTATGTAACTACGGAATATTCCACCTAGGGACACATGGCACTGATGTTCTAGAAGCACAGCCCCAGCACCCGCTAGAGACACGTGGCACCACTCATCCATCAGTTATGTGGCCATCGCCCATGTCCCCACACGGAGCTTCCCCTCAACCAAACGTAGGATCTCCACAAGCCTCGTTGGACGACCCACATCCCACGAGGTCCTGGGTCGAGCACGATCTCCCCACACGCAAGTATAAATAGACCCTCACTCGGGGGACTAAGTAGGCAATCTAGTCTAAACAGTACTACACACAACCTAAAGGATTATCACGAACCATCCTAGATATTCCATACTCTCCCGGTACCTGAGCACCCTCAGATACCTCACGCGAGTCCTCTCCGCACCTTGAGCTCTGTCACCGGCCCCCGTTCCGGCCAGCCACCGGCAAGCTCACGTCCTCCTTGGAGCACATCGCTTACAGGGCTTCCAGCAGCCCTCAGAGACCATAGCTCTCTCCTACTAAGGCAACCTCCTAAGAGCGGCTCACCCGCCTGGAGTACCTTAGGCACGTCTTAGCCGCACACGGCCCAATACAAGTAACAACCTTGCCTAACGGCTCCGATAGACGTCATCATGACGAACTACGTGGAGTTTGATCCCTCCCGAAGGCTACGTAGGCACCTAGGTGCATCACCTAAGGACAAGTCCCCCAAGGTTAAGACCCCTTGCGGTCCTAATTTCAAATTACAATTGTCTGAGCCAAAAACGACAGTTACAATTAATTTTAGAATTAATATCACATTTTCAATTAAAATAATTTTAATTAATGTAATTTTGTTATTTATGATATTTTTATAAATGACAAAATTTATCTCTCTTATTCTTTCTCTTTTCAATGCACATAGCTACTTGTGTCACAACAGCCTTTTTTTTTTCTAGATTAAATATAATTAAAAAGACGATATAATATTTGCCAAAAAAAAAAGAGACAATATAAGAATCTAATTTAAGACTAAAAAATTAATAAACTTTCAATAAATATGCATACTTATTTATTTATTTGTCATTGATTAATAAATTATTGTTTAAAAATAAAAGAAAAATATTATTTTTGACTTAAAATAATTGATAATAAAATTATAATTTAAAAATAATTTTTTAAATAATATTTTAAAAATATTAATACTACCATTAAGGGTACTTTGGTTGAAATGAGTGAAATTTTGAGGTTTTTTTATTAAAAACAATTTCTCAATAAAGAGGAGTGTAAGATAAAAATTAATGGTGATAAATGAAACAAGAAAAATACGAGAACGGGCACGAGTATAGGTATGGGTACATGTGCAAATTTAGATACGAGTACATGTGCAAGTATCTACACAAGTATAGATACTTTGGTTAAAATGAGTAAAATTCTAAGTTTTTTTTATTAATGTCCAGATCTTTGTTATTTATTATACCATTTAACTTTTCAAAATAGTACTATAATATTATAATTGGTGTCAAGTGTGCCATAAAGTAATTTTGGTATCTCTAAATTACAAGATTTTTATCAATTATGCCCCTAAACTTTGTTTGCTGTCAAATTTGCCCATAAAGTAATTTAGGGATACAATTGACAACAAATAAAGTTTAAAAACACATTTGACAGAAACCCAATAATTTAGTTTTAATATTATATAAATATTACAAAAAATAACAAATTTTTTCAAGTGTGCTCCTTAAAAGGTATTTATAAAATAAGATTTAGAGGCACAATTGACAGAAAACATTATAATTTAAGGGAACCATAGATACTTTTTTCTATTTTAATAATTTTTAATATAAAAATATTTTTAAAATTTAAAAAGGTATTTATAAAATAAAGTTTAGAGGCACAATTGATAGAAACATTATAATTTAGGAGCATCAAAGTAATTTTGGTATCCCTAAATTTTGTTTGCTGTTAATTGTGCCCATAAACTTTCAAATTGTAAGTAACTTTTTTTTTTTGATAATAAGAGAAACGCTAGGAAAAACCCAGCAACGAAACAGAGGGCACTAGCCCTTACAATCTTCCTTAGCTATACTACTACAAAAAGTAGGACACTCCTCAAATATAGACATCTCAAGAGAAAGGGAGTGACCATGGTGAGCTAAAGCATCAGCTAACTTATTACTATTCCTACCAGAGTGGTTAATCACAATAGAATTCCAAGTATTCATTAAACTTCTAATCTTCCTAAAGAGAAAATCAAGAGGATGAGGGTTGGGGCACCCTTGCTGAATCATCTGCATCACCACAAAGGAGTCAGTTTCAATGATCACTTTGGGCCAGTTCCTATCCTTGGCAATTCGGAGTGCCGACCAAACCGCCCACGCTTCAGCTTGAAAGCTGTTGCTTCTACCAATTCGGTGAGCAAAGCCAAGAATCCAAGTGCCATTATTGTCTCTAGCAATCCCCCCACAAGAGCTGCTATCAGTATGAGGACAGTGGGAACCATCAACATTGAACTTGATCCACCCTTCATTGGGAGCCTTCCATTTAGGAGTAGCATTATTGGTCCTGAGAAGAGAATTAGTAGAAAAATTAGGCAGGGATAAAGCACACAAATAGTCCTTAATATGGCCATCAATCATTGGAATAAGATTCAAAATATCATTTTTCTTATGGTTAAAAACTTCATCATTCCTATGTTTCCAAATACTCCAGCAAGTAAAGCTAAAAACAGTACTCCAAAGTTGGTTACTATTCTTATCAATATCTTTAGAAAGATTAAAACAAATCTAGTCATGAATATTGAAAGTGAAAAAATCAACCCAATACTCCCTTTTCACAAGGTTTTTCCATAAAGGAACAACCGTGGGGCAATCACGAATGGCATGAAGAGTAGATTCACTTGCTTGATTGCACCTAGAGCAAACATCAGATGTTATGAAATGACGTCTCATCCGCTGACTTTGTGTCATAATACTGTCATGTGCCATGGACCAAAGGAAAAAACGAATCCTTTGAGTGGTTTGGCATTTCCAAATTTTCTTCCATATGTGCAACATGTTGGTCGAATCCAAGCTGATTAACTTCAAATAAGCTGATTTAACAGTAAAATTCCCGCTGGGCTCCAAGTCCCAAGCATACTGATCCGGACCTTGATCAACCCGAGGAGGCTCAATGCAAGCAATAGTATTAAGAACATCTTGAGGGAGGAGATGGGGAAAAGATGACCAATTCCACTCCCCGCTTATGGAGATAAATTGATTGGTAGCCATATTAATCATATCTTGGGGTATAGGAGCAAGGGCTACGGATTCCAGTGTAGGGAAGCCATGAACCCAATAGTCCCGGCAAAACTTGATTCTAGCTCCATTGTTGATGATATTGATCACAGAGCTATACATGTGGTCCCAAACCTTCACTACGCCCGACCAAAGATTGGAGCAAGGTCCTTTTTTAAGACTAGCGGTCACATTCACCGTGTCGCACTTATACTTGCTTCTCAGAACTCTAACCCAGAGCGCATCATCTTTAGTAAGGAGACCCCAAACAATCTTCATGAGAAAGGCAAGGTTAAGATCTTTAAGACGTCTAATATTCAATCCACCTTGGTCCTTAGGGGTGCACACACTACTCCAATTGATAAGATGGGGCCGAGAAGAGTCATTGCTCGAACCCCAAAGGAAGTCACGAGCAAGCTTATCGATTCTGGTCAGAACTGAAACAGGTAAAAGGGTCGATTGCATACTATAGGCAGGAATAGCAGTAACCACAGAATTAATTAGAGTAAGCCTCCCAGCAGAGGAGAGGGTTTGCCTTTTCCAAGAAGAGAGTTTGGATTCCACTTTGTTAATAATGAAGCTGTAAGTTTCCTTACTGACTCTAGAGTGATGTAAAGGGGCACCCAAATAGCTCCCAAGGTCGTTTGTGAGAGAAAAATCGAGCATATCACAGATCTGATTGGCTTTGTTTGAATCAATATTGCTAGAGAAGAACACTTTAGTTTTCTCATGGCTGATCTTTTGACCGGAGCAGCGACAAAACTTCCTCAAGGTTTCATTAATCACCCTAGCTTGATCAATGCCTACATCAGAAAAAAGAAAAAGGTCATCAGCGAAGAAGAGGTGAGAAATAGGAGGACCATCTTTACTTAAGGCTATGGGATTCCACATTTTATTATTGACTTTTTCAGAAATAAGATGGCTAAGCCTCTCAATGCAAAAAACAAAAAGATAAGGGGAAAGAGGATCTCCCTGTCTCAACCCTCTAGATGGCTTAAAGCCATCAAGCTTTTCGCCATTCCAAAGGATCTGCATAGTCGAAGTAGACACACAGTACATAATAATTGAAACGATCTTATCCGGAATGCCAACAGAAAGCAAAGTATCCTCTAAAAAGGCCCACTCGATCCTATCATATGCTTTCTCGAGGTCGACCTTAATTGCCATCAAACCTTTCTTCCCTTTCTTGATTCTCATTGAATGCATTACTTCTTGAGCAATAATGATGTTGTCCATCCCTTGACGTCCAGGAATGAAGCTACATTGAAACGGGGAGATCAAGTGATTCATATGCGGCTTAAGGCGATTAGCTAAAACCTTTGTAATGGCCTTGTAGATAACATTGCAAAGGCTTATGGGTCTGAAATGCTTGATGTGTTCGGGAGGAGAAATTTTTGGAATTAACACCAAGAGAGTGTGGTTAATGGCAGCCACCTTGTTCGGGTTTTCAAAAACATCCTTGATTAGATGTATTACAGAGGGACCAATCTTATCCCAATACTGTTGGAAAAAAGAACGCATGTATACCATCATCACCAGGAGCTTTATGTGGGCCCATTTGGAAGATAGCTCTTTTAATCTCTTCATCAGTCACTTCTGAGCTCAAAGAATTCACCACATCCAAAGTTAAGGCAGGAAAGTTCACATGACATTCCCAATTATCTCTGCTGTCCCCTTCGGTGGTAAAGAGATTCTGAAAAAATCTATTAACCATCACTTTCAGGTCATCTTCATCCCAAATCCATTCCCCATCATCATCTTTCAAACTCTCGATCTTGTTCTTGTTTCTTCTAGTAATTGTAGAGCTGTGAAAGTACTGAGTATTTCGATCTCCGAACATAAGCCATTTGCTTCTAGATTTTTGGAACCATACCAATTCCTCTTGTAATAGAATCTGCTCATATTCTCTCCAAATCTCATCTTTAAGCTTAAGAAGATCAACATTAACACCATAGGCAAGCTTCCTTTCGATTCCCTCAAGTCTTCTAATTAGCTTCCTCTTTTTATGAAACACGTTTCCAAACGTAGAGGAATTCCACTCGGAGATAGCTGAAGTAAAATCTGGAAGAGCTTGTTCCCAAGGCTTGGTAGGGCTCCAAGGTTGATTAATAATATTCATGAAGTCTGGGTGGGTCATCCAAGCAAGTTGGAGGCGGAATGGCTTATCATTAGAATGATGGGAGTAAGTTGACGAAGATTTGATGACAATAGGAGTGTGGTCACTTTTAAAATGAGGGAGAACCGTAAGCAAGTATTCAGGGAAGCGTTCCTTCCAGAGAAGGTTACCTAACGCCCTATCAAGTCTCTCCATCAAGTCATTTCTTCTCCAAGTTAAAAGGGGACCCTTATACCCAAGGTCAATAAGGTTACACTTGTTAATGCAGTCCGAGAACCGCTGCATATTTCTGTAATTTGGTCTTCCACCACCTTGTTTTTCACAAGCTTGAGTATAGCAGTTGAAGTCACCCATGATAATCCATGGACAGTCAACATAAGGGGCAAGGCCTTCTAAACTTTTCCATAAATATTCTCTAACCTGCTCATTGGGGTTAGCATACACAAAAGTAGCAAGAAAAGACACACTAGAAACAGAATTATTAATTTTAACATGCAAAAACTGAAAACTAGAGTCAATAATTTCAATATTGAAAGAGTCATTGCGCCACATCATCCAAATACCTCCTGCAAAACCGTCACTTTCAATTCTCACAAAATGAGGAAAATTGCATTTTTTTAATGATAGAGTCAGCATTACTACCCTTTGTTCTTGTTTCCAAAAGCACTAAAATATCAATATTATATTGCCTAACAAGGTCTTTAATCAAGCTGGGAAAATTTTTGGAGGCAGCCCCCCTACAATTCCATGACACAATATTCATAATAAATGAAAAAGGAAATTAAAGGTGGTTTGTATACACAATTGACCGCAAATAAAATTTTGAAATACACTTGACAGAACTGTATAATATAAAAATAAAAAAATTATTTTTATTATTAAAATATTATAATTTGTATTATGTAATATAATTCATAAATTAAAATAATATAATATTACAAATTTATTATTTATTATTATTAATAATTAAATTTGTTATTTTTTGTAATATTTATATAATGTTATAAAAATAAATATATATTATATAATTAAAATAAATATTTTAATTTAATAGAATTATATATATATATATAATATAATATAATATAATAAAGTATTTTTTGTTTAATGTTTGGCTATCTGATATAGGTTGGGTTGAAGCCATGTAGATATTCGAATAACATGGTGAGTTGGATAGATGAGGCATTTCATTAATGTCCTGATCTTTGTTATTTATTATGCGGGATTTTGGGGGATCTGTAGGACTGCAAGTGACCTTCAGTTAATTCATCAGACATTCTTTGATTTTTATGCTCTAGTTGGAGATTGGTTTGGTACAAAATGAAATGGATGGAGAAGCAGTAGGTATGAGTATGACAGGAGTTGGAGTGACAGCTTCTATATCGGGTGAGGCAGGAGTCTTTTGGTGAGGTGTTGTCTTATTTATATTAAATACTCTATACTCTAGTTTTGGGTATTTGTATGGATATATATTTTTCAAAATATAATATTTACTTAATTATATTTATTTTTTTAACTTTTTTACTATTTGTCTGCCATTCATCGCGTCAACCCCAACAAGGATATGTTGTAATTTTTCTTGCTTACGTCGTTGCTCTGGGCCTCTGACTAACTAAACCAGTTGAAAGTTGAAACAAAAAGCAGATTTTAAATGGGGATTTTAAATACAATACTGCAAGATGCACAGACTGACGTGAAAGTTGAAACAACAGCACAAGGCTTTGTAATAATTTTATTTAATCAGTATTTTTGTAAATAGAAAAAAATTAATATTTTTTAAATTATATTACAAATAATATCTTAGTTAAATTTTTGGTCTCCGTCAAATAACTTAATAAAAAAAGTAAAAGTAATTTATTAATAAGAAATGGGTAAAAAAATAGATTTGATCAAAGAAAAAAATAATAAGGAAAGTGTAAATAAATAAATTTAAGTCAAGGATAAACCTAGCTGCACTGAACACATTATATTCTTAAAACTTAATCTCATTTTATGTGTAACAAATATATATATATATATATATAATTGGACAAATTTTGGTGGTCTGCACTTATATCCCTTCCCAACACACTTTTTATCAAACCACAAACATGCCCCTAAGTGGTAGTTTAGTTTTTACCATGCAATCCGAATGAACAAAGTTCACCAGTTTAAGTAAATGTCTTATCAACCTTTCTTCCCATCCATTGATCTAAAAGATAACATGATAGATATATTTGATAGTGAGGGAGAAATGTAAAAAGAAGGGATGTAAAGTATAGATGTAATATCCGAGAAAATATGATATAATAAGTAAATAAATTTTTCTATATATATATATATATATATATATATATATATATATATATATTAAATTAATGGGGGGGGGAACCGTGACTCCCCATCCCCTTTTCATTAAAACACAAACAAAAAAAATTTATATAATAATAAATTATATATGGAGGCCAATCGTGACCCTCATTCACAAAACATAAAATATATGATACTAAAATACATAAGGAGGGCCAAACATGACCCCCTTTTCACTAAAGCATAAAATAGAAAGAAAAAAGAGAGAAAGGGAGCAGAACGTGTAACACCTTCTTATTCTAGGGTCTATTTTTAGTGGATTAATAATATATATAAGTATAATTACATAGGATAAGTGTGTTACTAATTTTTTTACCCGAGTAATTTTTAAAACTTTTATCAAGTTATTACAAAATATTCATTTCGGTTCGGGTCACCACTTTCGGGTTCTATCCTTATTCTTATAGCGGAAGAAAAATATAAAATCAGGAAACAATTTAAAACATTCATACACATGCAGGACCATCTTTTACATAAATATATATATAGTGCGATAATAGTATATATATATATATATAAGTTAGTCAATCTTGGGTACCGGAGGCAACAATCCTGCCACTCAGGTTCCCTCCAAAAAGACCATGTCAGAACAATCACAAGTCTCATAAAGTCTATTTGTCAGAAGTTCCTATTATGCATGTAAAAATAGCTAAAAATACTGGGGGTCTGTACCCATCTACCTCAAGCTCCAGTCCCCATCAGTCACCTATTCATCTAATACATGCCAGCACTGAGTGAGAATAAATCTCAGTAGGTATAGCAATCTAAGTTTACAAACTATTGGCATGTACCACCGTATTCTTTACGGAAAATCATTGCATTCTTATTCTTTACAAAATATGAAAACTTTAACTATTGGATGTAATATAACTTTCCTTTGCTTGACGTCATGCTTATCCAGTCATGACTAAAACATATGTGCTGAGCTTACTGCGGTTGTACAGATAAGAGATATAGAGAATTTCAAATAAATCATACATCATCTTGTAACATGATCCATCTTATACATATATGGAATTAAGAGAAACATATAATGACACATCAATGTCAAATCAAAGAGAAAACAAGAGTCATCGGGAGCGCCGCCCAGCAAACAACTCCACGTACCCCTACAGCACACATGAATGAAAACAATTCTCTTTGTGGTAGCTTGCCATAACTCTAGTACAATCTGAGGCGTCCCTCAACCGGATCCGAGTACTAACTGGACCAATGTATCCCAAAGGCCCTAACCATCGTATCTCGAATGGCCATTACCCAAATAGAAGGTTACCACTGTATCCCAATGATCCGAGCCATTGTATCCCGAATGACTCCCTTCCATATTGGTTCATCTCATGGGATCACTACCTTCATCAAAAGATAGATCACACCCGCCCCGAATTATAGGGTTTGGTTAATGTATCCCAATAACCCGGACCATCATATCCCGATGACCGTTTCCCATTCTTGTTCGGGCCATGAGGCTATGGAATCACCACCCTCTGTGGTGGATCATTTCCCCGGTACGCTAGTCCCTAATACAATCACTAGGGTAATGAAGCCTAAGCCATGATTATGCCTAATTCTAAGTATGTGACCCTCTAAATTGGCCATGAGAGTTCACTAACTTAGAATTCGCAATCAACACGGGTTTTCAAAAAATAATTTGATTAAGTCTTCTCCGTGGGACAACCGATGACTGTCCTATACCAACCACCAGTCATCCAAACATAAGCTTCACTCTCCCTAGAATTGCACTAGAACTACTCCCCTCATTTCTCTATCATTCTTGCTCTAATTCCCTTTTTAAAATCCAATGATCAATGTTACCATAATTTTTCATCATGTAAGTCTTTATCTAGGATGTTGTTTGAGCTTTGAAATGACACTTAAAAGTTGATTAGACACATTTAAAGAAGTTGAAGGAAAGAGTGAAGGTCACTTGAAGTGGAAGAAGGAAATTCGTTTGAAATAAGTAAAAGGTTGAGTCTTAGGAATAATTCCAAAAGAAGCTATAAAACTCATTAGCTATGAGGGAACAAAGTTCAATTGAAATAGGGGAAGAATTGAGTCTTAAAAGAAGATAATAATGAGTATTAAACTCATTTTAGTTGCAGGAAAAGAAACCATTCAAATTAAGGAAGAAATGACAACTTTTCAAAAACTAGAATCTTGGTGGTGTGTAAACAGAACCGCCAACTTTCGAGGCAAAGAAAATCTAGCCGTTGGAATTTTCAGTAAAAATACAACTTAGAAAGGTTAGGATGTTAGCTTTCATATGGATTTGGAATCACTTGAATCCATCAAGTAACCAATTATTCAGAAAATACATTTAAACAGAGCAAGGTCAGATTCAAAACAAAATGCAACATTTGGCAAGCTTCCTTAAAATGGTCATATCTCCTTCCATACTTAACGAAATGATTTGATTCTTCTTCCTAAATCAACCTTAGACATAAAATATTCTGATTATCAATTCATTTCAGCAAGGATTTGAGCCATTTAAGAGCAGTAATTTAAAAACAATAGCCAATCATACAAAAATTCTGCATCAGTTTAGAAAATAGAACCGCTGACTTTCAAGGCAATTTCCAGAAGATCTAACCGTTGGAATGTTTTGTAAAAATACAATTTATAAAGCTTAGGATGTTAGCTTTCATATGGAGTTGGAATAAAGCAAATCCATCAAGTAACGAATTCAAAAAACACGTTTAAACAGATGAAGGTCAGATTCAAAACAATTCTGTTTTATGGCTATAAACATGCTCTACGAATTTGTCTAAATTAAAACCCGATTTTTCCTTCTTTCCTTCCATGAATCCAATGATTCAATCCTTAAAATGTATATTTGAATGATGGGTTTTAGTTTCTTAGGTTTCCACAACATTTTCCTTCCATAAAACACCATCAATCTAAGCTCAAACAAGATCCAACATCATCAAACAAGTCTTTAATCTCTAGAAAGCGAAGAACATGATGAATCTTAAATCCCAAATCATACAACCAAAAAATCCAGCACATCAATCATGAAATACATTCAATAGAAATTTAGAAAAAGTAAGAATGCACGTTTATGCCTCCATTATCATCAAAGTGAAGAAATATTTCAATGAGCTTCAAAAACAACATCAAGAATGGAGGAAGATTGCTTCACCTACCTTTGATGGATGAATATAGATGAAGATGAAGCTTGAAAATTCCACTTGAGTGTTGTTCTGGTCACCGGCCACCGGATTCCGGCCAGCCACCACCTCAAATCTCCAAGTTTCTCCCTTTGAGCTCTCCTAGGGTTTGGAAGCTATTCTTTCTCTATTTTGGAGAGTGAGGGTGTCGACTAAGAGAGGGTGGGGAGGTTTAAAATGTTGACTAGGGGAAAATGACTCTTTTCTCACTCAACTATCTATTCTTATTTTCTTTCACCTCGTAAAGTTCTATTTCTTTTCACTAAAGTCCCAATTCCTACCTTTCTCGTCAATTTAATTTCTCATCTATCTAATAAATCATTTTTCACTCAATTCCTCATTTCTTCATCTTTTCTATCAATTTAACTCTTGTCCAACCTCGATAATCTATTTTCATTCTAATCCTCAACTTTCATCTTTGTTATCAATTTAGTCCATATTCTTAATTTAGCGCAACTATATGCAACGAAAGCATCAACCAATGTCACACACAAGCATTTTAAATTAAAACACAACATTAACAACCATCTCTTTAATTAATCTAAATAAATTAAATCTTAGAATTAAACGGGTGTTACAGAACGCACACACATGAGCAAAAACGAGGCAAGACGCACGAGTAGAGGACCAAACCGAGAAAGAAGAGAAGCACAGGGGAACGGATGGTTTGGCCGGTTTTTGGCCGGAAAAGGCACGCCGGTGCCGGAGAAGATGACCGGACTTCGTCTTTCAACACCCACAAGCCTCCCATTCGATTGAATCAAGGTGAGAAAGCCCCAAACTCCCAAAACCCCAATTTCTCCAATTTTTGGGTATTTTTAGGAATTCTTAAATTCCTTCCAATCTGGGCATTCCGGGTTAAATTCGAGCTTAGTGGGTGTTATTGAAAGATTAGTGAGGTTCATAATAGAAATTAAACCGTAGGAATTGACATGGAAATTAGGAAAAATTGGGTTAGGAAATTGCTCTAAAATTCGAAATTGATAGTTTGAAGCATGAATAGGCTTGGATTGGAGTAGTATATGTGTTATAGTTGCTGAAAATAGACAAGGGAATAAAGCCCGAGTATTTACCGTCTTAACCGGAACCCAATCCGATGAAAAAGAGGCGAAATACCAAACCACCGTATAGTAAGGAGCTGTGCAGTGGGTTGGACACCTTGGTCTAGTCCGTGGGGGACACCTAAGACCCACTAAATTAGTTCCAAGGCTCTAATTATACCAAATTATATTTTTATATATAATTAAAGAGGTAGTAATTAAGCTTTTACTCGGCAAATAAGGGAGACGGTGGGATGAGTAAGCTAGAGCCTCTTTTAAACCGTGAATTTAATTCTTTTATTAGTTAAATACCCATATGAACACATGAAGGGAAATTTAGACAAGTGGAAATCTCTAACCTAAGCAATTAGAGGTTCTAAATGGCTCGAAAGTGTGAAAGTCGAATATGGGGCATTCTAGACTTTCAGAAAGAGCAAATAAGACGACATAACGAACTAAATAATTAGCTCTTCGAAAATAGCTAGAGGGTGCATAAGCATTAGCATGACACGTGCATGGTAGATGCTTAGTTACGCGTTCTAAATTTCTTAAATATAATGTGTATAGGGCACCACAGAGTGATTGGAGCTTCAGGCACTCTGAGGACTGATTAGGAGGGCCAACGAGGTGAGGGGCTCTCCCATCCCTGCCCCACAGGGTTGGATGACTACGTGGAAATGTGGTTTGCTCTATTTTGTGCAAGTTGATATATGAAATATGTCGATCTGAATGTATTTATGTTACGCGTATATGATTAGTGAGTAAACAGTGGACGTGCAAATTGTTTATATGTTTATATGTTCATTCTCAAGTGAATATGTGATATTGTGGCTCACTGAGCCTTATATGTTACCGTGGGTAGGATTGAGTCATAATTTCATATGTGAGGAGTTCAGCAATATTAGAAGCCAATCACATCGATCGTCACCGTTAAGACCTTGTTCGTATGGTTTGTTGAGGAAAACTGAACCTAGGTTGCTGAATGTGAGTGAGAGGGTTGCATAATTGAAAAGGGGGAAACTATGCCTAGCTAATTCACACGTGTAATATTCAGTTAGTTATTAATAGGGCGTCTTTCAAGGTCGAATATGTTAGTTGAACTTGTTTAGGTTAGTTCAGTAGATCAAGTCGGTTATCCTGGTCGGACAGACAGGATTCAGTTAACAGTAAGTATGCCACATAGTGGCCATTACCTTGGTTTAACCGGGGTCAGATAAGTTGCCGGCTATTACTCTAAGCATGCCTTGGAGTCAGAAAGTTCCTAGTGTGATCAACCAGGTTCGTACATGAAATTGCCTTCGGGCCAGTATTTCCTTAGCGTAATGCGGGAGACAAAAAGTGAGTGCCTACGTGCACAAGTATATGTTATCTATGGAACCATATGTTATATGTTTATGGTTGATTTACATGCGGATTAATAAATTTGTTAGAAGCATGAAATAGGATTTTAAATTGTGAATATGATTTACTGATTGCCTGATCATGTTAAAGATCATAATACGAATATGTTTCATGCGCATGTGGTTGTGGTTGCTCCCTTCCCCCAACTGTAGTGGTACCCACTGCTACGCCAGGGATGGGGGAGCTTCTCACTGAGTCTGTTCGACTCACCCCCCTGTTTACATGTTTCAGATACAGGTGATTCAGGAGTCAGAAACACGTCCACTTCTTCTCAAGGAGGCGGACAACTTTGAAGACCGCACGCTTTGTTCGCGTCGGTAGTTATTTTGATTATGTTTATATGTTGTGATGTATATATATATATGAATCCTTTTTGGGCATGGCGTATGTATGTTTACATCTGTTGTGTATATATATATGTCACACTTGAATTCTAACATTGTCGGCTTCATACAGATTAAAGTTAGGTCTTGGTATTGGGACTTTAGGCTATGATATAGCGTATATCATGTATATGTATAGATGACTTCCGCATGCGACTAGGATAGATCACACGCCTTGAGGGGTGTGATCAATATGTAAATTATATATATGTATGTGACTGAATACCTGATTGTATGAAAATATGGCTTCCGCATGTGAATAGGATAGATCACACGCATTGAGGCGTGTGATCAATATGTAAACTATATGCAAGCGTGTGATTGAGTATGTGTATGACAGTATACAGGACTTCTGCATGTGAATAGGATAGATCACCTGCCCTGAAGCGCGTGATCAATATGTCTACTATATGTACGTGTGAATGAATATGTGAATATATATAGACTGAAGCGGCGGTGAGCGAGCCGTGGACTGCTTAGGTCACCGAAAATGGTTGACCATATGTATTATATATTGTTTGTATTAGAAATGGCTAGATATACACATATTAAAGTGTCAACCAGGGATTAGAGGCTTGCGGGATAGGAGAAATCCTACCTCCCGTGCCGGTCACGGACGTCCGATAGGGGGTCGTGACAAACTTGGTCTTAGAGCCTGGTTATCTTTAAACTGTATGAAGCCATAGGTATGACCGGGTGTCGGTTTACGCATCGTTGTGAACCCGGGCGCAACGTGGAAGTAAAAAGACACTTGTGGAAGTACCCAGGAAATTGAGTTAGCCCTTTCTTTCTACTCTCTTTGATATGAAATATCATTGATATACGTATACTTATTAGGTGTGATCCTTTTGCAGTATAGGGATGCCATCGATCACGAGACAAACTAGGGGTGGAGGGAGAACTCCTGCTGAAATTGATCAAGAATCAGTTTGGGAGGAGGGAATGCCCACCCGAGGTCGAGGTAGAGGCCATACCCAAGGTCGAGGTAGAGGTCGTGCTCGAGGTCGAGGTAGAGCACAGGGGAGAGGAGAAGAGACGAGACAGTCACCGGAACCTCAACCTCAAGTAGAGACAGGTGCACCTTCCGTGGCGGAAATGCTCGCAGCAGGATTTCAGAAACTAAGAAAAGAGATGACGAGACAAATACAGAGGGAAGTATGCCGGTTAGTAGTCGGTGAGGAAGAATAAGAGAGAGTTCCTAGCAATCAAGAGATGGAGGTTGTTGAGGAAGAGGATAGGGAATGGCAACAACCACAGGAAATGCCTCGTGAGCCGCGGGCAGCACCCAGAGAGCTTCATCCACCCACTTTCTGCGGAACTAGTGAGAAAGAGGATCCGCAGTACTTTATCAGAGATGTGGTCAGAATTGGGCACATGCTGAGGTGCTCAGGGCATGAGTTAGTGGAATTAGCTTCATTCCAGCTTAGGGGAGCGGCTAGAGTGTGGATAGAGTCCGTACAGACGAGGTATTTACGAAGGGTGGCACCGATGACCTGGGAAGATTTTCAGAGGGAATTCCTGGGTTGGTTTCTATCTGAAGGCACCAAAGATGCAAAGCGTCAGCAATTCGAGGAGTTGTGGATGACGCCTAACATGACCGTGATGGAGTATGAGTTTCCTTTTATGGAACTGGCTCAATTCTCACCTGAGTTAGTTCCTGATGAAGAGGCGAGGATCAAGAGGTTCATACACCGTCTTATGGAGCCGTTATTTACTGCTTTATTACCTCAGAGGAGGCAATTTGAGACTTTAGCTCAAGCAGCAGACTGTGCCAGAATGATTGAAACCAGGAAGAGGTACGAAACTTCTGTGGATCCCAAAGTCAAGTTAATTACAGGCAGTGATAACCAAGGAGGTTGAAGTAAGAAGAGGAAGACAACAGGTGGAAGTGCAGGATATTCAGGGTCCGCAGGAGGACAATCCTCAACTACCACTCATGAAACAGGTACAAGAGGAAATTTTCAAGGGGGACAGAGAGTACAAGGGGATGGAAATGCTGGTAAGACAAGGCCCTAGTGTGCGACTTGCGGCAGATTTCATTTTGGAGTGTGTCGAAGACTGATAGGTGATGCTACCACTGTGGCCAGGTGGGCCATATGGCTAGAGAGTGTCCAAAGAGAAAAGAAGGTATAAGTGTGAGAAGTAATCCGACGTCGAGGGGTACACCTATTTCGGCCCCACCAGTAAGAATCGTACCACCACAGACAGCAGGTACAGGTGTAGCTAGAGGTCGTGGTGCGGGATCTAGTGGCAGAGGGCCAGGGGCAGTAGGTGGAGGACAAGCGCGGGTATTTGCACTTTCTCAGCAGGACCCTCATGCATCAAATGCAGTTGTGACATGTACCCTTATTGTTTGCTCTCTTGAAGCACGAGTTCTGTTTGATTCCGGCTCCACTCATTCTTATGTGTCTCATGCATTTGCCTCTAAATTCAACAAAAGTCCATCTAGAACGAAAGAAACAGTACTGGTCTCTACTCCAATGGGAGAATCGGTACAAGTAGAGTATGTGTACAAGTCTTGCATTGTGGAGGTCGATGGTCATGAGACTGTGGTAGACCTTCGGTTGTTGTGTATGGTTGATCTTGATGTGATCCTTGGAATGGATTGGTTGTCGTCTTGCCATGCGGTTGTGGATTGCAGGGTTAAATGTTTGAAGTTTAATATGCCAAACGATGAGCTTTTTGTGATACGGGGTGACGGAGCTGCACCGTATCCAAGCTTGATCTCATCTTTGAAGGCATCCAAGTTACTTGCAAAGGGATGTAAAGGGTATTTGGTCTTGGTCAAAGATACCACGAAAGCAATACTTTCACTGACTCAAGTACCGGTAGTGCGAGAGTTCTTGGATGTGTTTCCAGAAGAATTACCAGGGTTGTCGCCCGATCGTGAGATTGAATTTGAAATTGAGCTGCAACCTGGCACCCAGCCTATCTCCACACCACCCTACCGGATGGCTCCGAAAGAGTTGAAGGAGTTACATACGCAGTTGCAAGAATTGCTTGACAAGGGTTTTATAAGACCTAGCTTTTCTCCATGGGGTGCACCGGTCCTTTTTGTGAAGAAGAAGGACGGATCTTTGCGGTTGTGTATCGATTACCGAAAGTTAAACAAGGTGACGATTCGCAATCAATACCCACTGCCGAGGATAGATGATCTATTTGATCAGTTGCAGGGTGCAAAGCGGTTTTCCAAGATTGACTTGCGATTTGGGTATCATCAACTAAAGATTTGAGAATCAGATATACCTAAGACCGCATTCCGGACCCGATATGGACATTACGAGTTCTTGGTGATGTCTTTCGGATTAACTAATGTTCCTACAACGTTCATGAACATGATGAACAGGGTCTTCAAACCATTTCTGGACCGATTTGTCATTGTCTTCATTGATGACATCTTGGTTTATTCTAAGAACTCTGAAGAACATGCAGAACACTTGAGATTAGCATTGCAGAAGTTGAGAGAGGAGAAATTGTATGCCAAGTTCTCAAAGTGTGAATTCTGGCTAGACAGAGTTGCCTTTTTAGGTCACGTGGTATCATCAGAGGGAATCCACGTTGATCCAAGTAAGGTAGAAGCGGTGAAGAATTGGTCCCAGCCTACCTCAGTTACTGAAATTCGCAGTTTCTTGGGCTTGGCCGGATATTATAGAAGATTTGTGGCAGACTTCTCTAAGGTTGCTGCACCTATGACTAAGTTGACTCATAAAGGGGTGAAGTTCATTTGGGATGACAAGTGTGAGAAGAGTTTTCAGAAGCTGAAAGATAGCCTCACTACCGCTCCGGTGCTGGCATTACCTGAAGACACAGGAGGGTATGTGGTATACTGTGATGCGTCGAGGATCAGGTTAGGGTGTGTCTTGATGCAGCACGGCAAGGTGATTGCGTATGCATCGCGACAACTGAGGAAACATGAAAAGAATTACTCGACTCACGACCTTGAGATGGGGACTGTAGTGTTCGCGTTGAAAATATGGAGACATTACCTGTATGGTGAGACGTGTGAAATTTATACAGACCACAAAAGCCTCAAATACATTTTCGAGCAGAAAGACTTGAACTTGAGACAACGTCGATGGTTAGAGTTGTTGAAAGACTAAGACTGCACGATCTTGTATCATCCAGGAAAGGCTAATGTGGTAGCCGATGCTCTGAGTCAGAAATCCATGGGCAGTCTTGCTCATATAAGTGAAGAAAGAAGGTCGTTGATCAGAGAGTTGCACGAGCTAGAACAAACGGGGAATTAGTTTGAGATTGGGAGTTCTAACTCGCTTTTAGCTCATTTGCAAGCTAAGTCCTCTCTGGCAGAAGAGGTGAAGGCTAGACAAGATGAAGATACCGACCTCAAGCAAATCAAGGATACTGTAACTAAAGAGAAGGGGGACGACGTCCGATTCTCTATTGATAATTTTGGAGTACTTCGGTTGGAGGGACGGTTGTGTGTCCCTTTGGTTGATAACTTGAAAGAAAGAATCCTTGAAGAAGCACATCGGACAGCTTATACAATCCATCCGAGAGCTAATAAAATGTATCACAATCGGAAATAGTTGTATTGGTGGAATGGCATGAAGAGGGATGTTGCAAACTATGTAGCCAGGTGTTTAGTGTGTCAGCAAGTCAAGGCTGAACACTAGAAGCCCGCCGGAACATTACAGCAGATAGAAATACCTGAGTGGAAATGGGAGAGGATAACTATGGATTTTGTAACAGGGTTGCCAAGATCACAACGTGGATTTGATTCGGTTTGGGTGATAGTGGATCGCATGACTAAGTCCGCGCACTTTCTGCTAGTTAAGACCACTTACGGAGTGAGTCAATATGCACAGATTTATCTATCAGAAATCATTAGATTGCACAGTGTGCCAGTGTCCATAATATCTGATAGAGGGCCACAGTTCACTTCCAGGTTTTGGAAGTCATTGCAGGAAGTGTTGGGAACTAGAGTTGATTTGAGTATTGCGTTTCACCCACAGACCGACGGGCAATCAGAAAGAACCATTCATATTCTTGAAGACATGCTTTGGGCGTGTATTATGGATTTCGGCGGAAGTTGGGAAAGGCATTTACCTTTGGCTGAGTTTGCTTACAATAACAGTTATCAAGCGAGTATCCAGATGGCACCGTTCGAGGCTCTGTACGGTCGAAGGTGCAGGTCCCCGATTGGGTGGTTTGAGGTTGGAGAGGCTAGTCTAATCGGCCCAGAATTATTACAAGATGCCTTGCAGAAGGTGAAGTGTATAAGAGAGAGATTGCTGACGGCTCATAGTAGGCAAAAGTCTTATGCAGACAATCGAAGGAGAGAACTCGAATTCGCCATTGGTGAACAGGTGTTTCTGAGGATATCACCGATGAGAGGCGTGATGCGGTTCGGTAGAAATGGGAAGCTAAGTCCTCGGTATATCGGACCGTTTGAAATCCTAGAACGAGTTGGAAATGTGGCGTACCGATTGGAATTACCTACGAAGTTGGAGGGGGTACATCCTGTCTTTCATGTATCAGTGCTTCGGAAATATCTTCCCGATCCCTCGCACGTGATTCAATCGCAAGACGTGCAACTAATCGAAAATCTGACGTATGAAGAGGAGCCAGTGGAAATCTTAGATCGGCAGTTGAAGAAACTCATAACGAAAGAGATTCCATTGGTTAAGGTTCTGTGGAGAAATCACTCGATTGAAGAAGCTACATGGGAGGTCGAGGGTGAAATGCGCAGGACGTATCCTCATCTGTTTCAAGACTAAGGTTAGTAGTGTATTGTTGAAATTCAGGGACTGAATTTCTTAAGGGGGGAAGATTGTAATATCCGAGATATTTTGATTTAATTATTTTCATTTTTATTAAATTTATTTTTCTTTCAGAAAGAAAAATAAATTAAATTAAACAATTATAGGGTTAAAAAATAGAATAAAGAAGAAAGTAATAGGGAATATTTATAAATTTTCTAGGACCTAAAAGAAAAGAGGATTAAAAAGCATGAGGGAAAAAGAAGATATAATAAGTAAATAAATTTTTCTAATATATATATATATATATATATAATATAATAATAAAAAATATATATATTAAATTAATGGGAGGGGGGGAACCGTGACCCCCATCCCCTTTTCATTAAAACACAAACAAAAAAATATTTATGTAATAATAAATTATATATGGGGGCCAACCGTGACCCCCATTCACAAAACATAAAATATATGATACTAAAATACATAAGGGGGGCCAAACGTGACCCCCCTTTTCACTAAAGCATAAAATAGAAAGAAAAAAAAAGAGAGGGAGCAGAACGCACACACACGAGCAAAAACGAGGCAAGACGCATGAGTAGAGGACCAAACCGAGAAAGAAGAGAAGCACACGGGAACGGAGGGTTTGGCCAGAAAAGGCACGCCGATGTCGGAGAAGATGACCGGACTTCGTCTTTCAACACCCACAAGCCTCCCATCCGATTGAATCAAGGTGAGAAAGTCCCAAACTCCCAAAACCCCAATTTCTCCAATGTTTGGGTATTTTTAGGAATTCTTAAATTCCGTCCAATCGAGGCATTCTGAGGTTAAATTTGAGCTTAGTGGTTGTTATTGAAAGATTAGTGAGGTTCAGAGTGGAAGTTAAACCGTAGGAATTGACCCGGTATGGAAATTAGGAAAAATTGGGTTAGGAAATTGCTCTAAAATTTGAAATTGATAGTTCGAAGCCTGAATAGGCTTGGATTGGAGTAGTATATGTGTTATAGTTGCTGGTAATAGACAAGGGAATAAAGCCCGAGTATTTACCGTCTTAACCTGAACCCAATCCGGTGAAAAAGAGGCGAAATACCAAACCACCGTATAGTAAGGAGATGTGCGGTGGGTTGGACACCTTGGTCTAGTCCGTGGGGGACACCTAAGACGCACTAAATTAGTTCCAAGGCTCTAATTATACCCAATTATTTTTTATATATAATTAAAGAGGTAGTAATTAAGCTTTTACTCAGCAAATAAGGGAGACGATGGGATGAGTAAGCTAGAGCCTCTTTTAAACCGTGAATTTAATTCTTTTATTAGTTAAATACCCATATGAACACATGAAGGGAAATTTAGACAAGTGGAAATCTCTAACCTAAGCAATTAGAGGTTCTAAATGGCTCGAAAGTGTGAAAGTCGAATATGGGGCATTCTGGACTTTCAGAAAGAGCAAATAAGACGACGTAACGAACTAAATAATTAGTTCTTGGAAAATAGCTAGAGTGTGCATAAGCATTAGCATGACACGTGGATGGTAGATGATTAGTTACGCGTTCTAAATTTCTTAGATATAATGTGTATAGGGGGCCACAGAGTGATTGGAGCTTCAGGCACTCCGAGGACTGATCAGGAGGGCCAACGAGGTGAGGGGCTCTCCCATCCCTGCCCCACAGGGTTGGATGACTACGTGGAAATGTGGTTTGCTCTATTTTGTGCAAGTTGATATATGAAATATGCCTATCTGAATGTATTTATGTTACGCGTACATGATTAGTGAGTAAACAGTGGACGTGCAAACTGTTTATATGTTTATATGTTCATTCTCAAGTGAATATGTGATATTGTGGCTCACTGAGCCTTATATGTTACCGTGGGTAGGATTGAGTCATAATTTCATATGTGAGGAGTTCAGTAATATTAGAAACCAATCACATCGATCGTCACCGTTAAGACCTTGTTCGTATGGTTTGTTGAGGAAAACTGAACCTAGGTTGTTGAATGTGAGTGAGAGAGTTGCATAATTGAAAAGGGGGAAACTAGGCCTAGCTAATTAACACGTGTAATATTCAGTTAGTTATTAATAGGGCGTCTTTCAAGGTCGAATATGTTAGTTGAACTTGTTTAGGTTAGTTCGGGTAGATTGAGTCGGTGATCCTGGTCGGACAGACAGGATTCAATTAACAGTAAGTATGCCACATAGTGGCCATTACCTTGGTTTAACCGGGGTCAGACAAGTTGCCGGCTATTACTCTAAGCATGCCTTGGAGTCAGAAAGTTCCTAGTGTGATCAACCAGGTTCGTACATGAAATTGCCTTCGGGCCAGTATTTCTCTTAGCGTAATGCGGGAGACGAAAAGGGAGTGCCTACGTGCACAAGTATATGTTATCTATGGAACCATATTGATGCGAACCCACTGGGATTGATCCCACGAACCCACAATCAATCTGAAATATACGTACCCCAAGAAAGCTAAACAAAGGTCGAATGATCCACTTGAACCCTTGAACTCGAACGAACAAGGACCCGAAGTGTTAGAAGACGCCACAAGGATGATCAAACCTTGATAAGTCTGTTAGTTCAATGAAGAACCCTAGAGAGAAATCCACTCTCAAAATGAATAATTCAAATTCTCATAAAATTCATAACTTAACTTCCAAATACAAGATAGAAAAGGAGTATTTATACTCGAAAAAAGAAAACTCTAGAATCCTAAAACAATTAAAACCCTAAATCCTAACATAACTTTAAAATAAAACTATTGGGTATTTCTAACAATCATACTTAAACCCAATATAATTAAAACACTAAATTTTAAATTATTGTCTAAAAAAAACTAATGGACTTTAAATAATAAAGCCTAAATATAATGATTTTCGCACAAAAATTTAACCCAAATTAAAATAAGCATTTTAAGCCCAAAATAAGAAGATCTAGGCTTAAACAAGTCTCCACATGTATAGTACATGGTCCAAGCTCTCCAAATTAATGTTTTCAAGCCCAAAACATGTTGTGCAGCTCCACTTTCAGCCCAAAATGTGTAACTCACCTTTTTACTATTATCTAGCGGCTTTAATTTGATTTTCTTGACTCTTCTTGCTTTTAATAATACAATTGTTTCGGGAGATAAATTATGGCCACTATTTGTGCTTTCCCTGCTTGCATCACATATGTTATATGTTTATGATTGATTTACATGCGGATTAATAAATATGTTAGAAGCATGAAATAGGATTTTAAATTGTGAATATGATTTACTGATTGCCTGATCATGTTAAAGATCATCATACGAATCCGTTTCATGCGCATGTGGTTGTGGTTGCTCCCTTCCCCCAGCTGTAGTGGTACCCACTGCTACGCCAGGGATGGGGGAGCTTCTCATTGAGTCTGTTCGACTCACCCCCTTGTTTACATGTTTCAAATACAGGTGGTTCAGGAGTCAGAAACGCGTCCACTTCTTCTCAAGGAGGCGGACAACTTTGAAGACCGCACGCTTTGTTCGCGTCAGTAGTTATTTTGATTATGTATATATGTTGTGATGTATACATATATATGTGAATCCTTTTTGGGCGTGGCGTATGTATGTTTACATCTACTGTGTATATATATATATGTCACACTTGAATTCTAGCATTGCCGGCTTCATACAGATTAAAGTTAGGTCTTGGTATTGAGACTTTAGGCTATGATATAGCGTATATCATGTATATGTATATATGAATTCCGCATGCGACTAGGATAGATCACACGTCTTGAGGGGTGTGATCAATATGTAAATTATATATATATGTGTGACTGAATACCTGATTGTATGAAAATTTGGCTTCCGCATGTGAATAGGATAGATCACACACATTGAGGCGTGTGATCAATATGTAAACTATATGCAAGCGTCTGATTGAATATGTGAATGACTGTATACAGGACTTCTGGATGTGAATAGGATAGATCACCCGCCCTGAAGCGCGTGATCAATTTGTCTACTATATGTACGTGTGAATGAATATGTGTATATATATAGACTGAAGCGGTGCTGAGCGAGCCGTGGATTACAAACTGCTTAGGTCACTAGAAATGGATGACCATATGTATTATATTGTTTGTATTAGAAATGGGTAGATATACACATATTAAAGTGTCAACCAGGAATTAGAGGCTTGCGGGATAAGAGAAATCCTACCTCTCGTGCCGGTCACAGACGTCCGATAGGGGGTCGTGACAATAGAGTTTGATGAAAAGTGTGTTGAGAATGTAAAAAGTGTAAAGGAATGTAAAAAGTATAATAAAAAATGTGTTGGAAATATAAAAAAGTACGATAAAACTTTTTAAAAAAATTAAAATCACATTACAAATGAAAAATAATCACTTTTAAAGAAAATAAGCACTTCTTCACCCAAAATAAGCAATGCCAAACACCCAAAATAAGTATGCTATGTTGTGTAAAAAAATCTATACAATTATCTATTTACTTATATGAGTCTTCTCTCTTCTCACTCTTTAAATTAAACGATATGATATTTGAAAGGAATCTCACATTATATTTAAATTTTGAATATAACAAATTAAGTTAAATATATAACTAATATGGTATACTCAAAATTTCATTTTAGCATATATATCATTATTATTTGATGCTCCATTATTTAAAGTGCACTTGTTTTTAATATTAAATAAAACTTTTTAAAAAGTTTTAATGCATGCAATTGAATATCATAATATTTAACATATGGTAATTATTAATACATAAAAATGAAAAATATTCTAATTTTTAAAATATATTAAATATTCAAACTGCCTTTATCAGTATCACATATATGTATTTTATATTATATTTGATGTGTTTAATTGCACCTAAATACCTTCGCCAAGTAAAATATATTGATTTTCATTAAAAAAACTCAAATTTGATTTTGTAATTAATTTCATTTAAATATATTTGTTTTGGTTTAAATATATTTATATATGTAATGTCCACTCATCCTAAAGTTCGTTTTAACATGATCATTATGCCGTACGATTAATTTATTTATAGAATAGTGGTGAGTTACTACCCATTACCCGAGTTCGTTTGAAATTTACAAAATCTTATAACTAACTGATTTGGTTTGGGTACCTCCTTCGGGTTCATATTCATATAACTAGCGGAAATGCAATTAGAGTTAATCAGCAATCAGTAAACATTATGCACTAACTTAATGATTTACACTATAATTTACATATAGGACTGTGTAATAATAATGTACATAAGTTAGTCATGAATGAGGAGCTGGAGACAACAACCCTGTCACTCAGTCCTCAGCAAAAAGTTCATAACTAAAGAGTAGAATCTTGTACATCATATTCATATAAACAAAATATCATTTAGTACATCAAAGTTACAATACACATATACATTGAGCCAAACATAGCCTCCATGCTTCTCCTGTCCAGCTTGAGACCTTAGAAGGTTCACCTCACTAATTTGATATAAACCAGTGGAGTTTAATGAGATTTAAATCTTAGTAGGGCATTCCAGTTTTCAAAACACTGGCTTGTACCACCGTACAGATACGGAAAATGTCATACACTTTTAATAAATATACATATTAATCAAGCTTTAACATAGCAAAAGAATTGACAAATATAAGCATTCTTAAAAGTTTGTAATTTTGACAAATAGTCACTGTATAGATTTAGAGATTTACTATGCCACACAACAGTCAATCAGTCATATCCCATCTTGCAGGGGTTCACTATATTAGTCTTTGTGTGATAGTCTTTCTCTTACTCATAACGTCTGATGAACATGCTTGATAACGATATCTATTTATATCATAATAACATAACATTGGGTATTAATAATCATTAACCTTCATATGAAATCCATAACCCTGTCGAGTAATTTCTTTGGTCGGCTCAGGGATTCACTAAACCCTTGTGACAGTCATCTCCCATCTTTCAGGGGTTCACCGCCTTACGGTCCCAGGTCATATTGCATCTTTCAGGGCCTCACCGTGCCGCTGCGTGTTAGACTTTCCCTTATTGCCTCAATTGGAATCACCACAACCTTTGGTGGATCACATTCCTGCACTACCTTTGCAGATATACTCTAGGGTAACTTAGCTTAGAATATGGTCAAGTTATTGCTAAATATGTGACTTCTCCATGGTTAATCCATGAGGAATTCACTAATTTAACAATAAGTACCATAACGAAGTTTTTAGTAAAACTTTTAGCATAAATAAGAAGTTCTCCGTGGAACAATCAATGGCCGTCCCATACCATTCATTAGTGTCCTTCCATAGCATATATTACTCCTAGGCATACATCAAAGTTAGTTCCATAGTCTTTGGTTGCATATTAAGTCATTTTAACAATGCACAGATAGAGAATTAGTAGTTTCTCATGACATAGTTTATAAATTTATGCACAATTTTGCATAACTCAAACATTAAATCCTCAAACCTATGTCATTATAAAGTAGATAGAAAAACAAAGAAAAGGACATATGGTTTGCCCTAATCGGACTTCAGACGACAAAGTTATGAAGTACGGAAGTCCGCGGAATAAAAAGTAAAACAGGGGCGAAGTGCTGTAGCACATGTTCGAAGTGCTGCGAAACAGCAACGGAGTGCTGCAGCACTTAGTTGAATGGAAGGCAAACAGCAGCACTTTTACCTAGGTTTGAGATGCTTGCTTCTTCAACTATTTCATCCTAATTTTCCATATCCAACCCTAATATTCATATTTTCAAGATGATAAACCCTACTTAGGTCATCAAACATCAACCATAACATCCAAAAACATATCTTTTACCAACAAAATATCAATCAAAGCCATAGAAAGTCATCCAAGATTCAAGAACACTCATGAAGCTGAAGAACACCATAAAGCCTAGCATGAACCCTAATTCATCAATTCTCATCAACAACTAGTTTTAACCATAAAAACATGTATCAAATCATCAATGACACTCTCTTGATTCATTCCACCACATTCAAATGATCACCAAACCTAGAAATCAAGCAAACCTCCTCTAATTCCTCAAGAACATGAAGAACCCTAACCCTAAGCATCACCTAATTCACATAAATTCAAATATGACAGTTTTTAACAAGTTTCAATCGTTTAAAAACATCTATCAGGGTTCAAATAGTCTAGAGTGTAGGTTTAAATTCTCCCTTTAATTCAAATATGTCAAGAATCAAGAAGAAGAAGAAAAATCTTAAAAAGGAGAATTGGACTGCCTGTAATACCCCAGAAAATTTCGAAGATTAAAGAATGATTTATTTAAAATTTCGAGGATTAAAGAATGATTTATTTCGGGGCTAGGAATTAAAACTTTACAAGGAATATAGGAAAAGTATGAAAGTTAAAAGAAACCGGAAAAGAAACTGAGAAATTCTTCGAAGTTTAAAATAAAATAAAATATGAAAGAAAGAAGTAAAATATTTTTTTTGGAATTAATTCAGGACCTAAGAAATTAGAAACCTAAAATAAATAGGAGTGGGAACTAAATTAAAATATTATTAGTTATTTTTATGTAACTACGGAATATTCCACTTTGGGACACGTGACACCGAGTTTCTAGAAGCCCAGCCTCAGCACCCTCGAGAGACACGTGGTACCACTCATCTGCTAGTTACATGACCCTTACCACTTCGCGGAGCATCCCATTAATCAAACGTGGGAACTCCTCAAGCCTCGTGGCACGACCCACGTCCCACGAGATCGTGGGTCGAGCACGAGCTCCCCACAGTCAGTATAAATAGACCCTCACCCAGGGGACTAAACATACGCAACACGAAGGATTACAACACCTTATCTCATATCCCTCGCGTACTCTTGGTAACCTAAGCACTCTCAGACACCTCACACGAATCCTCTTAAGCTCCGTCGTAGGTTCCACCAAGGCCAACCTCCGGCAAGCTCACCTCCATCCCAGAATCCACCACACGTAGGGCTTCCAACAGCTCCTAAAGACTCGAGCTCTCTCCCTACGCCAGTCGGCATCGCAGAAATACGAGCGAACCGAGAAACCCGTGTATGTTATGCGACTGACCGCCCCGCTACAAATAAAGCCGGGAGTAATACCAAAGGCCCCCCTGATATAGTGGACCTGCGAGACGAAATCTCTGGAGCTAGGCCACAACCTACGGAGGACCTCTTAAGCATCTGTATAGATCAGGCGAATAACCGGGAAATCCGTGTGGGAGCTCTTCTCAGCCAGACGGCCCGAAGGAAATTCCAAAAATTGCTCACCCAGTACAGGGGCGTATTCGCCTGGAGCCCGGCGGACATGCTGGGGATAGACCCCGCACTCATATGTCATTCCCTCAATATCAGAGACGGACCTGGCGTGATCCAGAAAAAATGGCACTTCGGGGAAGAAAAACAGCAAGCGATCAACGAAGAGGTGCAAAAGCTCCTTGACGCCGGCTTCATACGCGAATCGCAGTACCCCGACTGGCTGTCAAACGTAGTAATGGTCAAAAAGGCAAATGGGAAGTGGCGAATGTGCGTAGACTTCACCAATCTGAATAAAACCTGCCTGAAGGATGCCTACCCGCTCCCGAACATAGACAAGCTGGTCGATGGGACGGCTGGGCACCGGATGCTGAGCTTCTTAGACGCCTTCTCAGGATACAACCAGATCCAAATGAACCCGAAGGACCAGGAGAAGACCTCCTTTATCACAGATAAAGGCGTCTACTGCTACAAAGTCATGCCTTTCGGATTGAAGAACACATGAGCCACCTATCAGAGGATGATGGACATCATTTTCAGAGAACAGATAGGCTGAAACCTCGAGGTCTACGTCGACGACATAGTAGTCAAATCCATGGAGCTCAAAAAACACCTGGCACATCTGGAGGAACTCTTCTTGGTTTTACGAACACACCAAATGAAGTTAAATCCAACCCAATGCGCTTTAGGCGTGTCAGCTGGAAAATTCCTAGGATTCATGATCAGACATCGAGGAATCGAGGCCAACCCTGAGAATTGTGCAGCCATTCTCAACATGGAGCCGTCACGAACGGTCAAAGAAGTGCAGAGGTTGAACGGGAGATTGGCGGCCCTCAACAGATTCTTATCGAGGATGGCCGACCGATGCCTTCCCTTCTACAAAATTTTGATAACAGCACCAGCGTTCCAATGGACCGAGCAATACGAAAAGTCCTTCCAGGACCTTAAGGCTTACCTAGGCAAACCTCCGGTGTTAGCCAAAGCGGTCAAGGGAGAAACCCTCATACTTTACCTAGCTACCATCGATCATGCTGTAAGCTCAGCACTGATAAGGGAAGAAGGAGTCGAGCAATTCGCAGTCTATTACACAAGCCACGCCTTGTAGGGAGCCCAACTCCGATACCAACGGGTGGAGAAGCTCGTGCTTGCTCTCGTCCACTCGGTCAGAAGACTTTGACCCTACTTCCAACAGCACACAATCATGGTCCGAACTGACCAACCCCTACGACAGATACTACAATAGCCACACTTAGCAGGGTGAATGACAAACTGGGCGGTCGAGCTATCGGAATTCGACATCCAATACGAGCCCCGTCGCCAAAATGACTCAGTCGGAACGCCTTCAGGGGGACACCCCGGCTACGAAACACGACGAGACCATCGAGCTACAGCCAGAAAAACCCCCATGGCTAGTCTAAGTAGACGGCTGCTCAACCGATAAATTCGCAGGCACCGGCATTATCGCCGAAAGCCCAGATGAAATCAAAGTGGAACAAGCCCTGCGCTTCACATTTCCAGCCTCCAACAACCAAGCTGAATATGAAGTACTCATAGCCGGAGTAGCGCTAGCTCTTGACCTAGGCGCCTGAAAGGTCAAGCTATTCAACGATTCACAATTAATGGTGGGACAACTAAATGGAGACTTTGAGGCAAAGGACACCACTACCATCAAATACGTGGAGCGTGCCAAACAAGAAATCAGCAGGTTCGAATCCGTCTTGATCACAAGGATCCCCCGTAACCAAAACACCCAAGCTGATGCCCTTTCCAAATTAGCCACCACACCGAGCCAATCGGGACTTAAAACGGTCTTACGAATCATGCTTCGCACTCCCAGCATAAATCCGGACGTATTGCCGATTACAATCGACAACTCCTGGATGGCCCCCATCAAGGCATACATAACAGCGGGCACCCTGCCTACAGACAAAGAACTCGCTTAGAAAATTAGGAGGCAAGCAGCTCGATACTTTGTCTGGGGAAACGACCTATACAGAAAGGGATTCTCATCCCCGCATCTCCGGTGTCTCTCGACTGAAGAAGCAAACTACGTGCTACAAGAAATCCACGAAGGCATATGCGGCATGCACCAGTCAGCAAGAGCCCTTCGAAAATGAGCCCTGCGCTCTAGATTCTACTGGCTGACAATGAGAGCTGACTCAGAGGCCTTAGTCACCCACTGCGACCAATGTCAACGCCACGCTGCGTTCATACACTAGCCGCCCGACGAACTGAAGCCCATCGAATCCCCATGGCCCTTCGATACATGGGGCATGGATATCTTGGGCCCTCCCCATCAAGGTACGCTTCAGCGAAAATTCCTCATAGTGGCCGTCGACTATTTCACCAAGTGGATCGAAGCTGAACCCCTGGCCACCATCGGATCCCAAAACGTCCAAAACTTCCTTTGGCGGAACATCATCACTCACTTTGGTCCCCCGCATACGTTTATCACCGACAACGGACGACAATTTGTCAGCGAGAAGTTCGAAGATTTCTGCAAAGAATGGAGTATCGACCACAGAACTACTTCAGTCGAATACCCGGCGACCAATGGGCAGATGGAAAGAGCAAACCGTATCATCCTCGAGGGGTTGGGGAAGCGATTGGCGGATGCAAAAGAAGGATGGGTGGACGAACTCCCATCGGTCTTGTGGTCATACAGAACAATAGTACATACGGCCACAAGAGAAACCCCTTTTGCTCTGACATACGGGCAAGAAGCAATCGTTCTGCCGACATCGGCGTCCCCTCAGATCGGGTGCTCAATTACTCCAAATCAAACTCAGAGAGCCTACTGGTCAGCTTGGATGCGGTCGAGGAACGAAGGGAATCAGCAGCACTAAGAAATATCGCCTACAAGCAGCTGCTGGCTCAAAAATACAACCGAGGCGTCCGACCTCGTAAGTTCGAAAGAGGTGACTTGGTTATGCGCACAGCGATAAACAATAGGCGCAACCGCCTACACGGCAAGCTCTCCCCCAATTGGGAAGGCCCGTACAAGGTTATTGGCATCGCTTCGCACACCGCATACAAGTTAGCACACCTAACGAGAGAACATGTACCAAACACCTGGAACGCCTGTAGCCTCAAGAAATATTTTACTATGTCTTAGTCAATATTGTTTCTCTACGCCTTAGTCCAAAGGCCAAATCACGGGCACTTCACTACATCTTAGTCCCAAGATGAACGCCCCCTACCTTGTCTTAGTCCCAAGACAAATGTACTACTAACTCGTCTTAGTCCCAAGACAGTTACACTATATGTTTAAAGGAATATGAAATACCATACGATTGATAAACTCTCGTGTTCAAAAAGTTTCCTTATATTATTCACATACGGGGACTATGGCCCCAAAGTTACAAAAACGCTAACACTGCGAAATAAAAGTCAAGAGGCACCCTCCTCTGATGGACCTGGTAGGTCGCCCGACGAAGAATCTTCAACAGAGAAACCCTTTGAGCGTGAATGCGAAACTCCCCACCAAGTTTCTCCCATGAAGGGTGCATCTTCGCCCTAACCTCTGGAGGAACGGAGATACCCAGCAAATCCTCCAGCTGTGCTATGCCATTCTGAATTCCATAACTCGCGAAATGCAGGAAGTCTGGGCAATGGACCCGCAGGGCGTTGGCTTTGCCCTCCATTAGCTCGCCCTCCAATTCCTTCACCCGCGCAGCCAGTCGGGCGTTCTCATCCAGCAACCCCTCGACAACTTCCTGCACACAATCACGAAGGGATCAGTCACCATACATGGAGTACATTGAAGCTAAGGGAAAAGCATCCTACCCCCTCAACTTCCCGCTGATACGCAAAGCCCGCTAGACAACTTAGCAACAGCATAGTATCCTTGGTCATACGCTCTAAAGCATAATCGTCCTCATAATCAAGGGGATAATGCTGTCGAGCCAATATCACCTGCTCCGCCTCAAATGGGATCAACTTCCCTATAAAAGAGATACCCTCACCTAGAAGTCGGATGGGCATCTCTTCGGGGCGTGTGGGAGTATAAGGAACCTTCCTACGGTAGAGATGATTCAAGCCAATTTCACCAACCTGATTCGGGGCCCCGACACCCTTTTCCACAGGATCCCCACCTGCATCGGCATCTTCATCTGCCCCCGAGGGCAGATCAGCAGCACTCACCAACTCTGACCGCTCGCGTTTCCAACTCTGAGACCTCGGCTGGGGAATCAACCTCCCTTGAATACCGCCCAGAGTCAACCCTGCAAAAAGGAGACATCCAAAGCTTGGTGAGAAGACAAAAAGGAGAAACACAAACTCGTCAATGCAAACTTACCTAAAGCTGTGTGCCTCGCAGACGTGACAGAGAGAAAGAAACACATTCGGAAGAACCTCCAACTTGTGTGACTGACAGTACCTGTCAAAGACATTAAGTATTGACCACGCATTTTGGGTCAGTAGCGCAGGGCAAACGTTCAACAGGTTGAGCATGGCCTCCACGAAGCCAAAAAATGGAGGAATGAAGGCAGCATTGTAAGGGACGTAGAGAGGGAGAATGAAGCCGACACCGCCACTCGAAAGAATTGTCTCCCCCTCTCCCATTGGCGTTATCTCGTACCCCTCCGGGAACGAGGGAGCAAAGCGTTCCTCCCACACCTTCTCAATGCCGGCTACCGGAAGCACCCGCGAAACCATGCCAACATCTGCCGCTGATATGTTGGTCGTCGAACCCGATTCTGGCTCAGCAGAGTACCAGCCCTCAGAGGCAGTCGAAGGAAGTGCCGCCGGCACCCCATCCACTCCAGATAGAACTTCTCGAAGATCCACGGAGTCCTGCAACGAAATGAGGGTATTCACTCTCTCCTTGACTCCTTCTGTGGCCACTAGCAAAAGGGACTGTTCAAAATCCGGGTCCATGGAGGAGCACACAGAAGCGGCAGCACTAGTGGAAGCCATTTTTTGAGTGATCAGGAGCAGGAAATCGTAAAATCTAAAGGTCGAGAGGAAGGAGACTTACAAAATAATAGGAAGTCTACCGCTCTCGGCAAATAAGAAGGAGGCCCAATAGATGCTTTGCAGCCCAACCGAAGAGGCGCAAAAACGAATCGGCTTTAAAATTATAGGGAATGACCAAACAGCCCCTGGCCTTTGGATTTCTCCTACCTGTCCGCAAAGGGTATTTCTGGAAATGCCCCTCCGAGCAATGATGACTCCCCGTTGGTAAGTCGCGTACTTTCTACAAAGACGGCTCGAAAACTTGTTGAGGAAGTCAAGCAGCCGACCATCCGGAACAAGACGCGTGTCCTCTCCAAAATGTCTCCTTTTCCACGGAACAATACGAGGGAACCTATCTTGCGAGTCGGACGACAAGCTCCAATAATCGTGCCTTCACGTGGATGAGCCCTCCCACGAGCAAAGGCAGTGAGAAATTCCTAAGTATCCACAGACAAGGGAACTTAAGTCCACGGGCGCCCGACACCCGTAGACTTGGGGGACTTATGTAACTACGAAATATTCCACTTTGGGACACGTGGCACCGAGTTTCTAGAAGCCCAGCCTCAGCACCCGCTAGAGACACGTGGTACCACTCACATGCTAGTTACATGGCCCCTACCCACGTCACTTCGCGGAGCATCCCATTAATTAGACGTGGGAACTCCTCAAGCCTCGTGTCATGACCACATCCCACGAGATCGTGGGTCGAGCACGAGCTCCCGACACTCAGTATAAATAGACCCTCACCCAGGGGACTAAACATACGCAACACGAAGGATTACAACACCTTATCTCATATCCCTCGCGTACTCTCGGTAACCTGAGCACTCTCAGACACCTCACACGAATCCTCTTAAGCTCCGCCGGAGTCCACCACACGTAGGGCTTCCAACAACCCTCAGAGACTCAAGCTCTCTCCCACTAAGGCAACCTCCTAAGAGCGGCTCACCGGCTCGGAGTACCTTAGACACGTCTTAGCCGTACACGGCCCGATACAGGTAAATTACCTTGCCTAACGGCTCCTATAGACGTCACCATGACGAACTACGTGGACTTTGATCCCTCCAGAAGGGTACGTAGGCACCTAGGTGCATCACCTAAGGACAAGTCCCCCATGGTTAAGACCCCATGCGATCCTAATTGCAAATTACAATTGTCTGAGCCAAAAACAACAGTTACAATTTATTTATTTATTAATTAATTAATTTTTCTTATTATGATTATTTTAAATATTTAAAAAAAGGTTTTTTTAGGAAAATAAAAAGAAGAAGAAAACGAAGTAGGAATTATTTTTGGTATTCAATTTGGGACTTAAAAGAAAATAAAATTCAATTGGAACGAGGAGGGATTAAGTTGGAGATATTTTTCAACCTTTTCTTTGGTATTATTATTATTATTATTAATTAATTTATTTTATATTACTTTCAGATTTTTTTTATATATGTTAATTAGTAAATAAAAGAAAGGAAAAGAAAATAAAAGGGAAAAAGAGTGAGGGAGAGAGCCACGGGTAAGGAAGAAGAAACAAGAGAAGAAAGAAAGGAAAGGAAAGAGAGGGAGCTAGGGCTTGGATGGGGGAGCAAATCCGGCGAGAATCTCACCGGAATCCGGCGAATCGGAGTTGGAAGAGGATCCGGAGAGCATCCTCGTCATCTTCGTCGTCTCAATCTCTCGACTTAAGGTTGGTACAACGCCCGATTCTCTCTAAGTTCCCATTTTCTTCATTTTTTCAGTTTTTGGAATTGAGTTGAGAATCAGAATTTGGGTGGATTCGAGGGTAGAATAATACTTCTAAAGTGTTCTTAAACACTCATCGGGGTTAGGATTCGAGACTAGACCGTTGGATTTGGCCGGATTCGAAGTTGGAGGGGTTTGGGTTCATAAAAGCCATTTTCCCCAATTTCGAACGATCAACGATTCGGCGACGAATCAGAGTTAGATTTGAGTTGTAGGACTTCATAAATGTAGTATATATGTAAGAGAAAAAAACTCATTGAAAGTGGAATCAAAGCCGGATCGGGAAATGGCTAGAAAGGGGCCAAAACCAGCCCACAGCACAGCAAAAACGTTGCTGTGCTACGAGCTGGCACTGCAGCGCCCGAACTGGCACTGCAGCGCCCGAACTGGCACAACAGCGCTAACTCACAGGTTGGCTAGGGGCTGCCAAGGAAGTACCTTGGTGCGGCAGCGCCAGGTCCCTGCCTGGCTTGCCTTAAGCCCACTTTAAGGGCGACTTAAAGTTCCTAAACCCCCTCTCTTCAATCCTAAACACCCTAGAACACTCCTAAACATGTTTTTGAGGATTAAATCACTCTAAGTACCTTCTTGTTTCTCAAGGATGGAAACTTGCGAAACAAATTAGGTCTAACTTCGTGAATTGCAACCTTATCCCTTCACAACCTTTAGGAAACCTTAAGTAGGATAAATTGGAGGTATATTGAGGTTTAGAAACTAGATTTCTTAGAACCCAAGTTGGATCACAAGTTGAATCAAAATTCTTGGATCTTCCTAAAATTAGGATTTCCTTCCAACCAAGTTAGATAAACTTCCTTAGATGCAAATACAAGTTAGATAGACGTCTAATACTCAAATCCAAGTATGTGAAACATTCAAGTAGAGTGTTATATTCAAGTAAGTCAAGTGTCCGAGGAAGGATATGCGTAAGTCGGGATAGAGAAGTCCAATAAGACCAAGAGCTTGACTCTGTGGCAACCATGGATTGCATGTGAGAGTAATGGAGAGATAAATAACAAGTTAAGCTAAGAAATAACCTTATTAAAGTAAATGTTGTTCTTATAGGAACAACGATGCGCAATAGAGTGCAATAGGAACTCCGAGGAGACCAAAGTTACAAGAGAGGATTGCATGGAAGGTTGGCCAAAGTGAGGATTCTTCTATCTCTGCTCCTAGGGTTATATGCTTATGTGGATTACATGAGTATGTATATTCTCTGCTTGTCTGGTACGTGTTAGCTAGAGGTATAGAATGCTAAAAGAACAAAAGAACTAGAAGATAGGTTGTGGAAAGTAGCTTGGATAGGAAGACATAGGAGTTGAGTGTAATTGTTTGCTATGATTGGTATGTTACAAATCCAACTCATACACTTCGGAGGCATGATGAGTATTTTATTAAATCTTTTCCACGACGGTGGCAAGAGTCCTTGTACGGAAGGACTAAGCTTTTATTTTTGAAAACTCGTCACGACGGTGACTTAAATTATAATCATGCGAAAAGGGAGTTGATGGTGGGTTTCGGATTTGGTTATGCTAGCAATGTGAGACATCGACTAGAACAATGTCAGATGGCACTTGATACCTCATTTTTATAATCACCATGACGATGGTCATTTCCCTATCCTGGTAATAGGGTCAGAAAGGATTTATATTGCTATGACGATAGCTTGAGGCTCAGAGAGTGCATCTGGACGGGTATATGAGTTATATCTTGTTGAGGATACTCGTCCATATTAACATGGAGAGGAATCGTTGATCCTCTGAGAAAGATACAAAGAATCCTATTAATATGTGGAGTTGGTCTAGGGTGTGTCAGCGGTCATGCTTTGAGACGTCGTGTCGTGCCCGCCATTGTGGCCTGGTTGGGTAATGGACGAGTGGGCTCAAGTTATTGCCCCGCAGCAAGGGGTCAGGACGTGCCACTTGGTGGCTATGGATTAGTTGTTTGATAGATAGAGGTTGATTGTGTTTGATTAATAGAATTGTCACGAGGTGACCAGTACCCAAGTGAATGGGTTAAGTATGTTTTGTCACGTGGTGGCCAGTAACCCGAGTGCACGGGTTCAAAGTAGAAAAGCCATGTAGTGGCTAGTAGATACCTCATAGTGGGGGAGATTAAGTAGATGTATGTTATAGTATCTGTGTGTATGTACAAATTATCTGTGTTTGCATATAATTGCTGATTGTACAACGGTAACGTACAGGATTACGTCACCACACGTCTTGTTTGATTCAAACATGCTGAACGTGAGAAGACTGGTAAGTAAAAGCTGACACGATATGTTATATGTTTACTTGTTGAGTGATGAAGTGAAATAAACTACTGCATGTTTATATCTGTCAAATGCATGTGAGTGGTTGGGTGAAATATTTGTTGTTGTGTGATCACCAAGGATGTATGTTAATTAACAGCAACTAGTTGTTTTTGCATGTGGCTGTGTACGACTCCCATTCCCAGCGTTGTGGTACCCGCCATGCACTGGGGATGGGAGAGTCCTCATTGAGTCGCGTGGTTAAGACTTACACCTCATTTTTACTACACAGAGACAGGTTAAGTACAGGTGGAAGAAGTCTCAGTGGAACGAGGGACAAGCAAAACTTTCCAAGACCCACATCATGTGGGTGAATAAATTGTAATTGTAATTTAATTTACTTTATCATTGTAGTGTAAAGTAAAGGGTAGACGTACCCAATTAGATTGTATTATTAAATCTAGAACTGTCAGCTTCACACACCTTAAAGATAAGGATTCGTCATATTGCGGTACAGGGAAAACTTGTTTTCAAAATATATATATATACATATATCTGTTGCATGTGAATAGGATATGTAACATCTTCGGATGTGTAGCCAGTACACATATTATATATATTATGTGTGTTTTCCTATATCTATATCCTAAAGCGACACTGGCCGTGGATTTGCTTGCCTAGGATAGGCCACCATTTCGGTGTAGCCATGGTATTATAATGCATGTGAATGTATTTTCAATAATAGATATTATGTCAATCAGGTGATAAGGCTTACAGGCATAGAGGTATTCCTTGTGTCTGTGCCGGTCACGGTCCTCTAAACGGGGGTCGTGACACTGCCTATCTACCTGGATTTCCTAACAGGCTTTACGAGAGATGGAGAGGTTGATGCCTAAAACAATTTCTCTATTGGCCCCGGTTCAATCAGATAGCTTTCTCTCTCTAGCTTTCCTTCTCCTTCTCTCTCCTAAAGTTGATGCTAATGTGTTTTTAATGGAGGCTATCACCATTGATGACTCTTTAAATGAAGTTTTAAGCTTTTTATATTTTAGCCCCTAAAAATTTCTTTTTTCTTACATTTTAATCCATAGGTTGGCACTTCTCCAAGAATGACTTAAATTTTGTCACACTTCCAATCTACCCATGTAACATCCTACCCAGAACAATTTACCATGCACAAATAAAAAGTCATATTCAATTCAAAACATATATGTGGAAAAATGCGGGTGTGACAAGATATACTATTATTTAAAATTTCAAATAATGCCACATGTCAATCCTTTTTTAAAAAAATTGTCTAAAAATTTGCATATACATAGACATGATGAAAGTCATGCAACACTATAATATTGTCCAATAAAGTAATAAATAGGTAAATGATAAATTTGTAAATAAATATTTGGGCTGAAAAAATGGATTACACAGTATCTATTGTCTAGAAAATATTTTTATTATTATTATTATATATAAATTGTATATAACATAATGTAACCGTCGTTTTTGGCTCAGACAATTGTAATTTGCAGTTAGGACCGCAAGGGGTCTTAACCTTGGGGGACTTGTCCTTAGGTGATGCAACTAGGTGCCTACGTACCCTTCGGGAGGGATCAAAGTCCACGTAGTTCGTCATGCTGACGTCCATAGGAGCCGTTAGGTGAGGTGATTACCTGTATTGGGCCGTGTGTGGCTAAGACGTGCCTAAGGTACTCCGGGCGGGCGAGCCGCTCTTAGGAGGTTGCCTTAGTGGGAGAGAGCTCGGGTCTCTTGGGGCTATCGGGAGCCCCGTAAATGGTGTACTCCGAAGTGGAGGTGAGCTTGCCGGAGGCTGGTCTGGGCTGGGTCTACGGCGGAGCTCATAGCGTGCAGAGGGATGGCGTGAGATATCTGAGGGTGCTCAGGGTACCAAGAGTACATGTGAGATATCGTTGAGTAGGTGCTGTAATCCTTCAGGTTACGTATTGTTCTGTCGGGTTCGATCCCTTAGTCCCCCGAGTGAGGGTCTATTTATACTCGAGTGTGGGGAGATCGTGCTCGACCCACGACCCTGTGGGACGTGGGTCGTCCCACGAGGCTTGTGGAGTTCCCACGTCTGGTTGAGGGGATGCTCCATGAGATGACGTGGGTAAGGGCCACATAACTGGTAGATGAATGGTGCCACGTGTCTCTAGCAGGTGCTGAGGCCGGGCTTCTAGAACGTCAGCACCACGTGTCCCAAGGTGGAATATTCCGTAGTTACATAAGTCCCCCAAGTCTACGGGTGTTGGGCGCCTGTGGACTTAAGTTCCTTTGTCTGTAAGATACTTAGGAATTTTTTTGCTGCCTTTACCCGTGGGATAGCTCGTCCGCTTAGAGTCACGGTTTACGGGAACTGACTGTCCGACTCACGAAGTGGGCTCTCTCATATCGTTCCGTGGAAAAGGAGACGTCGTGGAGAGGACACGTGTCCCATTTCGGATGGCTGGATGCTTGGCTTCCTCAGAAAGTTTTTAAGTCGTCTCTGCAGGAGGTACGCGACTTACCGAGACGGAGTCATCATTGCTCAGAGGGGCATTTCTCGAAATGCCCTTCGCGGGCAGGCGGGAAGAAATCCAAAGGTCAGGAGCCGTTTGTTCATTTTGAAAGGTTCTCCTCTGGCTATGTTCGTTCGTGGTCACTGGCTGACGGTGGATTTCTTGCTGAGGGTTGTTTGTTGAAGGAGCGGGCCTGTAGCAGGTGCCATGCATCAAAGTTTGAACGGGTGCCACTATCATTTGGGTGTTTTGCCACCGTTTCTCCTTCATTAAATGCAGGTTTGTTTCCGAGGGTAGCCATCATTAGCCTGGGCAGAGAGTTCCCCGAAAAGGCCCTCAGATGTCTCGAGGCGACTCTTGGGTTCTCGGTGGCTTTTCAGTCTTTGTGTCTCCATTGCCCTGGCTGGGCATCCTGTCCGTCCTTTCTTTCCACGTGTGCGGTTGAAGTGAGCGGTTGTAGCTGGGCTTGATTATAGAGGATTATAGGTTTTATCCGTTGTGGGATACGAGGGGGTCGATGTTTTTGAATCGCCGCGCCTCTGGGTTCCCTATAAATGTCCAACGTTTGAAAGTTTGTGACTTTACATTTGCATTCACCTTTCTCCGTTGCCTTTGTTTTCCCTGCCTTTGCTTTGTTCTTTCTGATTCTTGCTTCTGTCGAGCTTTAACAATGGCTGGTGGAGGTGATGATTATAGCTTCTACCCCTTCGATTTTACTGATTTGGAGGACATTCCTTGTTCTCCTCCTGCTCCTCCTTTGAGCCGTACTCGCGATGTCGATCGAAGTAGGGGGAAGAGGAATGGTCAACAGGGCCTTTCTCCGGAGGTGGCCGCCGACATCCCTGCTGTGGTACCTGCCGGTGATGAGAGGGAAGGACGGTTTCTCGTGCCTCCATCTTCCGAGTGGGAGCGCCATCAGGAAGTTCCTCCGCTGGAGAAGAGGAAGAAAGATGGGAAAGTTGGCACGAGCGGTCCCCGAGAGGGGGAAAAGAAAGAAGCCTCTGCGGTGGATTTGTCCAAGGGAAAAGAAGGAGGGCTCAAGAAGCGGCCTTTCGGTGTAGAGCTGCGGCTTCCTTCACAAGTCGCACGGCGGAATACTGACCGGGGGGATGTACAGGTGGAGGCTCCGGTGGGAGATGTTGTTCCTGCCTCTGTTCCTACCTCTGTTACTACTTCTGCTCCTGTTCGTCAATCACCCATGAGGGTGAAACTATCTACTCGTCCTCCCGTCCTTGGCCCCGTTGAGGGGGTTGGTCAGCCTGCTGCTAAGAGGGCCAGGGTGGCCGTTGAGGAGTCTGTTGGAGACTCTCCCGTGCCTCAGGCGGTGGCGGGCAAACCTGCGGCTGAGGAAGTCGCGGAGTCTGGTGATGCGGCCGCGGAGGCCGGAGCCCTCTTAGGTAGAGGGAATGTAGTGGTGAGTCAAGCGGCTACCACGAGAGATCTTGTTCCGGGGTCGAGCGTCGGTCCTTCTGAACCCCTTGGGCCACCGGAGGGGGGATTGTCTTTTGCGCTGGTGGCTAAGGGTGGCAATGGATACGGGTATTTTGGGTATCCGCGGGTACCCGCCCGAAAAAATATCCGATATCCAATGGATATCGGATATTTGAAATACCCATTGGATATTGGTCGGATTAGGATATTAGCCTCAGATACCCTATATCCGTCCGATTGAATGTGCGGATAGGGTATCCGATATCCGATATCCGTCTTTATATAATATATTAATTAAATATAATATTTTATATATATTAATAATTATATATATATATATATATATTATAAATTATAATATTAAATATTAAATAAAATTTTATGGTTCAATTAATAAAATTAGTATTGTTAATTTAATTTATAAAAATTATCTTTATTTTTTAAAAAAATTAACTTTTTATAGTAATTTATTTAGTGGATGGATATTGGGTAATGGATATCGGATATTGGATGATGGATATAGAATACTAGGTATCCTATATCCGTTAATTTTTTCGGGTATTTCGGATATCGGGTATTTCGGGTATCGGGTAGTTTCGGATACGGATATTGAAAATGTAATTTTTTCCGGATTCGGTTAGGGTTCGGGTATTGGGTGTAATTGGCGGATTCAGATTCGGATTCAGATAGTGAAAAAATGAGCGGGTATCCGCCCATTGCCACCCCTACTGGTGGCATTGGGCAGGCGCTTCCCCACGGAAATGCGGGAGAGGGAAGCCAGGAGGGTGGACACTTCTCCCTTGAATCTTGTTGTTCCAGGCTTCAGCCGGGTTGCTGAGGCGTTGGCTGACTTCCACCAGGATGGTTTTGAGTGGGAGAAGCGTGTGGTAAGCTTCTTCATCCTGGTTTTGCATATTTTGGGTTATTCTTTGCGTTTCTGACTCTCGTCTTCTTGCAGAGGGAGATCTGTCTCGACCGGGATCAGTTTTCCGGTGTGGCAGCCTCTAAGAGCCAGGCTCTGGAGGTCTCCCAGAAGAGGTTGGCGGACGTGCGTGGCTAGCTGTCCGCCAAGAAGGTGGAGTGCGAGTATCAAGGACGCAAGGTTATGTCCTTGACTGAAGAGGTTGCCCGTCTCAGGGCTGACGCTGGACACCCTTCCGAGGTTGCGCTCCTCCGCTCGGAGTTGGAGAAGACTCGCAAGGAGCTGGCCGCCCATCGAGATGATGTCGAGAGGTGTCAGCGGGAGCTGCATTCACTTCGCGAAGCTTTGCGGGGTGCGGAGGCTTGCGCTACTGAGAACCTTTATGGCTGGCTGGTGGCCGAGGACAAGGTTGCCGACGTTGCTGATCTTCAGGGGGAGTTGCCTGCGCAGAGGGATGTACGGCATGCTTCTGGTGGTCGAGTAGCTCGAGCGTCTCCGTGGGGAGAGATTTCCAGCGGAGTAGGTGGCTTCTCTGCTTCCTTCCTTGGAGTTTTTCGAAGGTGAGCTTCGCGGTCGGATGGAAACAGACCCTCCGTTGAATCTTATTTTTCTTCGTCAGCTGACCGACCGCCTGGTGGAGCACCTGGTGTTGTCTCGAATCGGCAGGCGAGCTCCAAGGATTGGACCTACTTCTCAGCAACTAGCTGAAGCGACCAGGCGGGGGTCGTCGGAAGGTGTTGGCCATGCGGAGCCTGCTAGGGCCGGGGCCTTTGTAGATCTTGGGGATGCCCAAGAATAGGTTTATGTAAGTTTTAGGGTGTTTACCCTTTGGAATGGGCGGACGCCCTCTCATTTTTGACATCTAATGCGAATGATTTTTTGCAAAGAGTTTTTCCTGCTTCCCTTTTTACTTCTGGGCAAAAAGTCGTGTATGCTTGCAGTTTCTCTTCTCGTAGTCATCTCTTTACGTCGGGGTAAAAAGATTTTTGCATGAGTACCGTGTGATTAGGACGGTTTGTATGCGGTTTGCTAGCATGGTTTGTCGAACGTTCGTTTCGTGTTTTTCGCACCCAAGGGGTTTTTACCGCGCTACTAGGGGAAATGTTAGCTTGGCCCTGGGGTGCTTAGCTTTTCTTCCTGTGGTAGGACTTTACACGAGTACTTTGCAAATTTGAAGTCTTGTCTCTAGCTGGAAAGAAGTACTTTTAATAATAGACAAAATGATTACATTCGTGCAGCCTCAGTCGGGCTAGCCTTAGTTAGGCTGAAGGTAAGCAAAATGTTTACATTCGGATTGCCTAGGTCGGGCGGGCCTTAGTCAGGCTGAAAATCCTAAATTCGAAGTAGAGACATATGCGACTTGACCTAAAGACGGTGTGAGAATGCAAAGTGCGTTCGGAGTCTAAGCGGAGGTTAGGTCTGGGCGGGCAGACTCTGGCTTCTTTTCTCTTGACTCTTTAGCCTCAGGGGGGTTCCTCGCGTGTTTCTTTGGGACAAAGGTGGGCGACCTTGATGGTCTTGGTTAGGCTCGCTACGTTGCATGCTCGCGCCAATTTCTGGTCCGCCATGATTTCTCCAACCCCGTGGGGTGTTGGCAACTTCATTGTGAGCTGTGCGGTAGACACTACAGCTCTGAGTTTGTTTAGGGACAGTCGCCCTAAGATCGCATTGTATGCTGATGGCGCTGATACAATGATGAAATCCACATCAAGGCTCACGACCTTTGGTAAGGTGCCCATGGTTGTTTGGGCGGTGATGATTCCTTCTGCTGGAACCTGGGCTCCTGAGAACCCTATGAGTGTGCCGGGGAATGGCCTTAGGCTGGCTTCGTTCAGCCCAAGTTTTCTGAAGGTGTCGAAGAAGAGAACGTCTGCTGAAGACCCTTGGTCGTTCAAGACTCTCTTGACTTTGTAGTTGGCGATTATGGCGGTCACCACCATGGGGTCGTCATGGACTGGTCCCTTTAGGTTGGTGAGGTCGAAGGTGATGGAGTCTCCTTTGGGTTCGCTCCTCTTTTTATGCTTTGGAACGTAATCGAGGGCAAGTATGGAGTGTTCCATCCTCTTATTGTTTTGCAGTAGTGAGGAGGTCCCTCTCTGTAGCCCGCCTACTATAACGTTAATAACCTCGCGGGTAGGCGCTTGGTCGTTGGCCTCTCGGGGGTGTTTGGTATGAGCCCTGCTTTCTTCCTTGATGAATCTACCGAGCTATCCCTTCCGGATTAGGTCCTCGATTTGATCCTTGAGGTGGATGCAATCGTTTGTCTCGTGCCCGTAATCCTTGTGGAATTGGCAGTACTTGGACTTGTCTATCGCCCTTCCCATCTTCCGTCTCTTGACCTGCGGGGGGAAGTTGAGCATGTCTGAGTGGTAAATTTCCACCAATACCCCAACATGGGATTTGTTGAGGGGGGTGTAGCTCGTGAACCGTCCCCTAGGAGGCGTCCGCGATCGAGGTGGTGACCTTTTCCTATTGCTCTTCTCCTTGGGGGCTTGGTTCTCGGTTCCCGTCTTCTCCTTTTTCTTCTCTGCTCGTTCCATGTCGGCCCTGCTTAATAGGAACTTTCTCATCTTGTGCTTGGCGATCTGAGCGTTCTCTTCTTGAATGAACCATTATGCACGGTCCATAAGCTCCTGTAAGGTGGAGACGGGGCATCTGTTAAGCTCTCCGTAGAATTGTGAACATCAAAGGCCTTGCTTTATGACAAAGATGGCGACGGCGTCCTGGAGGCCTCGGACTTGGAGCGAGAGCTTGGTGAAGCGGGCCAAGAAGACTTGCAAGGTTTCTCCTTCCTCTTGGTGGAAACCAATGAAGGAGTCTTCATTTTTCTGATACTATTTGCTACTGGCAAACTGCGTGAGGAAGTTTTGCGTCAGTTTTTCGAATCTGTGGATCGAATTGGTAGGCAACAAAGAGAACCATCTTAGGGCGACTTCTTTTAGGGTTGACGAGATGACTCGACATTGTTGACCGTCCATCATGCCCAATGTCGACATGGCCGAATTGAAGGTGTTCAAGTGATCTCGTGGATCCGTTTCTCCACCATAAGGTTCTATGTGGAAGGGCATTTTGAAGCCCATGGATACGTGCTCATTCATGATTTGCTGGGTGAAGGGATGTCTCCCTTTTCCCTGAAAGTCAAACGTAGGCCACTGGTAAGCACTCGCGCCGCAGGCGGCGTACGGGTTGTACGCTGCTGCCTATGGAATGTGGAGGTAGGATCCCGGAGGATAATTCAGGACCGGTGGCCGCAAATAGTTCGTGACGGGCCATGCTGCTTGTCCGGCGACCATGGTTGGACCCGGTGGGATCACTGTTAGGGGAGCTGGTGCTGTCAGTGATAATCGCGCGAACTCCATTGGTAAAGTCCCGAATTGGATTGCTGGCAGGCTGGCAGGGTCGGTGGAGGTCCCTGTCGTCGTGCCGTGTGGCATTAGTGGTAATTGGGTGCTCGCGTTTGCTGGGGCGAGGTTCGTGTCCTCTTCCCATCGCTGTTGACGTAGAACAGCTACCTCTGCTTCAAGGCTGGCGATCTCAGTGTCTCGTGGGTTCCTTGCTGGCTCTGTCATCTCTTGATCACCGGCTGTTGGGCAAGGGACGTGCGGCATGCCATACGGGTGTTGAGGGCAAGTTTCCTCCCTAGGTGCCGGGTTCTGGACCACGGTTTCCGCGACGGCTACCTGCGTCATTGAGGAGCTTTCGGGCTGGGTCGCGTTCGATCCGCCTACCTCAGTTGTGACCGCTTCGACCGTTCCCTGTCGGTTCCTCGCGCTGCGCCTTAGAGCGCTGGCATCGGTCCTGGTTACGGGGACGTTCGAGTCGGTCATGATGTATTATATCCAGTATATCCTGTATCTGTATTGGAGATCAAGATGAAAACAAGTACGGGTTTCTGAGCGTTAGGTATATACTCCTACTCCCCGAAAAAGAAATGCCATTTAGCGGCAGAGTGCGCAAGGCATTGGGGTCTGAATAAGACCGCGGTGGGCGCCACTGTAACCGTCGTTTTTGGCTTAGACAATTGTAATTTGCAATTAGGACCGCAAGGGGTCTTAACCTTGGGGGACTTGTCCTTAGGTGATGCACCTAGGTGCCTACGTACCCTTCAGGAGGGATCAAAGTCCACGTAGTTCGTCATGATGACGTCTATAGGCGCCGTTAGGCGAGGTGATTACCTGTATTGGGCCGTGTGCGGCTAAGACGTGCTTAAGGTACTCCGGGCGGGCGAGCCGCTCTTTGGAGGTTGCCTTAGTGGGAGAGAGCTCGGGTCTCTGGGGAGTATCGAGAGCCCCGTAAATGGTGTACTCCGAAGTGGAGGTGAGCTTGCCGGAGGCTGGTCCGGGCTGCGTCTACGGCGGAGCTCGTAGCGTGCAGAGGGATGGCGTGAGGTATCTAAGGGTGCTCAGGGTACCGAGAGTATATGTGAGATATTGTTGAGTAGGTGCTGTAATCCTTCAAGTTGCGTATTGCTCTGTCGGGTTCAATCCCTTAGTCCCCCAGTGATGGTCTATTTATACTCGAGTGTGGGGAGATCGTTCTCGACCCACGACCCCGAGGGACGTGGGTCGTCCCACGAGGCTTGTGGAGTTCTCACGTCTGGTTGAGGGGATGCTCCGTGAGATGACGTGGGTAAGGACCACGTAACTGGTAGATGAATGGTGCCACGTGTCTCTAGCAGGTGCTGAGGCCAAGCTTCTAGAACGGCAGCGCCACGTGTCCCAAGGTGGAATATTCCGTAGTTACACATAATAATAAGAGTACTTTTTGCACTTTCTTACAAAAAAATTTTGCTGTAAATTTTTTAACTTTGCATAAGTACATAAATAAAGTATCTATGTTTCCCTTAAATTATAATGTTTTCTGTCAATTGTGCCTCTAAATCTTATTTTATAAATACCTTTTAAGGAGCACACTTGAAAAAATTTGTTATTTTTTGTAATATTTATATAATATTAAAACTAAATTATTGGGTTTCTGTCAAATGTGTTTCTAAACTTTATTTGTTGTCAATTGTATCCCTAAATTACTTGTAGTTTGAAAGTTTATGGGCAAATTTGACAGCAAACAAAGTTTAGGGGCACAATTGATAGAAACCTTATAATTTAGAGATACCAAAATTACTTTATGGCACACTTGACAGCAAATATAATATTATAGTATTATTTTAAAAAGTTAAATAGTATAATAAATGACATTCTTCTTTCCAAACAGATCCTTAAATGACTTTTTATCACTTTGTTTTGAAAAATTACATTTATAAGAAAATCTATAATTTCACTCATTTTAACCAAAATATTCTTACGTTTATTATTTATGTAATTAAATATATATTTCACTAATATAAAAATTTTAAAAAAAATTAAAATAATATGTAATAATTATTTTGACTAAAAATGAATGAAAGTGAAATAATATTTTTTGAATTAAATCAAAATTTATTAATAAGTTAGATATTTATAATATACTATCAAAATTATAAATGTTTTTAATTTATTTCACCTTTTTAATTTAATTGGTCAAAATTATAAAAAAATTAAGATTGCAATTGAAATATTAAAAATAAGAAAAATTATAAGCTAGATGGAAAAAAATGTAACAATATATTTAAATTGTGTACCCATTTTATATTTGTACCATTTGGACCAATTCAATTAAAACGATGAAGAAAATTACAAAAGTTTATAATTTTGATATTATATTATAAAGAATTAATTTAAATATTGAACTTTTCATTTAAATTTAAGATTTATCTAAATGTGCCCTAAAGTTTTTTCTCTTTTGTCAAATTGTGGTATGCTTAAATTTTAAAACTATATTTTAGTAATAATTTCATTTAACTTTCTATTTATTCGGTTTATTAAATGACCAAACTGATTGAGAATTCATCTTTTAGGGATCAAATTGAAATATTTTATATTTTATGAACTAAATTGAGAAAACATACATCTTTTAAGAAAGTCTAAATAATTAATTTATTCTTTTGAAAACCTGCACTTCTATACGATGACAAATAAAAAGAAAAAACTTACAATTTCATTTATCTTAACCAAAATATCATTAATGATAATATTAATTTTTTATATATATAATGTATTAGAAAATATGACTCGAAATCGAAAGAGTATTGTTTCTTTCTTTTTTTTTGGAGGAAAAAATTTATTATTTCATTATTATTTATTTTATTTTTCAAGTAAAAAAAATATTTATTCTAGTTTATTTATTTTAAATTTTAAAATAACTATTTACATTGGTGTAATACATATTTAATTATACAAATAAATAAACATGGAGACATTGTGGTTAATATAAGTGTAATTATTAGTTTTTTTAATCGCTTAAAGATGGGAATGTATGTTATAAAATAATTTTTATACGAAGAAATTAGAGAGATGTGTAAATTTAGTTTTTTAGGATATGATGGTGCAATTTAATTACTCTTTAAAATATATACATCATATTTTTTATCATAACCAATAAATTTTATCTAGACTTTAAATTTTGGAAAGCAATAAAAATTAATTTAGGTTGAAATTTAATTTAATTTTGTTGTTGACTTTTTTAATAATTTATTAAAAATATATGTGATAATAACTATTTAAGTATGTATTCCAAAAATAAAATATAGAGCCACGTATTATTAAATAAAATTAAAATTTAATGTAGCTATTTTATTAATAGCAAAAAAGTTGAGAGAGAGAAGCATAATGTTATAATGAAAATCTTACGATAAAAATTGTATTTTGGTCCTCCAAGTATAATATTTTATTTTCAATTTGCTCCCTCAGGTTTTGCACGGAACAAAATAATTTTAAAATAATTAAAATAATAAGTAATGAAAATTTATTTAATTTCTCACAACTATTTGTATATCTATTTAACTCCTCACTTCTCCACTCTCTTAATAAAAGGCATATTATGGAAAGTTTAAATTTTTTGGTTTAGAACCTTAAAAAGTTTTTCATTAAATTGTCTCAATATTTATATTATACTATTATTATTATTATGGATAATTAATTATTAATAGATCAAAAACTGACCAACGAAAACAAAAGCTATGGTAGTGTATAATTTGACATTTTTACTCAACATTTTTTATTATAAAAAACTTTTTAATTAATTTTAAGTATTAAATATTTTTTATAAAATCAGCAATCATTTATATTATAATCCTTTATAAAATGAATGATATTGAAAATTTTAGCAAAATGCTTTTACGACGAACTTTGTTGGAGTTATAATTTATATATTTAGATTAATAAAAAATTAAGTTATTTATTTTTATTTAATTTTGAAGTAAAATTATTGAATTTTTATTTTCAACGTAATTTATATTTAAAATTATATAGTTATATATATTGTTGTCTCTTTTTCTTAGTAATATATAATTTTAAGTGTATATTATAAACATTTTTCTTTTTATTATAAGATTTAAATTACATAACTAACATCTTATTATGTTTTTAAATTTAAAATTATTTAATAGTATCTTTTTTAATAATTTTTATGAATAATTTTATCCGAAGTTTTGTATCTATTTTTTTCTATTTACTTATATGATTAGCTAAATTTTTGCTATTAGTTATATCTCTAATATGTTAAATATATTATGAAGTATATTTTATAATATTAACAATAATAATATATTTTTTCATTAGTTATGTCTTAATACATTATCCCGTGCACGGTCTCCAAACTAGTTATATTAATTATAAATATAAAAATTAAATTAAATATATGATTAATATAGTATACTGAAAATTTATTTTAGCATATATATATATAACTATTATTTGATACACATAAATATTTTACTTTAGTAAAATATTTTGATTTTGCATAAAATGATTATATTTGAATTTGCTATTGTTTTAGATTTTGTTCACTTAAATATATTTGTTTGGTTTAAATATATTTAAATACAGAACACTAATTTTTTTTAATAAAACATATAAAGTTCTAGATAGAAAAATAAATGATAAATGTTACGAGCATTTGTACGGTTATATGCTCCTTTTTTTATTATTTACGGATATACCTCATTTTTAAAACTATCCACGAATCTATACCACTTTTACTGTTCCAATGGTATTTCGCCGTTATTAACGGCGAAATAGTAGTCAAATAAGTCAGACCATATTTCGCCCATAGTAACGGTGATTTCCTCTCGTTAGTCAAAATCGTGGGACTTATGCCTAGAAATCACCCTTAATTTGGGTGAAATACAAATCGCCTTTAATGTGGGAGAAATACAAATCGCCCTTAATAACGGCGAAATAGGCCTGGATAGGTTAAAGTTGTTCCAGGTGATAGACCCGAGGATGCGCCCGATATCAACAATTTGGTCGTGGGCGTAAATCACTTTGTATATTTCGCCGTTATTATGGGCGAAATATGGTTTGACTTTTTTGACCAATATTTCGCCGTCATGGTCGTAAATCACTTTGTATATTTCGTCGTCAATAAGGGCGAATATTAAGTTACACGGTAAAAATGGTATAGATCCGTGGATAGTTTTAAAAGTGGGGTACATTCGTGAATAAAAAAAGTATATATCCGTACAAAAACCGTAGCAATAAGATATTTACACTCAAATTTAAATTTATTGATTTCAATTAAGAAAATACATGATAATTATGAATTACAACTTTTTGAAAATAATATTAATTACTCTATTTGAAAGATTATTATTATTATTATTATTAGGCAAAAGTACTTTTCCTGCCCCCAACGTTTGGGGGTCTTGTCACTTTTGCCCTTAATGTATGTTCACTGTCAATTGTACCTCTAACGTTTTGCGATTCAGTCAATGTCACCCTTTCCACTAACATCGTCAAATTTTGGACGGTTTTTATTGACGTGGCATCCTACATGGCCAAAAAAATCTGACTAGACACATATTCAATCTCCCTCCCTTTCCCATCCCCTTCTTGCAAAGCCACCAACCATCTCGCAAACGTAGCCCCACAAAAACCCTCTCTGCTCTCTCCTCCACCATATCCCTCCCTTTACTCCACTTTCTCCTTCTCCCTCCCACAAGACGTCGACTTGTAAGGAAACAAGCAGCTAAACTCTGCCACAAACGCTCTCAGAGCTTCACAAATCGTTAATGGCATATGAACCCACCTCTGATTCTAATGTGTCATCCCCCTGCCGCATCCTAGTTCAAATTCTGAAGATCTGAAGAAAACCCACCTTGCTCTTCCTCAATTCTAAAGTGACTTGTGGAAAGGAAACTAATAATTCTCTATCATATTCACTCTAGTGGGCTACTCTTTGATGCCATTGCTTTTTGTTGGTGCAGGTTCATGGAGATTATTCAGAAGACGTTGGTGTTAAGGTAGATAAACTTGCAGACAAAACAATGGCTGAGGGGATAACTGAAGTCATTGGAGCAATTTTATAGAATTTACATAATCTGAAGTACAGAACAATTTAAAAGAATAGTAAAAGGAATGTAGATAACGTTACATATAAATTTAAGTGAGACTTGACTAGTGGTGAAATTGAGCTTATGTCAATTCTCATCTTGTGTATAACATGTTGTCTATGAGACAAAGACCTACTAATTTCTTTTCTTTCAGTAATAGACAAACATTTTATAATTATTTTACATGGTCACAACTTGACTCATCTCAATGTTATATATGGACATCATTTTCTCAATAATCCATTATTTTTGGTACCACAACTTCTGCTCTAATTAATTGACAAACACGTTCAACATTGTCCAAGCACAACATTCAAAAATAGATAATATTTGAAGGTATACCATATGCCATTTTATTACTGATACAAATCCAACCACAACATTTTTAAAGCAATTTTAATGTGCAATTGCCCCAAACTATGTGCAACAACAAATGCTAATACAAGACATAAACTATTACAATACACACAATTATTATTACATAACACAAAAATTTATGTCTTGAGAGCTTTTTCTAGCATATTTTCTCTTTTCAAACCCACGTTGATCACTTTTTTCCCTTAACACACCAATGGAACTGTCCTACCACAATAACACACCCTGCATCTTTGTGTTGGATTCGCTTCACTATCTGCGCTTAATGATGTGGAGTACGAATACCGTGAGAGGCCAACTACAAGGATTAAAGCCAATGAAAATCAGTGTGGAAGTAAAAAAAATCCACTAATAGAATTATTTTATCATAAATCAGTGGAAGCCATCATATATCATATTGAAATAAAGTATATACTTAGATATTAGACTAGTTAATTAATCTTATATATAATCTTAGTTCTTAATTAATTGTGTTCATAATGGATGCAGAAAGGAAATCGAAAAAAATACAATATAAAACTAATATCCTAATACTCAACAAATTGTTGTTGCTATATTTCTACTAATAACTAATTCACATTGATATTGATCATAGGCTAAGATCATAATTAAAATTAGGTAGTATAATTAATAGTAGAGACAACAATTGGAAAACAAATGCCTTGTTTGTGTTTGCAAGTTGCAACTATATATATATATATATATATACACATACATAAAAGGTGGTCTTCTAGGTACACAGCTATAAGGATCGGCTATGCTCTTGTTCTTTGAATACGTGTCTATTTTGAATACAAAGCAAGAGAAATCATCAAACAACATACAAACATGAATGGAGATAAACAATGAAAATTCAAATCCATAAAAGTTCAAAAGTGAGGCGCCACTCCTGTTCTTTTCAATCCTGTTGTTTCAATGATATGGGGTCTTGTCCTTTCCCCTATTCCAATAGATTACGATGGGTGAAAACCCTCAATAGTTGCAAGTTGTAAATATACCATTTTGTAGTATGTCTTATGTAATACCCCGGAAAATTTCGAGGATTAAAGAATGATTTATTTAAAATTTTGAGGATTTAAATAATGATCTATTTCGGGGCTAGGAATTTTAAACTTTAAAAAGAATATAGAAAAAAAATAAGTATGAAAGCTAAGGGAAACCAGAAAGGAACTAGGGAATTCTTGGAAGTTTAAAATAAAATAAAAGATGAAAGAAAGAAGTAAAATATTTTTCTTGGAATTAATTCAGGATCTACGAAATTAGAAACTCAAAATAAATAGGAGTGAGAACTAAATTAAAATAATATTAGTTATTATTTATTTAATTATTAATTAATTTATTATTTAATTATTAATTATTTTATTTTAATTAAATTTATTTATTTATTTATTTGAAAAAAAAGGGGGGCCGTGAGTTTTGCTTAAATAAAAGGAAAGAAAGAATTTAAAAAAAAAGAGAGAAAAGGTGCGTAGGTAGAAAAGAAAAAGAAAGAGAAGAAATAGAAAAGAATAGAAAGAAAAAGAAAGAGAAAGAGAGGAAAGAGAACCGAGAGAAGGAAAGAAGAGAAACGAAATGAAAGAGATAGAGAGAGAAAGGGAGGAGTGGATGGAGAAGAAGCAGGGGAGGAGGGCGGTTCGCCGGAAACCGGCCGGAGAAGAGCGGTCCGACGCCGGCCACGATCACCGGAGCTCAACTCCAACATCTTCCACATCTCCCACCAATCGAATCAAGGTTGGTAACCCCAATTTCATTCGAAACCCTCGATTTCTCCATTTTTAGGGATTCCTTCGATTGAGTTGTTTCGAGGGTAGATTGAGACCTAGAAAGTGTTCTTGAACACTTAGTTGGGGTAGGAATCAAGATTATATTATCGTATTTGCCCAAATTCGAATTTGGAAAGATTTGGGGTTGAAATTATAATTATTTCCAAATTGGGGAAAATTGTTGATAATTAGGATTGAGCTTGGATTTGAGTAAATAGGCTTGGATTGATATTATTGAAATTATAATTATTTCTAAATTGGGGAAAATTGTTGATAATTAGGATTGAGCTTGGATTTGAGTAAATAGGCTTGGATTGATATTATTGAAATTATATGGTTGGAATATTAGCTAAATAAGACCCTTGAAGAGCTGGCCCGAGGTTACTAAGGTTGAACCTTGACGTTAACGTGCCAGGTCCCTGCTCGGGTTGCCCAAATACACTTTAAGGGTGATGTTGAGGGCTCCAAACTTCTTCTTTTCAATCTTAAACACCCTAGAACACTCCTCAACATGTTTTTGAGGATTTAAATTACTCCAAGTGCCTTCTTGTTTCTCAAGCATGGAAACTTGCGGAACAAATTAAGTCTAACTTCGTGAATTTCAATCTTATTCCTTCACAACCTTTAGGAAACCTTAAGTAGGATAAATTGGAGGTATATTGAGGTTTAGAAACTAGATTTATTAGAACCCAAGTAGGAACACAAGTTGAATCAAAATGTTTAGACCTTCCTAAAAATTAGGATTCCTTCCAACCAAGCTAGATAAGCTTCCTTAGATGCGAATACAAGTTAGATAGAGGTCTAATACTCAAATCCAAGTTGGTGAAACACTCAAGTAGAGTGTTATATGCGAGTAAGTCAAGTGTCCGAGGAAGGATACGCTTAAGTCGGGATAGAGAAGTCCAATAAGACCAAGAGCTTGACTCTGTGGCAACCATGGGCTACATGTGAGAGTAATGGAGAGATAAATAACGAGTTAAGTTAAGTAATAACCTTAATAAAGTAAATGTTGTTCTTATAGGAACAACGGCACGCAATAGAGTGCAACAGGAACTCTGAGGAGACTAAAGTTACAGGAGAGGATTGGATGGAAGGTTGGCCAAGGTGAGGGCTCTTTCATCTCTGCTCCTAGGGTTGTATGCTTATGTGGATTACATGAGTATGTATATTCTCTGCTTGTCGAGTATGTGTTAGCTAGAGATATAGAATGCTAAAAGAATGAAAGAATTAGAAAATAGGTTGTGGAAAGTAGCTTGGATAGGAAGACATAGGAGTAGAGTATAATTGTTTGCTATGATTCGTGTGTTACAAATCAAACTAACACACTCCGGAGGCATGATGAGTATTTTATTAAATCTTTTCCCATGACGGTGGCAAGAGTCCTTGTACGAAAGGACTAAGCTTTTATTTTGAAAACTCGTCACGACGGTGACTTAAATTATAATCATGCAAAGGGAGTTATTGGTGGGTTTTGGATTTGGTTATGCTAGCGATGTGAGACATTGACTAGAACAACGTCATATGGCACTTGAGACCTCAGTTTTATAATCACCATGACGATGGTCATTGCCCTATCCTGGCAATAGGGTCAGAAAGGTTTTATATTGCTATGACGATAGCTTGAGGCTCAGAGAGTGCATCTGGACGAGTATATGAGTTATATCCTGTTAAGGATACTTGTCCATATTAACAAGGAGAAGAATTGTCGATCCTTCGGGGAAGATACAAGGAATCCTATTAATATGTGAGACTAAGGTAAGGAGACACGGGAGGAACCTACGGGTGAACCGTGAGCCTAACCTAGTAAAAGAGAAATCATCCTGTGGAGTTGGTCCAGGATGTGTCAGTGGCCATGCTTCGAGACGTCGTGCCGTGCTCGCCATGTGGCCTGGTTGGGTAATGGACGAGTGGGCTCAAGCTATTGCCCCGCTGTAAGGGGTCAGGATGTGCCACGTGGTGGCTACGTATCAGTTGTTTGATAGATAAAAGTTGATTGTGTTTGATTAATAGAATTGTCACGAGGTGACTAGTACCCAAGTGAATGGGTTAAGTATTGTTTGATTAACAAAATTGTAACAAGGTGACCAGTACCCAAGTGAATGGGTTAAGTATGCTTTGCCACGTGGTGGCCAATAACCTGAGTGCACGGGTTCGAAGTAGAAAAGCCACGTAGTGGCTAGTAGATACCCTAGAGTGGGGGAGATTAAGTAGATGTATGTTATAGTATCTGTGTGTATATACAAATTGTCTGTATTTGCATATAATTGTTGATTGTGCAGTGTAGTGGTGACGTACAGATTTACATCACCACAACGTCTTGTTTGATTCAAACAGGCTGAACGTGAGAAGGCCGGTAAGTAAAAGCCGGCACTATATGTTATATGATTACTTGATGATTGATGATGTGGAACAAACTGCTGTATGCTTATATTTGTTAAATGCATGTGAGTGTTTGGGTGAAATTTCTGTTGTTGTGTGATCACCAAGAATGTATGCTAACAACAGTAACTAGTTGTTTTTGCATGTGGTTGTGTATGACTCCCAAACCCAGCGCTATGGTAACCACCTTGCGCCGGGGATGGGAGAGTCCTCACTGAGTCGCGTGGTTAAGACTCACACCTCATTTTTACTACACAGAGACAGATTTAATACAGGTGGAAGAAGTCTCGGTGGAATGAGGATTGAGCAACACTTTTCCAAGACCCACAACTTGTTCATGTGGGTGAATAAAGTGTAATTGTAATTGTAATTTACTTTATTATTGTATCATAAAGTAAATGGTAGATGTACCCAATTAGATTGTATTACTAAATCTAGAACTGTCAGCTTCACACACCTTAAAGATCAAGATAAATTATTCTGCGATACAGGTATATATATATATATATATACATATATCTGTTGCATGTGAATAGGATAGGCAGCATCTTCGGATGTGTAGCCAGTACACAGGTTATATTTATATATTATGTGTGTTTTCCTATACCTATATCCTGAAGCGGCACTGGCCGTGGATTTGCTTGCCTAGGATAGGCCACCATTTCGGTGTAGCCATGATATTATAATGCATGTGAATGTATTTTCAATAATAGATATTCTGTCAATTAGGTGATAAGGCTTACAGGCATAAGGGTTATTCCCTGTGTCTGTGCCGGTCACGGTCCTCTAAACGGGGGGCGTGACATCTTACATTGTTTTGTCATTTTTTTTCCTTACTTCTTCACATTCTTCTTTTGGGTTTCATCAGGTAAATGTTCTAGATTTCCTCATCTTATTTTTGGTTTTGTTTCTCTAGATTGAATAATATTGAGAAGTTAACCCCGGGTCCCGGGCTTCTTTAAAGAAATTAGCTCTGGGAAAGGCTGAGCACAACAAATCCATGGCAGCTTCTAAAACAAAAAATTCAGAAACAGAACACTACAACGGATGCAATAACATTTAGGCAATGACAAAGGTAAGAAACTTACAAATGTTTGTTTCATTCACTAACAATTTTTGTTTCGTTGGTGACGGAGCTTCAACGGAGTTCGAAGGATGGAAATGGAGTTCGATGGCATGTTATTGTTAGGTATTATGGACTTATATATATTAAATAAAATATTGTATGTCAAATACTATCATTAGAAAAGTGTCTTACCCAAATTAAAAGTGATCTAATTTGGTTAAGTATTATTGGGCTTAAATTATGTGGTAAAATATGAGCATATATGTGTAGATACTCTCATATGATTTCTAATTCTATGATGGGCTGAATTAGAAATTGGGACTCCTACTTCAATTAGGATTCCAACTATATTAGGGTTATGGTCCCCAAATTATAAGTGATGATTCTTTTCTGTAATCTCTTCACCAGAAAAGAGAGAAATCCTAGTCTCTTAAAATCATGCTTACTAATTTGGAAGACCTATAGCCATAAGACCGAAGAACTCTTATGAATTCAGGTACGCTTCCGCTCCTGCTTTCAGGTTTATTTCCTTGATGATTTGACATGATGAAACTGTATGTGGGTAAATTAAGTTTTATGTATTCGGGACATTTTCCCAACAAGTGGTATCAGAGTCAGGTTTATGTTGAATCATTAGGAATTAAAATTATTAGGTCATTGTAAATTAAGAATAAAAGTTTTTAGGCTTTTGGATAAATCTATGGCATAATTATACTGCTGCAAAATTGTAAATTTGGATAAAACAATCTATAAATATTGTAGCAAACAAGATTTGAAATATGCCGAAAGTTGAAATTTTGATGCGCCACACATATATGCTTTCAATTTTTCATCCTCGGCTTCCGTGCGGCACTTATAGGGTTTATGTGTGTGTATATATAATTATTGTATATTATATTATATATATACATAAGGATTTCATATATTTGTTGCAATTTTTATTTTTTTAAGCGTGCAGCAAAATAAGGATTTTATATATTTGGTTTATATATATATATATATATATATATATATATATATATATAGTGTTTTTGTTTTGTAAGAAAATGTTTGGTTCATGTGCAGATTTACCTTTGAAGCTTATATCCTAATTCATATATAATATATGTTGTAATTTGATTTCTGTTGTAACTCTGTTTAGGGTTTAGGGTTTCGCACAACATATATTTTGGATTATTTATGATTTAGTGTCATTGAATTGCATATATATACATATGAACTTGTGGTTTGCAGTGTCAAGTATACAATTAAATTGAAATTTGAAATTTTGAACTGTGCTATGATTTGAGAAAATTTGAAATTTTATTTCAGATTGATAAATTGTATTAGGCTATGGAATTCGGTATTTATGTTAACAAACATATAAATTTGATTTTTGGACAAAATTTTTGGATTTTATGATTTTAGAAAATTTATTTATTTGTTTGTTACAATTATAAATTAAGGTGCTGCACTATTATGGTTTATAAGGATGTGCTGTAAATTTAGGAATATTTTGGGAATATAAATTTGAATATTAGTGTGTTAATATATATATTTTAAGATTGATTAATTGAAGCATCATGTCACCAAAGTGATCTCTGTTGTGGAAATTAATTTGTTTTAAATATAAATAGTTTGTGTGTATGTAATTTATATGAATATTGATTGGCCTAAAGAAAAGTCTGTATTTAATATATTTGCATATACACTTGTGGTAATAAATACGTGGTAATTATTTAGCTTTACATATGAGCAATAAATCAGCCCAAAGGAAGATATATTGTTTGATATGTTACTTTATTATCAATATTTGATTACTTTGCCAAGACGTCACTTACAAGTTAATATTTTGTCCAAAGATGAAATATTAATGGAGTGCCCGATATCTTGAGATGGGGTTTACCTTTATTCAAATTTATTTTTTCACTTTGGGTTTGTTTTGGTACTTATGTAGGCATTTTATTTGTTTTGTTCTTATTTAGTTTCTGCTTTGGCAGAAAACATAACTGCCAGCATTATATTTTTATGATAAATGGCACAAATTTAAGGCATGGAAGAGAGTTCTAACTACACTTAAGGTCATGGACGTAGACTATGCGTTGAGAGTTTCTTAAACTCGTCTCACTTATTAGAGTACCTCGCATAAAAGGAGGGAGATGGAAAAGTGGGAAAAGTCTAATCGCTTAAGTCTAATGATAATCAAGTGTGCCATTTCAGAAACTTTTAGGGGCATTATGTCTAATCAAGTGGATACGGTCAAATATTTCCTTCAGAAGATGTTTGTTAAGAGAGAAAATGTTGAAACTAATACAATCTTAGAAAAACTCATCTTTATGAGGTATATAGACAAGGGAAATATAAGGGAGTACATTATAGAAATGTCTCATCTTGCTTCAAAGCACTCATGTTGGACTTTGTCCAAAAACTTCTTAGTGTAAAAGGATAGATTGAAGCAAGAAAAGATATTAAGTTCTCGTTTGGTCTCCACTTCAAAGGACAAGAAGATAGACAGCATAAGAGAAAGAAGAATAAAGAAACTGCGGATACAGCACTGCAGTAGAAACAACATAAGGAACCAACTTGGGATGGTTGTTTCTTCTGCGGAGCTGTAGTAGGATAAAAAATGAAAAAAAAGAAGCATTATACCAACACTCATGCTTGGCATGCAAGGAAGGGTGTGTTTCTTACTTTTGTTTGTTCTAAGGTTGATTTGATTTTGGTGTCTAGACACGCATGATGTACAGATTTTGGTGTAACAACTCACATCAGTGTGTCTATACGGTTTTCTAAATTGCCAAAAGTCTAGTGATGATGAAAGATACATTTATGATGGTGTGACAAGTTAGTAAAAGTCAAACCAATTGAGACATTTAGATTATTCTTAAGAAATATATTATTGAATTTGATTGAGATTTTTTATTGTATCATATTTTAGACTGCACTAAATTCCTATTTCAACATTGGACAATTTTGTTTGTTAGTGTTCATGTGGAAATAGATAATTTAGTCTTTTTAAAAAAAAAATCATATTTATTTGGTTAATTTTGATTTTTGTTGGAATATAATAATCTATATTTTCTTGACACAATTGCATCGTTTTAAGGTTTTATATATGTTAATGTCATATGTGAAAAGTAAAAATTAACCAATGAAATTTCAGCTTCATTGCGACACAAGAGACCAAAAGGAGAATTGAGATACTTGTGTCCAATGGTATTAAGAACCGCAGTAAATATACTCAATATAGTTCCAACTAAGGCAACTAAAAAGACCCATTATGAGCTTTGGACGGGCAAGAAGCCCAGTCTAAAGTGTTTGCATATTTAGAGATGTTCAATTGAGGCAAGGTCTTATAAGCAAAATGAAAGGAAACTGCACTATAGAACTATCAGTTGCTAATTTTTGGATACTCTGAAAGATTTAGGGGGTTACAAATTTTATGATCCCATGATTAAGTTTATAATCGAGACGAATAATGTTCGGTTCTTTGAGGATGTTGAATTTGTTGGGGGGGATAGGATTAAGGATTTTTTGTCTTGAAAAGGAATATGTTAATATTCCTTTAATTCCTATTGAGAATGATCAGAAAAAGATTACTATACTTGACATTGTTCAAGAAGCAACTTTGAATCGAGACAATATGTCATTACCCTTCCCCATCTAGTTTAATAAGGTGTTCCAAAAGAACAAACTCTACAACCTCAATAACCATTGCCATTAAGAAGATCTACTAGAGAAAGGTGAAGTGCAATCTTGGATGATTAGATTATATAGATTATATTTCTCTAAGAACATGAAGTTAACATTGGAGCGATGGGAAATGATCCAATCAATTTCCAAATAACCATTGCCATTAAGAAGATCTACTAGAGAAAGGTGAAGTGCAATCTTGGATGATTAGATTATATAGATTGTATTTCTCTAAGAACATGAAGTTAACATTGGAGTGATGGGAAATGATCCAATCAATTTCCATCAAGCCATGAAAAGTTCTAACTCTCAAAAGTGGATTAATTAATGATGTGGATGAAAAGATAATGTGTATGAAAAATAATGATGTGTAGGATATTGCCTCATTGCTTGAAGGTGCGGATCTCATTGGTTGTAAATGGATATTTAAAACTAGGAGAGATTCGAAAGGCGATGTGGAAAGGTACAAGACACGTCTTATCGCTAAAGTCTTTACACATAAAGAATGCATCAATTATAAAGAGATTTTTCCAGTTTCATTAAAAAGACTCTTTCAGAATTATAATGGCATTAGTAGCACATTTTGAAGATAAGTTACATTAGGTGGATGTTAAAATAGTGTTTCTCAATGGTGACATTGATGAAACAACCTATATGGTGCAATCAGAAAACTATGTATCTGATGATACAAAATTAATGGTTTGCAAATTAAAGAAATCCATCTATGAACTTAAGCAGGTGCCTCGTTAATGGTATTGCAAATTTCACAAAGTTATTACCTCGTTCGGTTTTGAGGTGAATTGGGTTGATGATCGTAAATACCATAAGTTCCGTGGGAGTAAGCATATATTTTTATGTACATCGATATACAGTTATGTTGCATGAAACCAAGAGCTTTCTAGTAAAGAGCCTTGAGATGAAAGATATTGGTGATGCAACATTTGAATTTGGAATCTAAATACATCGGGATTACTCTCGAGGTATTCATGGATTGTTATAGAAGACATATATATCGAAAAGGTTTCTAAAAATTTTGGTACGCATAATTGCAAACTAGGTAATGCCCTTATGGATAAAGGAGACAAGTTGAGTCTTAATTTATGCCCTAAAATAAGGACATACAAAAGATTCCTCATGCTTTTAGCAAGACGGGGTCTAATGTATGCACAGTTTTGTATGCGACCAAAATCGCATATATTGTTGGCATGTTAGGAAGTTATTTAGACAATTCGGGTATGGATCATTGGAAAGCAGCCTAGTGATCCATATGGTATTTTTTTAGTGAACAAAGCATCACATGCTCACATTCAGAAGATCAGATAAGTCAGAGAGTATTGGATATTAAGACTTTAACTTTGTTGGATGCCAAGATCGTATGAAATCTAATTTAGGCAATATTTATCTGCTGGTTGGAGAAGAGTGTCTTTAAAGAGTGCTAAAAAGGCACTTGTAACTCCTTCCACAATAGCAGCTAAGTTGATAGCGTTTTATGAGGCATCAAATTATGGAATATAACTGCGAAAGTTTGTCACTGGGCTGCTAATTCTGGATGGAATTGAAAGACCACTTAGGAGTTAGGACATTTAGTGACAATAAACAGCAGTCTTGTATTTCAATAACAATAGGAGCTTAACAAAGTCTAAACACATATACATAAAGTTCCTACTTGTTAAAGAAAGAGTTCAAAGTGGACAGTTGTCTAAAAGGCATATTGGGACAAACTCCATGATTGCGGATCCGCTTGCTAAGGGACTATAACACCAAAGGTCTTTCATGAGCATACTGCTCATATGGGTGTTTTGTCAATTAAAGATATTCAGTTTCAGTGGGAGTTTGTAATTATGCTTTTCGGTTATAGACACGGTTTTCAGTTATTTCGGTTTATGGATAATTTGAGGTTCTGCAGAAAAAGTTTATTTTGGATTATTCACACTTTGATTTTTGTATGGTTTAATAAGGTTTAAGGTGGACCAGTAGAAAATAGACATGATAGATCACACTGCATGTAATTTTCCATGCTACATATCTATACTTGATCTATGTCATTTAATTATGTTGATATACGTCATCAGGGAGGGCTTAGTTACGATATATGTAACAAAAGTCGCCCTGGTTCTATGATGGCATAATTGATGGACGAGATTGTTCGGAATACTTTTGATTATGATAGCAAAAACTTAAGCTCATAAGGTTATAATGTGACATACAATTATAAAGTAATATTTTTATATATAGTTCAAGTGGGAGATTGTTAGGTATTTATGGACTTATATATATTAAATAAAATATTGTATCTCAAATGCTATCATTAGAAAAGTGTCTAGCCCAAATTAAAAGTGATATAATTTGGTTAAGTATTATTGGGCTTAAACTATGTGGTAAAATATGGGCCTATATGTGTAGATACTCTCATATGATTTCTAATTCTATGATGGTCTAAATTAGAAATTGGGACTCCTACTCCAATTAGGATTCCAATTATATTAGGGTTATGGTCCCCAAATTATAAGTGGTGATTCTCTTCTGTAATCCCATCAAGAAACCCTAGTCTCTTAAAATTATGCTTACTAATTTGGAAGACCTATAGCCGCAAGACCGAAGAACTCTTATGAATTCAGGTACGCTTCCGCTTCCACTTTCAGGTTCATTTCCTTGATGATTTGACATGATGAAACTGCATGTGGGTAAATTAAGTTTTATGTATTCGGGGGATTTTCCCAACAGTTGTCTCTCTGTACTCGGCGACGGTTCTCGGCTTTGATAGGTTAGGGTGTTTCGATGATTTCTCGATGGTTGACGATAGTCTTCAATGGTGGTTGACGGGCGCTGCTTCACGGCTTCGACGATTCTCAGCTTCTTCGATTTGGGGATTGGATGCTTTGTGTGCGGCTTGCTAGATGTTTTCTTCAATTTGGGGATTTTTTGAAATGGTGTATATGATTTGGTTGGGTGAATAGAGTATGGGTGGGTTTTGAATGTTAAATCGAAAATGACCAAAATACCTGGTGATGTGGCAGATAACGGCAAATATTGGACGGAAGGTTAACGGAAAGGTACTATGTGCCCGCAAGTAAAAACTCAGGGGGTCTGTGTGCAAGGTTTTAAAACTCAAGGGGTGTATGTGCTCATTGTCCAAAACTCATGGGGTCTTAGTGCATTTTAGCCTATATATTATATAAAATAATATAATATATATATTAATAATATATTAAAAATTTTATTTGAATAAAAAAGAAAGTAATAAAAAATTTTCAACAGATTAATTTTATGTAGATATTATTAAAAAAAGGGAGTTGAATGTAAATATTTATTTTCTTTAGAATCGTTATGATTAAGTAAAATTAATGTGTTAGTAGAAATTATAACAAATTTGTTCTTATTAGAACTTTGTAGGATTTTAGAATATTTTTAGTGAAAAAAAGATGTATTGATTTAATGTATTACCTTTGTAGTATTTTTAAAAAAATTGTTATAGTTTTAGAATTTTTTTTTAAAAAAAATTGAATGTAAATATTTGTTTCTTTATGCTTTTGTATTTTTTATGTAGAATAAAACAATTAAAAGAAAAAAGTTTATTATTCAAAATTACTCTAAATTAAGATAGAATGGGAAATTATACGCTATTTAAATTCCATTTTTTAATAATAATATATTGGTTTAGTTTAATTTTTAAAAGTCATAAATGATATAGTTCTTGGAATTTTTTGTAGATAAAAATAATTCATACATATATGGAACAATGTTATTTTTTGAATGCTTAAATTTTATTATGATATGTTTTTATCTATCATATGATTTAGTAACGATATTTATAGGTTTCGATAATGTCACGACCCCCTATCGGACGTCCGTGACCAGCGCGGGAGGTAGGATTTCTCCTATCCTGCAAGCCTCTAATTCCTGATTGACATTTTAATATGTGTATATCTACCCATTTCTAGTACAAACAATATAAAATACATATGGTCATCCATTTCCGGTGACCTAAGCAGTTTGCAATCCACGGCTCACTCAGCGCCGCTTCAGTCTATATATGTACACATATTCATTCACACGTACCTATAGTATACATATTGATCACGCGCTTCAGGGCGGGTGATCTATCCTATTCACATGCAGAAGTCCTGTATACAGTCATATATATATCCAATCACACGCTTGCATATAGTTTACATATTGATCACACGCCTCAATGCGTGTGATCTATCCTATTCACATGCAGAAGCCATATTTTCATACAATCAGGTATTCAGCCACACATACATATAATTTACATATTGATCACACCCCTCAAGGTGTGTGATCTTTCCTAGTCGCATGCGGAAGTCATATATACATATACATGATATACGCTATATCATAGCCTAAAGTCCCAATATCAAGACCTAACTTTAATCTGTATGAAGCCGACAATACTAGAGTTCGACATATATATACAGCAGTTGTATATGTACGAAAGTTACATCCAAAAAGGAGTCATATATATACATATACATCCTGATTTATTTACATACGTGTTTATTAATTAAGCCTAGTTTTCCCCCTTTTCAATTATGCAACACTCTCACTCACATTTAACAACCTAGGTTCATTTTCCTCAATGTACCATATGGTCTAAACCTTTGCACGATGATCAATTTAAATGGGTTTCTAATATTAATAAAGCCTCACATGTTCAGCCTTGACTTGCTGACACACTAAACACCTGGCTACATAGTTTGCGACGTCCTTCTTCATGCCATTCCACCAATACAGCTATTTCAGATCGTGATACATTTTATTAGCTCCCGGATGGATTGTATACGCTGTCCGGTGTGCTTCTTCAAGGATTCTTTCCTTCAAATTATCAACCATGGGAACACACAATCGTCCCTCCAACCGAAGTACTCCGAAATCATCAATAGAGAACCGGACGTCGTCCCCCTTCTCTTTTGTTATAGTATCCCTGATTTGCTTGAGGTCGGTATCTTCATCCTGTCTAGACTTCACCTCTTCTACCAGAGAGGACTCAGCTTGCAAATGAGCTAGAAGTGAGTTAGAACTCCCAATCTCAAACTGATTCCCTGTTTGTTCTAGCTCGTGCAACTCTTTGATCAACGGTCTTCTTTCTTCACTTATATGAGCAAGACTGCCCATGGATTTCCGACTCAGAGCATCGGCTACCACATTAGTCTTTCCTGGATGATACAAGATCGTGCAGTCATAGTCCTTCAAAAACTCTAACCATCGACGTTGTCGCAAGTTCAAGTCTTTCTGCTCGAAAATGTATTTGAGGCTTTTGTGGTCTGTATAAATTTCACATGTCTCCCCATACAGGTAGTGTCTCCATATTTCCAAAGCGAACACTACGGTAGCCATCTCAAGATCGTGAGTCCGGTAATTCTTCTCATGTTTCCTCAGTTGTCGCGATGCATACGCAATCACCTTGTCGTGCTGCATCAAGACACACCCTAACCCGATCCTCGACGCATCACAGTATACCACATACCCTCATGTGCCTTCAGGTAAAGCCAACACCGGAGCGGTAGTGAGACTGTCTTTCAGCTTCTGAAAACTCTTCTCACATTTATCATCCCATATGAACTTCACTCCCTTCTGAGTCAACTTAGTCATAGGTGCAGTAACCTTAGAGAAGTCCTGCACAAATCTTCTATAATATCCAGCCAAACCCAAGAAACTGCGAATTTCGGTAACTGAGGTAGGCTGTGACCAATTCTTCATCGCTTCTACCTTACATGGATCAACGTGGATTCCCTCTGATGATACAACGTGACCCAAAAAGGCAACTTTGTCAAGGCAGAATTCACACTTAGAGAACTTGGCATACAGTTTCTCTTCTCTCAACTTTTGCAATACTAATCTTAAGTGTTCTGCATGTTCTTCAGAATTCTTAGAATAAACCAAGATGTCATCAATGAAGACAATGACAAATCGGTCCAAAAATAGTTTAAAGACCCTGTTCATCATGTCCATGAACGCTGCAGGAGCATTAGTTAATCCGAAAGACATCACCAAGAACTCGTAATGTCCATATCGGGTTCGGAATGCGGTCTTAGGTATGTCTGATTTTTGAATCTTTAATTGGTGATACCCAGATCGCAAATCAATCTTGGAAAACCGCTTTGCGCCCTGCAACTTATCAAATAAGTCATCTATCCTCGGCAGTGGGTATTGATTGCGGATCGTCACCTTGTTTAACTTCCGGTAATCGATACACAACTGCAAAGATCCGTCTTTCTTCTTCACAAAAGGGACCAGTCCACCCCAAGGAGAGAAGCTGGGTCTTATAAAACCCTTGTCTAGCAATTCTTGCAACTGCGTATGTAACTCCTTCAACCCTTTCGAAGCCATCCGGTAAGGTGGTGTGGAGATAGGTTGAGTACCAGGTTGCAGCTCAATTTCAAATTCAATCTCACGATCGGGCGGTAACCCCGGCAATTCTTCTGGAAACACATCCAAGAATTCTCGCACTACAGGTACTTGAGTCGGTGAAAGTACTGCTTTCGTGGTATCCTGGACCAAGGCCAAATACCCTTTACATCCCTTTGCAAGTAACTTGGATGCTTTCAAAGCCGAGATCAAGTTTGGATACAGTGTAGCTCCGTCACCCCGTATCACAAAAGGCTCCTCGTTTGGCATATTGAATTTCAAACATTTAGCCCTACAGTCAACAACCGCATGACAAGACGACAACCAATCCATTTCGAGGATTACATCCAGATCAACCATACACAACCGAAGGTCTATCACAGTCTCATGACCATCGAGACCAATACTGTTTCTTTCATTCTACACGGACTTTTCTTGAACTTAGAAGCAAATGCATGTGACACATAAGAATGAGTGGAGCCGGAATCAAATAAGACTCGTGCTTCAAGAGAGCAAACAATAAGGGTACCTTTCACAACTGCATTTGATGCATGAGCGTCTTGTTGAGAAAGTGCAAATACCCGCACTTGTCCTCCACCTACTGCCCCTGGCCCTCTGCCACTAGATCCTGCTCCACGACCTCTAGATGCACTTGTACTTGCTGTCTGTGGTGGTACGGTTCTTACTGGTGGGGCTGAAACAGGTGTACCCCTTGGCGTCGGATTACTTCTCACACTTGTACCTTCTTTTCTCTTTGGACACACTCTAGCCATATGGCCCACCTGGTCGCAGTTGTAGCATCCACCTGTCAGTCTCCGACACACTCCAAAATGATACCTGTCGCAAGCCGCACACTGGGGTCTTGTTTTACCGGTATTTCCACCCCCTTGTACTCTCTGTCCCCCTTGAATATTACCTCTTGTACTTGCTTCATAGGTGGTAGTTGAGGATTGTCCTCCTGCGGACCCTGAGTATCCTACTCCTCCACTTGTTGTCTTCCTTTTCTTACTTCCACTTTCTTGGTTATCACTGCCTGTAATTAACTTGACTTTGGGATCAACCGCCATCCCGTACCTCTTCCTGGTTTCAATCATTCTGGCATAGTCTGCGGCTTGAGCTAAAGTCTCAAACCGTCTTCTCTGGGGTAGCAAAGCAGTAAACAATGGCTCCGTGAGACGGTGTATCAATCTCTTGATCCTTGCCTCTTCATTTGGAACCAACTCAGGTGAGAATTGAGCCAGTTTCATAAAAAGTCTCATACTCTGTCACGGTCATGTTAGGCGTCATCCACAACTCCTCGAATTGCTGACGCTTTGCATCTTTGGTGCCTTCAGATACAAACCGACCCAGGAGTTCCCTCTGAAAATCTTCCGAGGTCATCGGTGCCACCCTTCTTGAATACCTGGTCTATACGGACTCTATCCATACTCTAGCAGCTCCCCTCAGCTGAAATGAAGTTAACTCCACCAACTCATGCCCTGAGCACCTCAGCATGTGGCCATTTCTGACTACGTCTCTCAAAAAGTACTGCGGATCCTCCTTCTCACTAGTTCCGCAGAACGTGGGTGGATGAAGCTTCAGAAATTTTGAAATTGGCAGCTCTCTGGGTGCTACCCGCGGCTCACGAGGCGCTACCTGAGGTTGTTGCCATTCTCTGTCCTCTTCCTCAACAACCTCCATTTCCTGATTACTAGGAACTCTCTCTTCTTCTTCCTCACCGACGACTAACCGGCGTACATCCCTCTGTATTAGCCTCGTCATCTCTTCTCTTAGTTTCGGAAATCCTGCTGTGAGCATTTCCACCACAGATGGTGCACCTGTCTCTACTTGAGGTTCTGGTGACTGCCTCCTCTCTTCTGCTCTCACTTGTGCTCTACCTTGACCACGAGGACGACCTCTACCTCGGCCTCGGGTACGGCCTCTACCTCAACCTTGGGTGGGCATTCCCTCCTCTCGAACTTATTCTCGATCAATTTCAGCAAGAGTTCTCCCTCCACCCCTAGCCTGTCTCGTGATCGGTGGCATCCCTATACTGCACAAGGACTACACCTAATAAATACACGCATATAAATGATATTTCATATCAAAGAGAGTAGAAAGAAAGGCTGACTCAATTTCCTGGGTACTTCCACAAGTGACTTTTTACTCCTAAGTTGTGCCAGGTTCACAACGAGGCGTAAACCGACACCCGGTCATACCTATGGCTTAATACAGTTGAAAGATAACCTGGCTCTGATACCAAGTTTGACACAACCCCCTATCGGACGTCCGTGACTGGCACGGGAGGTAGGATTTCTCCTATCCCGCAAGCCTCTAATCCCTGATTGACATTTTAATATGTGTATATCTACCCATTGCTAGTACAAACAATATATAATACATATGGTCATCCATTTCCGGTGACTTAAGCAATTTGCAATCCACGGCTCGCTCAGCGCCGCTTCAGTCTATATATACACATATTCATTCACACGTACCTATAGTATACATATTGATCACGCGCTTCAGGACGGGTGATCTATCTTATTCACATGCAGAAGTCCTGTATACAGTCATACATGTATTCAATCACACGCTTGCATATAGTTTACATATTGATCACACGCCTCAATGCGTGTGATCTATCCTATTCACATGCAGAAGCCATATTTTCATACAATCAGGTATTCAGCCACACATACATATAATTTACATATTGATCACACCCCTCAAGGCGTGTGATCTATCTTAGTCGCATGGGGAAGTCATATATACATATACATGATACACGCTATATCATAGCCTAAAGTCCCAAAACCAAGACCTAACTTTAATCTGTATGAAGCCGACAATACTAGAGTTCGACATATATATACAACAGTTGTATATGTACGAAAGCTACATCCAAAAAGGAGTCATATATATACATATACATCCTGATTTATTTACATAAACCAAAATACGCTACCCACGCGAACTATGCGTGCGATCTTCGGAGTTGTCCGCCTCCTTGAGAAGAAGTGGACGCGTTCCCGACGCCTGAACCACCTGTATCTGAAACATGTAAACAGGGGGTAAGTCAAAAAGACTCAATGAGGAGCTCCCCCATCCCTGGCGTAGCAGCGGGTACCACTATAGGTGGGGAAAGGGAGCAACCACAACCACATACGCATGAAACAAATTTATATTGTGACCTTAACGTGATCAGGAAATCAGTGTATCATGTTCACAATTAAAATCCTAATTCATGCTCCTAACATATTTATTAATCCGCATGTAAACCAATCATAAATATATATCATATGGTTCCATAATTAGTACATACTTATACTCGTAGGTGTTCAATTTCTGTCTTCCGCCTTATGCTCAGAGAAATACTGACCCGAAGGCAATCTCTTGTTCGAACCTAGTTGATCATACTAGGAACTTTCTGACTCCAAGACACGCTTAGAGTAATACCCGGCAACTTGTCTGACCTCAGTTTAAACCAAGGTAATGACCACTATGTGGCATACTTACTGACGTCATAATCCTGTCTGTCCGACCAGGATGACCGACTCGATCTACCCGGACAACCAACCAACTCAACTAACATATTTAACCTTGAGAGACGCCCTATTTGTAACTAACTGAATATCATACATGTTTATTAATTAAGCCTAGTTTTCCCCCTTTTCAATTATGCAACACTCTCACTCACATTTAACAACCTAGGTTCATTTTCCTCAATGTACCATACGGTCTAAAGCTTCGCACGATGATCAATTTAAATGGGTTTCTAATATTAATAAAGCCTCACATGTTAAATTCCGACTCAATCCTACCCACGGTATCATATAAGGCTCGGTGAGCCACAATATCACATATTCACTTGAGAATGAACATATAAATATATAAATAGTTTGCACGTCCACTGTTTACTCACTAATCATATACGCGTAACATAAATAAATTCAGATAGATGTATTTCATATATCAACTTGCACAAAATAGAGCAAACCACATTTCCACGTCGTCATCCAACCCTGTGGGGCAGGGATGGGAGAGCCCCTCACCTCGTTGGCCCTCCTGATCAGTCCTCGGAGTGCCTGAAGCTCCAATCACTCTGTGGTGCCCTATACACATTATATTTAAGAAATTTTGAACATGTAACTAAGCATCTACCATGCACGTGTCATACTAATGCTTATGCACCCTCTAGCTATTTTCCAAGAACTAATTATTTAGTTCGCTACGTCATCTTATTTGCTCTTTCTGAAAGTCCACAATGCCCCATATTCGACTTTCACACTTTCGAGCCATTTAGAACCTCTAATTGCTTAGGTTAGAGATTTCCACTTGTCTAAATTTCCCTTCATGTGTTCATATGGGTATTTAACTAATAAAAGAATTAAATTCACGGTTGAAAAGGGGGCTTTAGCTTATTCCGTGTAGTAAAAATGAGGTGTGAGTCTTAACCACGCGACTCAGTGAGGACTCTCCCATCCCCGGCGCAAAGTGGGTACCATAGCGCTGGGTTTGGGAGTCATACACAACCACATGCAAAAACAACTAGTTACCATTGTTAGCATACATTCTTGGTGATCACACAACAACAGAAATTTCACCCAAACACTCACATGCATTTAATAACTGTAAACATGCAGCAGTTTATTCCACGTCATCAATCAGCAAGTAAACATGTAACATATAGTGCCGGCTTTTACCTACCGGTCTTCTCACATTTCAGCATGTCTGAATCAAACAAGACGTGTGGTTGTGTAATCCTGTACGTTACCACTACGCTGCACAATCAACAATTATATGCAAACACAGATAATTTATACATACACAAAGATGCTAAATATACATCTACTTAATCTCCCCAACTCTGGGGTTTCTACTAGCCACTACGTGGCTTTCCCACTTCGAATCCATGCACTCGGGTTACTCGCCACCACGTGGCAAAGCATACATAACCATTCACTTGGGTACTGGTCACCTCGTGACAATTCTGTTAATCAAACAATACTTAACCCATTCACTTGGGTACTAGTCACCTCGTGACAATTCTATTAATCAAACACAATCAACTTCTATCTATCAAACAACTGATACATAGCCACCATGTGGCACGTCCTGACCCCTTGCTTCGGGGCAATCGCTTGAGCCCACTCGTCCATTACCCAACCAAGCCACATGGCGGGCACGGCACGACGTCTCGAAGCATGGCCACTGACACACCCTGGACCAACTCCACAGGATGATTTCTCTTTTACTAGGCTAGGCTCACGTGTAATACTCGAGAATATTTTGAAAACCACTGGCCTTAATCACCGTACTCTTTACGGAAAATCATTGCATTCTTATTCTTTATGAAATTCATGAAAACCCTTTAACTATTGGATGTAACATTGAAAACTTTCTTTATCTTGTGTCATGCCTTTCAAGCAATGACTAAACATCATGTGCTGCACTTGCCAAGGTTATACAGATAAGAGAAATAGGGAAAGTCAAGTCATACAGTCAAAACATTTACTTTACAGTCAAAACATTTTCTTTTACTTTAAACTTCGTAAAACAATCACATAAACCTTTACTTTCAACATCATAAAATAGTCACATAAGTCTCCACCTTAGTCTCATAGAGACAATTCCTTATAACATGAACAATTTAATAAACATAATATGGCATTTAGAGAAATTCATAAGCTCAAGAGAAAACAAGAGTAATCGGGAGCGCTGCCCAGCGAACAACTCCACGTACCACTACAGCACATCATGAATGAAATACCTCATCTTCCCTTACCAAAAAAAAAAAGAAAGAAAGACCTCATCTAGTGGTAGCTAACCACCCCTCAATTTACATACTAAGGCGTCCCCCAGCCGGACCCGAGTACAACACTCATAGTCACCGTATATCGGTGTTCCTTACCCAAACCAGGATGTGTGACTTACACCCCTTATTGGTTCCTCTCATGGGATCTGTAACACTCGTCCGTCCTACGTTCCATTTAAGTGATAAATTAATAATATATAATTATAAGACATCTGACAAGAAAGTCAATACTACCCTTAACCCGAATTTGTATAGGATTTATTAATATCCACTAAACATTTTGGATTAGGCTTGGGTTCTACTCACGGGTTTTCTTCTCTAATATGCATCGGGAACTAAATATATAGAAACCAGATGGAAACCTTGAGTCTCTAGGAAAGAAAGATGAACCGTAGGGTAACACGGTAAAACTTCCACATTGAGGGAAACCATAGATGAAATTGAGCAAAGGGAGGGCAACAAGCCAACAGCCCCACAAAGGAGATGAAATTCGGGGACCGAATTTCTTAAGGGGGGGAAGAATGTAATACCCCGGAAAATTTCGAGGATTAAAAAATGATTTATTTAAAATTTTGACTATTTAAGAATGATTTATTCTGGGGCTAGGAATTAAAACCTTAAAAAAAAGAATATAGAAAAAAAATGAAAGTTAAAAGAAACCGGAAAGGAATTTTTTTCAAAGATTGTAATACCTGAGAAAATTTTTCGAAGTTTAAAATAAAACAAAAGGAAAAGAAAAGAAGTATAAAATAATTTTTAGAATTTAATTCAGGACCTAAGAAATTAGAAACCTGAATTAAATAGGGAAACGAATTAAATAAAAAAATACATATTAGTTATTTTTAGTTTAATTAATTATTATTTTAATTCCTACCTATCTTGTTTTTATTTTCATCCTAATTACTCCTACTAGTTATTTATTTATCTTTTTATTTATTTATTTATTTTAATTTGTTGCTCGCCCAAACGAATCGATGCAAGTGTACACCGCCAACAAGTAATATAATGATAAGTAGAGTATCGTCCACAGGGAACTAAGCTAAAACAAATTAAGTACTAATGCATTCATATGTAACCTAAGCCAAGCAACCGAAATTGAGTGTTTTAATTAAAAACAAGTGAACAACGCAATTAGCAAATGAATGCGAAAATAACTCAAGAGTGTAAATGAGATTAAAAACTCTTAGGATTGTAGTTACACCTAGCACTTCACTTATGGAATTTTACCCTTTTTCACTACTTAAATCAATGATTTGGTGTTAGTCTTAGCCCTACTTTCATTATATGAATCTTCCAATCCTATATAAATTCTACCTCTCAAATCTAACTCCTCATATGCCTATGGAAGTACAAATTTAAGAGATGCATTAAATCCAAGCCAATTTTGACTCCTCAAGGCCCTTGGGTATATGCCTATCCTTTGGGCTAATCAAGTTAATCAAGCACAATCAACATAGAACAAGAGGTATTCAACCCAAGGACTAAATTTAGGAGTCCTCTTCCAAGGAAACCCCAAATCCTCTAATTTCCCTAAGTGGTGGCCAAACAACTAGGGTTCATCAAGCACAAAGTTGAATAAACACCAAAATTCATTAAATCAAGTAATCAAAGTAGCAAATCCATAAGTTTACATGCTAGGGTACCACAATCCTAAGATAAGAAAAGCTTAGCCTAACATATTCAAGGAAATTACAAGCTTAAAACCAGCAAAATCAGTAAACATCAAAGCAAAGAGAAGAAGAGAAGAAAACTCTTGTGTCCAAGACTCCAATCCACTCCCTCTTCACTTGAATCCACTTGAGACAACTTGAAGCTTGAGTTTCCCTTCCTATTTTCGCACCTCTCCAGCTCCTAAACTCTCAAAAATGACTAAATATTCGAACCCTAAGTGAAAAAGCCTTTAAAACAGCAAGAAAATCGGGTTCCAAAAATGCCCCTGCGACGTTGTGCTGCAGCACATGCTCTCTGATCTGCTTGTGCTACAGCACACCGCTTCTGTCTCTTTGTGCAGCCCCTGTGCTGCAGCACACGGGTTTGTGCTGTAGCACACTTCCGTTGCTTGCTTCCCTTGATGCTTTACCTTCAAATGTGCCCCAACTTGAATTATTCTTCTCCAAAATGGCCCTAAGCACAAAAGTAAAACACAAATAAGTCCCCAAACTTCATTGACTTCAACAAAACACTCACAAATAAAAACAACACAATCTAAAATCATATTAATTAACAATTACAAGCCTAAGAACATAAAAACACTCTAAAATGCAATTAATTGTGGCTCAACGATAATGAAAAACTCATAAAATCCATGAAACACTAGCCTAAATAACTCTATTTCATAGAGTTATCATAATTATTTTATTTAATTGAAATTTGGGGGTGTCGTGGTCTTGTAATTAAAAGAAATAAGAAACGAAGATTAAAGAAAGAAGAGAAAGGAAAAAGAAAGAGAAAGAAAGAGAAGAGAGATCGAGTAGAGAAAGGGAGAAGAAAACGGAGAGAGAGGGAGAAGAGAGAGAAAGAGACGTGAGGTAGAGAGAAAAAGCGGGGTTCACCGGAAATTCGTCGGAAACTCGTCGGGGAAGAGCTAGTCGACGCCAGCAAAAGTCACCGGAGCTCGGTTACAATGTCTTCCACACCTCCCACCAATCGAATCAAGGTTGGTAACCCCAATTTCATTCGAAACCCTCAATTTTTCCATTTTTAGGGATTTCTTCGATTGACCTTCGATTGAGTTGTTTCGAGGGTAGATTGAGACATAGAAAGTGTTCTTGAACACTTAGTTGGGGTATGAATCAAGATTATATTTCCGGATTTTCCCAAATTCGAATTTGGAAGGGTTTGGGGTTAAAATTCTAGTTATTCATAAATTGGGAAAATTGTTGATAATTAGGATTGAGTTTGGATTTGAGTAAATAGATCAAGGAGTACCCATAAATTGCTATTCATGATCTTTTTAAGGAACTGTGAGATGAATGGTATTAAAGGATCATAATTTTATTTAATGCATAGTAAATTGGTTATTTCCAATCCATGCATTGTTACTTCTAAGTAAAATTTGAAGGTAACTTATATATGGAGTGCTATTAGAATTTTGTAGAAAGATACTAGATGCATAGAACAAAGGTTTATAGAGACATGAGAGATAGTAATTGACATATGCTATAACTTTTCTTGAATGACAACGTATGCTTGGGATTTAATTTCCAATAGGTTAGTGGGATCTTATTAACCCCACTAATTATTAGTATGATGTGCTTATCGAAACTAGTAATCATAAGGTGGTTGTAAGATGTATAGGTGGCAAGTAAGTTGAATAAGGTTAGAGGAACTTAGACTTGTTGAGGCAATGGCAGTCTTGGAGTAAATTTAGGTACATCATTATTCAATGAAGGATTTTCTGGACAAGTTAGGATTTCTTCCAACCAAGCTAGATAAGCTTCCTAAGAAGTGAACACAAGTTGGATAGAGGTTTAATACTCAAATCCAAGTATGTGAAACACTCAAGTAGAGTGTTATATGCGAGTAAGTCAAGTGTCCGAGGAAGGATACGCATAAGTTGGGATAGAGAAGTCCAATAAGACCAAGAGCTTGACTCTGTGGCAACCATGGACTACATGTGAGAGTAATGGAGAGATAAATAACAAGTTAAGCTAAGTAATAACCTTAATGAAGTAAATGTTGTTCTTATAGGAACAACGACGCGCAATAGAGTGCAACAGGAACCCCGAGGAGACTAAAGTTACAGGAGAGGATTGCATGGAAGGTTGGCCAAGGTGAGGGTTCTTTGATCTCTGCTCCTAGGGTTGTATGCTTATGTGGATTACATGAGTATGTATATTCTCTGCTTGTTTGATACGTGTTAGCTAGAGGTATAGGATGCTAAAAGAATAAAAGAACTAGAAAATAGGTTGTGGAAAGTAGCTTGGACAGGAAGACATAGGAGTAGAGTGTAATTGTTTCCTATGATTGGTGTGTTACAAATCCAACTCATACACTCCGGAGGCATGATGAGTATTTTATTAAATCTTTTCCCACGATGGTGGCAAGAGTCCTTGTACGGAAGGACTAAGCTTTTATTTTGAAAACTCGTCACGACGGTGACTTAGATTATAATCATGCAAAAGGAGTTATTGGTGGGTTTCGGATTTGGTTATGCTAGCGATGTGATACATCGACTAGAACAACGTCAGATGGCACTTGAGACCTCGGTTTTATAATCACCATGACGATGGTCATTGCCCTATCCTGGCAATAGGGTCAGAAAGGATTTATATTGCTATGACGATAGCTTGAGTTTCAGAGAGTGCATCTGGACGGCTATATGAGTTATATCCTGTTAAGGATAGTTGTCCATATTAACAAGGAGAGGAATTGTTTATCCTTCGAGAAAGATACAAAGAATCCTATTAATATGTGAGACTAAGGTAAGGAGACACGGGAGGAACCTACAGGTGAACCGTGAGCCTCACCTAGAAAAGAGAAATCATCCTGTGGAGTTGGTCCAGGGTGTGTGCGGCCATGCTTCGAGACATCGTGCCGTGCCCGCCATTGTGGCCTGGTTGGGTAATGGACGAGTGGGCTCAAGCTATTGCCCCGCAGTGAGGGGTCAGAACGTGCCACTTTGTGGTTATGGATCAGTTGCTTGATAGATAGAGGTTGATTGTGTTTGATTAACAGAATTGTCACGAGGTGACCAGTACCCAAGTGAATGGGTTAAGTATGCTTTGCCACGTGGTGGCCAGTAACCCGAGTGCACGGGTTCGAAGTAGAAAAGCCACGTAGTGGCTAGTAGATACCCTAGAGTGGGGGAGATTAAGTAGATGTATGTTTAGCATCTGTATGTATGTACAAATTGCCTGTGTTTGCATATAATTGCTGATTGTGCAGCGTAGTGGTAACGTACAGGATTACGTCACCGCACGACTTGTTTGATTCAGACATGCTAAAAAGTGAGAAGACCGGTAAGTAAAAGCCAGCACTATATGTTACATGTTTACTTGCTGATTGATGATGTGGAATAAACTGCTGCATGTTTACAGTTATTAAATGCATGTGAGTGTTTGGGTGAAAATTCTATTGTTGTGTGATCACCAAGAATGTATGCTAACAACAGTAACTAGTTGTTTTTGCATGTGGTTGTGTATGACTTCCAACACCTTGCGCCGGGGATGGGAGAGTCCTCACTGAGTCGCGTGGTTGAGACTCACACCTCATTTTTACTACACAGAGACAAATTAAGTACAGGTGGAAGAAGTCTCGGTGGAACAAGGGACAAGCAAAACTTTCCAAGACCCACAACTTGTTCATGTGGGTGAATAAATTGTAACTGTAATGTAATTTACTTTATCATTGTATCATAAAGTAAAGGGTAGACGTATCCAATTAGATTGTATTACTAGATCTAGAACTGTCAGCTTCACACACCTTAAAGATCAGGATAAATTATTCTGCGACACAGGGAAAATTCGTTTTCAAAATATATATATATATATATATATCTGTTGCATGTGAATAGGGTAGGCAGCATCTTCGGATGTGTAGCCAGTACATAGGTTATATATATTATGTGTGTTTTCCTATATCTATATCCTGAAGCGGCACTGGCCGTGGATTTGCTTGCCTAGGATAGGCCACCATTTCGGCGTAGCCATGGTATTATACTGCATGTGGATGTATGTTCAATAATAGATATTCTATCAATTAGGTGATAAGGCTTACAGACACAGGGATATTCCAGGTGTCTGTGCCGGTCACGGTCCTCTAAACGGGGGTCGTGACACCTTCGAAGCGTATGAGTTGGATTTGTAACACACCAATCATAGCAAACCATTACTCTCTACTCCTATGTCTTCTTATCTAAGCTACCTTCCACAACCTATTTTCTAGTTCCTTTATTCTTTTAACATTCTATACCTCTAGCTAACACATACTAGACAAGCAGAGAATGTACATACTCATGTAACCCACACAAGCATACAGCCCTAGGAGCAGAGATCGAAGAACCCTCACCTTGGCCAACCTTCCATGCAATCCTCTCCTGTAACTTTAGTCTCCTCAGAGTTCCTGTTGCACTCTTTTGCGTACCGTTGTTCCTATAAGAACAACATTTACTTCATTAAAGTTATTACTTAACTTAACTTTTTATTTATCTCTTCATTACTCTCGCATGTAGTCCATGGTTGCCACAGAGTCAAGCTCTTGGTCTTATTGGACTTCTCTATCCCGACTTATGCGTATCCTTCCTCGGACACTTGACTTACTCGAATATAACACTCTACTTGAGTGTTTCACATACTTGGATTTCAGTATTAGACCTCTATCTAACTTGTATTCACATCTAAGGAAGCTTATCTAACTTGATTGGAAGGAATACTAATTTTAGGAAGGTCTAAGCATTTTGATTCAACTTGTGTTCCTACTTGGGTTCTAAGAAATGTAGTTTCTAAACCTCAATATACCTCCAATTTATCCTACTTAAGGTTTCCTAACGGTTGCGAAGGAATAAGATTGAAATTCACGAAGTTAGACTTAATTTGTTCCGCAAGTTTCCATCCTTGAGAAACAAGAAGGTACTTGGAGTGATTTAAATCCTCAAAAACATGTTTAGGAGTTTTCTAGGATGTTTAAGATTGAATAGAGGAGGTTTAAAACTCTCAACGTCACCCTTAAAGTGTATTTGGACAACCCAAGCAGAGATCTGGTACGTTAACGTCAATGTTCAACCTTAGTAACCTCGGGCCAGCTCTTCACGGGTGTTGTTCAGCTCATATTCCAACCATATAATTTTAATAATACCAATCCAAGCCTATTTACTCAAATCCAAGCTCAATCCTAATTATCAACAATTTTCCCCAATTTGGAAATAATTATAATTTCAACCCAAATCCTTCCAAATTCGAATTTGGGCAAATCCGAGAATATAATCTTGATTCCTACCCCAACTAAGTGTTCAAGAACACTTTTTAGGTCTCAATCTACCCTCGAAACAACTCAATTGAAGGTAGATTGAAGAAATCCCTAAAAATAGAGAAATTGAGGGTTTAGAATGAAATTGGGGTTACCAACCTTGATTCGATTGGTGGGAGGTGCGGAAGATGTTGTAACCGAGCTCCGGTGACTTTTCCTGGCGTCGGCTAGCTCTTCTCCGACCACTTTTCCGGTGAAATCCTCCTCTTCCCCTTCTTCCTCCCTCACCTCTCCACCCTCTCTCTCTCTTCTTCGTTTTCTTTCTCTCCCTTTCTTCTTGACTTCTCTCTCTCTCCTTCTTTCTTCTTATTTCTTTTACCTTTCTTTCTATATACCTACCCGACGGCTAATAATAAAATAATTATAATAAATACAATTAAAATAAAATAATTAATAATTACATAATTAAATAATAAATAAATATTATTAAAAATAAATTAATTAATAATTAAATAAATAATAGCTAATATGTATTTTTAATTTAATCCCTTTCCCTATTTAATTCAGGTTTCCAATTTCTTAGGCCCTGAATTAAATCCTAAAAATTATTTTCTACTTCTTTTTCCTTCCCTTTTATTTTATTTTAAACTTCAAAAAAAATTTGGGTATTACAACCTTTGAAAAAAAATTCCTCTCCGATTTCTCTTAACTTTCATACTTTTTCTACATTCTTTTTAAGGTTTTAATTCCTAGCCCCGGAATAAATCATTCTTAAATCCTCGAAATTTTCTGGGGTATTACATTATTGTTTAGAATAAATCACGTTCAAAAAAAATTATAATGGATAAACAAATTTGATTAATGAATGAAAGATATATTAATAAGAAAGTAAGAATAACATTTCAAAATTCTATTTTATTTATAGTTTATAACAATATCTTAATGAAAAATATATTATTAAGAGTTTCATAGTCTATTAAACACTTCAAATTTATTATTCAATTGTGTATTAGTGATTTTTTTTTTGTTTTTCTTAAGATTTGTACGATCTATAAAACATTTCTCATTTTTTAACAACTCTTTTATACGTATATAAGTCTTTTAGATTATATTTGTCATTAGCTCATAAGTTAAAATTCATTTTGTACTAAGCTTATATAATAAATTTATTGGATATTAGAATATAGAGCTTTAGGATTAAACCTTACTCACTTTATGGAAAGTCATTTGAGACGAGCTATTTAATTAGGGTTTTGCACAGTTATATAGAGGTTTTTTTTATAAACACGTAATTAGCCTTTCAAAAACTTTAAACACAGAAATATACTAATTTCACTGAAGCACTCAATTCGTCGTTAGAAACAGCGATTTGGGGTCCAATTCACCTTCAGAAACGACGAATCGGAGATCAACAAAGTCATGATCGGTTTAAATTCAACCCAATTCGCCTTCAAGAACGGCGAATTGGGAGTCAAAAAAAGTCAACCCCCAATTTATCTTCAGGAACAGCGAACTGGGGCTCCCAATTTGCCTTCAGGAACGGCGAATTGGGGTGCTACAGTTAAATCGGTATATTTTCGTGTTTAAAGTTTTGAGAGGTTAATTACGTATTTATAAAAGAAATTCGTATATAACCGTATAAGACCCTATTTAATTAATCCAAGAATATAGACATAACATCTTATTTGTAGTTTAAAAGTCCAAATATCCATTCTTTGGACCTAATATTTTGAGAAAAACACAGAAGATTGAGATCACGAGACAATGGATAAGATCAAGAGGACTTGAATGATATGATTTTATTTCGTCCAAAGAAAAAGAATGATATGATTTACAGTTTCTATAAGTTTCGAACATAGAATATTGAAGCAATTACTATCGAGATTTATTAATGCCTAAGCAAATGAAAAGCAAGGCAGGCCCTTGGGGCCTTTTCCTGGCCAAAAGAAAAAAAAAAAAGAAAAGCAAGGCAAAGAAGAAAAAATATTCGATAACTGCGACCTCAAATGTAATTAACTAACTAATAACATTTTTCTCTAATTTTATTATCTTTCGTTTATTTATACCATCCAATGTAAATGCACCTCATCGAATAATATAATTTTTTTTTGTATTTTTGTCACTTAATTCATTTTTGTTCATTTAGTTTATATGTTAGATTTTTTTTAATTAACTCAATTTCTGACATGAATTGTCATCAAGAAAAAATAATACTCCAATTTTTATGAAAAATGAATTTTGCTTCTTTAACAAAGGAAAGCATGAACCTATGTGTGATAAAGAGGATTATGCTCACAATGAAAATTATTCATCCATTTCTTCAACCATAACCGAGTCAAACATATACTTTTAGATTTACCAATTATGTTGTAAATTTATGGCAAATATTTGACTCACAACAAATTGGTATGAATTTTGAGTTTTATAAATGAATAATGGATTTGTTTTCAATCATTATTGTTTATGTTTTTACAGCATTTTTAGGATCAACTATATCTTATGAAAAAACTCAAGAAGTAGTAAATAATTCTAACTATATTGTCAAACGATCAATAAAAATTTTTTTACTTACACTTTCCTTCTTATTATTTTTTTCTTTAATCAAACCTTTTTTTTACATTTTTCTTATTAATAAATTAATTTTACTTTTCAAATGAAATCATTTAAAAAAGGCCAAGAGTTTGATTAAAATATTATTCATAATTAAAAAAATATTTTTTTAATTTATATTAATGAAAATTAAATATAATTATTAATTAGTATATTATTTAAACTTTTAAAATAATTTAAATGAAAATATCCCGTGCAAAGCACGGATCGCAAGCTAGTATCTATATATTTATAAAAGCTGGGCAAGGTGTTCCCGCCCAACAGCTTTCCTTTACATAATAAATATTTATTTTCTTAATTAAATTATTTTATGTACCCATTAATCAAGTTAAAACACTTTTTACTTAAATTAAATACAAAACTTATTGTCTAAGCATTCTTTATACATTAAATAATTTATTTTTTAATAAAATAATTTTGTGGGTCCCTTAAATTAAATACAAAATATTTTTTTATTTAATTTAGATATAAAACTTTTCTATCGTTCAATTTTTAGTAATAATTAGAACTTATATTTTTTAGAAAGATAAAAAATACTCAATTTCTTAAGAGTTTCAATCAATTGTCAAGAAGATATTTCTACTCAAATTTAAATTAATTGATTTCAATTAGGAAAATACAAAAAATACTCAATTTCTCCTTAGATGCGAATACAAGTTAGATAGAGGTCTAGTACTCAAATCCAAGTATGTGAAACACTCAAGTAGAGTGTTATACGCGAGTAAGTCAAGTGACCGAGGAAGGATACACATAAGTCGGGATAGAGAAGTCCAATAAGACTAAGAGCTTGACTCTGTGGCAACCGTGGACTACACGTGAGAGTAATTGAGAGATAAATAACAAGTTAAGCTAAGTAATAACCTTAATGAAGTAAATGTTGTTCTTATAGGAACAACGACACACGATTGAGTGGAACAGGAACTCCGACGAGACTAAAGCTACAGGAGATGATTGCATGGAAGGTTGGCCAAGGTGAGGGCTCTTTCATCTCTGCTCCTAGGGTTGTATGCTTATGTGGATTACATGAGTATGTATATTCTCTGCTTGTCTGGTATGCGTTAGCTAGAGATATAGAATGCTAAGAGAATGAAAGAATTAGAAAATAGGTTGTGGAAAGTAGCTTGGATAGGAAGACTTAGGAATAGAGTATCATTGTTTGCTACGATTGGTGTGTTACAAATCCAACTCACACACTCCGAAGGCATGATGAGTATTTTATTAAATCTTTTCCCACGACGGTGGCAAGAGTCCTTGTACAGAAGAACTAAGCTTTTATTTTGAAAACTCGTCATGACAGTGACTTAAATTATAATCATGCAAAGGGAGTTATTGGAGGGTTTCGGATTTGGTTATGCTAGCGATGTGAGACATCAACTAGAACAACATCAGATGACACTTGAGACCTTAGTTTTATAATCACCATGACGATGGTCATTGCCCTATCCTAGTAATAGGGTCAGAAAGGATTTATATTGCTATGACGATAGCTTGAGGCTCAGAGAGTGCATCTGGACGAGTATATGAGTTATATCCTGTTGAGGATACTTGTCCATATTAACAAGGTGAAGAATTGTTGATCCTTCGGGAAAGATACAAAGAATCCTATTAATATGTGAGACTAAGGTAAGGGGACATGGGAGGAACCTACGGGTGAACCGTGAGCCTAACCTAGTAAAAGAGAAATCATCTTGTGGAGTTGGTCCAGGGTGTGTCAGTGGCCATGCTTCGAGACGTCGTTTCGTGCCCGCCATGTGGCCTGGTTGGGTAATGGACGAGTGGGCTCAAGCTATTGCCCCGCAGCAAGGGGTCAGGACATGCCACGTAGTGGCTACGTATCAGTTGTTTGATAGATAGAAGTTGATTGTGTTTGATTAACAGAATTGTCACGAGGTGACCAATACCCAAGTTAATGGATTAAGTATGCTTTGCCACGTGGTGGCCAGCAACCCGAGTGCACGGGTTCGAGGTAGAAAAGCCATGTAGTGGCTAGTAAATACCCCAGAGTGGGGGAAGTTAAGTAGATGTATGTTATAGTATCTGCGTGTACTTAAAGAATTGTCTGTGTTTGCATATTATTGCTGATTGTGCAGCAGAGTGGTGACGTACAGGATTACGTCATCACTTGTTGTTTGATTCAGATATGCTGAACGTGAGAAGACCGGTAAGTAAAAGCCGGCACTATATGTTACATGTTTAATTGCTGATTGATGACGTGGAATAAACTGTTGCATGTTTACAGTTATTAAGTGCATGTGAGTGTTTGGGTGAAATTTCTGTTGTTGTGTGATCACCAAGAATGTATGCTAACAACAGTAGCTAGTTGTTTTTGCATGTGGTTGTGTATGACTCCCAAACCCAGCGCTATGGTACCCACCTTGCGCCGGGGATGGGAAAGTCCTCACTGAGTCGCGTGGTTAAGAATCACACTTCATTTTTACTACACAGAGACAGGTTAAGTACAGGTGGAAGAAGTCTCGGTGGAGCGAGGAAGGAACAGAACTTTCCAGACCCACAACTTGTTCATATGGGTGAAAGAATTGTAATTGTAATTTAATTTACTTTATCATGTATGATAAAGTAAAGGGTAGACGTACCCAACTATATTGTATCACTAAATCTAGAACTGTCAGCTTCACACACCGTAAAGATCAGGATTTATTTTCCTGCGATACAGGGAAAATTTGTTTTCAAAATATATATATATATGTGTGTGTGTGTGTTGCATGTGAATAGGATAGGCAGCATCTTCGGATGTTTAGCCAGTACACAGGTTATATATATTATGTGTGTTTTCCTATATATATATCCTGAAGCGGCACTGGCCGTGAATTTGCTTGCCTAGGATAGGCCACCATTTCGGTGTCGCCATGATATTATAATGCATGTGAATGTATTTTCAATAATATATATTCTGTCAATTAGGTGATAAGGCTTACCGGCATAAGGGTATTCCCTGTGTCTGTGCCGGTCACGATCCTCTAAACGGGGGTCGTGACAAACTTGGTATCAGAGACAGGTTATTCTTTAAGGATCTGAAGCTAACTAGTAGTCTCGGGTGTCAGTAGGGCTATCCATTATGAATCCGAACATAATGGTGGTTCTGATAGGCACTTGTGAGGTTGCTCAGGATGTTGAGTCATAAATTCTTTCTAGTCATCGCTTTAGGCATAGAATTTGTATGTGAAATTCTATGCAAAGCATATAACCTGTACAGTACACAAGTGCCAATGAGCACTAAGGCGTAAGGTGGGGTGGCAGTGACCCAGGGAACCTTAGGACGCCATAATAGGGAAGGGAGACATCCATGGAGGATGCTACCTAGACACAGACACATTTGGTTGAATTGTAGGCAGGAATGCACTACAATTTGTGATTGTTTTGCAGGTGTTAAATGAGACGATGTGTGTGCTCTGTTAGCGGCGCATTGTGTGCTACGGTATAGGCACAAGTTGTTTGATTATAGTATGGAATGCAAGTAGAATAGAAATATGCAGTGAATGGTAGTTCAGGCTAGGAATGGTTTGTAAAGTGAAAGAAAAGACACGCTTGGCGTGTAGAAAAGAAAGTAAGCCCATGGGGCGATTGAAATGGAAAGTTTACAGACAAGAATAAACAGGGCCATGGGGCATGAGACCGACAGGAAGATGACCATGTGAATGGGTCACAACTGTGCGATATGCTATGGCTGAAGGAAGTGAGTTGTCCGTCCTAGAAAGTAAACAGAAAAGAGGTGGTGTATGCCACAGTATAGAAGTAGAAGTCTACGGACTAGAAAAATCAGGATACGGTATATGGAAGGCCAAAGTGGCTGAACCATAAGCCGTAAAGATAGATGTTAAGAGCTAGAGGCATATGTAAACGTGTAGAGTGTGATCATATGCCAAGCAGGAAACAGAGTAAATGGTAAGGCACAGGGAAGGAGCCTAGTATAACCCTGCGCTCGATCCATGAACTGATAGTTCCTTAAGCAAACAAGGGGGAAAAGAAGGGATTAAGCCCAACCAAACTCTCTTGGGTTGCTTAAGGAAGAGCATAAAGAATAGGATATTGATCACATGAGAAATTTTTGTAAAAATCTTTTGCTCTTTCCGGATGAGAGATTCTGAAAGACTCTTAAATTGTTTTTGAAAATAATAGGGATAACTATTGGAAGGCAAATTTTCATGAAAACTCTTTCTTAATTTGTGTCATTCCAATTGGTTAAACCCTAACCATTTACGAAAATCTTACGCGTCATTTTCTAAGAAATAAACTTAAATTAATTTTCTTTCAAAAACCCGCAGGGTGCCTAAGAAAACTAACTCATGTGACCAATACCCTACCAAGAAATAGTCCTTTTACAGGTAAGTTGTATAAGGATGGTAGATGTAGTTGAGAAATCACTTGCTTGGAGTGATTAAAGTTAAGTAGACATCGAAAAGCACTAGAGAGTGCTAAAGTGACAAGGGCGTATACATGTAAAGCCTAAAGGTTACCAATTAAGGGGCCATAGGGTGATTATGGACCCGAAAGTATTAGACCGGAACAGGTCTAGAAGTGGAAATGGGTGTAGACCTTCGGGTACCGTCCAGAGATAAGAAAATGAGTGCTATTGCGGTAGACAGCTCTCGAACGAGATAACGTGAGAGATAAACCCCAAAGGGACTCGTGGAGGCCCGAGGGGAGAGAAAGTAGACAGGGATAAGTAGTCCCATAAAGGGGGAAGTGCGGAAGCCTATAGGTCCCCATAGGATAAGAGTCAAGTAGGAAGTGGAGAACCAACAACTACCGTAAGTGTATGTATAGTACACATATTGTAGTGGACATAGCTAGATAAGCTAGTTCCATAGGTTGATGAACCGTAAATCCGTTAGTTTGAAGCCCGTGTATGGGTGGACATAGCAAGGACGGTTATTCGAGAAGTAGAATTTAGTGAGGAATGAGTATTGAGAAATACTCGAAGAAAGAGTACCACGTAGGTACAAAATGGAAAAGAAGAGAGTGAATACGGGAACGGAGTCGAGTAAGCATCTGGGGATGCGAGCCAAAATGATAAAACAGGTATGCTACCGTTGGGGGTGATTGAACCCAACGGCTAACACACTTGCAAGAGGCAGTATATGTTCGTGAACATATGCCACACCATAAGAAAGGAAAGAGTCAAACCATGAGAGCGGATCCCGTTTGGTCAAGGGGACAAGGGCATGTCCGGATGGGTTCATGCTGGAATTAACGGATCAAGTATTCCAAGTAGGAAAACAGGATTTAGGTGAGTTGAGGAGTCCAAGTGGGCCATGTTGGGGTAAAGCCAACGGAAACCCAATGAGTAGAGTTAGCATAGGATGTGCAACTCTAAGTGGACTAACCTGAGGATGGTATAGATCCACAGTCATAGTCGTGTTCAGCGAGGTCTTCGGATGAGAAGACCGAACTGAGCTTGAGGCAGAGTAATGAGTATGATGGTAAGGAGGAGACTGGTGAGTTTCCATTATAAACAGAAATGACTACAAGTAATACTCAGAGAAGAGTCTAAGTGAGTCAGACCTAGGATATCGGCAGGGAGTAACCTGAAGTGGTTATGGAAACCACTAGGGGTAAGTGTAGAAGTCTGAAAAAGAAGGGGAAACACGAGTCATAAACGTAAGACCCTTTACCGTTTGGTGGAGAAACGGTAATTGTAATACATAGTTGTGCTAGTGCCATGGAATTTAGCTTCGTTAGGACACGAGTAGCGTAAACCAAGTCTGTAGTGAGTGTAACAACCTCCGAAGGGTTGGGTACACTGATGGCATAAAGTATAAACACCTACGTAGGGTGTATGCCGTGTAAGCGGTAAGTCTAGATGTAGAGTAGAGGGTGTAGTAAGATGTAAACAGACTTTTTTGGAAAAGTCGTTTACAAGGAATATATCGAGGGAATACCGGCAGAAGGGTAGCTGCTTGGTAGTAGAGAATACTTAGAAATGGGGACTCCGATGTAGGGGAGTACTTCGTCAGTTAGAGTTTATAGAAATAGAACCTAGTGTGCTATTCAAATAGCTAGTGTCTTGGCGTGTTCCAAGACGGAAATAAGATGTCACTACGACGGTAGCTAGTCGGACAAGCAGATTGAGTCAAGGTAAGCCTCACTAGAGAAGGCAATAGTTAACTCCTCGGAGAACTAAATTGGAGCATGGCATGTGGTACGTGTCAGACACTCCATCGCAAAATTAGTAGCACAAAGTAAATTGAAACTAGGAAGGTTAGGTATCCTCGGGGAAGGATACGACAACAGATGGAGTCTGTCGATTAACACCTAGCGGAATGGTGGTTAACTACGAAACTAGAAATGCAAACGATCACAGAAAGAATATGTAGAAACCAGATAGACACCTTGAGCCTATAGGAAAGAAAGATGAACCGTAGGGTAAAACGGTAAAACTTCCAAATTGAGAGATACCATAGATTAAATTGAGCCAATGGATGGCAACAAGCCAACAACCCCACAAAGGAGATGAAATTCGGGGACCGAATTTCTTAAGGAGGGAAGAATGTAATACTTCGGAAAATTTTGAGGATTAAAGAATGATTTATTTTGGGGCTAGGAATTAAAACTTTAGAAAGAGTATAGAAAAAGTATGAAAGTTAAAAGAAACCGGAAAGAATTTTTTTTTCGAAGTTTAAAATAAAATCAAAGGGAAAGAAAAGGAGTAGAAAATAAATTTTTAGGATTTAATTCGGGACCTAAGAGAATGGAAACCAAAATTAAATAGGGAAAATGATTAAATTAAAACTACAAATTTGTTATTATTTATTTAATTATTAATTAATTTATTTTAAATAATATTTATTTATTATTTAATTATTTAATTATTAATTATTTTATTTAAATTTTATTTATTTATTATTATTATTTTAAGAGGTGGGGCGTGGGGTTGGTGTATAAAAGAGAAAAAAGAAAAGAGTGAGAGAGGGGAGCCGTGGCCCGCGGGTAGTATTAAGAGAGGAAAAAAAAAGAGAAAGAAATAAAAAGAAAGAAAGAGGAAGACAGAGAGAGAGAACCCGAGAGAAAATGGGAAGAAGAGAAAGAAGGGGGCATGTGATGTGGACAAGAAGAAGGGGAAGGAGGGGGTTTTCGCCGGAGAAGAGCTAGCCGATGCTGGGAAAAGTCATCGGAGCTCGGTTACAACATCTTCCACACCTCCCACCAATCGAATCAAGGTTGGTAACCCCAATTTCATTCTAAACCCTCAATTTTTCCATTTTAGGGATTCCTTCGATTCACCTTCGATTGAATTATTTCGAGGGTAGATTGAGACCTAGAAAGTGTTCTTAAACACTTAGTTGGGGTAGGAATCAAGATTATATTCTCGGATTTGTCCAAATTTGAATTTGGAAGGATTTGGGGTTGACATTATAATTATTTTCAAATTGGGGAAAATTGTTGATAATTAGGATTGAGCTTGGATTTGAGTAAATATGCTTGGATTGTTATTATTGAAATTATAATTATTTCCAAATTGGGAAAAATTGTTGATAATTAGGATTGAGCTTGGATTGGAGTAAATAGGCTTGGATTGATGTTATTAAAATTATTTTGTGTAAATATTAGCTGAACAAGACCCGTGAAGAGCTGGCCCGAGGTTATTAAGGTTGAACTTTGATGTTAACGTGCCGGGTCCCTGCTCGATTTGCCCAAATACACTTAAGGGTGACGTTGAGAGTTTTAAAGCTCCTCTCTTCGATCTTAAACACCCGAGGATAATTATGAATATTTATTAAGAATTATTTTAGGTACATTCTTGTTTCTCAAGGATGGAAACTTGCGGAACAAATTAAGTCTAACTTTGTGAATTTCAATCTTATCCTTTCACAACCTTTAGGAAACCTTAAGTGGGATAAATTGGAGGTATATTGAGGTTTAGAAACTAGATTTCTTAGAACCCAAGTAGAAACACAAGTTGAATTAAAATGCTTATACCTTCCTAGAATAGGATTCCTTCCAACCAAGCTAGATAAGCTTCCTTAGCTGCGAATACAAGTTAGATAGAGGTCTAGTACTCAAATCCAAGTATGTGAAACACTCAAGTAGAGTGTTATATGCTAGTAAGTCAAGTGTCCGAGGAAGGATACACATAAGTTGGGATAGAGAAGTCCAATAAGACTAAGAGCTTGACTCTGTGGCAACCATGGACTACACGTGAGAGTAATGGAGAGATAAATAACAAGTTAAATTAAGTAATAACCTTAATGAAGTAAATGTTGTTCTTATAGGAACAACGGCACAAGATTGAGTGCAACAAGAACTCCGAGGAGACTAAAGCTACAGGAGATGATTGCATGGAAGGTTGGCCAAGGTGAGGGCTCTTTCATCTCTGCTCCTAGGGTTGTATGCTTATGTGGATTACATGAGTATGTACATTCTCTGCTTGTCTGGTATGTGTTAGCTAGAGATATAGAATGCTAAAAGAATGAAAGAATTAGAAAACAGGTTGTGGAAAGTAGCTTGGATAGGAAGACATAGGAATAGAGTATAATTGTTTGCTATGATTGGTGTGTTACAAATCCTTACAAATCCAACTCACACACTCCGGAGGCATGATGAGTATTTTATTAAATCTTTTCCCACGACGGTGGAAAGAGTCCTTGTACGGAAGGACTAAGCTTTTATTTTTAAAACATGTCACGACGGTGACTTAAATTATAATCATGCAAAGGATTTATTGGTGGGTTTCGGATTTGGTTATGCTAGCGATGTGAGACATCGACTAGAACAACGTCAAATGACACTTGAGACCTCAGTTTTATAATCACCATGACGATGGTCATTGCCCTATCCTAGTAATAGGGTCATAAAGGATTTATATTGCTATGACGATAGCTTGAGGCTTAGAGAGTGCATCTGGACAGGTATATGAGTTATATCCTGTTGAGGATACTTGTCCATATTAACAAGGAGAAGAATAGTTGATCCTTCGGAGAAGATACAAAGAATCCTATTAATATGTGAGACTAAGGTAAGGAGACACGTGAGGAACCTACGGGTGAACCGTGAGCCTAACCTAGTAAAAGAGAAATCATCTTGTGGAGTTGGTCTAGGGTGTATCAGTGGCCATGCTTTGAGACATCGTGCCGTGCCTGCCATGTGGCCTGGTTGGGTAATGGACGAGTGGGCTCAAGCTATTGCCCCGCAGCAAGGGGACAGGACGTGCCACGTAGTGGCTACGTATCAGTTGTTTGATAGATAGAAGTTGATTGTGTTTGATTAACAGAATTGTCACGAGGTGACCAATACCCAAGTGAATGGGTTAAGTATGCTTTGTCACGTGGTGGGCAGCAACCCGAGTGCACGGGTTCGAGGTAGAAAAGGCATGTAATGGCTAGTAAATACCCCAGAGTGGGGGAAGTTAAGCAGATGTTATAGTATCTGCGTGTACTTAAAGAATTGTCTGTGTTTGCATACTATTGTTGATTGTGCAGCGGAGTGGTGACGTACGGGATTACTTCATCACGTCTTGTTTGATTCAGATATGCTAAACGTGAGAGGATTGGTAAGTAAAAGCCGGCACTATATGTTACGTGTTTAATTGTTGATTGATGACGTGGAATAAACTGCTGCGTGTTTACAGTTATTAAATGCATGTGAGTGTTTGGGTGAAATTTCTGTTGTTGTGTGATCACCAAGAATGTATGCTAATAACAGTAACTAGTTGTTTTTGCATGTGGTTGTGTATGACTCCCAAACCCAGCGCTATGGTTGTCACGACCCCCCTATCGGGCGTCCGTGACCGGCACGGGATGTAGGATTTCTCCTATCCCGTAAGCCTCTAATCCCTGATTGACATTTCTGTATGTGCATAACTACCCATTTCTAATACAAACAATATATAGTATTTATGGTCATCCCTATCCGGTGACCTAAGTAGCACGCAATCCACGGCTCGCTCAACACCGCTTCAGTCTATACATATACACATAATCAATCACACGTACATATAATATACATATTGATCACGCGCTTCAAGGCGGGTGATCTATCCTATTCACATGCAGAATTCCTGTGTACAGTCAAGTATATATATTCAATCACACACCTGCATATAATTTACATATTGATCACACGCCTCAATGCGTGTGATCTATCCTATTCGCATGCGGAAGCTGTATTTTCATACAATCAAGTATTCAGTCACACATATTTATAAATTTACATATTGACCACGCGCTCAGTGCGTGTGATCTATCCTATTCACATGCGGGAGTCACATTCTTATATAGATATACACATGATATTCAGCATATCATAACCTATATTCCCAACAACAAGACCAATCTTTAAACTGTATGAAGCCGACAATTCTAGAGTGTGACATATACATATACATCCTGACAAAATACATATATCAATGCTACCCACGCGAACAATGCGTGCGGTCTCTAAGTCTGTCCGCCTCCCTGAGATGAAGTGGACGCGCTCCCGATGCCAATACCACCTGTGTCTGTAACATTTAATATTGGGGTGAGTCAAACGGACTCAGTGAGAGGCTTTCCCATCCCTGTTGTAGTAGCGGGTACCATTACATTTGGGGGAAGGGAGCCAATCACAATCACATACGCATATAATAGATTTTGAATTTCCATATATTAGGTGGTCAGGCAATTAGCATATATCATATTCACAATAAAGAATTTAAAGCATGGTTTTACATACGTTTAAATTCACACATACATCATATCACAGTTTAACATATAACTTCATGTGGATGTTCATGTTCAAATAACTGTAATCATAAACTGGCCTGAAGGCATACCTCCGTTAGGAGAGAATCTGGCCCGAAGGCAATATCTCACGTGAGCAGTATAGGAACCTAGTTGATCATTCTAGGAACCCCTGGCCCCAAGACTTTACTTGGAACAATAATCTGACCCCAAGACTTCACTTGGAGCATAGCAGGTGACTCATCTGACCTCGGTTTACCCAAGGCAATAGCCAAAATGTGGTGTACTCATATACTTGTATTTCTGTGAGTTTGACTCAAGACAAGAGACTCAATCTACCCGGACCATCCATGACGGACACAATTCCTGCGTTGTACCATAAATGACCCCTATGGACCACCACTTATTCATTCTAGGTTCGTTTTCTTTAAGAATTTACATACACAACCACACTTTTCAGATAATAAACAATGAGGTTGGTTTCTAGTACCACAAGACCCTCACAATAAATTGACTCGATCCTACCCCCTATATCATATAGGTCCCGAGGACCTTCTTTCCATATAAGGCTCCTTGAGCCACCATTGCTTTTACAGTTTACATATACACATACAGCACGTTATCACATATATTACAATTTAGGAACAACAATGCATGTTATCTATTATAAAATTCCTACAAGTAGGCAAGAAGGCAAACCATATATCCATATCCGCAGTCAACCCTATAGGTCAAGGATAGGAAAGCACCTCACCTGGTTGGCCCCTCTGATCGGCTCTCGGTGTGCCCGAAAGTCCACTCACAGTATGGTGCCCTATACACATATACTTGAGAGATTCAGAAACTTGAAATTCCAACCACTATCGTGTACATGTAACGCTAATGCTCATGTTCTTTCTAATTAATTCCATAGACTAGTTGTTGGCTTGGAATGCCCTCAACTAGTTTTCGGAACACCTAGCATGCTTCTATTCATGTCCAACCCTTTCTTAATTGCACTATTTGGAAACCTTGATTTGGGAATGCAAGGTTACCCAATTTCACCTCCATGTGTCCATGTGAAGTTTCCATTACCCAAGTCTTGAATTTATGACTCAAGAGAGTCATAAATCCTATTTGCCCAATATTTCCATTTACCAAAATAACCTTCAACACTTTACCTACACATGAATACACATATCTGGATACGCGTAAAATTAGAAAATTGTCTCTTTTTCCCCGAACCGGGTTCTGGGTGAGACGGGAATTACTCGGGTTTTAATCCCTCGTACATTCCAATAATTTTTAACAATTATATAACTACCCTCCAACCTTTCAATGCACCCCAAATCAGTCCACAACACCCTTAAACATTACCAATCATATTTTCCTACTAGTTTTCCAACCCGGATAAATTCCATCAAATTAGTTCCGGTTCCTAAGCTTCCAACTCACTTCCTAACATGCAAATACTTCAATTTAGGACTCAGAATACTCAGATTGAATCAATTGGGGTCTTTCCAAAAATCCCTAAAATTGATAAAATTGGGGTTTGAGAGTTTCGGGACTTCTTACCTCGATTCAACCGGTTAGAAGGACGATATGGAGTAGAGGAGACTCCCAACCACCTTCCCCGGTGAAGAGACGGCGTTTTCCGGCGAGAAGGCTCTCTCCCTTTGCTTTCTCTCTCTAACCCGAGCTCTCTCTCTCCTCCAGCCACAAGACGATGGCCAGCTCCGGTGGACGCGACTCCGGCTCCTCCTCCGTGCGTCCGGCCACCACCACGTGTGGCTCACCTCCGTCTGTGAGCTCCTCCAGCAACGCCCAGCCTCTCTCCCTCTCGTGTTTCTTGCTCCCGCGTGCGTCTCCCTTCACACCTCACAAGTCTGCTTTCCTTTCCTTATTTCTTTATTCTTATCCCTTCTTATATAATATATATTTATATATAATAAATAAATATATATATATATACTTATCACTAAATAAAAAAAACAATTCTGATATCAAAATAAATAAGAAAAGAAATATATAACAAAATTAGGATTCACACTAATTTTGTATTTAAAAAAATACATATATATATTAGGATGATGTGTATTTTTATCTCATTTTCCACTTTTAAATTAATTAATTTAATTTAATTAATGATGCTAGTTAAAATATTCTCGGGTATTACAATGGTACCCACCTTGTGCCGGGGATGGGAAAGTCCTCACTAAGTCGCGTGGTTAAGACTCACACTTCATTTTTACTACACAGAGATAGGTTAAGTACAGGTGGAAGAAGTCTCGGTGGAGCGAGGAACGAACGGAACTTTCCAAGACCTACAACTTGTTCATGTGGGTGAAAGAATTGTAATTGTAATTTAATTTACTTTATCATGTATCATAAAGTAAAGGGTAGACGTACCCAACTATATTGTATCACTAAATCTAGAACTGTCAGCTTCACACACCTTAAAGATCAGGATTTATTTTCCTGCGATACAGGGAAAATTTGTTTTCAAAATATATATATATATATATATATATACATATATCTGTTGCATGTGAATAGGTAGGCAGCATCTTCGGATGTGTAGCCAGTACACAGGTTATATATATTATGTGTGTTTTCCAATATCTATATCCTGAAGCGGCACTGGCCGTGAATTTGCTTGCCTAGGATAGGGCACCATTTCGGTGTAGTCATGATATTATAATGCATGTGAATGTATTTTCAATCATAGATATTCTGTCAATTAGGTGATAAGGCTTACAGGCATAAGGGTATTCCCTCTGTCTGTGCCGGTCACGGTCCTCTAAACGGGGGTCGTGACATACTTGATATATTTTGTCTTTAAGGTTTTGATTTAGTAGTTATGACACTAATTTGGGCCCGAGCAAATTTTTAAAAACTGTTTATTTTCCAATAACTTCTTCTCAGATGAAATTTGAGAAAACAAATGTTGTGAAAAATAAGCAATTTATGTTTGAAAATTTTAATTGAAAAATATTTTTGTGGGTAATTGAGAAGCAGTTTGTATTTAATAAATTTTAATTCTGAAACACTTTCTTAAAAAGTTTTTTTACTAATTTATTTCTATAAATATAATTATTTATATTTTTAATTATATTGTAATAAAACATATGTACATCGTACGGGTACCATACTAGTCTATTTTCTATTATATATATAAAAATAGAGTCCACTATAGAAGATGCTGACAAGGGTCGCCTTATGATGAATCCTAACTTTTCCAAATAAAAATATTTATAAAGAAATAAAAAATAAAACAAATAAAATAAAAAAATCTAATAAGTCTTATTTTAAATTAATTTCTTATCTTTTGAATATCATCTATTATCTATATTCAAAAGAGTCCATTAGAGGAGACGCTGACAAATGTCGTTTTTTGGTGAATCCTAACTTTTTTTGTAGGGAAAGGCCCGGATCCACATGACCCGACCCGACCCAGGGACCTAAATGAAAAACCGAAAATAAATCCAGGCAAAAATAAATATTGCGGAAGTTACTAACCTGGACGCCATTGCTAAAATCTTGGATCTTGCCAGTGCCTCTGCTCCACCAGGGCTGACCTCCAATCGACGAACACCGAAAAGGGCCGCGCCAAACGGAGGACTCTACCTACAAGAGGTAGAGCCACATGTCCACGACTGATGCGTGGAAGAGGACTCAAGAGAAAGAGAAAACTTATACTGAGTGGGGTTCCCAAACGGGACCCCCTTTTCCAACGCATGGAATGAGCAACTAGAAAGGGGTGGAGTCACTCCTATTTATAGGAGGATGAGAGAGCTCCCATCATTGACGCAAGCAATGTGGGACTTGGAAAGTGAACAAAATATTCACTTCCATCATGATCACCTAGCCCACTTTGGGCCACGAGTACGGGCTCGTGTGACCTCCGATGAGAGTCATTTTCGTTTCGTTCTCTTCGTCTCTCTGCAAGCTTTCCAACGGATCCTCACTTGACCCGATCGGATTCCAACATGGGCGGATATTTAGTCCCGAAGACCCCAATATATCCAACATACTCCCACTCACACATGGTGGGAGGCCCATGACTATCCTTATCACAAAGGACTTCTCTATTTCTCTTTCTCTCGTCGTCTTCTTTCATACTCCGTGTCAGTCGTGACCGCTTGGCACGATATGTGGGAGCCTTATACTAGAAGCCTGTTAGGGCCCAGCTATTAGTGATGCTACAACCCAAGTGTCTGATGATGTGACCACATGTCTCACCTAAAAATAGTGCCATGGGTTCCCTAGACGTGTTCATATACATGGCTAGTCCAATCCCTCTAAGTCTACAATAAGACTAGGACTTCAGCCACACTCAGTTGCGATAGGTATCCACATCCATGAGAACCTCAAAGGGATCACATAATGGGTCGACCTCAGGATACTATCACACATGCATATGTCAACACAATCTTCCTTTCGACCTCTTATCAGTTGAATCAAAGATAGCTGCTTTCCTGACAGTCTTCCATCGGGCCGTATTTTTCCATAGCCTCTTGGAAAGATATCAAAGTAGCAAGCACTACCTTATCTCTTCATGACAGAGTCAAAGTGCATATGGGTACCCTTTGAAAAGATTGATGCATCCTTTCAGGGACTCACACAGCATTGAAGCAGGGATTCTTTCACATGCTTCCCTTGCGGTTCTTAAAGCACATGCGGTATGAAACGCACGTTGTGGTGTTCTCGAACGTATGTCGATTTTGATCCTCATTCACTTACACCACACAGACCTTAGTCCAAACTCACTTAGAATCTGACCTGAGTTTGCTACCACACTTCGCTCACTTCACACAGCGCCAAGTGGAGCACTCACGTCTGACTACAGGCATTATGAATAGCGGGAATTCATAATTCAATCATAAGACCTCATCGTCTTAGCGGATCTCATCCTAGTACACTTACTAGGGCGACTTATCAGTTCTCAGTGGTGTTTTCCTGTCCAACACTGCCTCTGGATATTCACACTATATCCCATTTTGGTGTTCAAGGAAAAAGCACCCAAGTCTCATCTTGGCCCACACCACCTGCGTGTCCAAGGCGGTTGCTCGTGTCAGAGAGCCAACCTCCAAAGCCTGTACGACATACTTTATATATTGTGTAATAAGTACTTCTACTTCTTGATCCACACAAAATAAAGTTAAAGCCTAGGCATTACACTTTACTTATGATTAAGAAATAAAGCTTTCACAAAGCTTGACCTCATGACATAAACTATGTTAAATCACTCTGGTTCTAAGCAATCTTGTGTATCTAAAACACTAGTTTTACGGCTTGTATATCTATACAGCCAACCCATCAATGCGGGTCCGTGAGGGTATAGAGACAATGCTCTATCACAGGTCATACTGTGAGAACCCTCTCTCCGGTCACTTGATGCTTAGACTGACACAATAGGGTAGTTAACTACTGTGTAACGATGTCTCATACAACGTTGTGTTGCGTTCTCTTGTGGTACTTAGGCTTTCTTTGGTGTAAACCATAGCTGTTTGACTTGATGAGATCAATGTCACTAGGTCAACAGCTCTGTCTGTGATCTATAAGTGACTTTAGATCTTTCAATCCAAACTGCCTTATACTGCTGATAATCATGCAATGACCTCCATGTCCCTAGTGAACAGAGAAATTCATAATCCTTACTTGCCTCTCTGTAAGATTATTTTCAGTGCTTAGCAAAGCACACCAAGACGTGGATGTCCTCTCATCCAAGTCTCTTGCCCAATCGATATCAATGTGTGGCCCGCCATTTGCGGATCACTAATATGATGAAAACAACCGATTGTCAGCAGCGCCCTACAAGTACCTCAAAAACACTCTAAACAGTGTGTTTGACCTAGGTTTGACTGATAACGGCTCATAAAGCCGACTACAAAAGGCACGTTGGAGCGAGTATAATCCTCATTATACTTCAAGCTACCAACTACATTTATGAAAATTATATTCAATTACTCCATCTTTGACTTAGTCTAAAGACGTGTAGCAAGACTCAAACTCTTGCCTCTAGCTACTAGCACATCACTCGGGTTCAGGTCCCCTCAATTGGAATCCACCAAGAATCTCTTCTTCATAGGATTCTTGTGACATAGTGAGTCAATTCTTGAAGCATTCTCCATGAATCTTGACTCCCACTGCCTAACCCAATTCCTTTATCTTAAAGATGAAAGGATAGCCATCTTTAATTGGCTAAAGCAGCCTCTGTGTCATTTTTAGCTAGTTATATGTCTTCTACATATAGCATGAGGGTAATGAAATACTCTCAACTTTCTTGAAATGGACTAAGTGGTCAATTACCACGAGTCTAGATGAATATGTGAGATCTTGATAGATCCTCGGAGTCAGCATACTCTACGCTCCTACCTTTTGCCGTGAGACCTATGTGTTTGTGCACGTAGATCCCTTCACCTAGTTTGCCATTCAATAAAGTGGTCTCGACATCCTAATCGATGTACTCCCAGACTTAAACTTGTGACCAAAGCTAGAATCAGACTCTGACCACACAACAAACGAGAAGGTTTCGTCACAGTCGATACCTTCTTGTTTGTGTGTACTTCTTCATTGCTTAATGTGCCTAGTAGTGGTCGATTGACCAATCTGTCTCCCTTAACTTCTGAGAGCACACTTGTTCTCAAAATAACTTGTGACGCGGGACAGATCTACCAAGCCTTATACTTGGTATGTCCTTATAGACTTTGTCTTTTCTCCTTCCATCGTCTTAGTCCAACTTTTACTAGTAGGGCCGGAGAGAGCCTTTTGAACTATCAAAGGCTCTACTTGATAATTTAGTACTCATCCAGTACTCCTCTTGGATTGTGCTTCGTGGAGATATGCTCCTCATAAGCATTACTCCCACTGGACTCAGCAACTGGAGATGCGTCTATACGCTCCTCTCAACGTGTTGTAGGTCCACCTTCTTTCAATAAAGATGCACATCCCAAAATCCGTCTCCCTTACTCTAGAAAAGTTTGTCTTAAGGACCACTACATCCTTATACTCAAATTATGTGACCGGAGTGTCTTCATTCTTACTAATGAAGACGCATCCTTTTGAGTGACCAAGCTATCTTACCAAGACACGCTACTTGCCTCTAGGGTCAAGCTTCCTATACTTACAGGAAGGATCAAGTATGTTGTATACCCTTATGGTCTCAGCATACTCTAATCAGGTCTTTTACCTAACTAAAACTCATCAGGAATCATTCACATAATTTGAAAGGGCATATGGTTAAGTACGAAAGTGATCGTTGGTAAAGCATCTCCCCAATGGGAATGTTCACCTGAGTCATTATCAACTTAACCAACTCCAGGAGCAACTCATTTTGCTGTGGAGTTTGTGGAATAGTTAGTTGTCTAACAATTCCAATTTCATCACGTAACTATGAGAAAATACTAGGCCACTTGCCTTGCCCCCACGCTTGTCGGACCACTGATGTCCGAGTGGACTAATTTGATGAAAGCGGATTTTCTGATTTCATGACTGAATGGTTCTCAGGTTGCTTTGTCTGTAAGGTAATATTTACAAACTAGCATTGGGAATTTGTCCTCACAAATTCTCCTTTGCTAATACGTAATTGCGTCCCACACGCACTTGCCAAATAGGTGTATCAACCACAGAGGAAGACACAGCAACAAGTTGCTTTGTCTGTAAGACAACGTTTACAAACTAGCATTGGGAATTTGTCCTCACAAATTCTCCTTTGCTAATATGTAATTGCGTCCCACACGCACTTGCCAAATAGATGTATCAACCACATAGGAAGACACAGCAAAGCAACAAGTTGAATTACGGGAATGTAATTCAAAGTGTATCACAACACAACCATTGTCATAAAACCAGAACTAACACTACGGAGTGATGATAAACATGTAGATCATATTATATCTTAAGTTCTCTCACGGAAAAACATCTAATAATGTGTTCCGTTCAGTATCTAGAACATACAACATTTATAAAGATAAAGAGTGGCCACTACGCAACTTCATTTTGTAGTTGCCCAACCTCTTAACTTTAATAATTCTTTGTTCCCACGAGGATACTTCTACTCCCATTGGGCAGAGGACGGAACTCCATGAACCAATGTTTATGGGTGAGAGGAAAATGATTGCTGCAAACAATTTTTGCGCATAGTGCCTTATGGAATGACACAAGCAACATTTGACTTTGGCCAAAATCTCTTTTCCTCTCTTGCTTTTCCTTTGAACTGAGGCTACTTACCTTACACTTATCCTTTCTCTTCCTAGCACCACATCTCTTGGACCCATTGTCCTTGTTCTTGGAGCCTAGAGCTCTAAGTAACTTTAGCCACTTAGGCTACGTGCTCGATAGATTTTGCAGCCTTATGCCACCAATCTTTGAGCACTGGGTGGTGTTTTAATATCATCAAGAAACTTGATGGTATTAGTGAAGGTCGGAATGACCTATATGCACTCCCAATAGGAGGGAAGAGATCTGGCAACAGTTTGAACTTACAGTTTACCAGTGGGGAGTTTGCAGGCTTACTCACACTCCCAAATTAAGTTTGATTTCTCCCTTAGATGCGTTTTCATTCTCTTGTCAGAGCGCATCTTGGAGGCATCAAACTTGATTGTAAGCTGCCTCAGTTTGGTGACCACAGTGTCACCAAAGCGATATCTCTAATGTGATCTACGTTTGCAAGTTTTGTAGTTATGTTATCAGTCAATCCTAAACGCTAACACTAATTACACAGCTCCTTATCACACAACACACAACTCTTGAAAATTGTAATCAACGCAAGACGAGTGTAGATATAGTCAGTCTCTGCATTCGAGAAGTAGGGTCAACCACCCTCATCACACAGAGAGCCTATATATGTACACTTTTCTATGCTTGACTCAACAATTTTCATAGAATAGTCACATACTATTCAAAAATCCCTATTGGATTCCCACTATGTAAGCGATCAAGAAGAACATCGAGTCGCCACAGGCACGACTTCAAACTTCCACTTGATTACAATGCTTACGATAATTTAAACAGTCACTTACTATTTAAATTCCCACGTGGATAAGCATTTAAATCGAGTTATGGGTTTGCCACATGCTGCCCCTAGCTCTCACTCGAGTAAAACACTTAAGGTAATTTAAACGATCACAAATCGCTTAAATCTTCTCTCTCGTTGTGTATGTGAATGAGTCAAGAGATGGACATATCCACTCTTTAAACTCCAATTCACCTTAATTTCTCCCCATATTTGGATTCGTCTCACTAAACCGAGAAAAACGATTCAAAAATCATCGAAATCGGAGCTAAAACGGAGAAATTATGCGCGACAGAAAATTTCGCGACCCTGGTCAACGGTCAGCATTGACCAGTCAACGGTCAACCGTTGACCTCGCTGGCGGTCAACGGACGGCCGGCGCTGGATCACCACCGGCACTCGCGGCGGCGGCGGTCGCCGGAGAGTCTCCGGCCGGCGGAGGTCGCCGGACCTCCGGCGTCACCGGCGACCATCGGCGGCGGAGGTTGCAGGACCTCCGCTGTCGCCGACGACCCCTCGGCGGCGGAGGTCGCCGGACCTCCACCGTCGTCGATGACCCCTCGGCGGCGGAGGTCGCCGGTGACTTCTCGGCGGCGGAGGTCGCCAACGACTTCTCGGCGGCGGAGGTCGCCGGCGACCCATGGCGGTCGGCGGACCTCCGACGGCGGCGGCGCCGTTCGCCGGTGAATCACTTCACTCATCATTCCCCATCCCAAAACAGTAGCATACATCCACAAGTATATATCTAATTCGTAGGGTATACATACCTTAAATAATATATACATGCATGCAAATTAGAGTCTTTAATATTTGACATGGGAACCTAAACATGTTTCTAGGTTTTAGGGTATGGGTTACCAATCAATATTGAATTAAAAAATTAACACATATAATTTAAATTCAAAAATTATGGTACCCTACCCTACAATATTTGACTATCAAATGTTTTAAATTAAAATTAGAACATATAATTAAAACTGGGAACCTAAGCATGTTCCTAAGTTTAAAAAAAACAAGCCCTAAACATGTTCCTAACCCTTTTTGGTTCATCAATCCCTGGAGAATAGAGCACTAGCATAAACCAGGCTCTGATACCACTGTAGGGAAAGGCCCGGATCTACATGACCCGACCCGACCCAGGGACTTAAAAGAAAAACCGAAAATAAATCCAGGCAAAAATAAATATTGCGAAAGCTACTAACCTGGACGCCATTGCTAAAACCTTGGATCTTGCCAGTGCCTCTGCTCCACCAGGGCTGACCTCCAATCGACGAACACCGAAAAGGGCCGCGCCAAACGGAGGACTCTACCTACAAGAGGTAGAGCCACATGTCCACGACTGATGCGCGGAAGAGGACTCAAGAGAAAGAGAAAACTTATACTGAGTGGGGTTCCCAAACGGGACCCCCTTTTCCAACGCATGGAATGAGCAACTAGAAAGGGGTGGAATCACTCCTATTTATAGGAGGATGAGAGAGCTCCCATCATTGACGCAAGCAATGTGGGACTTGGAAAGTGAACAAAATATTCACTTCCATCATGATCACCTAGCCCACTTTGGGCCACGAGTACGGGCTCGTGTGACCTCCGATGAGAGTCATTTTCGTTTCGTTCTCTTCGTCTCTCTGCAAGCTTTCCAACGGATCCTCACTTGACCCGATCGGACTCCAACATGGGCGGATATTTAGTCCCGAAGACCCCAATATATCCAACATTTTTAAATAAAAACATTTATAAAGAAATAAGAAAATAAACAAATAAACTAAAAAATAAGTTTTAAAAAATGTAAAAAATCTATTAAATTTTATTTTAAATTGATTACTTATCTTTTGAATATATAGATTTATTTACAAAAAAAATATTATATGATGTTAACAAAATATGAAAAGAATTTTATTTTTTAAAATCTAACACAAATATAAATAAATAATAAATAATCAACTGAATTGTAGTTTAAAATAATGTGATTTAATATTAATAAAATATTCAAATAAGATTTACACTTATAAATTCAAATCAATTTTGAATATAAAATATACATTTTTGTGCAACAAGAAAGTATTTGCAAAAAATAAATAACTAAACAAGTAAACTTTTTTTCAAGAAAAAATCTAAGTCACATAAATAATATTAATTTTTTAAAAATTCAATATTCTTTAAACATTAACTTTAAACATATGGAATGCCATTCCTCCAAATTAAAGTTCCACATCGCTGCAATACCCGAGAAATTTTTCGAAGCTTGAAATAAAATAAAAAAGAGGAAGAAAAGAGAGTAGAGAATATTTTTGGGTATTCAAATTGGGACATAAAAGAAAATAAGATTAACTGGAAAGAGGAGTGATTTAATTGGAGATATTTTTCCACCTCTTCTTTATTATAATAATTATTATTATTAATGATTATTTTTTTAATTTTATATATATTTTTTCTTTTGTGTGTGGGGCGCCGTGTAATTGTAAGGAAAGGAGATGGTAGGAAAGAAAGGAATAAGAGGAAAGAAAATAGAGAGAGGAGGGCTACGGGGTTAGAAAGAAAGAGAGAGAAAGAAGAGAGAGAGGAGGAAGAGGCGTGGAGGAGAAGAAGAAGAAGGGTTGGGGTTCACTGGAAAAGTGATCGGGGAGAGCTAGCCGACACCGAAAAAGTCACTGGAGCTCGGGTACGACGTCTCCTACACCTTCCACCAATCGAATCAAAGGTTGGTAACCCCAATTTCATTCGAAACCCTCCATTTCTCCATTTTTAGGGATTTCTTCGATCCACCTTCAATTGGGTTGTTTCGAGGGTAGATTGAGACCTACGAAGTGTTCTTGAACACTTAGTTGGGGTAAGAATCGAGGCTATACCTTCGGGTTTAGCCGAAATCAAATTTGAAAGGGTTTGGGGTTGAAAATTCTAAATATTTCCAATTTGGGGATTCGTTGATAAATTTGGAATCGGGCTAGGATTTGAGTAGTTAGGATTGGATTTATGTTGTTGGAATGTAGGTGAACAATACCCATGAGGTACGGAGTCGAAGCCGGGGTCGGAAGCGGGCTGAAATAGGCCCGAACCAGCCCACAGCACAGCAAAAGAATTGTTGTGCTGCGAGCTGGCGCTGCAGTTCCCAAACTGGCAGTGCAGCGACAGCTCTTGGTTAACCAACGGCTGCTTGGGCAGCAGCTTGGCGCCGCAGTGCCAGAATGGGCGTTACAGCGCCAGGTCTCTGCCCAGCATGCCCAAAACCCTTTTTTAAGCCAATCCGGGGTGTGCGAACCTCCTATTTTCAATCATAAACATCTTAGGACACCCCCAACCATGTTTTTAAGGATAAAAATCATTTCAAATGTCTTCTTGTTCCTCAAGAATAGAAACTTACGGAATAAGCTAAGTCCAACTTCTTGAATTTCTAAATTCCTTATACACCGTCATTAGGTAACCTTAAGTAGGATAGCCAGAAGCACGTTGAGGTTTAGTAACTCAAATCCAAGGCCCCAAAAGCAACTCAAGGAGAACGATAGTTGTATGAAACCAAGTGTGATGCACTTGAGACTCTCATAGAAGAGAGGGAAGACGGATAAGACCAAGGACTTGGTTCTTCGCAACGTCTAGATGCATTTTAGGCACGAGCATGTCGTATGCATATGAATTGCATATAGTTTGAGATGTTAACCACTTGAATGCATTCGTTAGGAAACCACGACTCGTCCAAAGCGGGAGTTACTCCAGGACAAGCACAAGGGAGCCGTCCAGGTGAGGGGTTTCCCATCCTTGCCCTACAGGGTTGATTGAGGATATGGATATGTGGGTTGCCTACTTGCCTATTTGTCAGAATTATATAGTGGTTAACATGTTATTATTGTTCCTAAACTGTTATATATGAAAATATTTGTATATGTGTGTTTGACTGTAGGTAAAGAGGTACTGGAGGGTATCCATGTGATGACATGAGATACGCCGAACAGTACAAGCAAGCGGGTAAGTTGTTGATTGAGTCCAAGGTTTGGTTTACCCTATTAATTAGAAATTCATTAAAGAAATCGTATAAAAGTTCTTAGTAAACGTCGACGCTTATGGTAATTGAACTTAGGGAAGACCTTAGAGCTAGGTTATGATCTAACCAAGGGTTTGCGTACCATATGAAGATTAATAAGATCTCATAATTGATTAGAGAGTCGTAGGAATGTTCACACTACCTAGGTAAAGTCAGTTTAGAATAGTAATGGGTAGATAGAGTCAGGATCCCAGCTGAAAGATTGGTAAAAGAAACAAGATTAAAACATTTGCCCGTTGAGGCCATTGCCCTAGCCTGGCACTAGGGTCAATTAAAAGATTTAATGATTTGCCCGTTGAGGCCATTGCCCTAGCCTGGCACTAGGGTCAGTTAAAAGATTTAAAGATTTGCTCGTTGAGGCCATTTCCCTAGCCTGACACTAGGGTGAGTTAAAGATTTAAAAGATTTTCCGTTGAGGCCATTGCCCTAGCCTGGCACTAGGGTTAGTTAAATATTTAAAACATTTGCCCGATGAGACCATTGCCCTAGCCTGGCACGAGGGTCAGTTAAAGATTAAAAGAAATTGCCCGTTGAGGCCATTGCCCTAGCCTGGTACTAGGGTCAGTTAAGTGATTTACAGTTTTCAAATGATATGTTAAAAGTGATTGCTTGTTTATGAGAAGCATGATAGAAAAGCATGATCTGCAGGTTTATCTTTGATTTTAATGTTATATTAATATTGCCTGATCGTGATATAACATTTGATAAACTGGATTTTCTTGCTCATGTGATTGTGGGTGTTTCCCTTTCCCCAGTTGTAGTGGTACCCGCCGCTACGCCGAGGATGGGAAGCTTCTCACTGAGTTGGTTTAACTCACTCCTTCTGCTTCAATGTTTCATATACAGGGATCGGGTAGGCACCGACGTTCGGACAGTGATACGGACATCAGACCATCCTTACGCACTTGTTTGCGTGGGTGGACACCTTTTGGTTATTTTGATTTCTTTTGTTGTACATATTTTAAAGTTGTATGTGTTGTAAATAATTACAGCTTTTGACGTACGTTCACTCTAGATTTGTCGGCTTCACATGTATTTAAAGACAGGGTCCAGTTTGGGGAAAACTAGGATATATGTATGAGTATATAAACTTCTGCATGTGAATAGGATAGATCGTACGCATTGAGGCGTACGGTCAATATGATATGGATATATATATATTATGTGTGCTTGCTGCACATGAATAGGATAGATCGTACGTATTGAGACGTACGGTCAATATGATATGATGAATATTTACCTTATGAGTGCTGATATATATATTTATACACTGAGTTAAGCTGAAGCGGTATTAAGCGAACCGCGGATTGCAGGTAAATTAGGCCAGTGAGGTGTGGCCGCTATTATGATATATACATATTTATTGTATAGCAGGGTAGTTATAGTTATGTTTATAGGGTAAGGCTTACGGGTTTAGAGGTAAAAGTCTAATCCTGTGCCGGTCACGTATTCCCGATTTGGGGTCGTGACAAACTTGGTATCAGAGGCAGGTTATTATTTATGTCATGTGAAGCCATTGGTATAACCGGGTGTCGGTTTAACCTTCGTTGTGAAACCCGGGCACAACGTTGGAATAAACAGGCACTTGTGGGAGTACCCAGGATAAATTGAGTCAACCTTTCTTTCATTCCTTCTTAATCTATGATTGATTATGCAAATGCTTATTAGGTGACGTTTATGTGAAGTACAAGGATGCCGCCGACTACTAGGAAGGCTAGGAGGGGCGGTAGAGTCCCTGCACGTACTGATGAGGAATCTGTTCGGGAGGAGAGAGTGCCTCCCAGGGGTCGGGCTAGAGGCCGTGCTCGCGGTCGTGGTAGGGCACAAGAAAGAGAAGTGCATAGGCAACAAACACCAGAGCCACAGGTTGAGACGAGTGCTCCGTCAGTGACTGAGATGCTTATTGCAGGATTTCAGGAGTTAAGAGCTGAAATGACCCGCCAAATTCAACAAGAAGTCCGTCGTTTAGTTGTTGGCGAGGAAGAAGAGCAAGTAATATCGGCTGAACAAGGAACTGAAATTGTTGAGGAAAGGGAGGAAGAACCAAGAGGGGAGTGGCAACAATGGGACGTGCCCCGGGGACCGAGGGGAGTTCCGAGGGAATTGTTGATTACTAAATTCCTAAAACTGAATCCTCCAACCTTTTGCGGAACCGAAACCAAGGAGGACCCTCAACATTTCCTCCGTGATATAATTAGAATTAGGTAGTTACTGAGGTGTCCAAGAGGAGAGATGGTGGAACTTGCCTCGTTTTAGTTAAGAGGCGCTGCACGGATTTGGTTTGAATCAATACATAAGAGATATGCAAGGTGAGTTGCTCCTATGACCTGGGAATATTTTTAGAGGGAATTCCTGGGTCGGTTTCTATCTGAAGGAACGAGGTATGTTAAGCGTCAACAGTTTGAAGACTTGTGGATGACGCCGAATATGTCAGTGACTGAGTTTGAGCTGCAGTTCACAGAGCTAGCTCAATATGCTCCTGAATTGGTTCCTGATGAGAGGGAGTTGATTAAGAGGTTCATACACAGGTTGTTAGAGCTGTTGTTCGTAGTTCTACTACCGCAGTGTGGTCAGTTTGACACTCTAGCACAGGCTGCTGATTGTGCTAGGGTAATTGAAAATAGAAAGAAGTTTGGGACATCGGCTAATCCCAAGAACAAGTTACTGACAACCCATGATGGACAGGGGTGGAAGAAGAAGTAAAAGACAGCTGGTAATTATGGTATAATTCCAAATTATGCAGGGAAGGTTGGTGGGCAGTCTGCTATTACCACCACAAGTTCTGGGAGGAGTAACACCCAAGGTGGGCAGAGGTTCCAAGGCGGTAGATAGGGCGGTAACCCAAAATCGCAGTGTGGGACATGTGGAAGATTTCATTTTGGAGAGTGCAAAGTTATGAAGGGAGGTTGTTACAACTGTGGTTAGTTCGGGCATATGGCTAAGGAATGTCCGCAGAGGAAGAGTAATACGAATGTCAAGAGTAATCCTACTCCGGGTAGTACTCCAATTGCAGCCCCGCCAGTCAGGATTGTACCACCCTAGACTAATACCTCAGCTGCGGGCCGAGGTAGAGGAGCAGGAACATGAGGTAGAGGTCCAGGTGTACCAGGAGGATGACAGGCACGAGTGTTTGCTTTGTCTCGTCAGGATGCACATGCCTCAAATACAGTTGTGACAGGTACACTTTCAGTATGCTCTATCCAGTCCCTTGTATTATTTGATTCTGGTTCAACACATTCCTACATCTCACATGCATTTGCACGGAAAGTTGAGAGGAGCCCAACCAAATTGAAGGAGACAGAAATGGTCTCTACTTCGATGGGTGAATAGGTCCAAGACAAATATGTCTATGAGTCATGTGTGGTTGTGGTCGAGGGTCATGAAACAGTTGTGGACCTACGACTACTATACATGGTAGATCTGGATGTTATTCTAGGTATGGATTGGTTGGCATCTTGCCATGCGGTAGTTGACTGCCGGGCAAAGTGTTTGAAATTCAACATGCCGAATGAAGAGCCATTTGTGATGCAGGGTGATGGTGCTACACCATATCCGAGCCTAATTTCATCAAAGAAAGCTTCCAAGCTACTCGAGAAAGGGTGTAAAGGATATCTGGCTTTTGTGAGGGATACTACGAAAGAAGTACTTCCTGTAAATCAGGTACCGGTGGTTCGGGAGTTTCTTGATGTATTTCCTAACGACTTGCCTGGGTTGCCGCCTGATTGAGAGGTTGAATTTGAGATCGAGCTTTTTCCAGGTACTCAGCCGATTTCCACACTACCTTACAGAATGGGTTTGAAGGAGTTGAAGGAGCTACACACGCAGTTACAGGAATTACTTGATAAGGGTTTTATCAGACCCAGTTTTTCACCTTGGGGTGCACCAGTTCTATTCGTGAAGAAGAAGGATGGAACTTTAAGAATGTGTATCGATTACCGAAAGTTGAATAAGGTATTGGTCCGCAATCAATATCCACTTCCAAGAATCGATGATCTGTTCGACCAGTTGCAAGGTGCTAAGAGATTTTCAAAGACCGATCTGCGATCAGGGTATCATCAACTGAAGATTAGAAAAGAAGATGTGCCCAAGACTGCTTTTCGAACCCAATACGACCATTATGAGTTTCTAGTCATGTCGTTCGGGCTAACTAATGCACCAGCAGCTTTTATGGACATGATGAATCAGGTTTTCAAGCCATTTCTAGACCGGTTTGTCATTGTATTTATAGATGATATTCTAGTCTATTCCAAGAATGCTAAAGAGCACACAGAGCATTTGAGACTGGCATTGCAGAGGCTGAGAGAAGAAAAATTGTATGCTAAGTTTTCAAAATGTGAGTTTTGGCTTGATAAGGTTGTATTTCCCAGTCACGTGGTACCTTCAGAGGGAATCCATGTTTATCCGAGCAAGGAGGAAGCCATGAAGAATTGGTCCCAGCCTACCTCAGTCACGGAGATCCGCAATTTTCTAGGTTTGGCTGGATACTATAGAAGGTTTGTGCATGACTTTTCGAAGGTTGCTGCACCTCTTACAAAGTTAACTCAGAAAGGGGTAAAGTTTGTATGGGATAACAGGTGTGAAGAGAGTTTTCAGAAACTGAAGGAAAGTCTCATCATAGCACTGGTGTTGGCTCTTCCTGAGGGCACCGGAGGGTATGTGGTTTACTGTGATGCTTCACGAGTTGGGTTAGGATGTGTTCTTATGCAGCATGGCAAGGTGATTGCTTATGCGTCTAGGCAACTCTGGAAGCACGAAAAGAACTACCCAACTCACAATCTTGAAATGGCAGCGGTGGTATTTGCCTTGAAGATTTAGAGGCAATACCTTTATGGTGAAACATGTGAGGTATACACAGACCACAAGATCCTTAAGTACATTTTCGAGCAGAAAGATCTGAATTTGAGACAACGCAGGTGGATGGAGTTGTTGAAAGACAATGACTGCACGATTTTGTACCATCCCGGTAAGGCGAATGTGGTGGCGGACACTCTGAGCCGAAAGTCAATGGGTCGCTTAGCCCATATCAGTGAAGTACGAAGGCCTTTAGTTCAGGAAATACATGAGCTAGAACAGTCCGGAACTCAGTTTGAAATTGGAGATTCCAACTTGTTTCTAGCCCACATCCAAGCTAAGTCAGCTCTAATTGAAGAAGTTAAATCCAAGCAAGATCAAGACGCCGACCTCAAACAGATCAGAGATACAATGGTTAAGGGGGAGAAGGACGATGTCCGATTCTCCATAGATGATAGTGGCATACTCCGGTTGGAGGGACGACTGTGTGTACCTATGATGGATGGTTTGAAAGAAAGAATTCTTGATGAGGCACACAAGACAGCATACACAATCCATCCGGGTAGTAATAAGATGTATCAGGATCTGAGAGAATTATACTGGTGGAATGCTATGAAGAAGGATGTGGCAAACTATGTGTCTAAATGTCTAGTGTGTCAGCAGGTTAAGGCTGAACACCAAAAGCTTGTCGGAACACTTCAACAGGTAGAAATTCTTGAATGCAACTGGGAGAGAATTACTATGGATTTTGTGTCAGGATTGCCACGATCATAGAGGGGATTCGATTCAGTTTGGGTAATCGTTGATCGAATGACCAAGTCTGCACATTTCCTGCCAATTAAGACCACTTATGGAGTGGGTCAGTATGCCCAGTTGTACCTATTAGAGATAGTGAGGTTGCACGGAGTACCGGTGTCGATTATCTCTGACAGGAGCCCACAGTTTACCTCTCGATTCTAGAGAGCATTGCAGGAGGCATTGGGGACGAGAGTTGATCTAAGTACAGCGTTCCATCCCCAGACTGACGGGCAATCTGAGAGGACCATTCAGATTTTAGAGGACATTCTTAGGGCATGTGTTATGGATTTCGGCGGAGGGTGGGAGAAATACCTGCCATTAGCGGAGTTTGCCTATAACAACAGTTACCAAGCCAGTATTCAGATGGCACCCTTCGAGGCTTTGTACGGACGAAAGTGCAGGTCCCCGATTGGGTGGTTCGAGGTCGAAAAGGCCAAGTTGGTTGGTCCAAAACTTGTGCAGGATGCTTTGGACAAGATAAAGTCCATTAGAGAAAGGCTTGCCACGACTCAGAGTAGGCAAAAGTCGTATGCTGACAACCGGAGAAGAGAGTTAGAGTTTGCTGTGGGTGAGTAGGATTTCTTAAAAATTTCACCAATGAGGGGCGTGATGAGATTTGGCGAGAAAGGCAAGCTAAGTCCTAGATACATCGGACCGTTTGAGATTCTAGAAATGTTGCCTACCGTCTAGAATTGCCGGTGGAGTTGGAAGGAGTTCATTCGGTGTTTCATGTGTCCATGCTCTGAAAGTACCTGCGAGATCCCTCTCACGTAATCCAACCCCAGGAAGTACAACTAGCTGAAAGCCTAACTTATGAGGAGATGCCAGTGGAAATTCTAGATCGTCAGTTGAAGAAGCTGAGGTCAAAGGAGATACCATTGGTGAAAGTCTTGTGGCGAAACCATTTGGTTGAGGAAGCAACGTGGGAAGTTGAGGCTGAGATGCGCAGGACATATCCTCACCTATTTCAAGACTAAGGTTAGTATGTTAGTTGAAATTCAGGGACCGAATTTCTTAAGGGGGAAAGGTTGTAATACCCGAGAAATTTTTCAAAGCTTGAAATAAAATAAAAAGAGGAAGAAAAGAGAGTAGGGAATATTTTTGGGTATTTAAATTGGGACATAAAAGAAAATAGGATTAATTGGAAAGCGGAGGGATTTAATTGGAGATATTTTTCCACCTTTTCTTTATTATAATTATTATTATTAATGATTAATTATTTATTTATATATATTTTTTCTTTTGTGTGTGGGGTGCCATGTAATTGTAAGGAAAGGAGACGGTAGGAAAGAAAGTAATAAGAGGAAAGAAAATAGAGAGAGGGGGGCTACGAGGTTAGAAAGAAAGAAGAAGAAAGAAAGAGAGAGAAAGAAGAGAGAGAGGAGGAAGAGGCGTGGAGGAGAAGAAGAAGAAAGGTTGTGGTTCACCGGAAAAGTGACCGGGGAGAGCTAGCCGACGGCGGAAAAGTCACCGGAGCTCGGGTATGACGTCTCCTACACCTTCCACCAATCGAATCAAAGGTTGGTAACCCTAATTTCATTCGAAACCCTCAATTTCTCCATTTTTAGGGATTTCTTCGATCCACCTTCGATTGGGTTGTTTCGAGGGTAGATTGAGACTTAGGAAGTGTTCTTGAACTCTTAGTTAGGGTAAGAATCGAGGCTATACCCTCGGGTTTAGCCGAATTCGAATTTGAAAGGGTTTGGGGTTGAAAATTCTAAATATTCCCAATTTGGGGATTCGTTGATAAATTTGGAATCGGGCTAGGATTTGAGTAGTTAGGATTGGATTTATGTTGTTGGAATGTAGGTGAACAAAACTCGTGAGGTGCGGAGTCGAAGCCGGGGTCGGAAGGGAGCAGAAATAGGCCCGAACCAGCCCACAGCACAGCAAAAGAATTGCTGTGCTGCGAGCTGGCACTGTAGCGCCAGCTCTCGGGTAACCAAGGGCTGCTTAGGTAGCAGCTTGGCGCCGTAGCGCCAGAATGGGCGCTGCAACGCCAGGTCTCTGCCCATCATGCCCAAAACCCATTTTTAAGCCAATCCGGGGTGTCCGAACCTCTTATTTTCAATCCTAAACATCTTAGGACACCCCAACCATGTTTTTAAGGATCAAAATCATTTCAAATGTCTTCTTGTTCCTCAAGAATAGAAACTTACGGAATAAGCTAAGTCCAACTTCTTGAATTTCTAAATTCCTTATACACCGTCATTGGGTAACCTTAAATAGTATAGCTTAGAAGCACATTGAGGTTTAGTAACTCAAATCCAAGGCCCCAAAACCAACTCAAGGAGAACTATAGTTGTATGAAACCAAGTGCGATGGACTTGAGACTCCCATAGAAGAGAGGAAAGACGGATAAGACCATGGACTCGGTTCTTGGCAATGTCTAGTTGCATTTTAGGCACGAGCATGTCATATGCATATGAATTGCATATAGTTTGAGATGTTAACCACTTGAATGCATTCGTTAGGAAACCACGACTCATTTGGAGCAGGAGTTAATCCAGGACAAGCACAAGGGAGCCGTCCAGGTGAGGGGTTTCCCATCCTTGCACTATAGGGTTGATTGAGGATGTGGATATGTGGTTTGCCTACTTGCCTATTTGTAAGATATATTTAGTGGTTAACATGCTATTTTTGTTCCTAAACTGTTATATATGAAAGTATTTGTATATGTGTGTTTGACTACAGGTAAAGAAGTACTGGAGGGTATCCATGTGATGACATGAGATACGCCGAATAGTACAAGCAACGGGGTAAGTTGTTGATTGAGTCCAAGGTTTGGTTTACCCTATTAATTAGAAACTCATTAAAGAATTCGTATAGAAGTTGTTAGTAAACGTCGACGCTTATGGTAATTGAACTTAGGGAAGACCTTAGAGCTAGGTTATGATCTAACCAAGGGTTTGGGTACCATATGAGGATTAATAAGATCTCATAATTGATTAGTGAGTCGTAGGAATGTTCACACTACCTAGGTAAAGTCAGTTTAGGATAGTAATGAGTAGATAGAGTCAGGATCCCAGCTGAAAGCTTGGGAAAAGAAACAAGATTAAAACATTTGCCCGTTGAGGCCATTGCCCTAGCCTGGCACTAGGGTCAGTTAAAAGATTTAAAGATTTTCCCGTTGAGGCCATTGCCCTAGCCTGGCACTAGGGTTAGTCAAAAGATTTAAAGATTTGCCCGTTGAGGCCATTGCCCTAGCCTGGCACTAGGGTCAATTAAAGATTTTAAACATTTTCTCGATGAGGCCATTACCCTAGCCTGGCACTAGGGTCAGTTAGAGATTAAAAGAAATTTCCCATTTAGGCCATTGCCCTAGCCTGGTACTAGGGTCAGTTAAGTGATTTACAGTTTTCAAATGATATGTTAAAAGTGATTGCTTGTTTATGAGAAGCATGATAGAAAAGCATGATCCGTAGGTTTATCTTTGATTTTAATGTTATATTAATATTGCCTGATCGTGATATAACATTTGATAAACTGGATTTTCATGCGCATGTGATTGTGGGTGTTTCCCTTTCCCCAGCTGTAGTGGTACCCACCGCTACCCTGAGGATGGGAAGCTTCTCACTGAGTCGGTTTGACTGACTCCCTCTGGTTCAATGTTTCAGTTACAGGGATCGGGCAGGCATCGACGTCCGGACAGTGATACGGACATCAGGCCATCCTTACGCACTTTTTCGCGTGGGTGGATACCTTTTGGTTATTTTGATTTCTTTTGTTGTACATATTTTAAAGTTGTAAGTGTTGTAAATATTTACAGTTTTTGACGTACGTTCACTCTAGACTTGTCAGCTTCACATGTATTTAAAGACAGGGTCCAGTTTGGGGAAAACTAGGATATATGTATGAGTATATAAACTTCTGCATGTGAATAGGATAGATCGTACGCACTGAGGCGTACGGACAATATGATATGGATATATATATATATATATTATGTGTGTTTGCTGCATGTGAATAGGATAGATCGTACGTATTGAGTCGTACAGTCAATATAATATGAATATTTACCTTATGAGTTCTGATATATATATCTATACACTGAGTTGAGCTGAAGCGGTATTGAGTGAACCGCGGATTGCCGGTTAATTAGGCCACTAGTGAGGTGTGGCCACTATTATGATATATACATATTGATTGTATAGCAGGGTAGTTATAGTTATGTTTACAGGGTAAGGCTTACGGGTCTAGAGGTAAAAGTCTAATCCCGTGCCGGTCACGTACTCCCGATTTGGGGTCATGACAATCGCTTAGTTTAGAGAGTGAGATAAGAAAAAATCTATATAAATAGTATAGAAGTTTACGAGTCTTTCACACACCACAACAAGTCTAAGGCAACGGTTTTTTACATTCTATGGCCACATATTTGAAAACTGATCCCTATACCTAATCAATAGGGAACTGTTTTCATGTGCTAAAACAAACAAGATTTTGTAATTGTTGCTCTTTTAGGCAACAAGAATTTCTTGTTGCTTATTAAATGTGCCCACAAAATAAAACCGTTGTCTAAAGTTTTTTTTATTAGGCAACAGTTTGGTTCAATATTATTTGGAACAGTTAAAAAATGTTGCCTATTCTTTTAGGCAACAGTTTAAGAACAAACTTTTTAATTAATATATATAAAAGGATTAAGTAATAATTAATCAATTTTGCCACATATATATATATATATATATATATATATATATATATATATATATATATATCATATACTAACATAGATCATATATTTTACATTCAACAATTAAAAAAATGTATATTTAGAACAAATCATATGACCATTACAATATTGATCCACATAAGCTTTTAAACAAGATGATGCCAAGATCCAACAATAATAAGTGCAATATATCCAAAAGTGAGAGAAGCCTAAACAATCAACTTAAGCAATATCAAAGTCATATTAAATAGAAAGAGAAGCTTAAAGCATAGGTATGTCAACACCTAAACAATATCATTATCAAAATTGAGCATCTTCCTCTTATTTTGCAAGAGTACATTAAAAGATTAAGAACTACTACCAGCTGCTCCTTGTTGGACTTTGTATGCACCTGCACATCATTCAAAAGTGAGATACCATGCCTTCACACACATAGGAATTGGTTTTGAAAAGATAAAAACCAGAGGATAATCAAAATGAAACCATATTATCACTTCAGATAAATAAATATTATCACTAGTCAACCACCTAGTTCAAAGAATTTTTAAAAAAGTACTCAACACAAAAAAGAATGGTAGAAATGCACAGTAAGTGAAAGAACTGTGGAAGCTCAAGTACCTTTTATCAATATCGAGGGGTGGAAGTTTAATTTTCCCTTGAGGGAAGGGAGCCATGTTCTGGTAAATGATAACTCTATTTGTTCTTCATTTTCAACTATTACTATCTAATTTGTGCCTTCCATCATGTATTACATATACCACTCCATCACCATTAATTATTCATTCGACTTCAAACATAAAATTGGAATCCTCAAGAATTTTACATATCAAATTTACCCTTTGTTAGCAGCCTCGTCCCACACAATATTCCAGTACCTACACTCATTTGTTCACCCCAAAAGAAGAATTGTAAAGTAAGAAAACAGGGTTGATATTTCAGGTCTGACACTATCTTATGCATGCCAAGTCTTTGTGAAATTTCTTAGGTGAGATGAGAGCTTCCTAATTATATAGAAATGAAAATAGATTCAGATTAGATCTTTTAAATTGTCTATCTCGTGAAGTGCACTATTTTTATGCATCAATATACTAGTAAGTTAATGTACAAAACTGACGCATTTCAATATTTCAACATTCATACTTTAGACAACATGAATTATAAAAGTTAGATTTAAAGCAGGAAGAAATTAATAGGAAACAATATGAAATAAAGAAGTTACATTTAAGGTACCCAACAATGATAGAATATAAACCTAGTAGAAGCCCAAAAAAAATACAGAAGTGACCATATAATTTAGTTATTCAAGCAGAGAATTCAAATATGGTCATTCATGCGTTTTCACACAAACACTTTATTGCTTATTAAAACCTTAATTTAAGTTTTCTACTATTATAACAGATGTGGAAGGAACATAGCACTACTAGAAAACAGGGCTATAGCAGCAAGTAAAACTGCCGCTAAAAGTAACAAAAATTGTTACTAAGACTTATAGCAGCAGTTGTACAACTGCCACTACAAAATCCTGACCTGCCACTAGATCCCTGCAAGTATAGATTTATACCAACTGATACACAAATTGCTGGTATAAATTTGGTATATAGTAGCAAAAGCAAAATCTGTTGGTATAGCATCATAATAACAGCTGGTATAAACATGTTTTATAGCAGCAAAGTCAACAACTGCTGGTATAGTCAGATTTTATAGGAGCACTGTAAACAACTGCTAGTAAAAAGTTGGAATAAATGCTACTATATCTTATTTCTCATATTTGAAATAGTTACTAGTATTAGCATATAAATAAATGAGATTGGAAGGGGAAAAAAAAGACAAAGCCTAACAAATATTTAAGCATTAATACAAATATTATTTCAAACAATGATTATATCTATCTCAAAATTTAATAGAGCCCGCAAAACACAAGTATCTATTACATATTATAAAACAAGAACCACCCATTGCCACGTGTCGAATTGTGAGCATTCTTCTTTTGATGATTTTTTAACTATTTTGCTTGATATATCTATATATACAGATTTTGTACAAAAAGTTACTGAGCAATGGTTGTTGTCCCGTCCAACTAAGAAAATTATTTAACTTTTTTGTAATTAAAAGTTACTGTTTGTCACACCTTATGTCTTATTTTGTTTTAAATTAAAATAAATATCATTTTATAAAAAAAAATTCTAATCACAAATTCAACCTAATGTTTCAAAGAAAAATTTAAATTACAAACAATTATCAAACTAAAATTCAATTTGGTTTTAAATTTTCAAATCAAATTTCAATATTACAGCCAAAAATAATTAAATAAAAATAGTTTAAATTTTAAATATTTTCATTTATAATTCAATATTATTTATTTATTAAATGATTTTATAATTTAAAATAATATATTTTATACAAAAATTATTTTTGAATATTTTAGTTGTACTTTTTTTATAAAAAAAACATTTTTATTACTTAAGTTATAATTAATTTTTGATCAATTCCTTTTCTTATTTCTTTAAAGCATTTTATCTTTTCTTAAGGATCTATTTGGTCAATTTTTAAAAATTATTTATTTTAAAATGACTTTATTTTTAAACGTAATTTAAGAAAAAAAAATACTGTGAAAGAGAATTAAGTTGATAAAAAATTATTTATTTTGAAAAGCATTGTGAGAGAAAGAGTCATGACATGATGAACAAGATTAAGAAAATTTGAATGATATAATTTACAATTGCTAAAAAGAAAAACGATTTGATTGGATTTACATGAAAGATTTGAGTAATTTAAATTATCAAAATATATTAATACCAAATCAAGTGAAAGCGGAAAGAGACAATGCTAAAAAGAAAGATTATTTGATTGGAAAATTAGCAACCTCAATTATCATTAATTAATGGTATTTTTCCAATTTGATTCTCTTTCATTTATTTATTTTTGTTATCCAGCCATGCAAAGTTCTTTGCTGCAATATACTCGAGTTAGACTTCAACTCTTAGATTTGTTCAATGTGCTGTAAATTTATCACAAATATTTAACACACAACAAATTGATATGAATTTTAAGTTTGACAACAAATTATATATTAGAGTTTTTTTCTTCATCATGATATTGGAGATATTACATGTGTGTGTTTTTTGTGGTGCAAAATTGTAGTAGGATGGAAGTGTTAGAAGAAAATAAATAAACTCTATCTATAAAGTTTTCTATGAGTTAAATATTCAATTGCCTCTCTTAAAAGAACATCCCTTTGTATTTAAGGCAATTGATGTTTTATGTGAATCTTCAATTAAATATTTATAAAAATTTAATTTTTTTAATCATATATTAATATAATATTTTTATATTTATATAAGTAAAAATTAACTATAATGATCGACTAATAAATTTATTAGACCTTTCAAATAATTCAAATAAAAATAGAAAAAAACTAAGGTAAAGTTCATTAGGTGCTTGCTATTAAGTTCACCAATCATAAATTGTATTTTTACTCTCTCTTCTTTGATTGGTTGTGTAATTTATTGTCTTTTATATTCTCTCTCTATAATGATTGGCTAACAAAAAATTTGTTGCCACGTGTGTAATTTTTATTGGAGAACTTGATAGCAAGCACCTAATAAACTTTACCTTAGTTTAATCCATAAAAAAATCCCGTGCAAAGCACGGGTCGCAATCTAGTATATTGAAATATTCAAAATCTAGAGTTTATGTATAGTATAGAAATATCTATTTCCAAATAGTACTATTGATGACTTTTGTAATTATAAAACATTGTATCAATTCTACAATTATTTTCAATCCTATTGAATCAACAATTTCAGAGTTTTTCTTGCAAATATGGCACTTTTTTATCCTTGAGCCTCTTCAAAATTTCTACTTTGCATATATTAAGAAAGTCAACAAATAAGAGTACTTACAATAAAATAATATATGTCATAAGAAGAGTACTTACAATCCTTGTGCCTCTTTAACAAAGTGAAAATATAACTCTATGGGCTGGCTCACTTTCCTTCTCTTCCACACCTACATAATATACATAATCCCACAAAATTCATTTCTATTTTTATTGCCTTGTTCGTACAATTCCCACTTTAATTTTAAAATTTAAACTCTGCCATTTTTCTTCTCTTTCCTTTTATTTAAAAAATATATACTTTTTCCATACACAAACATTTCCATCCTAATTAAAGAGTACATTTTGTCATCTACTCATTTTGCTTTTAAAATATGTTAATTTGCTCTAATGAATCATATAGGTTAAGGGTTTGTGCGACAGGTACGTTATACATATGATTAATTGATTATCCTTGAAAACAAGTAAAATTAATATATATACACACACACACAGACACACGAGTGAAAATAGTATAAAATTAATTGCATCTGTACTTTCCTAAAATTAACAAGATAGTGAAGATACTGCTATATATATAGGATCCGGTTCAAATTAAATAACAATATGATTAATTGATTATCCTTGAAAACAAGTAAAATTAATATATATACACACACACAGAGACACACGAGTGAAAATAGTATAAAATTAATTGCATCTGTACTTTCCTAAAATTAACAAGATAGTGAAGATACTGCTATATATATAGGATCCGGTTCAAATTAAATAACAAAGTGAAAAACAAGTTCTTGAATAAAAATGTTTCCTTTAGATCAAGAGGAAGCATAACAACAGAAAAGGCAAGGCCACCTCCAAAATAAACAAACAACCTATCATACTCACACTTGTCTAGGGAAGCAAGTTCCTACTACATCGGACCATTAAGCCATTGCAGCATAACACAACTTTGCATAACACAACTCAGGCATGAAACAGACTTGAATTTGAAAATAAATGAATATATCTGACCTTACAAATTGACATGAAGTCGTTAGTCTTGTTGTCCCCAAGTCACTAGAAACATAATTGAGTATTACAAGTTACACATTTGGTTTTTGCCAATTGCAACAGTGAAAAGACACTTTTATAATATTCAAAAGCAAATATTCTATAATCATGATTGGATTTATTCTACACACCTAACTAATCATAGTAAATAGTTGAATATTAAGATGTAGTATTGAAGTTACTTACGGGCTGTATTTTGATTGAAAGTAGTCATCAATGTTGCCACTTGAGCTTCAAGCATCTGAATTTTCTCGCTCATTTGTCGAATAGCTTCTTGGGTTTGCAATCTTTCTTCTTGTATATTTATTCTTGTGCCATGACAAGCACAAGAACTTACATTATCCTTCATTGAAGGAGTTGGTCCAAAGCCTAAGCCACGGACATATCCATATCCATCTTTACCTATCACTTGTGAATATATGTCATTCTTATCCCAAAGAATACCCCCTCCACTACCCCCATGTGAATTATCAAGACACTGACCCATAAGTTCTTCCAATCTTGCCTGCAACATTAAAAATATCTTTATAAAGGAAAGGAACAAACTAATAATATTAAGAATAAATTATGTTGATTTTCATACAATTTTTCTAGCTAATTCCTCATTAACTGGCCTTCCATCCTTTGTCTTATGAGTTTTCACATATAATTTCGCTCTACTTGATGAGGCTCCATCATTCAATTGCTATATTATTACAAAAATCATATAAGAAGGTCATTCCCAATAAAAACTATTTTAAATAAATTATTTTAAACATGTCCATCCTTTGAATACAAAAAAAAAAAAAAAACAAGTTGCGTCCATTGCTGAATTTCAACTCTTTGAGGAGGCTTTGCAATGACTTGCACTATTTATTTTGTTTCATCATAGTGCTTCTCTTTTAAAGAACATTTCCAATTTCTCCACTTTTCTCCCATGGACCTAGTGAGCTTGTCCATCAAAATTTATCTTCGTTCACATGGGATTACAAACTTTGACTACAAAAAAGTAAATAATTCAAACAATTACTAAATATATAAATAAAAATGTTTAAGTATATATATATATATTAACAAATTTATATTACCTCAATAATTTCCCACATTTTAGTCTTCTATTCCTTTGGCATTTGGTGCCAATCAGTGTAATTGATTGGAGCTAAATTTGGCTTCCTCACCATAGAACCAATGAATCTTTTTAAGACAGTTCCTTCAACACCCACAAGTTGGTGAACCTCATTGAATGTAACCAGAATTTGACTACCGGATGGCAAGTTCCAAACATCAGCCATGCGAGTATGAAGCTCTAAAGATCACTTAAAATATAATCAATGTAAATTACATGATAATAATAATAATGAAAAACATATAATCATGCAAGAAAAATATAATTGTCAATCATGCTATAATAATCACATAAATCACATATATCACTTGTACTCAATGTCAATTACATAGTAATAAAAGAAAAACAGCACATTAAAAATATGAAAGGTTCATGGGTCATTTGGTCACCACAATGTATCAAAGCCATCATTAATTGTTGATATAGATTGCGGACATCCAACTCTAACTTAATTCGCCAATCTAATTAACCAAAGATAGATCACTCCGCAATTTGCAACATATATTTATGGCAATGACAAGACTAGACATTTTGTACAATTCCTCTCCTCCTTTTGGGACGGTAAAGCCAATAAGTAGGAAATATATATATATATAATTTCAAAAATTACGATGCACATTAAACTCAATCTGTATAAACTATATATGTAAATGAATGAATTGTAAAGCATGACAATATGTCTCTTAAACTTTAAAATCTAAGAAAACAACACACTAAACAACAAAAAAAAAAACAATTATTATTATTGTGGTTTAATTTGATTGAGTGAAAAAGAGTAAAAGAGAAAAGGAATGGCAACACATAACGTTATGAATTGTGATATTGTGGTATTGGCAGTTGCGATGCATTTCGGAAATGTATAAAAAACAGAAAGGAGACAAATTTATAGTGGTGAGTGGGGATGTCTTACCTCTTTCCTATAGAATAGGCCAGGGGCCAGGGTGTGAGAGGATATTTATTTTTTGACTGATCACAACAGATCCTATTCTCCACATCTCGATCTTACACACTAATGAGAGCTAAATTCAAAGATAATAACAAGAAGTTGAAGAAAGCGACAATTATGGCGCTCCATTATTTCAAGAACATGAATATAATTCCCATTATTATATTCCATTGTGAATTAGACACTGCTCAACAATTAGAGATTCTGCAGTAAGAGGTGCAGATCGAATGCATGACGCTGAGGCCAAAATTTAAAGAGAAGCTAACAAATTAAAGATACACAAAAGACCATGAGCAACAAGACTAATTACATGGCTAATCCCTCCTTAATTATGAGTAAATAATACAATATACCTTAACTAGTCCATCATAAAAAGAAATGTTTCCTCCCTCACTAGCTACAATAGCTAGTTTGGCCAAAATTTAAAGTCTATTTGGACAATATGACAGTATGCAGCAGGAAAATGAAATCAATATGCCATCAATTCGACTCAATGCAGCGGGTGGTTTCGTAACTTGAGCATTCGACTCAATGCTCAAAGAGTGTTCTACCAAGAAGCATCCTGATTTATACAAGGCTATTCACACTTATAAAGGTTGCCTTACGTTGCTTTTATTTAATTTCCTTTTCTTTCATTACTCACTCACTCTATCTACATTTCAGATATCACAAAACAAGCACCCCATTCTTAGAGGTAAAATCAATTTCAGATTATGATGAAACAAAGTGCTCAAGTATATATATCTTAGATTTGAGTGATTTTGTAGGACACAGGAAAGTGATGTTGGTGAAGAGGCAGAGCATGTTAAGAGTGGAAATAATATTAGTAGAGTATTGGGTAATGCTGGGCAGAGTCTTGAAGGAGATGATACAGAGCTTGTTTTAAATCCACTTCGACTTGCATTTGGGACCAAGAACTTGAAAATCCTAGACCCTGCTTTAGATTGCCTTCATGTATGTAAGCTTGCTTTCCTAGACGTACTAATTATAATTGAACCTAACCTAACTTATTCTGCTTACAGAAAATTATTGCTTATGATCATTTGGAGGGAGATCCTGGCTTACATGGTGGTCTAAATACCCCACTCTTTACAGACATTCTAAACTTGGTTTGTGCTTGCATTGACAATTCATCTCCTGACAGGTTTGCGTCACTGCACATTCCCATTACTCACCAAATTACTAATATATTATGTTTGTTCTAATTCATTTTTAACAACCAACATGCATGCAGTACTACTGTCTAAGTCTTGAAGGTTTTTCTTACTGCTGTGGCTTCCACAAAGGTTTTTCTTAAGTATTTGTCTATGGAGTTACACGTTTTAACATGTAAGATATTTGAACTAGAGTGGAAGGTAATAAGGGGAAAAATTACTGAATTTATCAGAGTTGTTTTACCTACCAAAGAGAAGTGTTTATTTGTCCAACAATGATACCAAAAGTGAGGCACAGGTAAATAGCAGAGAGTTGGAACAGAGCACAGAAACAAGTCATTGTCAATTGGACTGCCACCTAGAAGTGAAGTGTAGGATGGAGGAAATACAAACAATAGAAGGCAGTAAGTGATTAACAAGACAGATTATTGGACTGAGAAGCTGCGATTGTTATAAAATTGAGTTCCAGGGAGACAAATTGATTTGATGGCTTAGCAGAAATGTGTTCACCTGGTATTGATTTGGAAGGCTCCAAACACAGGAATAAATGAAAAACGGAAAAGTGAATGTGCAAAAATGAATTATAGTCGCCTGGAAATGGAATATAGTCAAGGACCATTTCCGAATTCAGCTCAAAATATTTGGTTAAATCACACTGGATTGAGTACGACTATGACGATGACGCTAAAACTCAATCAAAATCATACCAAAACAAATTTGTACAGCTATTCAATCAAAATATTGTGATCTACTTCGGCAAGCAAAACTCAATCTCTTGAACAGCCAGATTGATGTTCTATAGAGCTTAAAACACATTCACATCACAGGTGATGGTGCCGATTTCTCTCATTTTTCTCATCAGCAAAAGTGAAGCATCCAAGTGATAGAAGCAAGAGTTATAACTTAGAACAAGAATACCTTGGAAAATCGGAGCGGAATCGAGAAAGCTCGGAGTGAGAGAGAGAGAGTGGAAATAGCATATATTCGTTCGCGTAGTGGGAGAACTGGACAGCACAAATGCGGTTTGTGGCGATGGAAGACGGCGAAGTGCGGCGGTCACACAACGCAGCTACGGTAATGGATTCGTCCTCGTTTTTCGTTCTCGTCTCCGGCACGGTGCATTGTGGTGGACAGCGACAACTCTTCTCTTCCCCTCGTGATGGAAGTGCTAGGTTTACAAGCTAAGAAAATGCATGTCTAATTTTTCTCTTTTTTTTCTAGAGTTAATATTTTGATTTTTTTAAAAAAAAATTAGTGGGTATAAGTGACATAAGTTCTAAACAAAGAATAAGAATTGAAACAGGTGCAGAAATAAAAAATAAATAAATTTTATCTTTAGTAGCACCTAAAAGTGCCAGAATAGCAAATACATTTAGTGGCCCTTACAAACAAGCTGTAACTTTGAGCTTAGCAGGTGTTACTGAAAGCTTACTGAGGATTAGAATCAAAGTGAAACCATTGGATTTGACCGGGTATGGAAATCATGGAAATTGGGTTAGGAAATTGCTCGAAAATTGAATTTTGCTGGTGTGATGCATGAATAGACTTGGATTGGAGTAGTATAGGTGTTATAGTTGTTGGAAATAGACAAGGGAATAAAGCCCGAGTATTTACCGTCTCAACCGGAACCCAATCCGGTGAAAAAGAGGCGAAATACTAAGCCACCGTACAGTAAGGAGCTGTGCGGTGGGTTGGACACCTTGGTCTAGTCCGTGGTGGACACCTAAGACCCGCTAAATTGGTCCCAAGGCTCTATTATACCCGATTATAATTATATATATAATTAAAGAGGTAGTATTTAAGCTTTTACCCGACGAATAAGGGAGACGGAGGAATGGGTAAGCTAAGACCTCTTTCGAGCCGTGAAATTATTCCTTTGAGTTAGAAGTCCTTATGAACACATGAAGTGAAATTTAGTTAGGTGGGAATCTCTAACCTAAGCATTTAGAGGTTCTAAGTAGCTCGAATGTGTGGAAGTCGATATAAGATAGTATGGACTTTCAAAAAGAGCAAATGAGACGACGTAACGAACTAAATAGTTAGTTCTTGAAAATAGTTAAAGGGTGCACGAGCATTACCATGACACGTATATGTTAGATGCTTAGTTACACATTTCTAAATTTCTTAAATATATGTGTATAGGGCACCACAGGGTAATTGGAGCTCCAGACACTCCGAGGACTGATCAGGAGGGCCATCGAGGTGAGGGGCTCTCCCATTCCTGCCCCACAGGGTTGGAAGACTACGTGGAAATGTGGTTTGCTCTATTTTGTACAAATTGCTATATGAAATATGTCTATCTGAATGTATTTGCGTTACGCGTATATGATTAGCAAGTAAACAGTAGACGTGCAAACTGTTTATGCGTTTATATGTTTATTCTCAAGTGAATATGTGATATTGTGGCTCACCGAGCCTTATATGTTACCGTGGGTAGGATTGAGTCGGAATTTCATATGTGAGGGTTCATTACTATTAGAAACTCATTTAAATTGATCATCGTTGTAAAGGTTGTGACTATATGGTTAAGGAAAATGAACCTAGGTTGCTAAGTGTGAGTGGAAGTGTTGCGTAATTGAAAAGGGGGAAACTAGGCCTAACTAATAAACACGCTTAATATTCAGTTAGTTTATCATAGGGCGTATTTCAAGGTTAAACATATTAGTTGAACTTGTTTAGGTTAGTCTTGATAGATCGAGTCGGTCATCCTGGTCGGACAGACAGGAATTTGTTAACAGTAAGTATGCCACATAGTGGTCATTACCTTGGTTTAACCGAGGTCAGACAAGTTTCCGGATATTACTCTAAGCGTGTCTTGGAGTCAGAAAGTTCCTAGTGTGATCAACTAGGTTCGAACAAGAGATTGCCTTCGGGCCAGTATTTCTCTCAGCATAATGCAGGAGACAGAAATTGAATGCCTACGTGTATAAGTATATGTTAACTATGGAACCATATGATATATGTTATGATTGGTTTACATGAGGATTAATAAATATGTTAGGAGCATGAATTAGGATTTTAATTGTGAATATGATACATTGATTGTCTGATCATGTTAAAGGTCACAATATAAATCCGTTTCATGCGTATGTGGTTGTAGTTGCTCCCTTTCCCCAGCTATAGTGGTACCCGCTGCTACGCCAGGGATGGGGGAGCTCCTCACTGAGTTTGTTCGACTCACCCCCTTGTTTACATGTTTCAGATACAAGTGGTTCAGGCGTCGGGAACGCGTCCACTTCTTCTCAAGGAGCCGGACAACTCTGAAGACCGCACGCATAGTCTGCGTGGGTAGCGTATTTTGGTTTATATAAATAAATCGGGATGTATATGTATATATGACTCCTTTTTCGATGTAGCTTTTGTACATATACAACTGCTATATATATATATATATATATGTCGAACTCTAGTATTGTCGGCTTCATACAGATTAAAGTTAGGTCTGGATGTTGGGAACATAGGCTATGATATAGTATATATCATGTATATACATATATGACTTCTGCATGCGACTAGGATAGATCACACGCTTTGAGGCGTGTGATCAATACGTAAATTATATGTATGTGTGGCTAAATACCTATTTGTGTGAAAATATGGCTTCCGCATGTGAATAGGATAGATCACACGCATTGAGGCATGTGATCAATATGTAAACTATATGCAAGCGTGTGATTGAATATATGTATGACTGTACACAGGACTTCTGCATGTGAATAGGATAGATCCCCCGCCCTGAAGCGCGTGATCAATATGTATACTATATGTATGTGTGAGTGATTTTGTGTATATGTATAGACTGAAGCGGCGTTGAGCGAGCCGTGGATTGCACGCTACCTAGGTCACCGGATATGGATGGCCATAAATACTATATATTGTTTGTATTAGAATTGGGTAGTTATGAACATGTGAAAATGTTAATCAGGAATCAGAGGCTTACGGGATAGGAGAAATCCTACCTCCCGTGCCGGTCACGGACGTCCGATAAGGGATCGTGACAACAAATACAGCAGGCTGAAACAAGTGCTAGTGCCATTGTAACAAAAATGACCATAAATTTACCAATTCATGCTAGTGCCATCATCCTTCAGAGCTGAAACAAGTGCCGCAGCAACATCAATAGCACATATAGCAAGCTGGATTATGCAATAATTGCATTTGTCAAAAAGATATATAGAAACAAGCATTTCAAGCCAAAAGGCCAATTCACACCACACACATCACATTTTGCAATTAGACCAAATTATTGCAAAGCCCACAATATTTGTCACGACCCCAAATAGGGAGTACGTGACCGGCACGGGAATAGATTTTTACCTCTAAACCCGTAAGCCTTATCTTGTAAACATGATTATAACTACCCTGCTATACAATCAATATATATTTATCATACTAGTGGCCACACCTCACTGATGGCCTAATTAACCTGCAATCCACGGTTCGCTCAATACCGCTTCAGCTCAATCCAGTGTATAGATATATTCATCAGCACTCATAATGTAAATATTAATATCATATTGACCGTACGTATCAATACGTACGATCTATCCTATTCACATGCAGCAAGCACACATAATATATATCCATATCATATTGACCGTACGCCTCAATGCGTACAATCTATCCTATTCACATGCAGAAGTTTATATACTCAAACATAAATCCTAGTTTATCCCCAACTGAACCCTGTCTTTAAGTACATGTGAAGCCGACAATTCTAGAGTAAGTACATATCAAAAGCTGTAAATGCATATATAAAACTCTTACAACTTTAAAATATATACAACAAGTGAAATCAAAATAACCAAAAGGAGTCCACCCACGCGAACAAGAGCGTAAGGATGGTCTGATGTCCGTATCACTGTCCGGACGTCGATGCCTGCCCGATCCTTGTATCTGAAACATTGAAGCAGAGGGAGTGAGTCAAACAGACTCAGTGAGAAGCTTCCCATCCTCGGCGTAGCGGCGGGTACCACTACAGCTGGGGAAAGGGAAACACCCACAATCACATGCGCATGAAAGTCCAGTTTATCAAATGTTATATTACGATCAGGCAATATTAATATAACATTAAAATCAAAGATAAACCTACGGATCATACTTTTCTATCATGCTTCTCATAATCAAACAATCATAATTAGCATATCATATGAAAACTGTAACTCAATCAACTAACCCTAGTGCCAGGCTAGGGCAATGGCCTAAACGGGCAATTTCTCTTAATCTTTAACTGACCCTAGTGCCAGGCTAGGGCAATGGCCTCAATGGGCAAATCTTTTAGTCTTTTACTGACCCTAGTACCAGGCTAGGACAATGGCCTCAACGGGCAAATGCTTTAGTCTTTTACTGACCCTAGTACCAGGCTAGGGCAATGGCCTCAACGGGCAAATCTTTTAGTTTGTTTCTCTTTTCAAGCTTTCAGCTGGGATCCTGATTCTATCTACCCATTACTATACTAAATTGACTTTACCTAGGTAGTGTGATCATCCTTACGACTCACTAATCAATTAAGAGATCGTATTAATCCTCATATTGTTCCCAAACCCTTGGTTTAGATCATAACCTAACTCTAAGGTCTTCCCTAAGTTCAATTACCGTGAAACGTCGACGTTTACTAACAACTTCTATACAATTTCTTTAACGAGTTTCTAATTAATAGGGTAAAACAAACCTTGGACTCAATCAACAACTTACCCCCTTGCTTGTACTGTTCGGCGTATCTCATGTCATCACATGGATACCCTCCAGTACCTCTTTACCTGTAGTCAAACACACATATACAAATACTTTCATATATAACAGTTTAGGAACAACAATAGCATGTTAACCACTAAATAATTCTTACAAATAGGCAAGTAGGCAAACCACATATCCACATCCTCAATCAACCCTGTCGGGCAAGGATGGGAAACCCCTCACCTGGACCGCTCCCTTGTGCTTGTCCTGGAGTAACTCCCGCTCCGGATGAATCGTGGTTTCCTAAAGAATGCATTCAAGTGGTTAACATCTCAACTATATGCAATTCATATGCATATGACATGCTCGTACCTAAAAAATGCATCTAGACGTCGCCAAGAACCGAGTTCTTGGTCTTATCTGTCTTCCCTCTCTCCCATGAGAGTCTCAAGTGCTACATACTTGGTTTCATATAATTATCGCTCACCTTGAATTAATTTTAGAGCCTTGGATTTGAGTTACTAAACCTCGATATGCTTCTAAATTATCCTACTTAAGGTTTCCTAATAATTACGAAGGAATTAAATTGCCATTTTAAATTTTTGGATTTTATTGTTCCGCAAGTTTCCATCCTTGAGAAACAAGAAAGTACCTAAAATAATTCTTGATGCTTGATAGCATATTTAGAATCATTCTAGGGTGTTTAAGATTGAAAAGAAGAGGTTTGGAGCCCTCAATATCACCCTTAAAGTGTAATTGGGCAATCCGAGCAGGGACCCGGGACGTTAATGTCAAGGTTCCACATTAGTAACCTCGGGCCAGCTCTTCACGGGTCTTATTCAGCTAATATTTCAATAATATAATTTCAGAAATTCCAATCCAAGCCTACTTACTCAAATCCAAGCTCAATTCCTAATTATCAATAATTTCCCCAAATTAGGAATAATTGGAATTTCAACCCCAAATCCTTTCAAATTCGAATTCGGCTAAACCCGAGGGTATAGCCTCGATTCTTATCTCAACTAGGTGTTCGAGAACACTTCCTAGGTCTCAATCTACCCTCGAAACAACCCAATCGAAGGTGGATCGAAGAAATCCCTAAAAATGAAGAAATTGGGGGTTTCGAATGAAATTGGGGTTACCAACCTTTGATTCGATTGGCGGAAGGTGTAGGAGACGTCGTACCCGAACTCCGGTGATTTTTTCCGGCGTCGGCTAGCTCTTCCCGATCACTTTCCGGCGCACCCCAAACCCTTTCTTCTTCCTTCTTCTCTCCACGTCTTCTCCCTCTCTCTCAACCTCTCGACTTTCTCTCTCTCTTCCTCTCTTCTCTTTCTTATTCTTTCTTTCTTTAATCCTTTCTTTTCTTCATTTAAAGTGACCCACGGCACCCACCTCCAAAATTTAATTAAAACTAATATATATATATATATATATATATATATATATATATATATATATAAAATAAATCACTAATAATAAAAATAAATAAATACTTAAATAATAAAATAACTAATAATTAATCACTAATAATAATAATTATAATAAATAAGAGGCGGAAAAATATCCCCAATTAAATCCCTCCTCTTTCCAATAAATTTTATTTTCTCTTATACCCCAAATTTAAATACCCAAAAATATTCCCTACTCTCATTTCCCCCATTTAATTCAAGTTTCCAATTCCTTAGGTCCTGAATTAAGTTCAAAAATTATTTTCTACTTTATTTCTTTCCCTTTCATTTCATTTTAAACTTCGAAAAATTTTCCCGGGTATTACAATATTTATTTTCAGTCTTTTGCTTTCCCTTTCTAAAATCCTAAACCATTCCCAAATCCGAATCCATCTTCATAATTCACTCAACATTTCCCTCCTCCATATTCATCAATCAATAATCATTCATTCATGGCTACGCCTATGCCTATTACACAATTCCTAAAACGAGAGGACAAACAAAGCAATGATCAAGAATAAATGTATGAATCAGCTATAGTCGTAAATATAGCATATTTTACCTTAAATCAAGCTATACTCGAAAAATAGAGGAGACATCATTTGTAGTTTGACTGTAAGTGCAGTAGGAAGAAGTATACGCAACTAATCGTTGGTTTCTCTTCTTATTTGGTCCCTCAGCACGTCAGTTTCGCCTTTTGCAGCACACTCCGCCGGCATTCCGCAGTTCCATGGAACGGTTTCTATTTGTAACAAAAAAATAAATTTTATTGCTACACGCAAAAAACGTTGTCTAAAACAGAAAAAAAAAAGGCAACAGTCAAAATGCGTTCCTTATTTGAGCAATAGGAACAATTATTGACCGTTGTTTACAAATTGTTGCCTAAAGTGTGTATCATTTGTTACAATGCAAAAAACGTTGCCTATTCCCTGTTTAGGGAACGGTTTTCTAGTTGTTGCTATGGTAAGTGTTGCCAAAAGCCTAAAATGTTGTAGTATATATTTGCTAATTAATGAAAGTGTCGCTTTTAGGTGAATACTAGGAGTACAATAGAGGAGATGCTAACAAGTATCACCTTTAGGTGAATCCTAACTCTTCCAAATAAAAATATCTATGAAAAAAAATCAATCAAATAAAATAAAAAATCTAATTAATATCATTTTACACACCATAACAAACCAAGCCATGGAGTATATTGACTTTAAGTAGTTGCATGTTATTTATAGGTGTATCTTAAAAGTATACTAGAAAAGATGATAAAAAGTATCACCTTTGGGTGAATCATAACTCCTCCAAATAAAAATATTTATGAAGAAAAAAAACAAATAAAATAAAAAATCAATTTAATCTCATTTTAAATTGATTAATTATCTTTTGGATATATATAATACATGTGTGCCACGTCGTCGACGGTGTTAACTTTTCCATCAAACTCATTGACAGAGGGACTAAATTAATTGGGAGTGCATCTTTTAGGGGCCACACAAAAGACATCTTTTATGGATCAAATTATTAATTTACTCATAAAATTTCAAAAAATAATATTATAAATAATATGGTATGATGTTAACAAAATATTTAAAAAAAAATTTTTTTCTCTAAAATCTTACATAAATATAAATAATCAATAATCAATCAAGTTTTGGTTAAAAATAATGTGATTTGACGTTAACAAATTCAAATAAGATTTATCATTGTAATTCAAATCAAATTTGAATATGGAATATACATTTTTGTGCAACAAGGATTTATTTGCAAATAAATAAATAAATGAGAGTAGATTTGTCACTTGGCTTCTTTTGTGCATTAGTATGCCAGACCTATTTTGTATAATTTTCTATATTTTTTTTTACTTCGAATCTTTTAAATTTGTTGAGAAATATATAATACAATTATCTAAAGTATAAGAGATATAGACACAAAAAAAAAGTAAAAAAAAAAACACAAATCGGAATTCATTCTGAATGGATTAGAGACTAACTTTTTAGTTCCTCATAAAGTTAGTCCCCTAATCCATTGATGGTTGGTCTTGATTTGTGTTTATTTTTAATTTTTTTGTATATATCTCTCATTTTTTTTAATTTAGATAAATGTACTATTGCTCAAATTTAAAGGATTCAAAGGAAAAGAAAAGTGAAAAAAACGAAGGCCTAGCATACTAATATACAGAGAATGCCTAACATAGGATACATTCTCATTTAAACATTAACTTTAAGTTAAGAGAATAACAATCCTCTAAATTAAAGTCAAATAAATAGTGGAGAAGTTTATGATTTTTTTTAAATACTACGACAAGCCTAGCCAAATAATTTATTAGTTTTTTATAGTTGAGTGTGAATTAGTGAAAGTTTACAAATTTTCATTCAAAATTTTTATTAAAAATAATTTGTAATTTTCTGTGCACAAATTACAATAGTGTAATTTTGTGTTTTGATCTTCATATTACATATTCAAAATTTGTATTCATAAGAGTTTGCAATTTTCTTTTGTGCACAAATTACAAATAGTGTAATTTATATTTTGACCTTCTTATTTCAGTTATAATTGAAGAAGTTTATCTCTTGATGACATAAAATGACATTCTCCACTCCCCACAACTGTAGTCTTATGAAGTAAAATAACACTTAGTCAATAAGACCACTAAAATATTAATTTATATTTTGTAATTTAAAATATTATTATTAGAGATAATAATAGACTCAAATTCATAACTTCACCACTCTTTAAATTCTGTTAACTATCAAGTTTAAAATTTAACAACCAGGATTAGACCTTTATCCACTATTGTTAATTTATTATACGATAAGTTATGATTTGGGAGTTTGATTAGGATTATAAGAACTAAACAAATAACTGACAATAATTAAATGTTCCAAACTACATATTTTGTTATTTATTTATGGTTAATCGAGAAGATAATTAGAAGTAAAATAGTGATATATAATGTAATATTTAATAAATTTTACATAAATATTTATATAATACATATATTTCAGTAAAATATATAGAGGTGACAGTATAAATAATAATAATAATAGTTGTTGGATATATTGGGGTCTTCGGGACTAAATATCCGCCCATGTGGGAATCCGATCGGGTCGAGTGAGGATCCGTTGGAAAGCTCGCAGAGAGACGAAGAGAACAAAACGAAAATGACTCTCATCGGAGGTCACATGAGCCCGTACTCGTGGCCCAAACTGGGCTAGCTGATCATGATGGAAGCATGATATTTTGTTCATGTTCCAAGTCTCACATTGCTTGCATCAATGATGGGAGCTCTCTCATCCTCCTATAAACAGGAGTGACTCCACACCTTTCTGGTTGCTCATTCCATGTGTTGGAAAGGGGGGTCCCATTTGGGAAACTCCACTCAGTATAATTTTCTCTTTCTCTAGAGTCTTCTTCCGCGCATCAGTCGTAGATATGTGGCTCTACCTCTAGTAGGTAGAGTCCTCCGTTTGGTGCGACCCTTTTCGGAGCTCATCGATTGGAGGTCAGCCCTGGTGGAGCAGAGGCACTAGCAAGATCCGAGGTCTTAGCATTGGCGTCCAGGTTAGTAGCTTTTGCAATATTTATATTTATGCCTGGATTTATTTTTTGTTTTTCTTTTTAGTCCCTGGGTCGGGTCATGTGGATCCGGGCCTTTCCCTACATTGGTATCAGAGCCAGGTTATGCTAGAGCTATATTCTCTAGGGATTAATGAACCGAAAAGCGTTAGAAACATGTTTAGGTCTTTTATGATTTTTTATTTAAAACTTAGGAACATACTTAGGTTCCTAGTTTTAATTTTGATTTAAAACGTGTGATAATCATATATTGTAGGGTAGGGTCCTGTGATTTTTTGAATTTAAATTATATGAGTTAATTTTTAATTCAATATTGATTGGTAGCCCATACATTGACACTTACAAACATGTTTAGGTTCCCCTTTCAATATTAAAAACCCTAATTGGCATGCATGTATATATTATTTAAGGTATGTGTACCCTACGAATTAGATATATACCTGTAGATGTATGTTACTGCTTTGGGATAAGGGAAAGTTGACTAATGGGGATGACGTTGACCGGTCGGCAGGCTGACGGAGTTTCCGCCGCCGGTAGCCGATCGGCAGCCGGCGCCGTCGCATACCATCGTCGGCGGTGGCCGGCAGTGAATGTACGATCGCCGGCTCCGCCGTGGACCGGCACGGTCATCGGCGATGACGACCAAGGTCCGGCGACCTTCGTTGGCGACGGAGGTACGACGACGGCTCTGACAGATATCCGGGGACGGCGACGTGCCAGAGGTTTGCCGGCACCGGCGCTGCCGCTGGCCGCAGATGCTGACCGGCAACCGCCGCCACCGCCGGTGGTCGGTCGGCAGTTGGCTGGCGCGACCGTTGACCGTTGACCAGCGTCGCGAAATTTCCTGTTGTGCATAATTTCTCCGTTTTAGCTCCGATTTCGACGATTTTTTAGTCATTTTTCTTGTTTTGAGAGACGAATCCAAATATGGGGAAAAATTAGGGTGAATTGGAGTCTAAAGAGTGGATATGACCATCTCCTGACTCATTCACATACACGAGAGAAAAGATTTAAGCGGTTTTTGATCGTTTAAATTATCTTAAGCATTTTACTCGAGTGGGAGCTAGGGGTAGCATGTGGCAAGCCCATAACTCAATATAAATGCTTATCCATGTGGGAATTTAAATAGTAAGTGACTATTTAAATGATCGTAAGTCGTTGTAATCAAGAGGAAGTTCGAGGTCGCGCCTGTGGCGACTCGCTGTCCTTCTTGATCGCTTACATAGTGGGAATCCAAAAGGGATTTTGAATAGTATGTGACTATTCTATGAAATTTGTTGAGTCAAGCAGAGAAAGGTGTACATATATAGGCTCTCTGTGTGATGAGGGTGGTTGACCCTACTTCTCGAATGCAGAGACTGACTATATCTACACTCGTCTTGCGTTGATTACAATTTTCCAGGGTTTTGTGTTGTGTAAAAAGGAGCTGTGTAATTAGTGTTAGCGTTTAGGATTGACTGATAGTATAACTACAAAACTTGTAAGTGTAGATCACATTAGAGAGACCGGTTTGGTGACACTGTGGCCACCAAACTGAGGCAGCTTACAGTCAAATTTGATGCTTCCAAAATGCACTCTAACAAGAGCATGATGACACATTTAAGGGAAAAATCAAAGATGATTTGAGAGTATGAGAAAGCTTGAAAACTCCCCACTGGTAAACAGTGAGTTCAAACTGTTGCCAGATCTCTTCCCTCCTATTGGGAGTGCATATAGGTCATTCCGACCTCCACTAATATCATTAAGTTTCCTGATGATATTAAACACCACCTAGTGCTCAAGGATTGTTGGCATCAGGCTGGGAAATCCACCAAGCACGTAGCCTAAGTGGCTAAAGTTTCTTAGAACTGTAGGCTCCAAGAACAAGGACAATGGGTCCAAGAGACGTGGTGCTAGGAAGAGAAAGGTTGAGTGTATGGTAAGTAGCCTCAGTTCAAAGGAAAAGCAAGAGAGGAAAAGAGATTTTGGCCAAGGTCAAATGTTGCTTGTGCCAATCCATAAAGCACTATGCGCAAAAATTGTTTGCAGCAATCATTTTCCTCTCATCCATAAACATTGGTTCATGGAGTTCCGTCCTCTGCCCAATGGGAGCAGAAGTATCATCATCGGAACAAAGCATTGTTAAAGTTAAGAGGTTGGGCAGCTACAAAACGAAGTTCGTAGTGGTCACTCTTTATCTTTATATATGTTATGTGTTGTAGATACTGAACGGAACTTATTATAAGCTGTTTTTCCGTGAGAGAATTTAGGATAAAATGTGATCTACATGTTTATCATGACTCCTTAATGTTAGTTCTGATTTTATTACAATGGTTGTGTTGTGATACACTTTGAATTACATTCCCGTAATTCAACTAGTTGCTTTGCTGTGTCTTCCTCTGTGGTTGATACACCTATTTGGCAAGTGCGTGTGAGACGCAATTACGTATTAGCAAAGGAGAATTTGTGAGGACAAATTCTCAATGCTAGTTTGTAAACGTTGCCTTACAGACAAAGCAATCCGTTGTTGTGTCTTCCTCTGGGTTGATACACCTATTTGGCAAGTGCGTATGGGACGCAATTACGTATTTATAATACCCCGGAAAATTTCGAGGATTAAAGAATGATTTATTTAAAAATTTCGAGGATTTAAAAATGATTTATTCCGGGGCTAGGAATTAAAACCTTAGAATAAAATAAAATAAAATATATGTGAAAGTTAAAAGAAACCGAAAAGAAATTTTTTCGAGGTTTAAAATAAAATGAAAGGGAAAGAAAAGAAGTAGAAAATAATTTTCAGGATTTAATTCAGGACCTAAGAAATTGAGACTTAATTGAAAAGAAATTTTTGAAAGTGGCAAAACCTATAATTTTTCCCAAAAGATAATAAACACACTCATAAACCCCCCATCCAGCCACCATTCACGCATAACACATCCATTTTTCACATTTTAGAGAGAGGAAGTGAGGGTTAGGGTTTTGGAGAGAAGGGAGAGCAATTGGGAGGAAGCTTGAAGGTTGAAGGTGAAGGGTGGCCGGTGACCGGAGCAACACTCAAGTGACCTTTTCAAGCTTCATCTTCATCTATATTCATCCATCAAAGGTAGGTTTAGTAATCTCCTCCATCTATGATTTTTCTCATCCTCACCATTTCTTGAATTTATGAACAATGGAGGCTCAAACTTTGCATTCTTGATGTTATGAGCATTTCTATTGGATGTTTTAATTGTTGGTTGTGCTGATATTTTGCTGGGTTAGAGATTTGAGTTTAGGGTTTGAGTTTGTTCATCATGTTCTTCTAAAAACAACAATCTTTGATGGTATAAGACACAAGAAATTCGTGGAACATGTTTTTTGTCAAAAACTGAGTTTTTGAATCTGACCTTTCTCTGTTTAAACGTGTTTTCTGAATTTTTTTCTTGATGGATTTGCATGATTCCAAATCCATATGAAAGATAACATCCTAAGCTTTCTAAATTGTATTTTTCCAAAATATTCCAACGGTTAGATCTTCTGGAAATTGCCTCGAAAGTCAGAGGTTCTGTTTTCTAAACTGATGCGGAACTTTTGTATGATTGGCTACTGTTTTTAAATTACTGCTCTTAAATGGCTCAAATCCATTCTGTAATGAATTTTTAATTAGAATATTTTATCTCTAAGCTTGATTTAGAAAGAAGAATCAAATAATTTCGTTAAGTATGGAAGGAGATATGACCATTTCAATGAAACTTGCCAAATGTTGCATGCTGTTTTGAATCTGATTTTGCTCTGTTTAAATCTGTTTTCTGAATTCGTTACTTAATGGATTTGAGTTATTCCAAAGCCATATGAAATCTAACATTAAGCTTTATAATTTGTATTTTTACTAAAAATTCCAACGGTTAGATTTTCTGGGAAGTTTCTCGAAAGTTAGCGGTTTTGTTTTACACACTACCAAGTTTCTAGTTTTCGGAAAGTTGTTATTTCTTCCTTAATTTGAATGGTTCCTTTTCCTTCAACTAAAATGAGTTTAACCAACTTTTAAGTGTCATTTAAAAGATCAAACAAAATCCTAGATAAAAAAAATTGTTGGTTTGTTTGGGTTCCAAATGAACTGCTTACACTTTTTAAATGAAATGAGAGATTGCCCAATGGTTGGATTTTTTTTTATGTGTGGACCCATGGTGAAAACGAGAAGTTTCCATATTTGGCAAAATCCTTCATTGAAGGAGCTTGGAGAGTGAGCAAGTGGCAAGACTTGTTTACTTAAGCATACATTGTTTTTAACTTAAAAAGAACTCTAAATGATGACCTTAGCTTAATAAGGGGTTTTGGGTTACCCTTGAATGTAGTTTTAAGTTGCTATGTAATTATGAATTTAGAATATGGATTGAATTGGTTGTATGTGATAGGATTCAAGTACTTCCTTGGAGACAAGAGTGCTCAAAGGGAATGTTAAGTAAAGTGACCAAGGTGAGGGCTCTTTCATCTCTGCTCCTAGGGTTGTATGCTTATGTGGATTACATGAGTATGCATATTCTCTGCTTGTCTGGTATGTGCTAGCTAGAGATATAGAATGCTAAAAGAATGAAAGAACTAGAAAATAGGTTGTGGAAGATAGCTTGGATAGGAAGACATATGAGTAGAGTATAATTGTCTGCTATGATTGGTGTGTTACAAATCCAACTCATACACTCCAGAGGCATGATGAGTATTTTATTAAATCTTTTCCACGACAGTGGCAAGAGTCCTTGTACGGAAGGGCTAAACTTTACTTTGAAAAATCGTCACGACGGTGACTTAAATTAAAATCATGCAAAGGGAGTTATTGGTGGGTTTCGGGTTTGGTTATGCTAGCGATGTGAGACATCGACCAGAACAACGTCAGATGGCACTTGAGACCTCAATTTTTATAATCACCATGACGATGGTCATTTCCCTATCCTGGCAATAGGGTCAGAAAGGTTTTATATTGCTATGACGATAGCTTGAGGCTCAGAGAGTGCATCTGGACGGGTATATGAGTTATATCCTATTGAGGATACTTGTACATATTAATAAGGAGAAGAATTGTTGATCCTTCGAGAAAGATACAAAGAATCCTATTAATATGTGAAACTAAGGTAAGGAGACACAGGAGGAACCTACGGGTGAACCGTGAGCCTAACCTAGTAAAAGAGAAATCATCCTGTGGAATTGGTCCAGGGTATGTCAGTGGCCATGCTTCGAGACGTCGTGCCGTGCCCGCCATGTGGCCTGGTTGGGTAATGGACGAGTGGGCTCAAGCTATTGCCCCGCAGTAAGGGGTCAGGACGTGCCACGTGGTGGCTACGTAGCAGTTGTTTGATAGATAGAAGTTGTTTGTGTTTGATTAATAAAATTGTCACGAGGTGACTAGTACCCAAGTGAATGGGTATTGTTTGATTAACAGAATTGTCACGAGGTGACCAGTACCCGAGTGAATGGATTAAGTATATTTGCCACGTGGTGGCCAGCAACCCGAGTGCATGGGTTCAAAGTGGGAAAGCCACGTAGTGGCTAGTAGAAGCCCCAGAGTTGGGGAGATTAAGTAGATGTATGTTATAGTATCTGTGTGTATATACAAATTGTCTGTGTTTGCATATGATTTCTGATTGTGCAGCGTAGTAGTGACGTACAGGATTACGTCACCACAACGTCTTGGTTGATTCAAACATGTTGAACGTGAGAAGACTGGTAAGTAAAAGCCGGCATTATATGTTATATGTTTACTTGTTGAGTGATGATGTGAATTAAACTGCTGCATGCTTATATCTGCTAAATGCATGTGAGTGTTTGGGTAAAATTTCTGTTATTGTGTGATCACCAAGAATGCATGATAACTCACAGTAACTAGTTGTTTGTCCATGTGGCTGTGTATGACTCCCAGCCCCAACGGTAAGGTACCCGCCTTGCGCCGGGGATGGGAGAGTCCTCACTGAGTCGCGTGGTTAAGACTCACACCTCATTTTTACTACACAGAGACAGGTTAAGTATATGTGGAAGAAGTCTCGGTGGAACGAGGGTTGAGCAACACTTTCCAAGACCCACAACTTGTTCATGTGGGTGAATAAAGTGTAATTGTAATTTAATTTACTTTATTATTGTATCATAAAGTAAATGGTAGACGTACCCAATTAGACTGTATTACTAAATCTAGAACTTTCAGCTTCACACACCTTAAAGATCAGGATTAATTATACTGCGATACAGGGCAAATTTTTTTTCAATATATATATATATATACATATATCTGTTGCATGTGAATAGGATAGACAGCATCTTTGGATGTGTAGACACTACACAGGTTATATATATTATGTGTGTTTTCCTATATCTATATCCTGAAGCGGCACTGGCCGTGGATTTGCTTGCCTAGGATAGGCCATCATTTCGGTGTAGCCATGATATTATAATGCATGTGAATGTATTTTCAATAATAGCTATTCTGTCAATTATGTGATAAGGCTTACATGCATAGGGGTATTCCCTGTGTCTGTGCCGGTCACGGTCCTCTAAACGGGGGTCATGACAGTATTAGCAAAGGAGAATTTGTGAGGACAAATTCTCAATGCTAGTTTGTAAACGTTGCCTTACAGACAAAGCAACCTGAGAACCATTCATTCATGAAATCAGAAAATCTGTTTTCATCAAATTAGTCTACTCGGACATCAGCGGTCCGATGAGCGTGGGGGCAAGGCAAGTGGCCCAGTATTTTCTCACAGTTACGTGATGAAATTGGGATAGTTATTCAACTAACTATTCCACACACTCCACAATAAAATGAGTTGCTCCTGGGGTTAAGTTGATAATGACTTAGGTGAACGTTCCCATTGGGGAGATGCTTTGCCAACAGTCACTTTCGTACTTAACCATATGCCCTACAAATTATGTGAGTGATTCCTTATGAGTTCTAGTTAGGTAAAAGACCTTATTAGAGTATGTTGAGACCATGAGGGTATACAGCACACTTGATCCTTCCTATGAGTATGGGAAGCTTGACCCTAGAGGCAAGTAGCGTGTCTTGGTAAGATAGCTTGGTCACTCAAAAGGATACGTCTTTGTTAGTGAGAATGAAGACATTCTGGTCACATAATTTAAGTCTAAGGATGTAATGGTCCTTAAGACAAACTTTTCTAGAACAAGGGAGACGAATTTTGGGATGTGCACCTTTATTGAAAGGATGCAGACCTACAATACGTTGAGAGAAGCGTATAGACACATCTCCAGTTGTTGAGTCCAGTGGGAGTAATGCTTATGAGTAGCATATCTTCCACGAAGCACAATCCAAGAGGAGTACTAGAGAAGTACTAAATGATCAAGTAGAGTCTTTGATAGTTCAAAAGGCTCTCTCCGACCCTACTAGTAAAAGGTGGACTAAGACGATGGAAGAAGAAAAGACGAAGTCTATAAGGACATACTAAGTATAAGACTTGGTGCATCTGCCCCACGTCACAAGCCATTTTGAGAACAAGTGTGCTCTTAAAAGTTAGGGGAGGCAGATGGGTTAATCAACCACTATTAGGCACATTAAGCAGTGAAGAAGTGCACACGACAAAAAGGTATCGACTGACGAAGCCTTCTCGTCTGTTGTGTGATTCTAGCTTTGGTCACCAGTTTAAGTCTGGGAGTACATCGATTAGGATGTCATGACCACTTTATTGTATGGAAAACTAGGTGAAGGGATATATGTGCACAAGCATATAGGTCTCATGGCAAAAGGCCAGGAGCACAGAGTATGCTGACTCTGAGGATCTGTCAAGATCTCACATATTCATCTAGACTCGTGGTAATTGACCACTTAGTCCATTTCAAGAAAGTTGAGAGTATTTCATTACCCTCATGCTATATGTAGAAGACATATAACTAGCTAGAAATGACACAGAGGCTGCTTTAGCCAATTAAAGATGGCTATCCTTTCATCTTTAAGATAAAGGAATTGGGTTAGGCAGTGGGAGTCAAGATTCATGGAGAATGCTCCAAGAATTGACTCACTATGTCACAAGAATCCTATGAAGAAGAGATTCTTGGTGGATTCCAATTGAGGGGACTTGAACCCGAGTGATGTGCTAGTAGCTAGAGGCAAGAGTTTGAGTCTTGCTACACGTCTTTAGACTAAGTCAGAGATGGAGTCATTGGATAGTATTTTGATACGTGTGGTTGGTAGCTTGAAGTACAATTAGGATTGTACTCGCTCCAAACATGTTTTTTGTAGTCGGCTTTGTGAGTCGTTATCAATCAAACCTTGGTCAGACACACTGTTTAGAGTGTTATGAGGTACTCGTAGGGCGCTGCTGGCAATCTATTGTTTTCATCATATTAGCGATTCGCAAACGACGGGCCACACATTGATGTCGATTGGGTAAGGGACTTGGATGAGAGGACATCCATGTCTTGGTGTGCTTTGCGAAGCACTGGAACCATCTTTCAGAGATGCAAGTAAGGATTATGCATTTCTCTGTCCACTAGGGACATGGAGTTCATTGCATGAACATCAGCAGTACAGGGCAGTTTGGGTTGGAAGATCTAAAGTCACTTATAGATCACAGACAGAGCTGTTGACCTAGTGACATTGATCTCATCAAGTCAAATAGTTATGGTTTATACCAAAGAAAGCCTAAGTACCACAAAATTACGCAACACAACTTTGTATGAGACATCGTTACACAGTTGTTAACTACCCTGTTGTTTCAGTCTAAGCATTAAGTGACCGGAGAGAGGGTCCTCACAGTATGACCTGTGATAGAGCATTGGCTCTATACCTTCACGGACCTGCATTGGTGGGTTTCTTGTATAGAGATACAAGCCGTAAAACTAGTGTTTTAGACACACAGGATTGCTTAGAACTAGGGTGATTTAACATAGTTTATGTCATGAGGACAAGATTTGTAAGAGCTCTATTTCTTGATCATAAGTAAAGTATGATGCCTAGGCATAGCTTTATTTTGTGTGGATCAAGAAATAGAAGTACTTATTACACAACATATAAAGTATGTCGTACAGACTTGGGAGGTTGGCTCTCTCACACGAGCAACCGCCTTGGACACGCATGTGGCGTGGGCCAAGATGAGACTTGTGTGCTTTTTCCTTGAACACCAAAATGGGATATAGTGTGAATATTCAGAGGCAGCTGAAAAGCGCCAAGTGTTGGACAGGAAAACACCACTGAGAATTGATAAGTCGCCCTAGTAAGTGTACTAGGATGAGATCCGCTAAGATGATGAGGTCTTATGATCGAATTATGAATCCCCGCTATTCATAATGCCTGTAGCCAGACGTGAGTGCTACACTTGGCGCTATGTGAAGCAAGCGAAGTGTGGTAGCAAACTCAAGTCAGATTCTAAGTGAGTCTGGACTAAGGTCTGTCATGAAGAGATGAGGTAGTGCATGCTACTTTGATACCTTTCCAAGAGGCTATGGAAAAATACGGCCCGATGGAAGACTGTCAGGAAAGCAGCTATCTTTGATTGAACTGATAAGAGGTCGAAAGGAAGATTGTGTTGACATATGCATGTGTGATAGTATCCTGAGGTCGACCCATTATGTGATCCCTTTGAGGTTCTCATGGATGTGGATACCTATCGCAACTGAGTGTGGCTGAAGTCCTAGTCTTATTGTAGACTTAGAGGGATTGGACTAGCCATGTATATGAACACGTCTAGGGAACCCATGGCACTATTTTTCGGTGAGACATGTGGTCACATCATCAGACACTTGGGTTGTAGCATCACTTATAGTTGGGTCCTAACAGGCTTCTAGTAAAAGGCTCCCACATATCGTGCCAAGCGGTCACGACTGACACGGAGTATGAAAGAAGACGACGAGAGAAAGAGAAATAGAGAATTCCTTTGTGATAAGGATAGTCATGGGTCTCCCACCATGTGCGAGTGGGAGTATGTTGGATATATTGGGGTCTTCGGGACTAAATATTCGCCCATGTGGGAGTCCGATCGGGTCGAGTGAGGATCCGTTGGAAAGCTCGCAAAGAGACGAAGAGAACGAAACGAAAATGACTCTCATCGGAGACCACACGAGCCCGTACTCGTGGCCCAAAGTGGGCTAGGTGATCATGATGGAAGCATGATATTTTGTTCATGTTCCAAGTCCCATATTGCTTGCGTCAATGATGGGAGCTCTCTCATCCTCCTATAAATAGGAGTGACTCCACACCTTTCTAGTTGCTCATTCCATGTGTTGGAAAGGGGGGTCCCGTTTGGGAAACCCCACTCAGTATAATTTTCTCTTTCTCTAGAGTCTTCTTCTGCGCATCAGTCGTGGATATGTGGTTCTACCTCTAGTAGGTAGAGTCCTCCGTTTGGTGCGGCCCTTTTCGGAGCTCATCGATTGGAGGTCAACCCTGGTGGAGAAGAGACACTAGCAAAATCCGAGGTCTTAGCATTGGCGTCCAGGTTAGTAGCTTTCGCAATATTTATATTTATGCCTGGATTTATTTTCGGTTTTTCTTTTCGGTCCCTGGGTCGGGTCGGGTCATGTGGATCCGGACCTTTCCCTACAATAGTAATAGTAGTAGTGTAATTATTAATTAAATGATAAAAAATACTACTTTAAATTTAGCATACTTAAATTTAAAGTTATTTATAATTTTGAATGAGAAATAATTATTAAATTATTAAAAATAAAATAAAAATATATATAAAGAATTAAATTATGCTCGTGCTTAGCACGGGTACTAATCTAGTATATATAAAAGAGAAACCACTGGCTACACGTGTCACTTCCTGAAGAAATTACTTTCTATAAATTATTATTTTTTTCTTTCATTCAGTATATTATTCAAATTATCAATTTAATTATTTATTTATATTCCTTCGAAAATTGTGCAATTTGACGTAGTGGCATTATCCACGCTTTCTTTAGTTACTTTGCTATTTACTTTTTTTTAAGTTATAAAAAATAATAATTTAAAGCTATCATGAATTAAAGTTTACTTATTTTTAATTGTTGTATCTGTGGATCTAAAATATTTTAAATTTAAAAATAGAAATAATTTATCACAGATCTAACGATAGAGAAATAGTGAGCAGTATCACCCAATAAAAAAATTCAACTTTTGTTAATCAGTGTACAATTTTGTTCTTCATTATATACTATAATTCATTCAAAATAACATAAAACAATTAACTAATCCTATTTAATCATTTTTAACAATTAATCTTTTATTTTATTAGCATGTAGACTAACTCAGTATAGTTTTTTTAAGGCTAAAGTATTATTTTGGTCCTCAATATTTGCATGAAGTTTAATGTTGGTCCTCAATGTTTCAAAAATTTAATGTTGGTCCTCAAAGTTGATTTTGAGAGAGAAAGGGGAAAGAGAAAATGTGGGAGATAGGAAGAGAGATGTAGTGGTGGAAGAAAAAGAGGGAGTAGAAATGGAGGAGAAGAGGGCGGAGAAAGAAAGAGAGGCAGTGGAGATGAGATGAAGATGATGATCATGAATGAGAGAAGATGATGATGTGGCAATGTGGGGTGACGTGAAAGTGATGTGTCATGCCACGTCATTAAAATATGACACTTAAGAGAGAGGGTGTGCCACATAAGCATGCCACATCATCATTTATGTCACGACCCCCGTTTAGAGGACCGTGACCGGCACAGACACAGGGAATACCCCTATGCCTGTAAGCCTTATCACCTAATTGACAGAATAGCTATTATTGAAAAATACATTCACATGCATTATAATACCATGGCTACACCGAAATGGTGGCCTATCCTAGGCAAGCAAATCCACGGCTAGTGCCTCTTCAGGATATAGATATAGGAAAACACACATAATATATAATCTGTGTACCGGCTACACATCCGAAGATGCTGCCTATCCTATTCACATGCAACAGATATATGTATATATATATATTTTGAAAACAAATTTTCCCTGTACCGCAGTAAAATAAATCATGATCTTTAAGGTGTGTGAAGTTGACAGTTCTAGATTTAGTAATACAATCTAATTGGGTACGTCTACCCTTTACTTTATGATACAACAATAAAGTAAATTAAATTACAATTGCACATTATTCACCCACATGAACAAGTTGTGAGTCTTGGAAAGTGTTGCTCAACCCTCGTTCCACCGAGACTTCTTCCACCTGTACTTAACCTGTCTCTGTGTAGTAAAAATGAGGTGTGAGTCTTAACCACGCGACTCAGTGAGGACTCTCCCATCCCCGGCGCAAGGTGGGTACCATAGCGCTGGGTTTGGGAGTCATACACAACCACATGCAAAAACAACTAGTTACTGTTAATAGCATACATTCTTGGTGATCACACAACAACAGAAATTTCACCCAAACACTCACATGCATTTAATAACTATAAACATGCAGCGGTTTGTTCCACGTCATCAATCAGCAAGTAAACATGTAACATATAATGCCGGCTTTTACCTACCGGTCTTCTCACGTTTCAGCATGTCTGAATCAAACAAGACGTGTGGTTGCGTAATCCTGTACGTTACCACTACGCTGCACAATCAGCAATTATATGCAAACACAGATAATTTATACATACACAAAGATGCTAAACATACATCTACTGAATCTCCCCAACTCTGGGGTATCTACTAGCCACTACATGGCTTTCCAACTTCGAACCCGTGCACTCGGGTTGCTGGCCACCACGTGGCAAAGCATACCTAACCCATCCACTTGGGTATTGGTCACCTCGTGACAATTATGTTAATTAAACAATGCTTAACCCATTTACTTGGGTACTGGTCACCTTGTGACAATTATATTAATCAAACACAACCAACTTCTATCTATCAAACAACTGATACGTAGCACCACGTGACATGTACTGACCCCTTGTTGCGGGGCAATAGCTTGAGCCCACTCGTCCATTACCCAACCAGGCCACATGGCGGGCACGGCACGACGTCTCGAAGCGTGGCCGCTGTCACACCTTGGACCAACTCCACAAGATGATTTCTCTTTTACTAGGTTGGGCTCACGGTTCACCCGTAGGTTCCTCTCGTGTCTCCTTACCTTAGTCTCACATATTAATAGGATTCTTTGTATCTTTCCCGAAGGATCAACAATTTTTCTCCTTATTAATATGTACAAGTATCCTCAACATGATATAACTCATATACCCGTCCAGATGCACTCTCTCAGCCTCAAGCTATCGTCATAGCAATATAAAACCTTTCTGACCCTATTGCCAGGATAGGGCAATGACCATCGTCATGGTGATTATAAAACTGAGGTCTCAAGTGCCATCTGACGTTGTTCTAGTCGATGTCTCACATCGCTAGCATAACCAAATCCGAAACCCACCAATAACTCATTTTGCATGATTATAATCTAAGTCACCGTCGTGACGAGTTTTCAAAATAAAAGCTTAGTCCTTCCGTACAAGGACTCTTGCAAGCGCCGTGGAAAAGATTTAATAAAATACTCATCATGCCTCCGGAGTGTAAGAGTTGGATTTGTAACACATCAATCATAGCAGACAATTAAACTCTACTCCTATGTCTTCCTATCCAAGCTACTTTCCACAACCTATTTTCTAGTTCTTTCATTCTTTTAGCATTCTGTATCTCTAGCTAAGACATACCAGACAAGCAGAGAATATACATACCCATGTAATCCACATGAGCATACAACCCTAGGAGCAGAGATGGAAGAACCCTCACTTTGGTCACTTTACTTAACATTCCCTTTGAGCACTCTTGTCTCCAAGGAAGTACTTGAATCCTATCACATACAACCAATTCAATCCATATCAATTTTCATACATCGACTTCTATTTCACCACATAAGTCCTATCACATATAATCATTTCCACCATATTCTAAATTCATAATTACATAGCAACTTAAAACTACATTCAAGGCTAACCCAAAACCCCTTATTAAGCTAAGGTAATCATTTAGAGTTCTGTTTAAGTTAAAAATAATTTATGCTTAAGTAAACAAGTCTTGCCACTTGCTCACCCTCCATGCTCCTTCAATGAAGGATTTTGCCAAATATGGAAACTTCTCATTTTCACCATGGGTCCACACATAAAAAAAATATCCAACCATTGGGCAATCTCTCATTTCATTTAAAAAGTGTAAGCAATTCATTTGGAACCCAAACAAACCAACAATTTTTTTATCTAGGATGTTGTTTGATCTTTGAAATGACACTTAAAAGTTGGTTAAACTCATTTTAGTTGAAGGAAAAGGAACCATTCAAATTAAGGATGTTAGCTAACTTGGTAGTGTGTAAAACAGAACCGCTAACTTTCGAGAAACGTCCCAGAAAATCTAACCGTTGGACTTTTTAGTAAAAATACAACTTAGAAAGCTTAGGATGTTAGCTTTCATATGACTTTGGAATCACTCAAATCCATTAAGTAACGAATTCAGAAAACACATTTAAACAGAGCATGCAACATTTGGCAAGCTTCATTGAAATGGTCATATCTCCTTCCATACTTAACGAAATTATTTGATTCTTCTTTATAAATCAATCTTAGAGATAAAATATTCTAATTATCAATTCATTACGGAAAGGATTTGAGCCATTTAAGAGCAGTAATTTAAAAACAGTAGCCAATCATACAAAAATTCCGCATCAGTTTAGAAAACAGAACCGCTGACTTTCGAGGCAATTTCCAGAAGATCGAACCGTTGGAATATTTTGGAAAAATACAATTTAGAAAGCTTAGGATGTTAGCTTTCATATTCATGCAAACCCATCAAGAAACGAATTCATAAAACACGTTTAAACAGAGCAAGGTCAGATTCAAAACAATTCAGTTTATGGCTGTAAACATGCTCTACGAATTTGTCTAAATTAAATCCGATTTTTCCTTCTTTCCTTCCATGAATCCAATGATTCAATCCTTAAAATGTATATTTGAATGATGGGTTTTAGTTTCTTAGGTTTCCACAACCTTTCCTTCCATAAACACCATCAATCTAAGCTCAAACAACATCCAACAACATCAAATCAAGTCTTTAATCTCAAGAAAGTGAAGAACATGATGACTTATAATCTCTAAATCAACAACCAACAAAATCCAGCACACTCATAACAAAATACGTCCAATAGAAATGTTGTAAATAGTAAGAATGCAAGTTTTATCCCCCATGGTTGTAGAAATCAAGTGGTTTCTCACAAAATCTTCAAAATCAAGAAAATGGGTTCAAAGTTGAAAATGGGGTTATAGAGCTAATCCTACCTTAATGAAGAAGATGAAGGTTGAGAGGGTCCCTTAAGTGGTACTCCGGTCACCGGCCGCCGGATTTCGGCCACCCTTCACCTTCAACCTTCAAGACTCCTCCACTTTGGCTCTCTTAGGGTTTGAGAGTTCTCTCTTGGCCAAGTGTGTGTGAGAATGTCGAATGGGATGGGTGATGATGATGGGAGGAGGGTTAAAAATGTTAATTAGGGGAAAATAACTCTTTTCCCTTGACTGTCTATTCTTATTTCCTTTCACTCTATCAATTTCTATTTCTTTTCACTAAAGTCCCAATTTCTTATGTCCTGAATTAAATCCTGAAAATTATTTTCTACTTCTTTTCTTTCCCTTTCATTTTATTTTAAACCTCGAAAAAATTTCTTTCCGGTTTCTTTTAACTTTCACATATATTTTATTTTATTTTATTTTTTTCTAAGGTTTTAATTCCTAGCCCCGGAATAAATCATTCTTTAATCCTCGAAATTTTCCGGGGTATTACAATTTAACCGCAAAAGTTAACGGTGTTACGCTTGAGGACCAAAATCGACCAAAAAAAAAACATTAAGGACCAACATTAAACTTTTGAAACATTGAGGACCAACATTAAACTTCATGCAAACATTGAGGACCAAAATAGTACTTTAGCCTTTTTTTTAAAGTGCAATTACTCTTTTAGAAGTATCTTATGTCATCAAGTATGAGCCAATCTCATGCTAACATGTGGCATGAAATATCTTTTGGATATTTGTAGTTAAGTCCCTATATTTTTTAATAATTATATTTTTAAAATGTCTAATAATTTTATAATTTGACTCCAAAATTTATAATAATTATACTTTCAGTACTAGAAAAATTGTGATTAGTGACCGCTATTTGTGACTGACATAAAATCAGTCACTACATTTATTAAATAGTGACTAATTTTCGACCGACGTAAAAACCAGTCACTAAATTCTTAAAACTCTTAAAATTACTGACTGAAATGTTGGTTACAAATTATCAGTCACTAAATAGTTAATAATCAGTCAATTTGTAGTCACAAATATATTTAACTAAAAAAATAATTTTTTTTTATAAAAAAGTTAATTTAGTCACTGAATTAAAAAAAAAAAATTATCCATAAAAAAAAAAAAGTTGTCGCGCGTGTTAAAAAAAATTGGGTCCACAAGCAAAATTAATTTTGCCCTAAATCCTCTCTTTTGCTCTCTCACACGGCGTCTTCTGCACATTTTCTCACACTCGGCGTCTTCACTCATTCTCGAAGCTTCTGCTTCTCTCGCACAGGTGGATCGATCTCGCACAGGGATTCCATCTCTCATAGTCGACAATCGTATATGCGAAGTGCGAAGAATGAAAGGGCGTAGGGCGGGATGGAGTCCTGCAAACAAGGATGAAGTTCTGGAAATTCTGAAAGGTGGGCGTTTGTTTGTTAGGGTTGCGGTAAATGGTAATGGAGGCTGTGTTGGACAAATTGAAAGGTTATACTAAATCAAGCCAGGACTTCTTCGCCGGCCTCATTCATGGCGCCAAGACTCTGCTTCTCGCAATCCGGTATGTTTCTCACTTCAATTACTATGTCTGACTCAACATGTATTCATCATGTTTGTTTAGTGCTATTCTCTGCATTCTGAATAATAACCCATTCTCCTTTATTTATTTGTTTCTTTATTTTGCTATAAAACCATTTTCCGTTGCTTCTGCTCGGTGTTAGTGTATGTAGTTAGAGTGAGTGTTGCTGAGCTGTTATCCAGCTGTCATTCTGTTAGTAAGTTAGTTCAGATAGAAAGTTTTGGAGTGTGTTAGTTGTAGTGCTTAGTCTTTGTATAAATATGTATGAGGTGCTCATTAATTAATATCATCGAATTCTCTGCATTTGTTTCTTTCTCCAAATTCTCTGCATATCATCGAAGGACATGATTTGCTAAGCATTGTGGAAGGAAAGAAGATTCCGCTGCAGTTTCTTACACCAGATGATGCAAAAAGTGGCACAGAGAATCCTGATTTTACTTTGTGGAGAAAGCAAGATAAGTTGCTTCTATGTCTGAATCTATGCAAACTAGATTAGTAGGTTGTAAGCATTCATTTCAGATCTGGAACAAAATTAAAGAGAGTTTTGCTAATCATACTCGTGCGAAAGTTCATCTTTATCTTACTGAATTTCGTAGTATGAAGAAAGGCACTAGGACTATGACTGAGCATTTTCTTAGAATCAAAGCATTAGTTGATTCCTTAGCTGCTATAGGCAATCCTATTGCTGAAAGTGATCAGATCCATGTGATTCTGAATGGTCTTGGTCATGATTATGATGCTTTTGTTACTTCAATCAACACTAGAAGAGAGGATTACTCAGTCTCTGAAATTGAATCTTTGTTGCTTGCACAAGAGATTATAGTTGATAATAATTCAAAGTCCACTTCACCTACCGAGACACTGTCAGTGAATGTAGCCACTACTGATTCCAAAGATAAGAGTAGTAACTCGGGTCAGTCACAGCAAAACAATTTTAATTCTAATCATAGAGGAATGGGTAGAAATGGTACAGGTCTGTGAATTAAACATGTTGGACACTCTTTTCTTAAATCTCCTTTCAATTCTAATATTACTCTACATCTTCATAATCTGCTACATGTTCCTAATATCACTAAAAACCTTGTTAGTGTTTCGAAATTTGCACATGATAATCAATGTTTCTTTGAGTTTCATACAACTGTTTGTTTTGTCAAATCTCAGGCTACAAAACAGGTTCTTCTACGAGGAACTATTAAGGAGTATGGCTTGTATTCGTTTGACAGCTTTCCTATTGCTTCCACTCATGGCTTGTATTTGTTTGTATGGAAAGTCACATAGACTTCCTTATCCAGATTCTGTTACTCAATATAATGCACCATTGGATACTCTTGTTGCTGAGTTTTCGACCAGTCAGAAAGGTAAGGAGCATCACAGTGATGGCCTGGGAAACCCACTTTCTCTGTCAAAACTCTGTTATATGGCAAACTTGTTCAATTCTTTAGTAATGTTAACATTGAGAACTTGTTACTACTGGAGCAAAAAAATTTTATGAGTGTCGAATCTAAGCTTTCAAAAATCCTAGTTATTACAAGTCCTGGAAAACATTGGAACAGTTTTGAAAAAACAAAATTAATTTTAGCTTTTACCCTTGAAAATGTTGGAACTTTCCATTTGCAACAGGTAGGTTCCTGTAGTTGGCTCTTGGCTGTCCCCAGAAAATAGGTTTCATTAACTTGGGGTTAAGTCGTGTATCTATGGTTTACCTTAGCTTAGTTCTGCTCAAAATGAATCTGGATTCATCATTTTCCGAGCTGTCATTGTATTTGCATGTGATAGTAGACACTTTGCTTAGAGTTGGATATCCATTCCAAAAAGAAAAAAAGACCTGTCTATAATTCCGATGTAATGTTTTATTTGGTTTTTGATACCATTTGTTAATCAACCCATAAGTGTGAAATATGTTCATGTGCATCTAGCAGGGAAAGGGATGATTGGAGACTAGGCAAGTAATGATCTTTTTCAGGTTGAATCCTATCTAAAATTTAACGTGGCTCATAAATTCTGCTTAAAGCCAAGTCTCGTTTATGTAGCTGATGGCCAAACCAAATTAGTTGGTATAATGCTTCGCTCTAGTTGGTCCTTCTAATCGTCTATCTTCTACTTGGTTTGTTCATGTGCTCGTTACTTTTCATACCGGTATTAGGTATATAACCCAGATCAATTTTTGTTATTGAGATGAAATTACAAAATTTCATTTAAAAATATACTTTATGATTTTGCTTTACAAACTATACGTTAATTATAATGTATCATATATCTTATACAAATAATAATATATGCATTTTAGTTATGGGTTAAATTATTCGTGAGCCCTCCTTATTTTTATATTTTTGGCCTGAAGAGCCCTCATAATTAGGGATGATCAAAATACACATACCCAATGAATGCCCTAAAATTTTACCCTGTGGGTTTGGGTATGGGTCCAGGTACAAAGTCAACGGGTCCGGATCCAGGTCCGGGTAAGGAGGTACCCTACCTGCAATAGGAATTACTTATTTTTATATATATAAAGTATTATTTTTAAACTTTTTTGTGTTGAGAAAATATATAATTCTAAGAAAAAATGTTAAATATCTTATAGATATTAAAGTAATTTAATTGTACATTTATATTTATGATTTTTTTTTGTGATTATAGATGAAAAAAATTGATAAAATATTAATAAAATAATAACTTATTTCAAATTTTTATGGGTCTGGGTCCTGATATGGGAATTTAACTACCCATAGGGTCTGGGGATGGGGATTGATTTTGGTACCTACTCAAGTCCGGGTCCGGGTCTGGGTCTGGAGATTATAGTACCTTACCCAAACCCTACCCATGATCATCCCTACTCCTAATAGAGGCTGGGTCCACATATTTGGAATATATGTAAGAACTAATAGATTATCTTAAAGAACCTAATTAGGACTCTTCATCCATGGGAATTTCTAATTTAAGAAACTTCTATTGAACTTTCTGTATTTAGTTTTTGCCTTTCTCTTTACTGGTTATATTTGTTTAACACAGTAGTAAAATAATATAATATCAAGTAATCCATGAATTCTATTGAATGCAAATATTTAATATTATTATATGTATGCTTGCACACACATGTATTTACCTTCAATTTCTTATTGTTTTATTTTGGATTGTGGTTATCATATTCCATCTAACTCTTCAATTTTCTCTTTTGGTGGATTAATGGGTGCTGATTTGTTTGCTATATTAGTGTCCTTTTATTTTTTTGGATATAACCAATCAAAGGTTGACAACCTTTTGCAATCTGTCTCTTCCTTTCTCTTCCACTCAAATCCCTTAAATTGAAATCTGAGTGACCTAGTCATCTTTATCCATATAATAATAACTTATTTGCTTGACCATTAATATTAATTGCTTGACAACTAAAGAACTAACTTAAGATGTCATGGTGATTTTTGTTTTCTGTTTTTGTGAAATAGTTTAGTAAGCGAGAAGCGGTCATATGCGTTTTTGCATCCCAAATTGCTAATCTTGGTGAGAGCATCATAGGTGCTGCATTTCAAGAGAAGGAAGGATTTTGATGGGTAAGTTCACAAAGAGAATGATGTTTTTATATGAAAACTATGGGATAACTCTGCTTGTTTTTATGAAATGACAGTGAAAAACTATAAAAGGAATTATTGGGCTTTTTTTTTCATGTACTACATTAACTTGACCTGTTTGGTGATTGGAATGACACATAAATTTGGATTATGATGTAGTTGCAGATGGCTTTCAAGTCCCTCTAACCAACTTGTTTTGTCTAGCTTCCCAGGATTTTTCTTTGTATTTTTATTTTTACTTTTAAATATATTAATAAAAAGATAACAAAAAAAATGAAATCTAAATTTCCAAAGGCCTTTTTTTTTCTTTTGTTTAGCAGATTGATCACTTTCTTCTTTATGATTGGCTCAAAAGAATGGAGAATCAAAGTGATTCTTAGGTTGTTTTATTATGAATTAGGGAAAGGTAATTCCAAGACTATAAGCTTCTATATGTCAAGATTTTCTTCCATTGAACTCTGGTTTTCTCTTTCTCTATGGCTCATATTTGAACTATTATTCCACTTTGCTTTCCTTGTTAACTATTTTAATGATTGAAAAATCTAATCCTCAGTTTCTTCATATTTCTTTTAACTGCATCTTAATTAATATAGAAGTACTTGAGGGAGAGTTGTCCCATGAACAACCAAAAAAAATTTTGTATTCATATTTTGATTTTGAAAACCAATCCAAATTTATACTAAGCAAAGCATAACACTATACAGGACAGGTAGGAGAGGGAAGAGATGCAAGGGAAGATACAAGATCTTGAAGCACTTGTGCACCAACTCTTGGCCAAAAATGGGATGAGCACTCCATTTAATGATCCACCTACTAGTGGCTCTAATCTACTTAAGTAGAGATAGTTAATCTCTTGTATTTATGTATGTGACTCATGAGATTCTTTTAGATTTGTATTTTATTTCTCATGAGATTGTTTTGGACTTGTATTTTGTTCTCATGAGATTGTTTTAGACTTGTATGTTTGAGACTTGTATTTTGTTCTCAAGAGATTGTATGACTTATATTTTTAGTGGTTTATATCATTTTCAAATATTATTTATTATTAAATTGTTATTTGTGACAAATTAGTGACTGAAGATAGATTTAGTCACAAAATTTGTGACTGACCTATAACAGTATTTTGTGACTGAATTGTGACCGATTTGTGACTGGGAGGGTCCCCTAAAATTTTCAACCAATTTTTGACCGCACGTGAGTCACAAATTTGTGACTAAACTTTATGATTGACTAGTATTGAACCCGTGCGATGCACGGGATATAACTAAAGACTATTTTATATTAATTTGAATTATTTTGTACATTAAAAATTAAATACATATAATTTGAAGTATATGAGTTTTTTTTATGTTTTCGTAAACAAATAGAGTTCAATGTTTATTTGTCAATAATTATATACAGGTACTAATATTGTTGTTAAATACTCTGCATCCTACAATGATAGAATACTTCAAACATGAAATCTAATTATAGTGATATTTAGCATCTTAATCATATAGGTCACATCAAAGTTCACATACTACTATGTTAGCTTGGGATTGTTATTATATTTAATCAATTAGATCTAATTAAATAATGTAATATTAATAATTAATAAAGATTATCAATATCTATATTATATGGCTGTTTTGGGTGAGTCTTTTGGCTACTGGAGTCACAAAATAGTTATATTTTATAATAAAAAATATATAAAATAAAATATGACCGAAGAAGATGTGAGAGAAAAAGAAATAATTGACAATGTAGTTATGAATAATGATAAGAGAAGAGTTAGAAATAATAATTACTTATTAAATTATTTATTATTTTAAAATATAATAATAATACTTTTATGTTAAAGTTTAAAAATTAAAAAAAAAATTTATGCACCCTAGTGCATCGAAACCTCTCTAAAAGCATGTAAAAAAGAATAAACTAAAAAACAAATGAGAATTTATCAAAAAAACAAAAGAAAAAAAGATAAGCAATTAATAGAAATAAAGAAAAACCTACCAGAAAAAAAAAGGAAAGCAATTGATAGAAATTAAAAAAAAATCTCAGTGCTTGCTGGCTTGTTATTCGTTACACAAAGAAAATGAAGGAAAAACAATATGTTCTTGTTCTTTCACCATCTTAATATGAAGAGGGTAATGCTATAGAGCTATCAATAATTCAAATTTATTATATGTTAGACATTAGATCTATCTAGAGATCTGTACTAAAATACTTTTTTTTATAAAAAATTAAGATAACACAGATCTCAAGACAAATCCAACAACTTGCAATTGGTGAGCTTGAGCTCTTGATAGCTCCAAATTCTCTATGAAAATCACGTTTTGTCTGCGATTTTAAAAGATCAAATGACATCTTTGGTTTGGCGGAATTGACCAAATACGAATTTCATGAATGAAGTAATTAAAATGATTCTAAAAGTTAATTACAAATTGAAATTATTTAATGAGGTGTTACCGTGTTATGATTAGGGATGATTGTGGGTAAGATTTAGGTAGGATACTATAATCCCTGTCCCCGTCCCCGTCCCCGACCCCGATTTGAGTGGGTATCCAAGTTAATTCTCGTCCCTAGACCCTACAAATAGTCAAATTCCCTTACCCGGACGTAGACCCATAGAAATTTTAAAATAAATTATTATTTTATTGATATAAAACTTATTTTTATCAAATTTTCAACTATAATCACAAAAAATAAAAAAATATAAATGTACTACTAATTTACTTTATTAGGTATAAAATAGTTAACATTGTACCTTCTTACCCGAACTCATGCCCAGATCCATAAAGTAAAATTTTAAGGTATTCATTGAGTACGGATATTTTGATCATCCCTAGTTATGATTGTCAAAACAGTAAGTAATTGATTATATGAATTTAATTATATGAATTTTTACTATTTAGGAATTGAATATGAATTATTTTGTGGGTATTAATTAGAGGCCAATGTCAAAAGTGTTGTTTTAATTCTCACAATCAGATTTTGAATTCTATGGACACATGCATGTGTCAAAATTATGGTTTGGACTTTGGAGAATTGTTTGAGACTGGTGTGGAATGATTTGGGTTTATAAATTTTTGGTTGGGTGTTTAAATGAGTAATGGAGTGTGATGATTTAGGATGGTTTGAAAACCCTTCTAAACCATCAAACACCTCAATTTTTAAACCCATCTAAATTGGAGGGTTTATGATGGTTTGCATTGTTTATAATATTTAATTCCAAACACTTTACCCACATGTTTGCTGCGTGTTTGGTCATATATTGATATGATATTATGATTTTGTACTCATTTTTTGCATTGAAATGGAGATTCGAAATACGACAATGAATTTAAAGCATTAATTGAAAATTAATCAGGGTGAATGAAGTTGTCCATGATTCATGCAAATGTTTAATTGTGCCAAGGTCTGCTTTGAGCTTACCAATAATGACTATTATGAAACCTTTACATTACAAAATGCTTAAACAAAATTTTATAAAAAAATGTTTAAACAAAATTTATTTTAATTAGTGCACTAATTTTGGAGATTATTAGAGATATTTTATGATATTTTTTTTACAATTCATCAATCAAAAGAATCACAGAAGATATTTGAAAAAATCAAAACATAAATGTTAATAAATGAATGAAGAAAAATGTTCTATATTGTATTGCGGCTCAATAAGTATTACAGATAGGTACACAGCTTATATAATACGCTGAGTGAGAGGAATAGAAAATTCTAGGTCTAGTGTGAGTGGGACACGTCATACATATCATAACAAATCCATTCTAGAACCTATACACGTCACTAAGCTATTATTCTCTAATATTCTCTATTATCCCCCCATAAACTTAGTGGGACTATATTCGGTGACAGTAAGTTTATCTCTGAGAAAAGAAAACCGATTGTTGGACAGTGGCTTGGTAAGTGTGTCGGCTATTTGATCAACAGCTGGGATATGTAACACACGAAGATCATGTTTTAACACCTTTTCACGAACAAAATGGATATCAAGTTCCATATGTTTTGTTTTCTGATGAAGAACAGGATTGTGAGCAAGATGTACTGCACTTATGTTATCACAATAAACAGTAGGAATAGCAGATGGAAGAACACAGAGTTCTTTCAGCAGGGACTGAATCCAAGAAAGTTCAGCAACAACATGAGCAAGACTACGGTATTCAGCTTCAGTACTTGAGCGTGAAACGACTTGTTGCTTTTTAGACGCCCAAGATACAAGATTGTGACCAAGGAAAACAACAAAACCTGAAGTAGATCTACGGTCATTTAAGTCATTAGCCCAATCTGCATCCGAGAAGGCTTGAAGGGTCATAGCAGAGGACTTGCGCAAGGTGATACCATAGGACAAAGTGCCTTGCAAATACCTCAAGATGCGTTTCACAACAGTCCAATGTTCGTTGAGTGGGTTGGCCATAAATTGGCAAACTTTGTTGACTGCAAAGGATAGGTCAGGACGAGTGATGGTGGCATACTGAAGGGCACCAACAATAGACCGATACAGATGAGGGTCATTCATCAAATCAGGGCCATCTTTAAGTAACCTGGCAGCAGAGATCATTGGAGTAGACAGAGGCTTTGCTTCATGCATTTTGGCTTTGACAAGAACATCATTGATGTATTTTCCTTGAGAAAGATGAAGAGAGCCATCAGATAATTTATGAACTTCAATCCCAAGAAAGAAATGAAGTTCTCCAAGGTCTTTTAGAGCAAAATGATTGTTGAGAGACTGCTTGAGTTGAGATATGAAGCTAGGAGAGGAACTTGTGATAAGTATGTCATCAACATATATTAAGACATATACAATGATACCGTCACGAGCATAGATGAAAAGGGAAGGATCACAACGGCTAGCAACAAAACCAAATTGAAGCAAAACATTGGTAAGTCGCAAAAACCAGGCCCGAGGAGCTTGTTTAAGGCCATAAAGCGCACGGTTAAGCTTGCAAACTAATGTTCTATCACTGTTCTCAAACCCCTGTGGCTGAGTCATGTACACCTCTTCATCTAGAACTCCATGCAAAAATGCATTATTAACATCAAGTTGAAAAATGGACCAAGTATGAGATAAAGCTACTGTAAGAACAGTACGTATGGTGACTGGCTTTACAACAGGGGAAAAAGTTTCAGAATAATCAAAACCAAGTTTTTGATCATACCCCTTTGCAACCAGGCGAGCTTTGTAGCGATTGACTGATCCATCGGGATTTTCTTTGACACGAAAAATCCATTTGCACCCTATGGGGGTTCGGTTAGGAGGAAGTGGAACAAGGGTCCAAGTGTTATTTCGTAAGAGAGCATCATACTCTTCTTGCATTGCACAATGCCACGCTTTGTCTGCTAAGGCAGTTTTCACAGTTTTAGGAGTGACATGAGAGAGATAAGCCTTTGGCTTAAAGATGCCAGCCTTAGACCTTGTAACCATAGGATGAGTTGAAATTGCAGTAGGGTTCACAGGATTAGATTCTGAGGATGGAGCAGCAAATGCTTCGGGGACAGGAGCTGAGGATGATTGTGCACCTGCATCAGAAGAAGCAGAAACAGAACTAGTATAACTGTTAGAGCAATCACCTTGATTTTTATCAGTAAGGGTGGTAGTACAGGGTGAAGACAAAGAGGGACTTAGAACAGGAGGTGTAGCAGAAACAAGAGGTGTTGGAGGAGTAGATGGAACACTAGATTTGGGAGAAAACAAAATAGAGTAAGGGAAGGAATTTTCATCAAATTTAACATCACGAGAGACATAGACTCAACCACATGGTGAAAGACAAAGATAACCCTTATGAGATGTACTGTACCCAATAAAGATGCATCTATGTGACCTATATTGGAGCTTGTGTTTATTAAATGGTCTTAAAAGTGGGTAGCAAGAACAGCCAAATACCCGAAGGAAATGATAATCTGGTTGAGAGTTAAAAAGTGTGAAGTAGGGTGAGACATAAGATAAAGTAGGAGAAGGTAAAAGATTGATTAAATAGGCTGCTGTAGTGAAGGCATACTCCCAAAATGTTAAGGGCAAAGATGCATGAGCAAGCATGGTGAGTCCTAACTCAGTTATGTGACGATGTTTTCTTTCAATTGTACCTTGTTGTTGATGAGCATAAGGACATGAAATGCAATGAATGATGCCATGAGATTTAAGAAAGGAAGTGAAAGGCCTAAATTCACCACCCCAATCAGACTGGACAGCTTTAATTGGACAGCCTAATTGTAATTCTACCAATTTCTTAAATTCAACAAACACTGAAAGAGCAGCACTCTTAGTTTTCAGAGGGTAGAGCCAAACATATCTTGAAAAAGCATCAACAAAAGAAATATAATAAAGATAGCCATTGCAAGAAGAAATGGGAGCAGGTCCCCACAAGTCAGTGTAAACGAGTTCCAAAGGGCGAGTATAAATAGACTGAGATGGGGGAGAAGGAAGTTTGTGGTGTTTACCACGACAACAAGCATCACAGAATTCAATTGTACTTTTATTAGAAATAGAAACATTACAGAGTTTGAGGACATTGTTAACTACAGCAGAATTAGCATGCCCTAGCCTATAATGCCAAGTGGAGTACAAATTACTAGCTGTAACATTAAAAACAAAAGTAGAAGGAACAGAAACTGAAGAACTGCTAGCAGAATTGACAAAAGCACAGGGAGGTGATGATGATGGGCTTGAGGTAGATGAAAGATACGGATTGGAGAGATGACACAGCTGAAACTCATCAAATTGATAAAGACCATCTTGTCTAACAGTACCTTTGAGAAGGACCTGCTTTGTAACCTGACATTTGACAACACAGTAATTAGAGTGGAATTCAAAGAATACACAGTTATCTTTGGCAAATTTAGAGACACTAATGAGATTCTTAGTGATGTTTGGAACATGAAGAAGGTGATTAAGAGTAAGATGCAAATTAGGTTTGGAAGATTTAACAAGGGATTGACCAACACTGGATATAAGTAAACCCGTACCGTTACCCATATGGAGCTGCTCAGGTCCTGTGTACTCAGATCCTGTCATCAGGTTATTGGCATCAGAAGTGACATGGTTGGTGGCACCGGAATCTGGAAACCATGCTGAATCAGTGACAACCTCAGGTGTAGCAATGAAGGCAGACATATTAGGAGAAGTGCGCTGTCTGAACTGACCAAAATGTTGACTATACTGCTGTTCACTGAGGTGGTAAGCAGAGTCAAATCTATGATAGCAAGCAGACGCTATGTGCCCAGGTTTGCTACACACTTGACACATTACATAGGGCCTGTTAGAATTGTTTGAGTAGCCACCCCTAGGAGAGTAACCACCTCTAGGAGATCCATTTCCTCTGCCTCTACCTTGGCCGAAACTTTGTCTGCCACCACCTCTTTGATTGTTAAATTGCCGGTTGCTGGACTGATTTTGATAATTGTTAGGCTTGGCGGAAGAGTTCTTATCTTTGGAATCAGTATTAGCAACATTAGCAGAGGGTGTTTCAGTAATGGTTGCCTTTAAATTCTTCTCAACTCGTATTTCTTGAGCAATAAGAAGTGGCTCCAACTCATAAACAGTACAGGGCTCGGTTCTCATGTGAATCCCTGTAACAAAGGATTCATATTCTTGTGGGAGTCCTTCAAGGACACACTGAACATGCTCATGGTCAGATACCTCGCTACTACCAATGGCAATAAGAGCGTCAGTGATAGATTTAATTTTAAGCAAGTATTCGGTCATGGATCGATTACCTTTCTTGATATTACGCAACTCAGTGCGAAATTGGTGTACCTTTGCTCGAGTATTAGTACCAAAAAATTGCTGGACTCGATCCCATACTTCGTAGGAGTGCGTACATCCAATGACTCGGGTAATCATACTCTCTGTCATTGACGAAATAAGCCATGAGAGGACCAATTGGTCCTGTTTCTTCCACGCCACATATTTATCACTTAGCTTCTCAGCAAGGCGATCTTCATTAGAATCGAACTTCGCAGGAATGGAGCTCTTCCCAGCAATGTATTGTTCAAGATCATGACCTTGGATTGCTGCCATGATTTGTAGTCGCCATAAGAGATAATTCTTTTCGTCCAATTTGATTGACAATGAATGATTGAATGAAACGAGTGCACCTTTCGTTAGAATAGGTACAGCAGAAATGGACGTTGAGCCTGTAGACGTGGGTGTTTCCATGGTGGCTTCACTGCTGCTCTGATACCATGTTAATAAATGAATGAAGAAAAATGCTCTATATTGTATTGCGGCTCAATAAGTATTACAGATAGGTACACAGCTTATATAATACGCTGAGTGAGAGGAATAGAAAATTCTAGGTCTAGTGTGAGTGGGACACGTCATACATATCATAACAAATCCATTCTAGAACCTATACACGTCACTAAGCTATTATTCTCTAATATTCTCTATTAATAAACGTAAAATTTTTAATATAAAAAATTATTTTATTTTTACAGGTTAAAATTATTATTATTTTGTTATTGATTAATTATTTAATATGTTTTTAATATTAAAAAATAGGTTTATCTAATTTTTTTTGTTTGACTTTATTTTTAAATTTTTTATCTGCATCTAAAAAATCCAATTTGTTAGAAGAATTTTTTGATATTTTCCTTAATGTTTGTGAATAGTAGTAATATGTTTATACACTTTTATTTTCTTGTTATTATTTTTTATTAGAAAATTTTGAATATTTTGTTTTAGTTTACTTATAATATATATTTGAAAATTTTATTTACAAACTTTTATTTTCTTCAATCCACTCATATTTATAAACTTTTAATTGTTTTTATAATTTTTAAAATTATAAAATACACTTTTCTAAATTTTTATTATACTATGTTTATCTAAATTTTTTATTTTTCTTTATTTTCGAATTTTTTATTTGCATATAAAAAATTAATTGAATATTAAAATTTGAACTAATATAAAATCATCCTTATATTTTTTAATCTGATATTTATTGGTTTAAATCAATTAGTGATGAGGTCAACTCAATGATACAAAACATCAATGTAAATTGATTCATGGGTCATGCAAACATTTATGATATGATTAATTACATACAATCTGCATTAATTAAAAAGGCTATGCTAAGAAACGATCTCAGCCGTCAGCTTGGAGGTATGCTAGATTTCTTTGAAGAATGACGTGTCAAAATTGCAAAACATGACACTCCAGCCACGTGGCAAGCATTGGCTTCATGTCTTTGGCTTTTATATATATATAGATTTTCTTGTTATTATTTTTTATTAGAAAATTTTGAATATTTTGTTTTAGTTTACTTATAATATATATTTGAAAATTTTATTTACAAACTTTTATTTTCTTCAATCCACTCATATTTAAAAACTTTTAATTGTTTTTATAATTTTTAAAATTATAAAATACGTTTTTCTAAATTTTTATTATACTATGTTTATCTAAATTTTTTATTTTCGAATTTTTTATTTGCATATAAAAAATTAATTGAATATTAAAATTTGAACTAATATAAAATCATCCTTATATTTTTTAATCTGATATTTATTGGTTTAAATCAATTAGTGATGAGGTCAACTCAATGATACAAAACATCAATGTAAATTGATTCATGGATCATGCAAACATTTATGATATGATTAATTACATACAATCTGCATTAATTAAAAAGGCTATGCTAAGAAACGATCTCAGCCGTCGGCTTGGAGGTATGCTAGATTTTTTTGAAGAATGACGTGTCAAAATTGCAAAACATGACACTCCAGCCACGTGGCAAACATTGGCTTCATGTCTTTGGCTTTTATATATATATAGATTTGTGACTGGGAGGGTCCCAAAAATTTCCAACCAATTTTTGACTGCACGTCAGTCATAAATTTGTGATCGATTTGTGACAGCAATTTTGTGACCGATTAGTAACCGCAAGGAGGTTGGATAATTTCTAACTGCTTTGTGACCGCCGAGTCAGTCACAAGTTTTTAGTGACTAACGAAATACCAACTGCCGCCGTCGGTCACAAATTGGTCACTTGATCTTCAAATTTATTTAGATAAGCATGCATTTTGTGTGATTTTCGAATCTATTTTATATACTTTTACTCACTGTAAGTGTGTGTTTTATACTTATTTTACAATTAATAGTCGAGATATTTTTTTCTTCAAATTTTTTTCGAATCTATTTTGCATACTTTTTTTATATTTAATAATTAAAAGTATGATATAAGGATACTTTTTCTATACTCTTTCGTTACACTATATCAGTTGTTATGAATTTTGTAAGTTAAATTAAATTTTAAAGTTAAAATATTTTGTAAATAAAAAGTAAAAGTATGATATAATGATATGTTTTTTAATGTTAATTAATATAAGTTAAAATGTTTTGAATATTATTTTATTAAATGATAAGTTGTCATTTTAAAAAAATAGTCAATGACATATTTGTACAATTATTAACCATTTTCAAGAATATGAATGTAATACCCGGGAAATTTTTTCTAGAATGAAATGAAAGGGAAAGAAAAGAAGTAGAAAATAATTTTTGGACTTAATTCAGGACCTAAGGAATTGGAAACCTGAATTAAATGGGGAAAATAGAGTAGGGAATATTTTTGAGTATCTAATTTGGGATATAAGAGAAAATAAAAATTTAATTGGAAAGAGGAGGATTTAATTGGAGATATTTTTGTCAAACTCTTCTTCAATATGATTATTATTATTATTATTATTATTATTATTTCGTTAATGTAGTATTTAATTATTTATTTTTTTATTTTTGTTATTATATATATATTATTTATAATTAATTATTTTGAAATGGGAAGTGGAGTGCCGTGGAGTACTAATTAAAGGGGAAAGAAGGAGGATAAAAAGAAAGAATAGGGAGAGAGAGCAGAGCAAGAATATATAGAAAGAAAAGAAGAAAGAAAGAGAGAGAAAGAAGAGAGAGAGAGAGAGGAGGAGAGGCGTGACGAAGAAGAAGAGGGGTTGGGATTCGCCAGAAAAGTGATCAGGGAGAGCTAGCCCAATTTCAAAGGTTGGTAACCCCAATTTCATTCGAAAACCCCAATTTCTTCATTTTTAGGGGTTCTTCGATCCACCCTTGATTGGGTTGTTTCGAGGGTAGATTGAGACCTAGGAACTGTTCTTGAACACTTAGTTGGGGTAAGAATCGAGGCTATACCCTCGGGTTTAGCCGAATTCGAATTTGAAAGGGTTTGGGGTTGAAAATTCTAAATATTCCCAATTTGGAGATTCGTTGATGAATTTGGAATCGGGCTTGGATTTGAGTAGTTAGGGTTGGATTTATGTCGTTGAAATGTAGGTGAACAAAACCCGTGAGGTGCGGAGTCGAAGCCGGGGTCGGAAGGGGGCCGAAACGGGCCCAAACCAGCCAACAGCACAGCAAACGAATTGCTGTGCTGCGAGTTGGTGCTGCAGTGCCCAAACCGACGCTCTCGGGTATACAAAGAGCTGTTGGGCAGCAGCTTGGCGCCACAGTGCCAGAATGGGCGCTGCAGCGCCCGATCTTTGCTCAGCATGCCCAAAACCCATTTTTAAGCCAATCCGGGGTGTCTGAACCTCCTATTTTCAATCCTAAACATCTTAGGACACCCCAACCATGATGAAAATCATTTCAAATGTCTTCTTGTTCCTCAAGAATAGAAACTTACGGAATAAGCTACTCCCAACTTCTTGAATTTATAAATTCCTTATACACCGTCATTAGGTAACCTTAAGTAGGATAGCTTAGAAGCAAATTGAGGTTTAGTAACTCAAATCCAAGGCCGCAAAAGCAACTCAAGGAGAAAGACAGTTGTATAAAACCAAGTGCGAGGCACTTGAGACTCTCATAGAAGAGAGGGAAGACGGATAATACCAAGGACTCGGTTCTTGGCAACGTCTAGATGCATTTAGGCACGAGCATGAAGTATGCATATGAATTGCATGTAGTTTGAGAAGTTAACCACTTGAATGCATTCGTTAGGAAACCACGACTCGTCCAGAGCGGGAGTTACTCTAGGACAAGCACAAGGGAGCATTCTAGGTGAGGGATTTCCCATCCTTGCCCTACAGGGTTGATTAAGGATGTGGATATGTGGTTTGCCTACTTGCCTATTAGTAAGAATTATCTAGTGGTTAACATTCTATTGTTGTTCCTAAACTGTTATCTGTGAAAGTATTTGTATATGTGTGTTTGACTACAGGTAAAGAGGTACTGAAGGGTATCCATGTGATGACATGAGATACGCCAAACAGTACAAGCAAGGGGGTAAGTTGTTGATTGAGTCCAAGGTTTGTTTTACCCTATTAATTAGAAATTCATTAAAGAAATCGTATAGAAGTTGTTAGTAAACGTCGACGGTTTATGGTAATTGAACTTAGGGAAGACCTTAGAGCTAGGTTATGATCTAAACCAAGGGTTTGGGAACAATATGAGGATTAATACGATCTCTTAATTGATTAGTGAGTCGTAGGGATGTTCATACTACCTAGGTAAAGTCAGTTTAGGATAGTAATGAGTAGATAGAGTCATGATCCCAGCTGAAAGTTTGGGAAAAGAAACAAGTTAAAACAATTGCCCGTTGAGGCCATTGCCCTAACCTGGCACTAGGGTTAATTAAAGAGTAAAGCATTTGCCCATTGAGGCCATTGCCCTAACCTGGCACTAGGGTCAGTTAAAGAGTAAAGCATTTGCCCATTGAGGCCATTGCCCTAGCCTGGTACTAGGGTCAGTAAAAGACTAAAAGATTTGCCCGTTGAGGCCTGTAATACCCTGAAAAATTTTGAGGATTAAAGAATGATTTATTTAAAATTTTGAGGATTAAAGAATGATCTATTTCGGGGCTAGGAATTTAAAACTTTAAAAAGGATAAAGAAAAATAATAATAATATGAAAGTTAAAAGAAACCGGAAAGGAAATTTTTTTTCGAGGATTGTAATACCCGAGAAAATTTTTTAAAGTTTAAAATAAAATAAAAGGGAAAGAAAAGAAGTAGAAAATAATTTTTGGGATTTAATTCGGGACCTAAGAAATTGGAATCCTGAATTAAATAGGGAAAGAGATTAAATAAAAAATATATATTAGTTATTATTTATTTAATTATAAATTAATTTATTTTTTAAATTATATTTATTTATTAATTAATTATTTAATTATAAACTTATTTTAATTATTATATATATATATATATATATATATATATATATATATATATATATTATTAAATTGGGGTGGGGGATACGTGGGCTTCTAAGGAAAAGAAAAAAAAAGAGAGAGATAATAAAAGAAAGAAAAAAGAGAAACGCGAGAGAGAGAGCTACGGAAGAAGAAAATGGAAGAGATGGAGAGAGAGAGTGACGAGATGGAGAAGAGGAAGGGGAAGGAGGAGGAACCGCCAGAAACTCGCTGGAGAAGAGCTAGCCGACGCCGGAAAAAGTCACCAGAGCTCGGTTACAACATCTTTCACACCTCCCACCAATCGAATCAAGGTTGGTAACCCCAATTTCATTCTAAACCCTCAATTTTTCCATTTTTAGAGATTTCTTCGATTGACCTTCGATTAAGTTATTTCGAGGGTAGATTGAGATCTAGAAAGTGTTCTTGAACACTTAGTTGGGGTAGGAATCGAGATTTTGTTCTCGGATTTTCTCAAATTCGAATTTGGAAGGATTTGGGGTTTAAATCATAATTATTTCCAAATTGGGAAAAATTGTTGATAATTAGGATTGAACTTGGATTTGAGTAAATAGGCTTGGATTGATATTATTGGAATTATAATTATTTCCAAATTGGGGAAAATTATTGATAATTAGGATTGAGCTTGGATTTGAGTAAATAGGCTTGGATTGGTATTATTAAAATTATAATAGTTTAAATATTAGCTGAACAAGACCCGTGAAGAGCTGGCCCGAGGTTACTAAGGTTCAACCTTGACGTTAACGTACCGGGTCCCTGCTCGGGTTGCCCAAATACACTTTAAGGGTGATGTTGGGAGTTTTAAACTTCATCTTTTCAATCTTAAACACCCTATAATAATTCTAAATATGCTATCAAGCCTTAAGAATTAATTTAGATACTTTCTTGTTTCCCAAGAGTGGAAGCTTGCGGAACAATGAAATCCAATTTCTAAAATTTCAACCTTCTTCCCTCATAAATATTTAGGAAACCTTAAATAGGATAAATTGGAGGTATATTGAGGTTTAGAAACTAGATTTCTTAGAAACCGATAAAAAATACAAGTTGAAACAAAATGCATAGATCTTCCTAAAATTAGGATTCCTTCCAATCAAGTCAGATAAGCTTCCTTAGATGTGAATACAAGTTAGATAAAGGTCTAATACTCAAATCCAAGTATGTGAAACACTCAAGTAGAGTGTTATATTCGAGTAAGTCAAGTGTCCGAGGAAGGATATGCATAAGTCGGGATAGAGAAGTCCAATAAGACCAAGAGCTTGACTCTGTGGCAACCATGGACTACACGTGAGAGTAATGGAGAGATAAATAACAAGTTAAGCTAAGTAATAACCTTAATGAAGTAAATTTTGTTCTTATAGGAACAACGGCACGCAATAGAGTGCAACAGGAACTCCGAGGAGACTAAAGTTACAGGAGATGATTGCATGGAAGGTTGACCAAGGTGAGGGTTCTTCCATCTCTGCTCCTAGGGTTGTATGCTTATGTGGATTACATGAGTTTGTACATTCTCTGCTTGTCTGGTATGTGTTAGATAGAGATATATAATGCTAAAAGAATGAAAGAACTAGAAGATAGGTTGTGTAAAGTAGCTTGGATAGGAAGACATAGGAGTATAGTATAATTGTTTGCTATGATTGGTGGGTTACAAATCCAACTCATACACTCCGGAGGCATGATGAGTATTTTATTAAATCTTTTCCACGATGGTGGCAAGAGTCCTTATACAGAAGGGCTAAACTTTATTTTGAAAACTTGTCACGACGGTGACTTAAATTTAAAATCATGCAAAGGGAGTTATTGGTAGGTTTCGGATTTGGTTATGCTAGCAATGTGAGATATCGACTAGAATAACGTCAGATGGCACTTGAGACCTCAGTTTTATAATCACAATGACGATGGTTATTGCCCTATCCTGGTAATAGGGTCAGAAAGGATTTATATTGCTATGACGATAGCTTGAGGCTCAGAGAGTGCATCTGGACGGGTATATGAGTTATATCCTGTTAAGGATACTCGTCCATATTAATAAGGAGAAGGATTGTTGATCCTTCGGGAAAGATACAAAGAATCCTATTAATATGTGAGACTGAGGTAAGGAGACACGGGAGGAACCTACGGGTGAACCGTGAGCCTAACCTAGTAAAAGAGAAATCATCCTGTGGAGTTGGTCCAGGGTGTGTCAGTGGCCATGCTTCGAGACGTCGTGCCGTGCCTGCCATGTGGCCTGGTTGGGTAATGGATGAGTGGGCTCAAGCTATTGCCCCGCAGCAAGGGGTCAGGACGTGCCACGTGGTGGCTACGTATCAGTTGTTTGATAGATAGAAGTTGATTGTGTTTGATTAAAAGAATTGTCACGAGGTGACTAGTACCCAAGTGAATGGGTTAAGTATTGTTTGATTAATAGAATTGTCACAAGGTGACCAATACCCAAGTGAATGGGTTAAGTATGCTTTGCCACGTGGTGGCCAGCAACCCGAGTGCACGGGTTCGAGGTAGAAAAGCCATGTAGTGGCTAGTAAATACCCCAGAGTGGGGGAAGTTAAGTAGATGTATGTTATAGTGTCTGCGTGTACTTAAAGAATTGTCTGTGTTTGCATATAATTGTTGATTGTGCAGCGGAGTGGTGACGTACAGGATTACGTCATCACAAAGTCTTGTTTGATTCAAACATGCTGAACACGAGAAGACCGGTAAGTAAAAGCCGGCACTATATGTTACATGTTTACTTGCTGATTGATGACGTGGAATAAACTGCTGCATGTTTACATTTGTTAAATGCATGTGAGTGCTTGGGTGAAATTTCTGTGGTTGTGTGATCACCAAGAATGTATGCTAACAACAGTAACTAGCTGTTTTTGCATGTGGTTGTGTATGACTCCCAAACCCAGCGCTATGGCACCCACCTTGCGCCAGGGATGGGAGAGTCCTCACTGAGTCGCGTGGTTAAGACTCACACCTCATTTTTACTACACAGAGACAGGTTAAGTACAGGTGGAAGAAGTCTCGGTGGAACGACGATTGAGCAACACTTTTCCAAGGCCCACAACTTGTTCAGGATCCGTTAGATTATGATGCAGGGAAAACTTGTTTCCAAAAATCTATATATATACATATATCTGTTGCATGTGAATATGATAGGCAGCATCTTCGGATGTGTAGCCAGTACACAGGTTATATATTATGTGTTTTCCTATATCTATATCCTGAAGCGGCACTGGTCGTGGATTTGCTTGCCTAGGATAGGCCACCATTTTGGTGTAGCCATGGTATTATACTGCATGTGAATGTATTTTCAATAATAGATATTCTGTCAATTAGGTGATAAGGCTTACAGGCATAGGAATATTCCCTGTGTCTGTGCCGATCACGGTCCTCTAAACGGGGGTCGTGACAAGGCCATTGCCCTAGCCTGGTACTAGGGTCAGTTGAGTGATTTATAGTTTTCAGATTATATGTTAAATATGATTGTTTGTTTATGAGAAGTATGATAGAGGAGCCTGATCCGTAGGTTTATCCATGATTTTATGTTATATTAATATTGTCTGATCGTAATATAACATTTGATAAACTGGATTTTCATGCGCATGTAATTGTGGGTGTTTCCCTTTCCCCAGCTGTAGTGGTACCCGCCGCTACGCCGAGGATGGGAAGCTTCTCACTGAGTCTGTTTGACTCACTCCCTCTGCTTCAATGTTTCAGATACAGGTATCGGGCAGGCATCGACGTCCCGACATTGATACGGACATCAGACCATCCTTTACGCACTAGTTCGCGTGGGTGGACACTTTTTGTTATTTTGACTATTTCGGTTGTACATATTATAAGTTGTAAGGGTTGTGTATATATATTTACAGCTTTTGATATGTACCTACTCTAGAATTGTCGGCTTCACATGTATTTAAAGACAGGGTCCAGTTTGGGGGTAAACTAGGATATATGTATGAATACATAAACTTATGCATGTGAATAGGATAGATCGTACGCATTGAGGCATACGGTCAATATGATATGGATATATATATATATATATATATATATATATATATATATATATATATATATATATATATATATATATATATATATATTATGTGTGCTTCCTGCATGTGAATAGGATAGATCGTACGTATTGAGACGAACGGTCAATATGATATTAATATTTACATTATGAGTGCTGATATATATATATATATATATCTATTCACTGAGTTGAGCTAAAGCGGTATTGAGCGGACCGCAGATTGCAGGTTAATTAGGCGACCAGTAAGGTGTGGCCACTATTATGATATATACATATTGATTGTATAGCAGGGTAGTTATAGTTATGTTTATAGGGTAAGGCTTACGTGTTTGGAGGTAAAGGTCTATTCCCGTGCCGGTCACGTACTCCCGATTTGGGGTCATGACAATGAAAGTTGAAGTAAACACGGGATTGTAACATACCATGTAATGTTTTACGCAATCCAAACATATTTTCTAATATTCCCGGGAATCCAAATATATTCGTGTACCAATGCCCCTAATTAAGTTGTATTTACATGATAAAAACTTTTCTGTGTTTATCTTTTGCATTTTGGTGAAATTTTAGCAAAATTTGCTTAGTATAGAGAGAAATAGCAAGAGAGACATGATAATGAATGAAAATTGATTGAAGTTGATTATATATATATATATATATATTTATAGATATTGCAATGACATTGTATATAAACCTTAGATTTTGTAGGCTCTATTTTCCAATGCTCTTTGCTTAATAGATAGAGAAACAATCATAAAAAGATGAATTTTTTTTTATGATGATAGATGTAAATAATAAAAAATAAATTTGTATGATGCAATGATATTGTTTAAAACTTTGGCATTTTAGAGGTACTATTTTTAAACGTTTAATTAGTGTTGATTAGTATTTGAATATATCTTACAATTTTTATTATGGTTCAAAATAAATCATGTTCAAGAAAAAAATTATAATGGATAAACAAATTTGATTAATGAAAGAAAGATATATTAATAAGAAATTAAAGTAATAATAGCGTTTCAAGTTTCTATTTTATTTATTGTTTATAACAATATTTTAATCAAAAATATATTATTAAGAGTTTTATAGTCTATTAAAAGCTTCAAATTTATAATTCAATTGTGTGTATTAGTGATTTTTTTTTTGGTATTCTTAAGATTTGTACGATCTATAAAACATTTTTCATATTTTAACTACTCTTTTGTATGTATATAAGTCTTTTAAATTTATATTTGTCATTAGCTCATAAGTTAAAATTCATTTTGTACTAAGTTTATATAATAAATTTATTGGATATTAGAATATACAGCTTTAGAATTAAACCTCACGCACTTTATGGAAAATCATTTGAGACGAGCTATTTAATTAACCAAAGTGTAATATTCGAGATATTTATTGTTATTATTATCATTATTATTAATTTATTTTTCTTAGGGAAAGAAAAATAAATTAAATTAAAAAGTTAAAGAGTTAAAAAAAATAAAATGGAGAAGGGAAAGAAATGAGATATTTATAATTTTTAGGACCTAAAAGAAAAAAAAAGGATAAATCAAGTAAATAAGTTTTTCTTAAAATATATATATATATATATATATATATATATATATATTAAAATAATGGGGGGGGGGGGGGGGGGGGGAGGGGGGAAATCGTGACCCTCCATCCCATTTACACACACCCACCCATTAAAATAAGAGAAAGCAAGAAGCAAAAGCACAAGCAGAGGGGGCAAAACCGTGACCCCCCCCCCCTTTCTATTTTATTAATGCATATAAAAAAAAAGAATAAGAAGTAGAGGCAGTGTCACGACCCCCTACTGGGCGCCCGTGACCGGCACGGGAGGTAGGATATTTCTCCTATCCCGTAAGCCTCTAATTCCTGATTGACATTCTTATATATGCGTAACTACCCATTTCTAATACAAACAATATAGTATTTATATGGCCATCCCTATCCGATGACCTAAGTAATACACAATCCACGGCTCGCTCAACGCCGCTTCAGTCTATACATATACACATAATCAATCACACGTACATATAATATACATATTGATCACGCGCTTAAAGGCGGGTGATCTATCCTATTCACATGCAGAACCCCTGTGTACAGTTAAGCATATATATTCAATCACACACCTGCATAAAATATACATATTGATCACACGCCTCAATGCGTGTGACCTATCCTATTCACATGCGGAAGCCGTATTTTCACACAATCAAGTATTCAGTCACACATATATATAAGTTTACATATTGACCACACGCTCAGTGCGAGTGGTCTATCCTATTCACATGCAGAAGTCACATCCATATATATATATATATACACATGATATTCATCATATCATAACCTATGATCCCAACAACCAGACCAATCTTTAATCTGTATGAAGCCGACAATTCTAGAGTGTGACGTATACATATATGCATATAACAGCTGTACAAAACAATGCTATACCAAAAGAATCATATACATATACATCCTGTCAAAAATACATATAACAGTACTACCCACGCGGACAATGCGTGCGGTCTCTAAGTCTGTCCGCCTCCCTGAGATGAAGTGGAAGCGCTCCCGATGCCTAGACCACCTGTGTCTGTAACATTTAACATTGGGGTGAGTCAAACAGACTCAGTGAGAGGTTTTCCCATCCCTGGTGTAGTAGCGGGTACCACTACAACTGGGGAAGAGGAGCCAATCACAAACACATACGAATATAACGGATTAAATTTCCATATATTAAGTGGTCAGGCAATTAGCTGATATCATATTCACAATAAAGAATTTAAAACATGGATTTACATACATTTGAGTTCACAAATACATCATATCATGATTTAGCATATATTTCCATGTGGTCCTCTGTATTCAAATAATCATAATCATAAACTGGCCCGAAGGCAATATTTCCGTTAGGAGAGAATCTGGCCCGAAGGCAATATCTCACGTGAGCAATATGGGAACCTAGTTGATCATTCTAGGAACCCCTGGTCCCAAGACTTTACTTGGAACAATAGTCTGACCCCAAGACTTCACTTGGAGCATAGCCGGTGATTCATCTGACCTCGGTTTACCCAAGGCAATAGCCACAATGTGGTGAACTCATATACCCTGTATCTCTGTGGTTCGACTCAAGACAAGAGACTCAATCTACCCGAACCACCCGTGATAGACTCGGTTCCCGCGTTGTACCATAAATGACCCCTATGGACCACTACTTGTTCATTTTACTTCTTCTTAGGCAAATCTAGATTTCCAAGTGGTTTCTAATTCGGACTCTTGGTTCAGAACAAGTCACCTAGGTTTATTCTCTTTAAGGACTTACATACAAAATCACACCCTTCAGATAATATTTACTCGATCCTACCCCCGATGTCGTATAGGTCCCGAGGACCTTCTGTTCGTATAGGGCTTGTCACGACCCCAATTACAGGGATCCGTGACCGGCACGGGGATAGAATTTAGCCTCTAAACCCGTAAGCCTTACCTATAATCATAAATTATCTACCCTTATACACAATCATTATACAATATTCACATAGTGTATATAGTGGCCACACCATCATTGGTGGCCTAGATAACCTGCAATCCACGGCGCTCAATGCCGCTTCAGCCCATTTCACGTATATATATATCTACATCCATACACTCAAGACATTCACACATAAATATATATATACATAGTGATCAAACCCCAAAGGAATGATCTATCCTATTCACACACAATATATATATACCTGTCATAATCACACATGTACACTCACACACACAGTTAAGTATACATAGTGTTTACACGTCTCAATACGTGTAATCTATCCTATTCACATGCAGATATTTATATTTTTCATCCAACATATATCAATTCACACGTATATATATAGCATATACATATTGATCACACACCATTATGTGTGATCTATCCTATCCACATACGCAGATATATATATATATAAGTATATCAAGACTTTCCCAACACCCAGAATCCTATCAGTAAGCACATGTGAAGCCGACATGTCTAGATATAGCATAATTCAAAAGCTGCAAATATTTACGTCGCCTTTACAACTTTAGAATATATACAACTCAAAATAACGAAGGCTAAATAATCAAAAGATGTCCACCCACGCGAACAAATGCGGTGCAAGTGGAAAGATGTCCGTATCACTGTCCGGACGTCGAAGCCTGCCCGATTCCTGTATCTGAAACATTTAAACAGAGGGTGTGAGTCCAACAGACTCAGTGAGAAGCTTCCCATCCTCGGCGTAGCGGCGGGTACCACTACAGCTGGGGAAAGGGAACCACTCACAACCACAAGCGCACGAAATTCCAGCTTATCATACGTTATATAATGATCAGGCAACATTAATATAACAATACACCACAGATAAACCTAAGAATCATGCTCCTCAATCATGCTACTCATAAGCAACCAATAACAGGAAACATTTCATACCAAAACTATAAATCATACAATCGACTCTAGTGCCACGCTAGAGCAATAGCCTCAACGGCAAATCCCTTAAATGCTATGCACCACCCTAGTGCCAGGCTAGGGCAATAGCCACAACGGGCAACCATGAATATGTAATGCACCACCCTAGTGCCAAGCTAGGGCAATAGCCTCAACGGGCAACCATGAATATGTAATGCGCCACCCTAGTGCCAAGCTAGGGCAATAGCCACAACGGGCAACCATGAATTTGTAATGCACCACCCTAGTGCCAGGCTAGGGCCATAGCCACAACGGGCAACCATGAATATGTAATGTACCACCCTAGTGCCAGGCTAGGGCCATAGCCACAACGGGCAAATGTCTGACGTCATATTTCACTCTCTTACTTTCAGTGGGGTTTGCAACACGGACTACCCATTTCTATTCTAAAGTGTTTTTACCTCAGCAGTGTGAACTCCACTAAGAATTTCTAATCAATTATGAGATTTTCTACTCTTTGTTTAGTACCCAACCCCTGATTAGATGATAACCTAGCTCTAAGGTATTTCCTAAGTTCATTTACCACAAATCACGTCGACGTGTATAAATAAGTCAGTTTCATTTCCTTAGTGGGTTTCTAAATATTAGGACAAACCAAAGATTGAACGAAATCAATATCCTACCCCTTTTCACTTGTACTGTTTGGCGTATCCCATGTCATCACATGGATACCCTCCAGTACTACTTCAACTTTAATCAATCACATATACACAAATATTTTCACGATTAACAGTTTAGGAACAACAATAGCATGTTATTACCTAACAATTCTTACAAACAAGCAAGTAAGCAAACCACGTATTCACATCCTCATTCAACCCTGTAGGGCAAGGATGGGAAACCCCTCACCTGGACGGCTTCCTGTTTCTAGTCCTGGAGTCACTCCTGCTCCAGACAACTCGTGGTTACCTAACAAACATATTATGTCATTATCGTCTTTATTATATGCAAATTGTATGCATATGTTATGCTCATGTCAAATTAATGTCCATTTCCTCTAGTTAATCCCTTAGGTTAGTTAATTAACTTAGAGTTCCATTAACTAGTGTTCAGGACATTCAACATACTTTTATTCGGGTCTAAATTCGTATTATTTCCTTTTATAACCCCCTTCGAATTAAAATCCCCAATTTACCCTTTTCGCCAACAAGTGTCCGTAGGTGACTTTTCACAATTCCCATATCCAATTGATGGCTTATGTTATTCATAGCCTCAAATTTTCTATGGTTGCTAATTACCCAACCACTCTTTCAACTTATATTCACATACGAACACACATGGCCTAATATACTTGAAAATTGGGATTTTTACCAATAAGAACATTTTACTATTTAGATCAATCCCGAGCATCCACCACAGTCTAATCTAAATTCCTAACTAATATCTTGGCTCCATATTCTAAATTGAATTGAAAAGTGTCTCTTTTAATACCAAATTGGTTTCCGGTTGAGACAGAATTTCTCGGGCGTTAATCCCTCGCATTCTCCAACAATTCCTACCATTTTATAGCACCAATCCAACCACCAATCAATCCCAATTCAATTTATACCACACCCCATCTCACTTTTCAATTCCATTGTCCTATGGATTCCACATTGGGCAACTTCCATAATCAATTTTTCCAACAATTATACTCCAACTACTTCTAAACAACCCAATAGCTTCAAATTAGGACCCAAAATAATTTATTCATACCAATTAGGAATTTTCCAAAAATCCCTAAAATAGGTAAATTTGGGGTTTGAGAGATTCGGAACTTTTTACCTCGACTCAATCGGATAGGACGATGGAATGAGGTAGAAAGAACTCCCGGTCACCTTCCCCGGCTTCGAAACGGCGGATTCCGGCGAAGATTCCGGCGAAAAACACTATTCCCGTCACTTCTCCCTACTCTCTTTCTCTCCTCCGTGAAGACCGCCTTCTTCCGGCGTCGGAGCCGCCGTCGATGACTTCAATCCCGGCGAAACGACGGCGTAGCAGCTCGGCCCTTCCCCGCGCGCGTCACGTCTCCTTCTCCTTCCCGCTGGCTTTGGTGTTTTGGTCCTCGTTTTTTCTTCTGCTTCAACTCTCGTCTCTCACTCTCTCTGGATGAAAAAAGGAAATGGGGATCATATATTTTTTTATTAAGGGGGGTCACGTGTGTGACCCCCCACTTCCGCCATATACATATATTTTTTTAAAAAAAATTTGTATTTTTATATATTTATATTTATATATATTTAATATATTATTTATTGTTAAAATTAACTTTGGGGTTAATAATCTTACACCCAAAATTTCCCGTTAGGTCCTAATTTTTGGTCCAAATAAAAATTTCATTTATTTAAAATTTTCTCTTTTTCCTTCCAAATTTAAAATAAAATTTAATTGGGACTTTAACGTTGATTGGAAAATTTCCGGGTATTACAGGGCTCCTTGAGCCACCGTTGCTTTTACAATTCACATACACACATATAGCACATTTTCACATATACTGTAATTTAGGAACAACAATAGCATGTTATCTAACATGTAATTCCTACAAATAGGCAAGAAGGCACACCATATATCCATATCCGCAGTCAACCCTATAGGGCTAGGATAGGAGAGCCCCTCACCTGGTTGGCCCCTCTGATCGGCTCTCGGTGCGCCCGAAAGTCCACTCACAGTATGGTGCCCTATACACATATACTTGAGAGATTTAGAGACTTGAAAATTCAACCACTATCGTGTACATGTAACGCTAATGCTCATATTCTTTCTAATTAATTCCATAGACTAGTTGTTGGCTTGGAGTGCCCTCAACTAGTTTTCGGAACACCTAGCATGCTTCTAATTCGTGTCCAACCCTCTCTTAATCACGCTATTCGGAAACGTTGAATTTGGGAATGCAAGGTTACCCAATTTCACCTCTATGTGTCCATGTGAAGTTCCCACTACCCAAGTCATGAATTTATGGCTCAAGAGTCATAAATTCTACTTATCCAATATTTCCATTTATCAAAATAACCTTGAACACTTCACCTACACATGAATACACATACCCGAATACGCGTAAAATTAGAAAATTGTCTCTTTTTCCCCGAACGGGATTCCGGGTGAGACAGAAATTACTCGGGTTTTAATCCCTCGTACATTCCAATAATTTTTAATAATTATATAATTATTATTCAACCTTTCAATGCACCCCAAGTCATTCCACAACACCCTTAAACCTTAACAATCACATTTTCCTACACTTTTTCGAACCCGGATAAATTCCATCAATTTGGTTCCGGTTCCTAAGCTTCCAACTCACTTCCTAACATGCATTTACTTCAATTTAGGACCCAGAACACTCAGATTGAATCAATTGGGGTCTTTCCAAAAATCCCTAAAATTGATAAAATTGGGGTTTGAGAGTTTCGGGACTTCTCACCTCGATTCAACCGGTTAGAAGGACGATACGGAGTAGAGAAGACTCCCAGCTACCTTCCCCGGTGAAGAGACGACATTTTCCGGCGACTTTTTCGGCGAGAAAACTCTCCCCCTTTGCTTTCTCTCTCTAACCCGCGACTCTCTCTCCTCCTTCAGCTCAACGGCGATGGCGACGGACTCCGGCCGGCCTCCTCGCACGTCCGGCCAGCCACCATGCGTTGGTCACTCCCGTCCGTGAGCTCCGTTCGCTTCTCGGCTCTCACTCTCGCGTGCCTCTCGTTTCAGTGCTTCCTCACGCGTCTCTTCTTTTGTTTCTCACGTAGCTTGTTTTCTTTCCTTGCCTTATATTAATATATATTTATATAAGTAATCAATTGATATATATATATATATATATATATATATATATATATATATCACTTAAGAAAGAAAAAAAAATCTGATTTAATAAAAAAAAAATATATATATATATATAAGCATTAGGATTTTACAAAAATTTATATTTACCACATAATAAGTGATAAGCTAGTGTGTCTTTCTATCTCACTTTCCACCTTTAAAATTAATTACTTTAATTGAATTAATGGTGCTAATTAGAATAGTCTCGGGTATCACAGCCAGCCAGCCTTTTCACTAACACACACACTCTAAAAGAAATAAACAAGCAGAAGCACAAAGTCACGCACACAACGCAACAGCCGAGGGAGTAAAGGAGGAGCACGCACGGGCGGGAAACGGCCGAAACCATGCCGGAGAATGCGTTCCGCCGCCGGTGAGGGCCACCGGAGTTCTTCTTTCATCTCCACCAAGCTTTCTACTCGATTGAATCAAGGTGAGAAAGCCCCAATCTCCCAAAACCCCAATTTCTTCAATTTTGGGTATTTTAAGAATTCATCAAATACTTCCAATCGGGGCATTCCAAGGTTAAATTTGAGCTTAGTGGGTGTTATTGAAAGCTTGGTGAGATTCAGAATCGAATCTAAACCGTAGGAATTGACCGGGTATGGAAATTAGGAAAATTTAGCTAGAAAATTGCTATAAATTCGAAATTGATAGATTGATGCATGTTTAGACTTTGATTTGAGTAGTATAGGTGTTATAAATGCTGGAAATAGTCAAGGGAATAAAGCCCGAGTATTTACCGTCTCAACCGGAACCCAATCCGGTGAAAAAGAGGCGAAATACTAAGCCACAGTACCGTAAAGAGCTGTGCGGTGGGTTGATTAACTCGGTCTAGTCCGTGGTGGACACCTAAGACCCGCTAAATTGGTTCCAAGGCTCTAAGTATACCCAATTATATTTTTATATATAATTAAAAAGGGTATTAATTAAGCTTTTACTCGGCGAATAAGGGAAACAGTGGGATGAGTAAGCTAGAGCCTCTTTTGAACCGTGAATTTAATTCTTTTATTAGTTAAATACCCATATGAACACATGAAGGGAAATTTAGACAAGTGGGAATCTCTAACCTAAGCAATTAGAAGTTCTAATTGGCTCGAAAGTGTGAAAGCCGATATATGACAATATGGACTTTCAAAAAGAGAAATTTAGACGACGTAACCAACTAAATAATTAATTCCTGGAAAATAGCTAAAGGGTGCATAAGCATTAGCATGACACGTGTATGGTAGATGCTTAGTTACGCGTTCTAAATTTCTTAAATATAATGTGTATAGGGCACCACAAAGTGATTGGAGCTTCAGGCACTCCCAGTACTGATCAGGAGGGCCAACGAGGTGAGGGGCTCTCCCATCCCTGCCCCACAGGGTTGGATGACTACGTGGAAAATGTGGTTTTCTCTATTTTGTGCAAATTGATATATGGAATATATTTATATTAATAAATTTGTGTTACGCGTGTATGATTTGCAAGTAAGTAGTCAACGTGCAATAGTATATGTGCTTATATAATGAATCACAAGGTGTATATGTGCTATTGTGGCTCACCGAGCCTTGTATGATACCGTGGGTAGGATTGAGTCGGAATTTCATATCTGAGGGTTCATTAATATTAGAAACCCATTTAAATTGACCATCGTGCAAAGGTTTTGACCGTATGGTACATTGAGGTTTTGACCGTATATATGAATCCTTTTTGGGCGTAGCGTTGTACGTTTACATCTGCTGTGTATATATACATATCACACTAGAATTCTAGCATTGTCGGCTTCATACAGATTAAAGTTAGGTCTTGGTATTGGGAATTTAGGCTATGATATAGCATATATCATGTATATATATATGACTTCCGCATGCGACTAGGATAGATCACACGCCTTGAAGTGTGTGATCAATATGTAAATTATATATATATGTGTGGCTCAATACCTGATTGTATGAGAATATGGCTTCCGCATGTGAATAGGATAGATCACACGCATTGAGGCATGTGATCAATATATAAACTATATGCAAGCGTGTGATTAAATATATGTATGACTGTACACAGGATTTCTGCGTGTGAATAGGATAGATCACCCACCCTGAAGCGCGTGATCAATATGTATATTATATGTACGTATGAGTGACTATGTGTATATGTATAGACTGAAGCGGCGTTGAGCGAGCCGTGGATTGCAAGCTACTTAAGTCACCGGATATGGATGGCCATAAATACTATATATTGTTTGTATTAGATTTGGGTAGTTATGAACATCTAAAAATGTCAATCAGGGATTAGAGGCTTACGGGATAGGAGAAATCCTAACTCCCGTGCCGGTCACGGACGTCCGATATGGGGTCGTGACACAAAGAATATAGATTTAACATCTTATTTGTAGTTTAAAAGTCCAATATCTATTCTTTGGACCTAATATTTTGAGAAAAACATAGAAGATTGAGATCATGAGATAATGGATACGATCAATTGGACTTGAATGATATGATTTACAGTTTCTATGAGTTACCAACATAGAATATTGAAGCAATCTAAACTATCAAGATATGTTAATGCCTAAGTTACGAACATAGAATATTGAAGCAATTTAAACTATCATGATATATGATTTACAGTTTCTATAAGTTACAAACATAGAATATTTTTTAATTTCAACTAAAATCGCCACCGAATAATAGAACATTCGGTGGCGACCCATAAAGTCGCCACTGAAACTTTCACCGACGGATGGTTACCAAAAAGTCATCACTGAAAATTTTTTGTGGCGACTTTTAGACTTTAGGAGACGACTTTAGTTGGAAAGTCATTTTTTTGTAGTTGAAACAAAATGAGGCAAGGCAAAGAAGAAAAATTATTCAATAATTACGACCTCAAATTTAATTAACTAATGGCATTTTTCTCTAATTTTATTATCTTTTGTTTATTTATTCATACCATCCAGTGTACATGCACCTAATCTAATAATATAATTTTTGTATTTTTGTCTCACAATTCATTTAGTTTATATGTTAGATTTTTTTAATTAATTTAATTTCTCACATGAATTGTCATTAGAAAAATAATACTCCAATTTTCACAAAAAAAAAATTAATTTTTTTCTATTAACAAAGGAAAGCACGAACCTATGTGTGATGAAGAGGATTGTGCTCACCATGAAAATTATTCATCCATTTCTATAACCATAACTAAGTCACACGTACACTTTTAGATTTGACCAATTATGTTGTAAATTTATCGCAAATATTTGACTTACAACAAATTGGTAAGAATTTTGAGTTTTATAAATGAATAATGGATTTGTTTGCAATTATTATTGTTTATGCTTTTACACCATTTTTAGGATCAACTATATATTGTGAAACAACTCAAGAAGTAGTGAATAATTTCAATCATATTGTCAATCGATCAACAAAAACTTGTTTAATTACACTTTCCTTCTTATTATTATTATTTTTAATCGAAGCCATTTTTTCTACATTTTTTTATTAATAAATTCCTTTTACTTTTTCAATGAGATCATTTAAAAGAGGCCACAAGTTTAATTAAAATATTATTCATAATTTTAAAATATTTTTTTAATTTATATAAATAAAGATTAAATATAATTATCAATTAATATATTATTTAAACTTTTAAAGTAATTTGAATGAAAATATCCTGTGCAAAGCACGGGTCGCAAGCTAATTATCTATTATCTATATAAAAACAGAGTCCACTAGAGGAGACGCTGACAAATGTCGCCTTATGGTGAATTCTAGCTCTTTTTTAAAAAATATATCAATTTAAAAATAAGTTATCATTAACAAAATAAGATAATCAAATAAATATCTTATTTAAATTTTGTTAATAGAATCCACTAGAGGAGACACTGACAAGTATCATCTTATAGTGAATTCTAGCTCTTTTTTAAAAAAATATAAATTTAAAAAATAAGTTATTATTAATAAAATAAGATAATCAAATAAATATCTTATTTAAATTTTGTTGATAACAACTTGAATTCAAAATTTTGTTTTTAACTTGAATTGAAATTTGTATGGATATATATACATATTATAAAAATAAAAAATCAAATTTTTAATATATAAGTACAAGTATATTTAAATGTTTCACTCTGAGAACCTCATAGTATTGCTTTCAACTTTCAGAGAGGTACGTGTTTCTAATTCAACTTTTTTTCATAGATAATAGATGAGCTAAAACATCTTCTCCTTCTTCCTACTCTATTTATCTAATAATATCGCATGTGTATCTTTAAATTAATTTTTTGTTTCTATTCTCCGGTATAGAATTCTTATTGAATTTAGGACAAATTATACTTTAGTGGCATGTGATTTCATCTGATTTCACTTTGGTGCCTTGTGGTTTCATTTTTGTCAGTTAGGTGCCCTGAGGTTTACACCGTTAGCAATTTAGTACCCTATGTTTTCTACCGTTAATTTGTTAACGTCTCTAATATGTGACTGGTTCGTAATTGTAAGATATGAAAATTTAGCCTTTTTGCTACATGTAACAAAATGTCTTTAATTAGGCTTAAGTTGTTTGAAAGAAACTTTGCCTTCTTGCTACAAGTAACAAAATGTATTTAATAGTGTTAGAAATAATGGGCTCACATTATTTATTAATTTGTTTTAATTAAATAAAGGGTTGATACATGGTTCATTAAAGTAGGCCCAATAATATTATTGGGCCATAGCACACATTGAATTAAAAGTTTGGTAAGTGGCTAGGTGTAGGCCTTCAGGGTTTTGTTACAGCCTGTAATGGGAGGGTCTAATGAAACATATAAACACAGGCTAGGCCCCCTCTCTAACTCTAATCTTGTGAGCTGCCCATCTAAGCCACTGCACAACCAGGGAATAAAGAGGAAGACCTAGCTCTCAGGTATTCAGTAGAGAAGCTATCCGGTGCCCGGTATTCAGGAGTTCTATCAAAGATGGCAAAATCAGGTACGCCCTATATTTGATTTATTACAATGTTCTAGCATTACAATTGATACATATATCTAACAAATATTACCTACAATCTATACCTCTGGGTCAAAATTTGGATAAATTTCAGAAGCCAAAACTTGGAGGAGAATCAATGATAGTACATACAATTAAATAGATGTAAAGATTTAAAAAATTATCAAAGTTTGAAAAATAAAAATATTGTGTGGTTACAACAATATTTTATTAGATGTAGAGACTAAGGTATAGTATAGGATCCGCACCGTACATGCATTGAAGATAAAATTATATCCTTCCAAGCTTTATTTGAATCATGCCAAGATGTATCACTGTAGAAATAAAAATAATTTTTCTTTTAGTCCACTTAAAAGTAAAAAATAGTAGCAGGAAAAAGTAGATTAATAATAGCAGTAGAAAATAGTAACAGTAGAACCTTGGAAGCATTATCACCATAAACTTCAAATAGTAGAAAGTAGTAGTAGTTGTAATCAATTTACGCACACAAGCACGTTTCTAAAGATGATGTGTGCGACCGTACGGGATAGATAGTGTAACTGTCGTTTTTGGTTCAGACAATTGTAATTTGCAATTAAGGACCGCAAGGGGTCTTAACTTTGGGGGACTTGTCCTTAGGTGATGCACCTAGGTGCCTACGTACCCTTCGAAAGGGATCAAAGTCCACGTAGTTCGTCATGGTGACGTTTATAGGAGCCGTTAGGCAAGGTACATGCCTGTATGGGGTCGTGTGCGGCAAAGACGTGTCTAAGGTACTCCGGGCGGGCGAGCCGCTCTTAGGAGGTTTTCCTTAGTGGGAGAGAGCTCAGGTCTCTGAGGGCTGCTAGAAGCCTTTACTGGTGGGATGCTTCGAGGACGGAGATGGGCTTGCTGGTGGTCGGACCTGACGGAGCATACGACAGAGCTCGAGATGCGTGATGGATGGGCGTCAGGTATCTGAGGATACTCAGGCTACCTGTTAGGATGACAGTGAGTGATGCCCTCTGGGAATGTTTGAGATGTTTCGGATCTAATGTGATAGTCCTCTAGCGTGCGTATCTCTAGTCCTTCGGGTGAGGAGGTCGTGTTCGACCCACGATCTTGTGGGACGTGGGTCATCCCACGATTCTTAGGGAGTCCCCACGTCTATTTGAGTGGTGTATCCCCAGGAGGTAACATGGGCAAGAGCCACGTAAGTAATAGATGAGTGGTGCCACGTGCCGCTACCGGGTGCTACCACTAGGCTTCTAGAACCTTGATGCCACGTGTCCCAAGGCAGAATATTCCATAGTTACATAAGTCCCCCAAGTCTACGGGTGTCGGGCGCCCATGGACTTAAGTTCTCTTGTCAGTAAGCTACTTTGGAATTTTTTGTGGTCTGTGAGGGAGAGCACGTCCGCGCGAGGGTATGGTCGTTCCGAGCTGGTCGTCTGACTTGTAAGACAGTGTCTGTTCCGCTCCGTAGAAGTGGAAACGTTTCGAAGGTGACACGCGTCTCGTTTGAAATGGCTGGCGGCTTGACTTCCTCAACAAGTTTTTAAGCTGTCTATGCAGGAAGTACGCGACTTACCGAGGAGGAGTCATCATTGCTCAGAGGAGAATTTCCCGGGATGCCCTTGGCGGGTAAGCGGAGGAAATCCAAAGGTTAGGGGTTTTTTTGTCATTCCCTTCAGCTTTGGAATTTTACCCATTTTCACGCCTCTTGGTTAGACGGCTAAGAGTCTGTTGGGTCTCCTTTTTTATTGCTGAGAGCGGAAGAGCCCCCACTCTTTTGCCTAGTGATTTCCTTCCTCCCAATTAAGATTTTCAGTGATTCTCCGTCTTCAGTAATTCAGGAGATGGCCTTGGCTAGCGCTGCCGCTTCTACGTGTTCTTCCGTGGATCCAGACATCGAACAATCCCTCTTGCTGGTTGCCACAGAGTGGGTTAGGGAGAGAGTGGATACTCTCATTATGTTGCGGGACTTCGTGGTTCTTCGGGAAGTTCTATTTGGAGAGGATGGGAAACCGGCGATGCCTCCTCCGACTGCTTCTGAGAGTTGGTACTCTGGTGAGCCAGAACTTGGCTCTACGGCCAACATTTCAGCGGTGGATGTCGGCGTGAGATCTCGGGTGCTGCCGGAGGCCGGCATCGAGAAGGTGTGAAAGGAACACTTCACTCCTTCACTCCCCGAGGGCTATGAGATAAAGCCTATGGGAGAGGGGGAGACGATTCTTTGGGGTCACGATGTTGGCTTCGTTCTTCCCCTCTGCATCCCTTATAACGCCGCCTTCATCCCTCCTTTTTCTGGCTTCGTGGAAGCCATGTTCAACATGCTGAATGTTTGCCCCGCGCAACTGACTCAGAACACGTGGTCGATACTCAGCGTTTTTTATAGGTACTGTTGGTCACACAGACTGGAAGTCCTCCCAAATGTGTTCCTCTCTCTTTACTCCGTCCGCGAGGCACACAGGTGGGTATGTTTTCAGTCTCGTGTCAAAGGTTTCGCCATCACTGATCTGCCGAGTAACAATCATGCCTGGCGGTCGTACTTCTTTAAAGTGGTACCCAAGAAGGGCTTTTGTTCGCCTTAGGTTCGGCCGCATGACTGGCGCCCACGTTTTTCTCTCAAGTGGTCTAATCCTGTTCTCCGGGTTTGATACGACCGAGAGGAGTATGAGGAGACAACCTTCAAATTTCTGAAGGGGGTCGTGGTCTCAGGCGCAGCTTTAGGTAAGCTTGCATTAGTGAGTTGTGCCATTTTGCTTTTGTCTGCTCACTGAGCCTCGGATGCTTCCCTCTTGTAGGGTTGACCCTGGGCGGTATTCAGGGGAGGCTAAATCCCCCGCCGAGTTCTCGGGGTCGGAAGCGCGAGCGGTCGGAGCCGGTGAGTGCCGTTGTTCTGTCCTCAGGAGCGGACGAAGATGCCGGGATGGATGGAAATCTGGTGGGTAAAGGCACGAGAGCTACAAATCAGGTGGGTGAAATCAGCTTGAATCGCCGCGGTCACAGGAGGGTTCCTTATACTCTCATACCCCCCGAAGAGATGCCCATCCGACTTCTGGGTCAGGGTATCTCTTTTAGAGGGAAGTCGATCCCCTTCAAGGTAGAGCGGGTCATACTAGCTCGTCAGCATTATCCTCTTGATTATGGGGATGATTATGCTTTAGAGCGTATGACCAAGGATATCATATTGTTGCTAAGCCGTCTGGCAGGCTTTGTGTATCAGCGGGAAGTCGAGGGGGTAGGATGCTTTCCTCCTAGCTCTAATGTTCTCCGTGTGAGGTGACTGATCTCTTCGTATTTTCATGCAGGAAGTGGTGGAGGAGTTGGTGGATGAAAACGCTCAACTGACCACCCATGTGAAGGAATTGGAGGGCGAGCTAGCGGAGTTCTGGGCCAACACCCTGCGGGTTCGTCGCCAAGATTTTCTGCGTTTCGCGAACTACGGAATGCAAATGCCATAGCGCAGCTGGAGGATTTGATGGGTATCTCCGTCCCTCTAGAAGTCATGGTGAAGATGCATCCTTATTGGGAGAACATTGGTGGTGAGTTTCGCGTCTACGCTCGGGGGGACTCCCCGTTGAGGATTGAGGACTATGATGTAGCCCCGAATCATCGAAGGGATTCACCTCGATCGGGCGAGCTGCTGCATTTATCAAAGGGGCGATAGTCCCCATATGTGAATATTTTGAGTAAGGAAAGTTATCATTTTGAGCACGAGAGTTGATCAATCGTATTGCATTCCGTATTCCTTTAAACACGTAGTATAACTGTCTTGGGACTAAGACGAGTTAGTAGTACATTTTTCTTGGGACTAAGACCAGGTAAAAGGCATTCATCTTAGGATTAAGACATAGTGAAGTGCCTGCGATTTTGACCTTTGGACTAAGGCAAAAAGAAATATTTTTGACTAAGACATAGTAAAATATTTCTTGAGGCTGCTGGCGTTCCAAGTGTTTGGGACGTGCTCTCCCGTTAAGTGTGCTAATTTGTATGCGTTGTGTGGAGTGATTCCGATAACCCTATATGGGCCTTCCCAATTAGGTGCGAGCTTTCCGTGTAGGCGGTCGCACCTACTGTTTATCGCTGTGCGCATGACCAAGTCACCTTTTTCGAACTTACGAGGTCGGACACCTCGATTGTATTTTTGCGCCAGCTGCTGCTTGTAGGCGATGTTTTTGAGCGCCACCGCTTCCCTGCGCTCCTTGGCTGTATCTTGCCTGACCAGCAAGTTTTCTGGGTTCGACTCGGAAAAATTTTGCACTAGGTCCGAAGGGACCCCGATATCGGCGGGAACGATCACTTCCTGCCCATATGTCAGAGCGAAAGGAGTTTCTCCTGTTGCCGTGTGTATCGTTGTTTGGTAGGACCATAGGACCGACGGGAGTTCGTCCACCCATCCCTCTTTGGCGTCTGTTAGGTGTTTTCGCAGTCCTTCGAGGATGATGCGGTTTGCTCTCTCCATCTGCCCGTTGGTCACCAGGTATTCGACTGAGGTGGTTTTGTGATCGATGCTCCAATCCTTGCAGAAATCTTCGAACTTCTAGCTGACGAATTGACGTCTGTTGTCAGCGATCAGCGTATATGGGGGGCCGAAGCGAGTGATGATGTTCCACTAGAGGAAGTTTTGGATGTTTTGGGAGCCGATGGTTGCCAGAGGTTCGGCCTCGATCTACTTTGTGAAATAATCGACGGCCACTATGAGGAATTTCCGTTGGAGCGTGCCATGAGGGAGGGGCCCCAAGATATTCACACCCATGGAGATTCGATGGGCTTCAGCTCACAGGGTGGCTGGTGTATGAATGCAGCGTGTCGCTGACACTAGTCGCAACAGGCGACTAAGGCTTCTGAGTCGGCTCTCATTGTTGGCCAGTAAAATTAGGAGCGCAGAGCTCGCTTGTGGAGGGCTCTTGCGGATCTAATGTGATAGTCCTCTAGCGTGCGTATCTCTAGTCCTTCGGGTGAGGATCTATTTATACTGAGTGTGGGGAGGTCGTGCTCGACCCACGATCTTGTGGGACGTGGGTCATCCCACGATGCTTACGGAGCCCCCACGTCTATTTGAGTGGTGTATCGCCGGGAGGTAACGTGGGCAAGGGCCACGTAAGTAACAGATGAGTGGTGCCACGTGCCGCTACTGGGTGCTACCGCTAGGCTTCTAGAACCTTAATGCCACGTTTCTGAAGGCGGAATATTTCGTAGTTACAGATAGTATACATGTGTGTGGTAGTTATTTTTACGGTTAAAAATTTTTATTTATTAAAAATTTAGTTTAAAAAACGTCTCAAATAGTGCAGGGTATGTATAGTGGAGGGAGTTTTTTTAACAGTTTTAAAGTTTTATACATAAGTCTCCACTTTTCTCTCTCTTGCCAACCAATGATTTTTTTTTTTTTTGCTTTTATAAATTATATAACTCCTTTTTTTTGACATGAGAGTATAGCGGAGGGAGGTTTTTCTAACAGTTAAAAATTTATACATTTATACGAATGGTCTCCACTTTTTTCTATCTTGCCAACCAATTAAATGTTGACTTTTTTTGGGGGTTTTTAAATTATATAACTCTTTTTTTTTCACCAAAAAGACATTTATCTTGTGTGACATCAAAAAAGTGCACAACCATAATAGTATAGATTAAAAATAGAAAAAGAGGATCATGAGGCACATGAAAATTTTGAAGTTAGATCTGCAATCAAATATTTTCATAGAGTAGAAGATGCAAAGCAATAACAAAAATAACAAAGTGAATAAATTAAAAATAGAAAAAGAGAATGATAAGGCACACAAAAATGTTGATGTTACATCTACAATCAAAACAATATTTTCTTAGAGTAGAGAATGCAAAGAAATAACAAAAGTAACAAATTGAATAAATGAAAAATAGAAAAAGAAAATCATGAGGCACACAGAAATGTTGAAGTTAGATGTGCAATCAAAACAATATTTTCATAGAATAGAAGATGCAAATAAATAATAAAAATAACAAAGTGAATAAATTAAAAATAAAAAAAGAAATGATAACAAATGACAATATAATAATAGACCACATATTAATAAATTTGTACCACATGAATTCTAGATTCAAGTAGAATGGTATGATTGGTTAGATAAATTAGTGCTTGGCATCAAAATGGTTTAATTTGCCTTGGAGCTTTCATTAGTAAAAGAAGAAATGAATTGGTTGTATCTTAATGTATGTAAGGAGGGCCTTTCTTTTTTGATAGTCGAAGAAAATAGGAAAGCTTTGACGGCAATCATGAATATTTGGAGAAATATGGCATGACAGTGTTATGCGTGGGATCAAAAAATAAATGTATATTTTAAAAATTATAAATAAATTTTTTTAAATAGAGACGGCATCATGTGCAAGTGCAGAAAAGGTGGGCAATTTTGATTTATTCATTATTAAAAATTAGCATTTTGGATAGTTATTTGAATGGAAAGTTTTTTTTTTTGTGGGCAGTTTTGATTTGTGATAACAAAGTGATTAGTTATTTTTTTTAGTGTCACACTTTTCTTTTGTGACACCAAAAAAACTCTAGAGCCATAATAGCAATGTTGTAAGAACTGAACCGGACAAAGACTCGGACAAGTGTTCGATTTATGGTTTGATCGGTTTAACCGGTCGAATCGTCGGTCAAACCGGATGACTTTGAAGTTTTAATATACATAATTTTGAAGTTTTAAATTACATGACTTTTCAAAGTTTTAATTTTTAAGACTTGTCAAGCTTTGAAAGAACTTAATCAAACCAAATATGAAATTATTGATAATCATGACTTTTAAATTTTAATTTTTAAGATTTCTCTAATTTCTTCTTTTTTTTATGTTATTTTTCCTTTTTATTTTTAAATTTTTTAATTTTTTTTTAAAAATAAAATTGGACCGGTTGGACCACCGATTGACCGGTCCAACTGAAAAAACGGTTTTTTGGTCCAACTGACTCGCCTTTGTATTCGGTTGGCGGTTGAACCGGTCGGACCGTCCGGTCCGGTCCGGTTCTTACAACATTGCATAATAGTATAGATAGATAGATAGATAGATAAGGGTATTTTGGTAGAATCTTTTCAAAGGAAGGGGAGTGTAATTTAAGAATCTTTTAAAAGAAAAAAATGTAATTTAATTGCTTTACTATTTAAATTTTCAAAATAATACTACAATTTACTTAAACAAATAATTAATATTTGTATGTAAATATGTTATAGTTTTGTATAAATTGAATCTTTATTGAAATATAAAATTTAAAATACATTGGACATATTGAAAAATTTTTAAAAAATATGTTTTATGATTTAAAAAATAAATATGTAAGTGATGATATTACTTAAAATGTTTTGGTATATTGTAATTTGAATTATTTACATAATAAAATATAAATTATGCAATTCATAACTATTGTGATGATATTAATTTTTTTTAAATGAGGGGAGGGTGTGTAGTTCAAAGAGCTATCAAGAAAAAAGATTGTAATTTACTATACTATTTAACTTTTGAAAATAATACTACTATTCTTATAAAAAATAATAATAATACTGCTATTTATTTGAACAATAAATTAGTGTTTGTGTAATATGATTTGTATTTAACCATCCTTATAATATGTGATATTTGAAAAAAAAAAAAGAGAAGGGGAGGGATTTTGTAAAGGGTAAAATATAAGGGGGGATTTAAGTGAAAGGAAAAGGTGGAAGTGGGGTTAAAAATTTGGAACCCTCCCTTTTATTTTTTTCAGCTTATATGTCGATCCCTCACTCCCACCCAAACCATTTTCAGCTTGAACAAAAGAGAGGGAAGAGAAGAGGCACGCTAGGGCAAAGGGAAGAAGGTGGAAGAGAGCCTAAGTGATCGGAATCCGGCGAACCACAACCGGAGAAGCTCACCGGAGAACAAATCTGACATCATCTACATCCCCTCAACATCATTCAAGGTTAGTTAGAATCAAAACTTCAACTCTTTCTCCAAATTCATCTATTCTCATATTTAGGGTTCATGGGTGAGGATGAGTTTGATTGGGCGCTTGATTGAGGAAGAATGGTTGTTCTTAAAACATCCATTGGTAGTAGGAAACACAGCTAGGTAGCCGGAGATGGCCAGAAATTGAGGTTGTGGTGTTAGGATTCATGGAACGCATTTTTTCCCCCAAATCGTAAATGTTGATGGTTGATTGGTGATTTGTGCTTGATTAGGTGTTGTTTTGATGTTATAAATGATACATATGTTTAGGAAACCAACACTTAATGTTTATATCAAGTTTTTATGGCTTGGGACACCCAAAAATCGAAGCAATGGAGCTTAGAACAGCAAAAATACGAAGTTCCTAGGCTTGGTTCGCTGCAGCGAGCAAAAACGACGTCTCTCTTCGTTGCAAAAGCGATACTTCTGTTCGCAGCAGCGAGCAGATTTGTTCGCTGCAGCCAGCCTCGCTTCAAATGGCCATAACTTCTTCGCCCGGTGTCTGTTTTTCGCAAACCATGTATCAATTTTCAACGTTTATTCGCCCTCTACGCAATGGAATAGGTTTCGAAGCCTAATAAATTCAAATAAAGTTGCAGTAGATGGATTTTCACACACTGCCAGATTTTTAGTTTTGAAAAGTTTATTTTTCTTCCCTATTTTCCATGATTATTTTTCCTATGATTAAAAGGGGTTAAATTATTGTGTGTACCTCGCATTGGAAACTCAAATCACTCTCCTTGATCTCAAAGGTGTTAAAAAAATGATTTCTTACCTCTCAAGATTTCAAAACTTCTTGACCAAGATGAACCACTTACCTTAGTCTTCAAACTTCTATCTTCAGCTGTCTAAAGGTTCCTAAACTAGGAGTTTAGGATAAGTAGAAGTTAATTACTCAAATCCAAGGCTCCACACACACTCAATGTGAGTGAGGGAGGATGAGTGAAGGGTACCAAACCTTAAGGTACTCTCAAAGATAGAAAGAGAGGGATGTTGAGAGAACAAGAGTGCGGCTCTTGGCAATCTTAGGCTTCCCCATCATGCATGTGCATCAATGTTGAGTAATGATGTGGAATTGAAATGAATGTTGTTATGTATGAATGTATTTCAGGGCACCGCGACGCACCCGAGATCGGAGGTGCTCAGGGAGGTAGACTTAGGAGTTGTCCAGGTGAGGGACCCTTCCATCCTAGCCCCAAGGGTTGTATGATAACCTTGATTTGTGGGCTTGCTTATACGTGAATGTTTGTAAATATTTAATTTTATGCTTGCTAGTAATACTTTGTCATTATGTTGGTGATTGTTGGAATTTTGTATAATGAATTGTTTGTGATTGTTAAAGTGGAAATATGGTGGATCAAGTACATATGGGTGACGATGAAGAATTCCGCACACATATGTGCTTGACCCGAGAATTATGGCAATAACCTATATGGTACCAAGGGTAAGGGCTTTCCGTCGGGTTAGGTTCGGATAGTGCCTTCATGTTGGCATTTCGTCGGGTAAGGTTCGAAATTGCCTTCATGAATATATACACTTGTGGATACTCTGTTGAGCCGGTCCGGAGTATACCACCATTACTAGTTGATTAATCCGTTGAGTTGGTCTGGATTGAACCAAGTGGGCTTCCCGAGACGATGGTCCGGAAAGTGCCGATGTAGATGGACACCTCGGCGGGTTGGTGCCGGGGTGCGCCACCGAACACAACATTCCGTGGAGATGGTCCCGAAATGGGTCGTGTGCCTATGCGTATCGATGTAAGATACCGAACGTACAGGTACTCAACATTAGTGTAAAACCTCAATGTCCTTGGTATGCACTATGACTAGATTTCCTTTTCTTCGAACATGCCATGACGATGGCCGGTATCCTCACGCGACGTCAAGACAAAGCTAATTTCTTAAAAAGGTCATGACATCGATTGTTGTCTTGACGTGGCGTTGAGGAAACCTTGTTTTTAAACTACTATATTTCAAATCCAACCGACCATGACGATGAGTTAAGTCTTATAGTGCATCGTGATAGATAGGGCGGACCGACACGTCACGGCGGCAACCAGGTAAGCAAAGGTACATAAGTTTGGCGGGTGAACCACACTTGGATATTAATTTTTTTTTCGGTGTTTCTCGATACACACATGTCAGTATGCATGATTAATGTATGTTGTGGTACGGTTAAAGTAGAGTTTGTACATGTTCTATTGCTTGAGAACATTTATATAATTATCAAAGATGAATTGAAGTGTATGCGTATGTGAATGTGGTTTCTCCCCTTCCCGGTCGTAGTGGTACCCGCTACTACGCCTAGGATGGGAGAGCCACTCACTAAATCGTTGACTCACCCTCTAGTGGTTTACTTTTTCAGATACAGGTACCGGTCAGACTTCTACGTCGGCTCAGTGAAGGTGACATTTTGCTAGCACTCACATTCTATCTCTGTGGGTGACTTTTATTTTATTTTGGATGTTGTAATGAATTGATTACACTTTGTGGTTATTATACTCTAGACTTGTCAGCTCCACATACTTAAAGTATAATATCCGAGATATTTAAATTTTATTATTATCATTATTATTTAATTTATTTTTCTTTCAAAAAGAAAAAATAAATTAAATTAAAGAATTAAAGAGTTAAAATAAAATGAAGAAAAATAGTAGCGAATAATTAAAAACTTTTAGGACTTAAAAGAAAGGAAAATTTAAGGGATGGGAAAGAAATGAGATTTAACAACCAATTTTTTTTTATAGAGGCCAAACCGTGTAACCTCTCATAAAAAGAAAAACAAAACAAAAAATAAAATATATTAAAATAATGGGGGGGGGGGGAATCGTGACCCCCCATCCAATTCATTAAAGCACACATAAAAAAAAAGAAAGAGAGCAAAAGGCAGAAGCAGCAAACACATGCACACAAAGCCGCACGAAGCCAACGGAGCCGAGAGAGAGGAAGAAGCTACGGACAGTGGTTTGGCACCGGATTTTCGCCGGAGAAGACATGCCGGTGCCGGAGACGGTGACCAAAAGCTTCTTTCAACACCACTAAGCTCCCCATCCGATTGAATCAAGGTATGGAAGCCCCAATCCTTTAAAACCCCAATTTCTCCAATTTTGGGTATTTTAGGAATTCTTCAAATTCTTCCAATCGGGGCATTCCGGGGTTAAATATGAGCTTAGTGGGTGTTATTGAAAGCTTAGTCAGGTTCAGAATCGGAGTGAAACCGTAGGAATTGACCGGGTATGGAAATTAGGAAAATTGGGTTAGGAAATTGCTCTAAAATTCGAAATTGATAGTTTGATGCATGATTAGGCTTGGATTGGAGTAGTATAAGTGTTGTAGTTGCTGGAAATAGACGAGGGAATAAAGCCCGAGTATTTACCGTCTCAACCGGAACCCAATCCGGTGAAAAAGAGACGAAATACTAAGCTACCGTACAGTAAGGAGCTGTGTTGTGGGTTGGACACCTCGGTCTAGTCCGTGGTGGACACCTAAGACCCGCTAAATTGGTGTCAAGGCTCTAATTATACCCAATTATATTTTTATATATAATTAAAGAGGTAGTAATTAAGCTTTTACTCGGCGAATAAGGAAGACGATGGAATGAGTAAGCTAAAGCCTCTTTTGAGCCGTGAATTTAATTCTTTTATTAGTTAAATACTCTTATGAACACATGAAGTGAAATTTAGACAAGTGGGAATCTCTAACCTAAGCATTTAGAGGTTCTAAGTGGCTTGAAAGTGTCATGACCCCCACCCGAGGGCACGTGACCGGCACAGACTAAGGGTAAGGCCCCTGAGCCTGTAAGCCTCATTTGTCAATTCCAAACCTATCTTTCAATTGCCATTTAAGCATTCTATTTAATCCAACATAAAATAAAAGTCAATTACACAATGTCAATTCAGTAGTTTTACAAAATACAACATATTATCAAAGACTACACCCACAAAACAAAGTGTAGGTTCTTCTATGACCGCCTTCCCTAGGTCGACATGGATGTCTGACCGGTCCCTGTCTCTAAAAAATGTAAACAACGAGGGGTGAGTCATACGACTCAGTGAGGGACAAGCCCATCCTAGACGTGGTAGAAGGGTGCCACTGCGAAGGGGAAGGGAATGTCACACATAAGTAGTTACATTGTCATTTATTAGATAACAGCACAAAATTTTTCAACAACTAACCAAAGTCCATGTACCAATCATACTTACACAAACACACCATTCACATAAGTCGTTTACACATCCAAAACATAAACCACTCAAGTGGTGACCATACATCAATTTCAAGAAAAAAATCATAGATTTAGACGCAAATTCGACCAATCCAAGATGCACAAATATTTGGGGGTAATATTGGCCACAAAGAGTTAAGATCACTTGAACGCCATCTAGTGAAAGAAAGTTTTAAGAATGATATAGCTTTAAAAGAAAAGAATTAGTTTACAAACTGGAGTCCAAGGTTTGTCAAGTATTAAAGAAAACGAATCCCCTATTTAGTTTTCAAAAGGACGAGGAATGCATTATATAAAGAAAAGGGTTCGTATGGTTTAAAAAGGAAATAACTATGAGACCAACATTACCTATTCACACAATTTCTTTCCCACAAGCAAACAAGGAATGAGGTTCAACTAAGTTCCTTCCCTCCTCCCTTGCTCACTTATGGGTTCATAACAAATGGGTTGGTTAAGTGGTTCAACTAGGTTCCTTCCCACCACCTTCCCAATTTTTACAATTTTAACGGCGCATGGTTCAACCCCGTTCCTTCCCATGTCCGCCGTTGTACATCAACACAAGGTGAGTGCATGGTTCAACTTTGTTCCTTCCTATGGACTACCCCATGCCATATTCACATATGGTGTATGGTTCACCCATGGTCCTTCCCATACACCACCTTAGTATCTTAACTCATGATTGGTCACATGGTTCTGCCTTTTCTCCTTCCCATGCTCTCAACCATGCAACATTCACACATGGTGTATGGTTCACCCAAGGTCCTTCCCATACACCATCTTAGTACCCTAACTCAATACTTAATACAAACAGTGCACAATTTCCTACACACAGTCATCATCATACAGCACACATCAATCAAAGAGATAATTTCCAAATTAATTCACTCATCCTATCAAGAATCCTTATTCATGCACAAGCTCACATTCAATCTACAAATTTCACGTCTATATCAAGCATTAACAACCATCCATGAGTACAAATATAAATTAAGAAATTCACAATTTCGATTACACAATTATGTCATCCAATCAACCCTTTAGGGGCTAAGATGAGAGAGTCCCTCACCTTGGCAACTGCCTTGATTATACTCTTGAGTGTCTTTGCCTCCAAGGAGTTCTTTGGGTATTTGACAAATCTTATAGCAGCTAAAACTCCTTCTCTGATTTTGAAAAAAACAATTTCTCATAACCAATTGGGAAATATTCTCTAAAATTCACTATTCTAGTTTTTCCCAAGTAATTTCCCAAATTAAGTTTCTATCTTTCCAACAACTTCTCCTTTAATTAAATCTATCTTAATGTGATCCCAACAACATAATTATTAACTCAGAACCCATTTTGAAGCAAAGAATTAAATAAGATTCGAATGAAAATTCACAGAAAGCTTTTACAAACACCAGTTCACTTTCATATGTATACCAGCAAGGTTTAAACATGATAAACTTCACCAATTAAAGGAGTTCTAAGTTTCTGAAAGCATCTTTGTATGTCCTCTAACACTAAAAAAATTTCAGCTTATGGAGAAAACAATTAAGAGAATAAAATAGTAAAGAATTCAAATACCCCAGAAACAAAGGTAAGTGCAGAACAGCCACATTTCGAGCTCCTTTATAGAAAATCTAACCGTTGGATCATGCATGTAATGGAAAATCTAAAAAGCTTGGGATGTTAGCTTTCACCCAGCTTTGGAATCATATGAATCCATGGAGAAACGAATTTAGAAAACGCAATTAAAGCAGACATGTTCAGATCAAAATCTGATAAAAACATCAACAACGTTTTTTTTAGACTTCTCTCAAGACTTAAACCACAAAAGTGGATGCTTTCAGAGCTGGTGTGCAATTTCTAAACCTAGGGAAGGGTTGGCTATATTACCTTGCTCTTCCTTGGTCAGAAATTCGAGGAAGAAGGATGATTTTCCACTGGTAGCTCATGGTTTGCCTAGGTCGAACACAGCAAGATGATGTTCTTGCTTCTCGGTCTCTTCTTCCTTCTACTCAGCTCTAAACCTAGTTTTGATTCTTCCCAATTCTCTCTCTAACTTCATCTTCCTCCATCTCTCGTTTCCCCCATCTCACTCCCTTTCCTCGGTTTCCCTCTTTTCGTTCTTACTCATACAAGAGCAACAACACATCACCGAAACGATAGAAACCCACCGTTGGTCGCTCACGTTGCAGCTGTCGGTGATGTTCCCCCTTCCTCCCGGTGGTTTTCTTCTCGTTCATCTCTATCTCTCTCTCAATCGAATCCTTCTCTCTCTCGGTTCCCTTCTCTCTTTCTCAATATCCCTTGCAACGATAGAAGGAAAAAGGAAGAATGAATATATTCTTTTAGGGTTAGAGAGGTGGCTAACTTAATCTAATAGGGAAAGAAATAAAAATTGTGTGGCTTATTCTTAAGTAAGGAAGAGTGAGATGCTTTCTCTATATCCAGCCACAAGAAAAGGTGATTCCCTTAATGTCTCACACTTTCACGACCCCCGTTTAGAGGACCGTGACCGGCACAGACACATGGAATATCCCTATGCTTGTAAGCCTTATCACCTATTGACAGAATATCTATTATTGAAAATACATCCACATGCAGTATAATACCATGGCTACACCGAAATGGTGGCCTATCCTAGGCAAGCAAATCCACGGCCAGTGCTGCTTTAGGATATAGATATAGGAAAACACACATAATATATAACCTGTGTACTGGCTACACATTCGAAGATGCTGCCTATCCTATTCACATGCAACAGATATATGTATATATATATTTTTGGAAACAAGTTTTCCCTGCATTGTAATCTAACGGATCCTGATCTTTATGGTGCGTGAAGCTGACAGTTCTAGATTTAGTGATACAATATAGTTGGGTACGTCTACCCTTTACTTTATGATACAATAATAAAGTAAATTAAATTACAATTACACTTTATTCACCCACATGAACAAGTTGTGGGTCTTGGAAAAGTGTTGCTCAACCCTCGTTCCACCGAGACTTCTTCTACCTGTACTTAACCTGTCTCTGTGTAGTAAAAATGAGGTGTGAGTCTTGACCACGCGACTCAGTGAGGACTCTCCCATCCCCGGTGCAAGGAGGGTACCATAGCTCTGGGTTTGGGAGTCATACACAACCACATGCAAAAACAACTAGTTATTGTTGTTAGCATACATTCTTGGTGATCACACAACAACCGAAATTTCACCCAAACACTCACATGCATTTAATAACTGTAAACATGCAGCAGTTTATTCCACGTCATCAATCAGCAATTAAACATGTAACATATAGTGCCGGCTTTTACTTACCGGTCTTCTCACGTTCAGCATATCTGAATCAAACAAGAAGTGATGACGTAATCCTGTACGTCACCACTCTGCTGCACAATCAGCAATAATATGCAAACAAAGACAATTCTTTAAGTACACGCAGATACTATAACATACATCTACTTAACTTCCCCCACTCTGGGGTATTTACTAGCCACTACATGGCTTTTCTACCTCGAACCCGTGCACTTGGGTTGCTGGCCACCACGTGGCAAAGCATAGTTAACCCATTCACTTGGGTACTGGTCACCTCGTGACAATTCTGTTAATCAAGCAATACTTAACCCCTTCACTTGGGTACTAGTCACCTTGTGACAATTCTAATAATCAAACACAATCAACTTCTATCTATCAAACAACTGATACGTAGCCACCACGTGGCACGTCTGGACCCCTTGCTGCGGGGCAATAGCTTGAGCCCACTCGTCCATTACCCAACCAGGCCACATGGCGGGCACGACACGACGTCTCGAAAAATGGCCACTGACACACCCTGGACCAACTCCACATGATGATTTCTCTTTTACTAGCTAGGCTCACGGTTCACCCGTAGGTTCCTCCCATGTCTCCTTACCTTAGTCTCACATATTAATAGGATTCTTTGTATCTTTCCCGAAGGATCAACAATTCTTCACCTTATTAATATGTACAAGTATTCTCAACAGGATATAACTAATATACCCGTCCAGGTGTACTCTCTGAGCCTCAAACTATCGTCATAGCAATATAAATCCTTTCTGACCCTATTGCCAGGATAGGGCAATGACCATCGTCATGGTGATTATAAAACTGAGGTCTCAAGTGCCATCTGACGTTGTTCTAGTCGATGTCTCACATCGCTAGCATAACCAAATCCGAAACCCACCAATAACTCCCTTTGCATGATTTTAATTTAAGTCACCGCCGTGACGAGTTTTCAAAATAAAGTTTAGCCCTTCCGTACAAGGACTCTTGCCACCGTCGTGAAAAAGATTTAATAAAATACTCATCATGCCTCCGGAGTGTATGAGTTGGATTTTTTACACACCAATCATAACAAACAATTATACTCTACTCCTATGTCTTCCTATCCAAGCTACTTTACACAACCTATTTTCTAGTTCTTTCATTCTTTTAGCATTCTATACCTCTAGCTAACACATGCCAGACAAGCAGAGAATATGCATACTCATGTAATCCACATAAGCATACAACCCTAGGAGCAGAGATGAAAGAGCCCTCACCTTGGTCACTTTACTGAACATTCCCTTTGAGCACTCTTGTCTCCAAGGAAGTACTTGAATCCTATCACATACAACCAATTCAATCCATATCAATTTTCATACATCAACTTCTATTTCACCACATAAGTTCTATCACATATAATCCTTTCCACCATATTCTAAATTCATAATTACATAGCAACTTAAAACTACATTCAAGGCTAACCCAAAACACCTTATTAAGCTAAGGTCATCATTTAGAGTTCTTTTAAGTTAAAAACAATTTATGCTTAAGTAAACAAGTCTTGTCACTTGCTCACTCTCCAAGCTCCTCATTTTCACCATGGGTCCACACATAAAAAAAATCCAACCATTGGGCAATCTCTCATTTCATTTAAAAAGTGTAAGCAATTCATTTGGAACCCAAACAAGTCAACAATTTTTTTTATCTAGGATTTTGTTTGATCTTTGAAATGACACTTAAAAGTTGGTTAAACTCATTTTAGTTGAAGGAAAAGGAACCATTCAAATTAAGGAAGAAATAACAACTTTTCAAAAACTAGAAACTTGGTAGTGTGTAAAACAGAACCGCTAACTTTCGAGAAACTTCCCAGAAAATCTAACCGTTGGACTTTTTAGTACAAATACAAATTAGAAAGCTTAGGATGCAACATTTGGCAAGCTTCAATGAAATGGTCATATCTCCTTCCATACTTAACGAAATTATTTGATTCTTCTTTCTAATTCAAGCTTAGAGATAAAATATTCTAATTATCAATTCATTACAGAAAGGATTTGAGCCATTTAAGAGCAGTAATTTAAAAACAGTAGCCAATCATACAAAAATTCTGCATCAGTTTAGAAAACAGAACCTCTGACTTTCGAGGCAATTTCCAGAAGATCTAACCGTTGGAATATTTTGGCATAATACAATTTAGAAAGCTTAGGATGTTAGCTTTCATATGGATTTGGAATCATGCAAATCCATCAGGAAACAAATTCAGAAAAAACGTTTAAACAGAGCAAGGTCAGATTCAAAAACTCAGTTTTTGACAAAAACATGTTCCACGAATTTCTTGTGTCTTATACCACCAAAGATTGTTGTTTTTAGAAGAACATGATGAACAAATTCAAACCCTAAACTCAAATCTCTAACCCAGCAAACTCTCAGCACACCCAACAATTAAAACATCCAATAGAAATGTTCATAACATCAAGAATGCAAAGTTTGAGCCTCCATTGTTCATAAATTCAAGAAATGGTGAGGATAAGAAAAATTATAGATGGAGGAGATTACTAAACCTACCTCAAGAGAGTAAAACAAGGTGAAGAGAAGGTTGGGGGCGGCTTCCTAATCCTTGCTCCGGCTCGCCGGATTTCGGCGAGATTCTCGCCGGATTTGCTCCCTCATCCAAGCCCTAGCTCCCCCTCCCTCTCTTCTCCCTCTCTCTCCTTTCCTTTCTTTTTCTTTTCTGATTGTGTGTGTGAGTGGCGTGGAAGGGGTGTAAGTGGGGAGAAACAAGTTTTCTATTCAATTTAGTCCCTCCATCCTCCAACTCTACGTTTTCCTTCGTTTTAGTCCCCGGTTCCTTTTTAACTTTCATACTTTTTTTTTCTATATATATATATATATATATATATATATATATATATATATATTTAAGTTTTAAATTCCTAGCCCCAGAATAAATCCTTCTTTAATCCTCAAAAAAAAATTTTAAATAAATCATTCTTAAATCCTCAAAATTTTTCGGGGTATTACATTCTTTCCCCGTTAAGAAATTCGATCCCCGAATTTCATCTCCTTCGTGGGGTTGTTGGCTTGTTGCCCTCCCTTGGCTCAATTTCATCTATGGTTCCTCTCAACGTGGAAGTTTTTCCGTCTTACCCTACGGTTCATCTTTCTTTCCTAGAGATTCAAGGTCTCTATCTGGTATCTACATCTTCTTTCTGTGATCGTTTGTATTCCTAGTTTCGTAGTTAACCACCCCTCCGCGAGGTGTTAACCGACAAACTCCATCTGTCGTCGTATCCTTCCCCGAGGATACCTAACTTTCCTAGTTTCAATTCACTTTGTGCTACTAATTTCGCAATGGAGTGTCTGGCACGTACCACATGTCATGCTCCAATTTAGTCCTCCGAGGAGTTAACTATTGTCTTCTCTAGTGAGACTTACCTTGACTCAATCTGCTTGTTCGACTAGCTACCTTCGTAGTGACCTCTTATATCCATCTTGGAACACGCAAGACACTAGCTATTTGCATAGCACATTAGGTCCTATTTCTATATACTAACTGACTTAAGTACTCCCCTACATCGGAGTCCTCGTACCTAAGTGTCCTCTACCACCAAGCAGCTACCCTTCTGCTGGTATTCCCTCGATATATTCTTTGTCAACGACTTCTCCAGAAAAGTCCGTTTACATTTTACTACACCCTCTACTCTACATCTAGACTTACTGCTTACACGGCATACACCCTATGTAGGTGTTTATATTTTTTTTTGTCATCAGTGTACCCAACCCTTCCGAGGTTGTTACACTCACTACCGACTCGGTTTACCTTACTCGTGTCCTAACGAAGCTACATGCCATGACACTAGCACAACTATGTATTACACTTACCGTTTCTCCACCAAACGGTAAAGGATCTTACATTTATGACTCGTGTTTCCCTTTCTTTTCCGGACTCCTACACTTACCCTTAGTGGTTTCCATAACCACTTCAGGTTACTCCCTGTAGACATCCTATGTCTGACTGACTTAGACTCTTCTCTGACTACTACTTGTAGTCATTTCTGTTTATAATGGAAACTCATCAGTCTCCTACTTACCATCATACTCATTACTCTGCCTCAGGCTCGGTTCGGTCTTCATATCCGAAGACCTTGCCTAACACGACTATAACTGTGGATCTCTACCATCCTCAGGTTAGTCCAGTTAGAGTTGCACATCCTATGCTAACTCTACTCATTAGGTTTCTGTTGGCTTTTACCCCAACTGGGCCCACTCGAAATCCTCAACTCACTTAGATCTTGTATTCCTACTTGGAATATTTGATCCGTCAACTCCAGCATGAACCTTTCCGGGCATGCCCTACTCCCTTTGACCAAACGGGATCCGCTCCCACGGTTTGACTCTTTCCTTTCTTACGGTGTGGCGTATGTTCACGAACATATACTGCCTCTTGCAAGTGTGTTACCTGTTGGGTTCCAATCGCCCCCAACGGTAGCATACCTGTTTTATCATTTGGCTCGCATCCCCCGATGCTTACCCGACTCCATTCCCGTATTCACTCTCTTCTTCTCATTTCGTACCTACGTGGTACTCTTTATTCGAGTATTTCTCAATACTTGTTACTCACTAAATTCTCCTTCTCGATTAATCATCCTTACGGTTAATTTTTTTCCTTTATGGCACCCACATGGCCATTGATACGTTTGGTTTGTCCACTCAGTCTCCACCCATACACAGGCTTCAGACTAATGGATTTACGGTTCACTAACCTGTGGAATTAGCTTACCTAGCTATGTCCACTATAATATGTGTACTATACATACACTTACGGTAGTAGTAGGTTCTCCACCTCCTACTTGACTCTTATCCTATGGGGTCCCATAGGCTTCCGCTCTTCCCCCCTTATGGGACTACTTATCCCTGTCTACTTTCTCTCCCCTCGGGCCTCCACGAGTCCCTTTGGGGTTTATCTCTCACGTTATCTCGTTCGAGAGCTATCTACCTCAACATCACTCATTTTCTTATCTCTGGACGGTACCCGAAGGTCTACGCCCATTTCCACTTCTAGACCTGCTCTGGTCTAATACTTTCGGGTCCATAATCACCCTATGGCCCCCTTAGTTGGTAACCCTTAGGTTTACCTGTATACTCCCTTGACACTTTAGCACTCTTTAGTGCTTTTCGATGTCTACTCAACTTTAATCACTCCAAGCGAGTGATTTCTCAACTACATCTACCATCCTTATATAGCTTACCTGTAAAAGGACTATTGTTTGGTAGGGTATTGGTCACATGAGTTAGTTTTCTTAGGCAACCTACGATTTTAAAAATTAATTCAAGTTTATTTCTTAGAAAATGACACCTAAGGTTTTCATAACTGGTTAGGGTTTAACCAACTGGAATGACACAATTTGAGAAAGAGTTTTCATGAAAATTTGCCTTCCAATGATTATCCCTAGTATTTTCAAGAAAAGTTTGAGGGTCTTTCAGAATTTCTCATCCGGAAAGACCAAAAAAGGATTTTTAAAAAAATTTCTCATGTGGTCAATATCCTATTCTTTATGCTCTTCCTTAAGCAACCCAAGAGAGTTTGGTTGGGCGTAATCCCTTCTTTTCCCCTTTGTTTGCTTTAGGAACTAACACTTCATGGATTGAGCGCAGGGTTGGACTAGGCTCCTTCCTTGTGCTTTACTATTTACTCTGTTTCCTGATCGGCATATGGTAACGCTCTACACGTTTACATATGCCTCTGCTTCTTAACATCTATCTCAACGGCATATGGTTCGGCCACTTTGCCCTTCCATATACCGTATCCTGATTTTCTAGTCCTTAGACTTCTACTTCACCATTGTGGCCTACAACCACCTCATTTCTGTTTACTTTCTATGAAGGACAACTCATTTCCTTCAGCCATAGCATACCGCACAATCGTGACCCATTCACTTGGTCATCTTTTTGTCGGTCTCATGCCTCATGGCCTTGTTTATTCTTGTCTGTAAACTTTCCATTTCACTCGCCCCCATGGGCTTACTTTCTTTTCTACACGCCAAGCGTGTCTTTTCTTTCACTTTACATATTATCCCTAGCCTGAACTACCATACACTGCATATTTCTATTCTACTTGCATTCCATACTATAATCAAACAACTTGTGCCTATACCATAGCACACAACGCGCCGCTAACAGAGCATACGCATCGTCTCATTTAACACCTGCGAAACAACCACACATTGTAGTGCATTCCTGCCTACAATTCAACCAAATGTGTCTTTGTCTAGGTAGCATCCTCCATGGATGTCTCATTTCCCTATTATGGCGTCCTAAGGTTCCCGGGGTCACTGCCACCCCACCTTACGCCTTAGTGCTCAACGGCACTTGTGTACTGTACAGGTTATATGCTTTGCATAGAATTTCACATACAAATTCTATGCCTGAAGCGATGACTCGAAAAAATTTATGACTCAACGTCCTGAGCAACCTCACAAGTGCCCGTCGGAACCACCGTTACGTCCAGATTCGTAATGGCTAGCCCAACTGACACCCGAGACTACTAGTTAGCTTCACACCCTCAAAGAACAACCAGGCTCTGATACCAAGTTTGTCACGACCCCCGTTCAGAGGACCGTGACCGGCACAGACACATGAAATATCCCTATGCCTGTAAGCCTTATCACCTAATTGACAAAATATCTATTATTGAAAATACATCCACGTGCAGTATAATACCATGGCTACACTGAAATGGTGGCCTGTCTTAGGCAAGCAAATCCACGGCCAGTGCCGCTTCAGGATATAGATAAAGGTAAACACACATAATACATAACCTGTGTACTGGCTACACATCTGAAGATGCTGCCTATCCTATTCACATGCAACAGATATATGTATATATATATTTTTGGAAACAAGTTTTCCCTGCATCGTAATCTAACGGATCCTGATCTTTAAGGTGTGTGAAGCTGACAGTTCTAGATTTAGTGAAACAATATAATTGGGTACATCTACCCTTTACTTTATGATACAATAATAAAGTAAATTAAATTACAATTACACTTTATTCACCCACATGAACAAGTTGTGGGTCTTGGAAAAGTGTTGCTCAACCCTCGTTCCACCGAGACTTCTTCCACATGTACTTAACCTGTCTCTGTGTAGTAAAAATGAGGTGTGAGTCTTGACTACGCGACTCAGTGAGGACTCTCCCATCCCCGGCGCAAGGTGGGTACCATAGCGCTGGGTTTGGGAGTCATACACAACCACATGCAAAATCAACTAGTTACTGTTGTTAGCATACATTCTTGGTGATCACACAACAACCGAAATTTCACCCAAACACTCACATGCATTTAATAACTGTAAACATGCAGCTGTTTATTCCACGTCATCAATCAACAATTAAATACGTAACATATAGTGCCGGCTTTTACTTACCGGTCTTCTCACGTTCAGCATATCTGAATCAAACAAGATGTTGTGATGACGTAATCCTGTACGTCACCACTCCGCTGCACAATCAGCAATAATATGCAAACACAGACAATTCTTTAAGTACACGCAGATACTATAACATACATCTACCTAACTTCCCCCACTCTGGGGTATTTACTAGCCACTACATGGCTTTTCTACCTCGAACCCGTGCACTCGGTTTGCTGGCCACCACGTGGCAAAGCATACTTAACCCATTCACTTGGGTACTTGTCACCTCGTGACAATTCTGTTAATCAAACAATACTTAACCCCTTCACTTGGGTACTAGTCACCTTGTGACAATTCTATTAATCAAACACAATCAACTTCTATCTATCAAACAATTGATACGTAGCCACCACGTGGCACGTCCTGACCCCTTGCTGCGAGGCAATAGCTTGAGCCCACTCGTCCATTACCCAACCAGGCCACATGGCGAGCACGACACGACGTCTCGAATCATGGCCACTAACACACCCTGGACCAACTCCACAGGATGATTTCTCTTTTACTAGGCTAGGCTCACGGTTCACCCGTAGGTTACTCTCGTGTCTCCTTACCTTAGTCTCACATATTAATAGGATTCTTTGTATCTTTCCCGAAGGATCAACAATTCTTCTCCTTATTAATATGTACAAGTATTCTCAACAGGATATAACTCATATACCCGTCCAAATGCACTCTCTGAGCCTCAAGCTATCGTCATAGCAATATAAATCCTTTCTGACCCTATTGCCAGGATAGGGCAATGACCATCGTCATGGTGATTATAAAACTGAGGTCTCAAGTGCCATCTGACGTTGTTCTAGTCGATGTCTCACATCGCTAGCATAACCAAATCTGAAACCCACCAAAAACTCCCTTTGCATTATTTTAATTTAAGTCACCGTCGTGACGAGTTTTCAAAATAAAGTTTAGCCCTTCCGTACAAGGACTCTTGCCACCGTCGTGGAAAAGATTTAAAAAAATACTCATCATGCCTCCGGAGTGTATGAGTTGGATTTGTAACACACCAATCATAACAAACAATTATACTCTACTCCTATGTCTTCCTATCCAAGCTACTTTCCACAACCTATTTTCTAGTTCTTTCATTCTTTTAGCATTCTATACCTCTAGCTAACACATACGAGACAAGCAGAGAATATGCATACTCATGTAATCCACATAAGCATACAACCCTAGGAGCAGAGATGAAAGAGCCCTCACCTTGGTCACTTTACTTAACATTCCCTTTGAGCACTCTTGTCTCCAAGGAAGTACTTGAATCCTATCACATACAACCAATTCAATTCATATCAATTTTCATACATCAACTTCTATTTCACCACATACGTCCTATCACATATAATCCTTTCCACCATATTCTAAATTCATAATTACATAGCAACTTAAAACTACATTCAAGGCTAACCCAAAACCCCTTATTAAGCTAAGGTCATCATTTAGAGTTCTTTTTAAGTTAAAAACAATTTATGCTTAAGTAAACAAGTCTTGCCACTTGCTCACTCTCCAAGCTCCTTCAATGAAGGATTTTTCCAAATATGGAAACTCCTCATTTTTACCATGGGTCCACACATAAAAAAGATCCAACCATTGGGCAATCTCTCATTTCATTTAAAAAGTGTAAGCAATTCATTTGGAACCCAAACAAACCAACAATTTTTTTATCTAGGATTTTGTTTGATCTTTGAAATGACACTTAAAAGTTGGTTAAACTCATTTTAGTTGAAGGAAAAGGAACCATTCAAATTAAGGAAGAAATAACAACATTTCAAAAACTAGACTAACTTTCGAGAAACTTCCCAGAAAATCTAACTGTTGGACTTTTTAGTAAAAATATAACTTAGAAAGCTTAGGATGTTAGCTTTCATATGGCTTTGGAATCACTCAAATCCATTAAGTAACGAATTCAGAAAACACATTTAAATAGAGCAAGATCAGATTCAAAACAGCATGCAACATTTGGCAAGCTTCAATGAAATGGTCATATCTCATTCCATACTTAACGAAATTATTTGATTCTTCTTTCTAATTCAAGCTTAGAGATAAAATATTCTAATTATCAATTCATTACAGAAAGGATTGAGCCATTTAAGAGCAGTAATTTAAAAACAGTAGCCAATCATACAAAAATTCCCCATCAGTTTAGAAAACATAACCTCTGACTTTCGAGGCAATTTTCAGAAGATCTAACCGTTGGAATATTTTGGAAAAATACAATTTAGAAAGCTTAGGATGTTAGTTTTCATATGGAAATGTTCATAACATCAAGAATGCAAAGTTTGAGCCTCCATTGTTCATAAATTCAAGAAATGGTGAGGATGAGAAAAATTATAGATGGAGGAGATTACTAAACCTACCTCAAGAGAGTAAAAGATGAAGAGAAGGTTGGGGGCGACTTCCTAATCCTTGCTCTGGCTCGCCGAATTTGCTCCCCCATCCAAGCCCTAGCTCCCCCTCTCTCTCTTCTCCCTCTCTCTCCTTTCCTTTCTTTTTCTTTTCTGATTGTGTGTGTGAGTGGCGTGGAAGGGGTGTAAGTGGGGAGAAACAAGTTTTCTCTTTAGTTTAGTCCCTCCATCCTCCAACTCTACGTTTTCCTTCGTTTTATTCCCCGGTTCTTTTTAACTTTCATACTTTTTTTTCTATATATATATATATTTTTTTTTTAAAGTTTTAAATTCCTAGCCCCGGAATAAATCCTTCTTTAATCCTCAAAAAAAAAATTTTTAAATAAATCATTCTTAAATCCTCAAAATTTTCCGGGGTATTACATAGTGTTTCGAAAACTTGATATTCATTTTTCTTTTTTTAATAAGTTTTAGCCGATGAGTGTTTTCAAAAACGTGATATTCATTTTTCTTTATTTAATTAGTTTTCATCGATTATTGTTTCGAAAACTTGATATTCATTTTTCTTTTTTTAATCAGTTTTTGTCGATGAGTGTTTCGAAAATTTAATATTCATTTTTCTTTTTTTAATAAGTTTTAGCCGATGAGTGTTTTCGAAAACATGATATTCATTTTTCATTTTTAATCAATTTTCACCGATGAATGTTCTGAAAACTTGATATTCATTTTTTTTTATAATCAGTTTTCGCCGATGAGTGTTTCGAAAACTTGATATTCATTTTTCTTTTCTTTAATCAGTTTTCGCCGATGAGTGTTTCGAAAACTTGATATTTATTTTACTTTTTATAATCATTTTTTGCCGATGTGTGTTTCGAAAAATTGATATTCGTTTTTCTTTTTTTAATTAGTTTTTGTCAATGAGTGTTTCTAAAACTTGATATTCATTTTTATTTTTTTAATAAGTTTTAGCCGATGAGTGTTTTCGGAAACATGATATTCATTTTTTAATCAATTTTTGCCGATGAGTGTTTTGAAAACTTGATATTCATTTTTCTTTTTTTTAATCAGTTTTCGCCGATGAGTGTTTCGAAAACTTAATATTCATTTTTCTTTTTTAATCAGTTTTTGCCGATGAGTGTTTCGGAAACTTGATATTTATTTTTATTTTTCTTAATCAGTTTTCGCCGATGAGTGTTTCGAAAACGTGATATTCATTTTTCTTTATTTAATTAGTTTTCATCGATGTGTTTCGAAAACTTGATATTCATTTTTCTTTTTTTAATTATTTTTCGCCGATTAGTGTTTCGAGAACTTGATATTTATTTTTCTTTTTTTAATCAGTTTTCGTCGATGAGTATTTTGAAAACTTGATATTCATTTTCCTTTTTTTAGTAAGTTTTCACTAATGAGTTTTTCGAAAACTTGATATTCATTTTTCTTTTTTTAATCAGTTTTCATTGATGAGTGTTTTTGAAAACTTCCTAATTATTTTTCTTTTTTTAATCAGTTTTCGCGATGAGTGTTCTGAAAACTTGATATTCATTTTTCTTTTTTTTTAATCAGGTTTCAACGATGAGTGTTTTGAAAACTTAATATTCATTTTTCTTTTTTTTAATCAGTTTTCGCCGATAAGTGTTTCGAAAACTTGATAGTAATTTTTCATTTTTTAATCAGTTTTCGCCGTTGAGTGTTTCGAAAACGTAACATTCATTTTTCTTTTTTTTAAATAGTTTTCGCCGATAAGTGTTTCGAAAACTTGATATTCATTTTTTTAATCAATTTTCGCCGATGAGTGTTCTGAAAACTTGATATTCATTTTTCTTTTTTTTTAATCAGTTTTCGCCGATGAGTGTTTCGAAAACTTGATATTCATTTTTCTTTTTCTTTATCAGTTTTCGCCGATGAGTGTTTCGAAAACGTGATATTCATTTTTCTTTATTTAATTAGTTTTCATCGATGAGTGTTTCGAAAACTTGATAATAATTTTTCTTTTTTAATCATTTTTTGCCGATGAATGTTTCGAAAACTTGATATTCATTTTTCTTTTTTTTAATGAGTTTTCGTCGATGAGTGTAATACCCCGAAAAATTTTGAGGATTAAAGAATGATTTAAGTCGGGGCTAGGAATTAAAACCTCAAAAATGAATATAGAAAAAGTATGAAAGTTAAAAGAAACCGGAAAGGAAATTTTTTTTTTCAAAGATTGTAATACCCGAGAAATTTTTTCAAAGTTTAAAATAAAATAAAAGGGAAGGAAAAGAAGTAGAAAAATAATTTTTAGGATTCAATTCAAAACCTAAGAAATTGTAAACTTGAATTAAATAGGGAAAGAGACAAAAATTAAAAATACAAATTTGTTATTAATTATTTAATTATTAATTAATTTATTTTTAATAATATTTATTTATTTATTATTTAATTATATAATTATTATAATTAATTATTTATTTATTTTAATTATATTCAATTGTATTTTTTTTATTGGGGCGTGGGGTTTAGAAATATGAAAAGGAAGTAGCAAATTCAACCAAAATACATTTTATTATATTTAATTTAGTTATTGATGATTTTTATTTTTATGATTCATTCACTGATTTTATTAATTGTGGGGTGCCGTGGGGGAGGTTGGTGAAATAAGAGGAGGTTGGTGAGAGAAAGAATAAAAGAGAAGGAAAGAAGAAAGGATAGATAGGAAGAGAAAGAAACGGACGAGTGAGAGAGAGAAAGAGCCGTGAGGTAGAGAGAGAGAGGGGGTTCACCGAAAATCCACCCGAAACTCGTCGGAGAAGAGCTAGCCGACGTTGGGAAAAGTCACCGGAGCTCGGTTACAACATCTTCCACACCTCCCTTAGATCGAATCAAGGTTGGTAACCCCAATTTGATTATAAACCCTCAATTTCTCCATTTTTAGGGATTTCTTCGATTCACCTTCGATTGAGTTATTTCGAGGGTAGATTGAGATCTAGAAAGTGTTCTTGAACACTTAGTTGGGGTAGGAATCGAGATTTTCTTCTCGGATTTGCCCAAATTCGAATTTGGAAGGATTTGGGGTTGAAATTATAATGATTTTCAAATTGGAAAAATTGTTGATAATTAGTATTGAGCTTGGATTTGAGTAAATAGGCTTGGATTGATATTATTAAAATTATATGGTTGAAATATTAGCTGAACAAGACCCGTGAAGAGCTGACCCGAGGTTACTAAGGTTGAACCTTGACGTTAACGTGTCAGGTCCCTGCTCAATTTGCCCAAAAACATTTTAAGGGTGATGTTGAGAGTTCCAAACCTCTTCTTTTCAATCTTAAACACCCTAGAAAAATTTTAAATATGCTATCAAGCGTCAAGAATTATTTTAGGTACCTTCTTGTTTCTCAAGGATGAAAACTTGCGGAACAATGAAGTCCAAATTCTAAAATGATAATTTTATTCCTTCATAATTATTAGGAAGCCTTAAGTAGGATGAATTAGAGGTGTATTGAGGTTTAGAAACTAGATTTCTTAGAACCCGAGTAAGAACACAAGTTGAAACAAAATGCTTAGACCTTCCTAAAATTAGGATTCCTTCCAATCAAGTTAGATGAGCTTCCTTAGATGTGAATACAAATTAGATAGAAGTCTAATACTCAAATCCAAGTATGTGAAACACTCAAGTAGAGTGTTATATTCGAGTAAGTCAAGTGTTCGAGGAAGGATACGCATAAGTTGGGGTAGAGAAGTCCAATAAGACCAAGAGCTTGACTCTGTGGCAACTATGGATTGCATGTCAGAGTAATGGAGAGATAAATAACAAGTTAAGCTAAGTAATAACCTTAATGAAGTAAATGTTGTTCTTATAGGAACAACGGCATGCAATAGAGTGCAACAGGAACTCCGAGGAGACTAAAGTCACAGGAGAGGATTGCATGGAAGGTTGGCCAAGGTGAGGGCTCTTTCATCTCTGCCCCTAAGGTTGTATGCCTATGTGGATTACATGAGTATGTACATTCTCTGCTTGTTTGGTATGTGTTAGCTAGAGGTATAGAATGTTAAAGGAATAAAGGAACTAGAAAATAGGTTGTGGAAAGTAGAGAGTAATTGTTTGCTATGATTGGTGTGTTACAAATTCAACTCATACACTCCGAAAGCATGATGAGCATTTTATTAAATCTTTTCCACGACGGTGGAAAGAGTCCTTGTACGGAAGGACTAAGCTTTTATTTTGAAAACTCGTCACGACGGTGACTTAAATTATAATCATGCAAAGGGAGTTATTGGTGGGTTTCGAATTTGGTTATGCTAGCAATGTGAGACATCGAATAGAACAACGTCAGATAGCACTTGAGACCTCAGTTTTATAATCACCATGACGATGGTCATTGCCCTATTCTGGTAATAGGGTCAGAAAGGATTTATATTGCTATGACGATAGCTTGAGGCTCAGAGAGTGCATCTGGACTGGTATATGAGTTACATCCTGTTGAGGATAATTGTACATATTAATAAGGAGAGGAATCGTTGATCCTTCGGGAAAGATACAAAGAATCCTATTAATATGTGAGACCAAGATAAGGAGACACGGGAGGAACCTACGGGTGAATCGTGAGCCTGATCTTGCAGAAGAGAAATCATCCTGTTGAGATGGTCCAGGGTGTATCAGTGGCCAGGCTTTGAGACGTCGTGCCGTGCCCTCCATTGTGGCCTGGTTGGGTAATGGACGAGTGGGCTCAAGCTATTGCCCTGCAGCAAGGGGTCAGGACGTTCCACGTGGTGGATACGTATCAGTTAATTATATATTGTTTGATTAACAGAATTGTCACGAGGTGACCAGTATCCGAGTGAATGGGTTAATTTATATTTGCCACGTGGTGGCCAGTAGCCCGAGTGCATGGGTTCGAAGTGGGAAAGCCACGTAGTGGCTAATATACCCCAGAGTTGGGGAGATTAAGTAGATGTATGTTTAGCATCTGTGTATATGTACAAATTGTCTGTGTTTGAATATAATTGCTGATTGTACAGCGTAGTGGTAACGTATAGGATTACGTCACCACACGTCTTGTTTGATTCAGACAAGCTAAAATGTGAGAAGAGCGGTAAGTAAAAGCCGGCACTATATGTTACATGTTTACTTGCTGATTGATGACGTGGAATAAGCTGCTGCATGTTTACAATTATTAAATGCATGTGAATGTTTGGGTGAAATTTCTGTTGTTGTGTGATCACCAAGAATGTATGCTAACAACAGTAACTAGTTGTTTTTGCATGTGGTTGTGTATGACTCCCAAACCCAGCGCTATGGTACCCACCTTGCGCCGGGGATGGGAGAGTCCTCACTGAGTCGCGTGGTTAAGACTCACACCTCATTTTTACTACATAGAGACAGGTTAAGTACATGTGGAAGAAGTCTCGGTGGAGCGAGGAACGAACAAAACTTTCCAAGACCCACAACTTGTTCATGTGGTGGAATGAATTGTAATTGTAATTTAATTTACTTTATCATGTAACATAAAGTAAAGGGTAGACGTACCCAATTATATTGTATCACTAAATCTAGAACTGTCAGCCTCACACACCTTAAAGATCAGGATCCGTTAGATTACGATGCAGGGAAAACTTGTTTTCAAAATTATATATATACATATATCTGTTGCATGTGAATAGGATAGGCAGCATCTTCGGATGTGTAGCCAGTACACAGGTTATATATTATGTGTGTTTTCTTATATCTATATTCTGAAGCGGTACTGGCCGTGGATTTGCTTGCCTAGGATAGGCCACCATTTCGGTGTAGCCATGGTATTATAAAGCATGTGAATGTATCTTCAATAATAGATATTCTATCAATTAGGTGATAAGGCTTACAGGCATGGTGGTATTCACTGTGTCTGTGCCGGTCACGATCCTCTAAACGGGGGTCGTGACAATGAGTGTTTCGAAACCTTGATATTAATTTTTCTTTTTTTAATAAGTTTTCGCTAATGAGTGTTTTGAAAACTTGATATTTATTTTTCTTTTTTAAATTAATTTTTGTCGATAAGTGTTTCGAAAACTCGATATTCATTTTTTTTAATCAGTTTTCACCGACGTGTGTTTTCGAAAACTTGATAATTATTTTTCTTTTTTTAATAAGTTTTCGCCGATGAGTGTTCTGAAAACTTGATATTCATTTTTCTTTTTTTTAATCAGGTTTCGCCGATGAGTGTTTTGAAAACTTGATATACATTTTTCTTTTTCTTTTTTAATCAGTTTTCGCCGATAAGTGTTTCAAAAACTTGATATTTATTTTTCTTTTTTTTAATCAGTTTTCATCGATGAGTGTTTTGAAAACTTGATAGTAATTTCTCATTTTTTTAATCAGTTTTCGCCGTTGAGTGTTTCGAAAACGTAATATTTTCATTTTTCTCTTTTTTAAATAGTTTTCATCGATGAGTGTTTCGAAAAATTGATCTTCATTTTTCTTTTTTAATTAGTTTTCGCCGATGAGTGTTCTGAAAACTTAATATTCATTTTTCTTTTTTTTAATCAGTTTTCGTCGATAAGTGTTTTGAAAACTTGAAATTCGTTTTTCTTTTTTTAATCAGTTTTCGCCGATGAGTGTTTCGAAAACTTGATATTCATTTTTCTTTTTCTTAATCAGTTTTTGCCGATTAGTGTTTTGAAAACGTGATATTCATTTTTCTTTATTTATATAGTTTTCACCTATGAGTGTTTCGAAAACTTGATATTCATTTTTCTTTTTCTTAATCAATTTTCGCCGATGAGTGTTTAGAAAACGTGATATTGATTTTTCTTTATTTAATTAGTTTTCACCGATTAGTGTTTCGAAAACATGATATTCATTTTTGTTTTTTAATCAGTTTTCGTCGATGAGTGTTTCGAAAACTTGATATTTATTTTCCTTTTTTAATCAGTTTTCGCCGATGAGTGTTTCGAAAACTTGATATTCATTTTTATTTTTTTTAATCAGTTTTCGTAGATTAGTGTTTCAAAAACATGATATTCATTTTTCTTTTTTTTTAATCAGTTTTCTCCGATGAGTGTTTTGAAAACGTAATATTTATTTTTCTTTTATTTAAATAGTTTTCCCCGATGAGTGTTTCGAAAACTTGATATTCATTTTTCTTTTTCTTAATTAATTTTCGCCGATTAGTGTTTCGAAAACGTGATATTCATTTTTCTTTATTAAATTAGTTTTCACCGATAAGTGTTTTGGAAAACTTGATATTCATTTTATTTTTTTAATAAGTTTTCGCCGATGAGTGTTTCGAAAACTTGATATTTATTTTCCTTTTTTAATCAGTTTTCACCGATGAGTGTTTTGAAAACTTATTATTCATTTTTCTTTTTTTTAATCATTTTTCTCGATGAGTGTTTTGAAAACTTGATATTCATTTTTCTTTTTTTTAATCAGTTTTCGCCGATGAGTGTTTCGAAAACGTAGTATTGATTTTTCTTTTTTTTACATAGTTTTCCCCAATGAGTATTTCGAATACTTGATATTCATTTTTCTTTTTCTTAATCAGTTTTCGCCGATTAGTGTTTCGAAAACGTGATATTCATTTTTCTTTATTTATATAGTTCTCACCGATGAGTGTTTCGAAAACTTCATATTCATTTTTGTTTTTCTTAATCAGTTTTCGCCGATGAGTGTTTAGAAAACGTGATATTCATTTTTCTTTATTTAATTAGTTTTCACCGATGAGTGTTTCAAAAACATGATATTCATTTTTGTTTTTTTAATCAGTTTTCGCCGACGAGTGTTTCGAAAACTTGATATTTATTTTCCTTTTTTAATCAATTTTCGCCGATGAGTGTTTCGAAAACTTGATATTCATTTTTATTTTTTTTAATCAGTTTTCGTAGATTAGTGTTTCGGAAACTTGATATACATTTTTCTTTTTTTTAATCAGTTTTCGCCGATGAGTGTTTCGAAAACGTAATATTCTTTTTACTTTTTTTAAATAGTTTTCCCCGATGAGTGTTTCGAAAACTTGATATTCATTTTTCTTTTTCTTAATTAGTTTTCGCCGATTAGTGTTTCGAAAACGATATATTCATTTTTCTTTATTTAATTAGTTTTCACCGATAAGTGTTTTGGAAAACTTGAAAATCAATTTTGTTTTTTTATTAAGTTTTCGCCGATGAGTGTTTCGAAAACTTGATATTTATTTTCCTTTTTTAATCAGTTTTCGCCGATGAGTGTTCTGAAAACTTAATATTCATTTTTCTTTTTTTTTAATCAGTTTTCGTCAATGAGTGTTTTGAAAACTTGATATTCATTTTTCTTTTTTTTAATCAGTTTTCGCCGATGAGTGTTTAGAAAACGTAATATTGATTTTTCTTTTTTTTTTAATAGTTTTCCCCGATGAGTGTTTCGAATACTTGATATTCATTTTTCTTTTTCTTAATCAATTTTCGCCGATTAGTGTTTCGAAGACGTGATATTCATTTTTCTTTGTTTATATAGTTTTCACCGATGAGTGTTTCGAAAACTTGATATTCATTTTTCTTTTTCTTAATCAGTTTTCGCCGATGAGTGTTTAGAAAATGTGATATTCATTTTTCATTATTTAATTAGTTTTCACCGATAAGTGTTTCAAAAACTTGATATTCATTTCTGTTTTTTTAATTAGTTTTCGCCGATAAGTGTTTCGAAAACTTGATATTTATTTTCCTTTTTTAATCAGTTTTCGCCGATGAGTATTTCGAAAACTTGATATTTATTTTTATTTTTTTTAATCAGTTTTCGTAGATGAGTGTTTCGAAAACTTGATATTCATTTTTCTTTATTTAATCAGTTTTCCCCGTTGAGTGTTTCCAAAACTTGATATTCATTTTTCTTTTTTTAATCATTTTTCACCGATCAGTGTTTCGAAAACTTGATATTCATTTTCCCTTTTTAATCCGTTTTCGTCGATGAGTGTTTCAAAAACTTTATATTCATTTTTATTTTTTAATAAGTTTTCGTCGATTAGTGTTTCGAAAACTGGATATTCATTTTTCATTTTTTAGTATGTTTTCGCTGATGAGTGTTTCGAAAACTTGATATTCATTTTTCTTTCTTTAATTAGTTTTTGCAGATGAGTGTTTCGAAAACTTGATATTCATTTTTTTTAATCAGTTTTAGCTGATTAGTGTTTTCGAAAACTTGATATTCATTTTTTTAATCAATTTTCGCCGATTAGTGTTTTGAAAACTTGATATTTATTTTTTACTTTTTTAATCAGTTTTTGTCTCTGAGTGTTTCGAAAACTTGATATTCATTTTGTCACGACCCCCGTTTAGAGGACCGTGACCGGCACAGACACAGGGAATATCCCTATGCCTGTAAGGTTGATCACCTAATTGACAGAATATCTATTATTGAAAATACATCCACATGCAGTATAATACCATGGCTACACCGCAATGGTGGCCTATCCTAGGCAAGCAAATCCACGGCCAGTGCCGCTTCAGGATATAGATATAGGAAAACACACATAATATATATAACCTGTGTACTGGCTACACATCCGAAGATGCTGCCTATCCTATTCACATGTAACAGATATATGTATATATATATTTTTTGAAAGCAAATTTTCCCTGTAACGCAGTAAAATAAATCATGATCTTTAAGGTGTGTGAGGTTGACAGTTCTAGATTTAGTAATACAATCTAATTGGGTACGTCTACCCTTTTACTTTATGATACAATGATAAAGTAAATTAAATTACAAATTACACTTTATTCACCCACATGAACAAGTTGTGGGTCTTGGAGAATGTTGCTCAACCCTCGCTCCACCGAGACTTCTTTCACCTGTACTTAACCTGTCTTTGTGTAGTAAAAATGAGGTGTGAGTCTTAACCACGCGACTCAGTGAGGACTCTCCCATCCCCGGCGCAAGGCGGGTACCTTACCGCTGGGACTGGGAATCATACACAACCACATGCAAAAACAACTAGTTACTGTGAGTTAGCATGCATTCTTGGTGATCACACAATAACAGAAATTTCACCCAAACACTCACATGCATTTAACAGATATAAGCATGCAGCAGTTTATTCCACATCATCAATCAGCAAGTAACATGTAACACATAGTGCCGGCTTTTAACTACCGGTCCTCTCACGTTCAACATGTTTGAATCAACAAAACGTGTGGTGACGTAGTTCTGTACGTTACCACTACGCTGCACAATCAACAGTTATATGCAACCACAGACAATTTATACATACACACAGATGCTAAACATACATCTACTTAATCTCCCCAACCCTGGGGTATCTACTAGCCACTAAGTGGCTTTTTCTACTTCAAACCCATGCACTCGGGCTACTAGCCACCACGTGGCAAAACATACTTAACTCATTCACTTGGGTACATGTCACCACGTGACAATTATGTTAATCAAACACAATCAACTTCTATCTATCAAACAACTGACGCATAGCCACCACATGGCACGTCCTGACCCCTTGCTGCGGGGCAATAGCTTGAGCTCACTCGTCCATTACCCAACCAGGCCACATGGCGGGCACGACACGACGTCTCGAAGCATGGCCACTGACACACCCTGGACCAACTCCACAGGATGGTTTCTCTTTTACTAGGTTAGGCTCACGGTTCACCCATAGGTTCCTCTCGTGTCTCCTTACCTTAGTCTCACATATTAATAGGATTCTTTGTATCTTTCCCGAATGATCAACAATTCTTCTCCTTATTAATATGTACAAGTATCCTCAACAGGATATAACTCATATACCCGTCCAGATGCACTCTCTGAGCCTCAAGCTATCGTCATAGCAATATAAAACCTTTCTGACCCTTTTGCCAGGATAGGGCAATGACCATCGTCATGGTGATTATAAAACTGAGGTCTCAAGTGCCATCTGACGTTGTTCTAGTCGATGTCTTACATCGTTAGCATAATCAAATCCGAAACACACTAATAACTCTCTTTGCATGATTATAATTTAAGTCACCGTCGTGACGAGTTTTCAAATTAAAAGTTTAGTCCTTCCGTACAAGGACTCTTGCCACCGTTGTGGAAAAAGATTTAATAAAATACTCATCATGCCTCCGGAGTGTATGAGTTGGATTTGTAATACACCAATCATAGCAAACAGTTGTACTCTACTCCTATGTTTTTCTATCCAAGTTACTTTCCACAACCTATTGCTAGTTCTTTCATTCTTTTAGCCTTCTATACCTCTAGCTAACACATACCAAACAAGCAGAGAATGTACATACTCATGTAATCTACATGAGCATACAACCCTAGGAGCAGAGGTGGAAGAACCCTCACCTTGGCCAACCTTCCATGCAATCCTCTCCTGTAACTTTAGTCTCCTTGGAGTTCCTGTTGCACTCTTTTGCGTGTCGTTGTTCCTATAAGAACAACATTTATTTCATTAAGATTATTACTTAGCTTAACTTGTTATTTATCTCTCCACTACTCTCACGTGTAGTCTATGGTTGCCACAGAGCCAAGCTCTTGGTCTTATTGGACTTCTCTATCCCGACTTATGTGTATCATTCCTCGGACACTTGACTTACTCGCATATAACATTCTACTTGAGTGTTTCACATACTTGGATTTGAGTATTAGACCGTTATCTCAATTGTATTCACATCTAAGGAAGCTTATCTAACTTGATTGGAAGGAATCCTAATTTTAGGAAGATCTAAGCATTTTGTTTCAACTTGTGTTCTTACTCGGGTTCTAAGAAATCTAGTTTCTAAACCTCAATACACCTTTAATTCATCCTACTTAAGTCTTCCTAATAATTATGAAGGAATACAATTACCATTTTAGAATTTGGGCTTCATTGCTCCGCAAGTTTTCCTCCTTGAGAAACAAGAAGGTACCTAAAATAATTCTTGATGCTTGATAGCATATTTAGAATTTTTCTAGGGTGTTTAAGATTGAAAAGAATAGGTTTGGAGCCCTCAACATCACCCTTAAAGTGTATTTGGGCAACCCGAGCAGGGACCCGAGATGTTAACGTCAAGGTTCAACCTTAGTAACATCGGGCCAGCTCTTCACGGGTCTTGTTCAGCTAATATTTCAACTATATAATTTTAATAATATCAATCCAAGCCTATTTACTCAAATCCAAGCTGAATCCTAATTATTAACAATTTTGTCCAATTTGGAAATAATTATAATTGAAATAATATCAATCCAAGCCAATTTACTCAAATCCAAGCTCAATCCTAATTATTAACAATTTCCCCAATTTGGAAATAATTATAATTTCAACCCCAAATTCGAATTTGGACAAATCCGAGAATATAATCTTGATTCCTACCCCAACTAAGTGTTCAATAACACTTTCTAGGTCTCAATCTACCCTCAAAAGAACTCAATCGAAGGTGTATCAAAGAAATCTCTAAAAATGGAGAAGTTGAGGGTTTCGAATGAAATTGGGGTTACCAACCTTTGATTCGATTGGTGGAAGGTGTAGGAGATGTTGGAGTCGAGCTCCGGTGGTCGTGGCCGCGTCGGACGGCTCACTCCGGCAAGTTTTCCGGCGAACCTCCTCCTTCCCCCTCTCCTTTCTCCTCTCCACGCACCCCCTCTCTCTTCTTTCTCTTTCTCATTTTGTTTTCCTTCTCGGCTCTCTCTCACTTTCTCTTATTTCTTTCCTTTCTTTTAACTCTTCTCCTTTCCTCTTTTACTTTTTAAACCCACGGCCCCAACCCCAATTAAATAATAATAATAAAATAATTATAATAAATAAATAAATATAATTAAAATAAAATAATTAAATATTTAAATAATAAATTTGTATTTTTAATTTAATCCCTTTCCCTATTTAATTCAGGTTTTCAAGTTCTTAGGTCCCGAATTAATTTCGAAAAAGTATTTTACTCCTTTCTTTCACCTTTTATTTTACTTGAAATTTCGAAGAATTCTCGGTTCCTTTCCGGTTTCCCTTAACGTTCATACTTTTCCTATATTCTTTTTAAGGTTTTAATTCCTAGCCCCGGATTAATTCATCGTTAAATCGTCGAAATTTTAAATAAATCATTCTTTAATCCTCGAAATTTTTCCGGGGTATTACACATTTTTCTTTTTTTAATCAGTTTTAGTCGATTAGTGTTTTCGAAAACTTGATATTCAATTTTTTTTAAATCATTTTTTGCCGATGAGTGTTCTGAAAACTTGATATTCATTTTTCTTTTTTTTAATCAATTTTTGCCAATGAGTGTTTCGAAAACTTGATATTCATTTTTCTACTTTTAATCAGTTTTAGCCGATGAGTGCTTTTCGAAAACTTGATATTCATTTTTCTTTTTTAATCAATTTTCGCCGATAAGTGTTCTGAAAACTTGATATTCATTTTTCTTTTTTTTTTAATCAGTTTTCACCAATAAGTGTTTCGAAAACTTAATATTCATTTTTCTTTTTCTCAATCAATTTTCGCCGATGAGTGTTTCGAAAACTTGTTATTTATTTTTCTTTTTTTTAATCAGTTTTTGCCGATGAGTGTTTCGAAAACTTGATATTCATTTTTCTTTTTTTAATCAGTTTTTGTCGATGAGTATCTCGAAAACTTGATATTCATTTTTCTTTTTTTAATAAGTTTTAGCCGATGAGTGTTTTCGAAAACTTGATATTCATTTTTCATTTTTTAATCAATCTTCGCCGATGAGGGTTCTGATAACTTGATATTCATTTTTCATTTTTAATCAGTTTTTCCCGATGAGTGTTTCGAAAACTTGATATTCATTTTTCTTTTTCTTAATCAGTTTTCGCAGATACGAAAACGTGATATTCATTTTTGTTTTTTTAATAAGTTTTATCCGATTAGTGTTTTCGAAAACTTTATAATCATTTTTTATTTTTTAATCAATTTTCGCTGATGAGTGTTCTAAAAACTTGATATTCATTTTCTTTAATCAATTTTCGCCGATGAGTGTTTCGAAAACTTGATATTTATTTTTCTATTTTTGAAATAGTTTTCGCCGATCAGTGTTTCGAAAACTAGATATTCATTTTTCTTTTTCTTAATCAGTTTTCGTCGATGAAAGTTTCGAAAACTTGATATTCATTTTTCTTTTTTTAATTAGTTTTCGCCGATGAGTGTTTCGAAAACATAATATTCATTTTTCTTTAAATAGTTTTCGCCGAAAAGTGTTTCGAAAACTTGACATTCATTTATATTTTTCTTAATCAGTTTTCGACGATGAGTGTTTCGAAAACGTGATATTCATTTTTCTTTATTTAATTAGTTTTCACCGATGAGTATTTCGAAAACTTGATATTCATTTTTCTTTTTCTTAATCAATTTTCGCCGATGAGTGTTTAGAAAACGTGATATTCATTTTTCTTTATTTAATTAGTTTTCACCGATTAGTGTTTCAAAAACTTGATATTCATTTTTGTTTTTTTAATCAGTTTTCGCCGATGAGTGTTTCGAAAACTTGATATTTATTTTTTCGTTTTTAATCTGTTTTCGCCGATGAGTGTTTTGAAAACTTGATATTCATTTTTATTTTTTTGAATCAGTTTTCGTAGATCAGTGTTTCGAAAACTTGATATTCATTTTTCTTTTTTAAATCAGTTTTCGCCGTTGAGTGTTCCCAAAACTTGATATTCATTTTTCTTTTTTTTAATCAGTTTTCGTTGATGAGTGTTTCGAAAACTTAATATTCTTCTTTCTTTTTTTAATCAGTTATTGTCGATGAGTGTTTCAAAAACTTGATATTCATTTTTCTTTATTAATTAGTCTTGGTCGATGAGTGTTTCGAAAACTTGATATTTATGTTTCTTTTTTTAATAAGTTTTCACCGATGAGTGTTTCGAAAACTTGATATTCATTTTCCTTTTTTTAATCAGTTTTCGTCGAAGAGTGTTTCGAAAACTTGATATTTATTTTTCTTTTTTAATCAGTTTTCGCCATTAGTGTTTCGAAAACTTAATATTCATTTTTATTTTTTTAATCAGTTTTCGTCGTTTCGAAAACTGGATATTCATTTTTCTTTTTTAGTTAGTTTTCGCTGATAAGTGTTTCAAAATCTTGATATTCATTTTTCTTTTTTAATCAGTTTTTACCGATGAGTTTTCGAAAATTTAATATTCATTTTTCTTTTTCTTAATCAGTTTTTGCCGATGAGTGTTTCAAAAACTTGATATCCATTTTTCTTTTTTTAATCAGTTTTTGTCGATGAGTGTTTCGAAAACTTGATAATCATTTTTCTTTTTTTAATAAGTTTTAGCCGATGAGTGTTTTCGAAAACGTGATATTCATTTTTCTTTATTTAATTAGTTTTCATCGATGAGTGTTTCGAAAACTTGATATTCAATTTTTCTTTTTTTAATCAGTTTTCGCCGATGAGTGTTTCGAAAACTTGATATTTATTTTTCGTTTTTAATCAGTTTTCGCCGATGAATGTTTCGAAAACTTGATATTCATTTTTATTTTTTTTAATCAGTTTTCGTAGATGAGTGTTTCGAAAACATTATATTTATTTTTCTTTTTTTAATCAGTTTCCGTCGATGAGTGTTCCCATAACTTGATATTCATTTTTCTTTTTTTTAATCTATTTTCACCGATGAGTGTTTAGAAAACGCGATATTCATTTTTCTTTAATTAATTAGTTTTCACCGATGAGTGTTTCGAAAACATGATATTCATTTTTGGTTTTTGAATCAGTTTTCGCCGATGAGTGTTTCGAAAACTTGATATTCATTTTTCTTTTTTTTAATCAATTTTCGCCGATGATTGTTTCGAAAACGTAATATTCATTTTTCTTTTTTTTTTAAATAGTTTTCGCCGATGAGTGTTTCAAAAACTTCATATTCATTTTTCTTTTTCTTAATCAGTTTTCGCCGATGAGTGTTTAGAAAACGTGATATTCATTTTTCCTTATTTAATTAGTTTTCACCGATGAGTGTTTTGGAAAATTTGATATTCATTTTTGTTTTTTTAATAAGTTTTCGCATATGAGTGTTTCGAAAACTTGATATTCATTTTTCTTTTTTTAATCAGTTTTCACCGATGAGTGTTTTCGAAAACTTAATAATTATTTTTCTTTTTTTAATCAGTTTTCGCCGATGAGTGTTCTGAAAACTTGATATTCATTTTTCTTTTTTTTAATCAGGTTTCGCCGATAAGTGTAATACCCCAGAAAATTTCGAGGATTACAGAATGATTTATTTCGGGGCTAGGAATTAAAACTTTAAAAAGAATATGAAAGTTAAAAGAAACCGAAAAGGAATTTTTTTTTTCAAAGATTGTAATACCCGAGAAAATTTTTCGAAATTTAAAATAAAATAAAAGGGAATGAAAAGAAGAAAAAAATAGTTTTTAGGATTTAATTCAGGACCTAAGAAATTGGAAACCTGAATTAAATTGGAAAAGGGATTAAATTAAAAATACATATTAGTTATTATTTATTAAATTATTAATTAATTTAATTTTAATTATCTTTATTTATTCATTATTTAAGTATTTAAGTATTATAATTATTATTTATTAGTATCTTATTAGGATTGAGCTTGGATTTGAGTAAATAGGCTTGGATTGATATTGTTGAAATTATAATTATTTCCAAATTGAGGAAAATTGTTGATAATTAGGATTGAGCTTGGATTTGAGTAAATAGGCTTGGATTGATATTATTGAAATTATAATTATTTCTAAATTGGGGAAATTGTTGATAGCTTAGGAATTGACCTTGGATTTGAGTAAATAGGCTTGGATTGGTCCTATTGAAAATTATATAGTTGAAATATTAGCTGAACAAGACCCGTGAAGAGCTGGCCCAAGGTTACTAAGGTTGAACCTTGACGTTAACGTACCGGGTCCCTACTCGGGTTGCCCAAATACACTTTAAGGGTGATTTTGAGGGCTCCAAACCTCTTCTTTTCAATCCTAAACACCCTAGAATAATTCTAAATATGCTATCAAGCATCAAGAATTAATTTAGGTACTTTCTTGTTTCCCAAGAGTGGAAGCTTGCGGAACAACGAAATCCAATTTCTAAAATTTCAACCTTCTCCCCTCATAAATATTTAGGAAACCTTACATAGGATAAATTGGAGGTATATTGAGGTTTAGAAACTAGATTTCTTAGACCCCAAGTAGAAACGAAGTTGAATTAAAATGCTTAGACCATCCTAGAATTAGGATTCCTTCCAACTAAGTTAGATAAGCTTCCTTAGATATGAATACAGTGGAGATAAAGGTTTAATACTCAAATCCAAGTATGTGAAACACTCAAGTAGAGTTTTATATGCGAGTAAGGCTGGTGTCCGAGGAAGGATACACATAAGTCGGGATAGAGAAGTCCAATAAGACCAAGAGCTTGACTCTGAGGCAACCATGGACTACACGTGAGAGCAATGGAGAGGTAAATAACAAGTTAAGCTAAGTAATAACCTTAATGAAGTAAATGTTGTTCTTATAGGAACAACTGTACGCAATAGAGTGCCACATGAACTCCGAGGAGACTAAAGTTACAGGAGAGGATTGCATGGAAGGTTCGCCAAGGTGAGGGTTCTTCCATCTCTGCTCCTAGGGTTGTATGCTTATGTGGGTTACATGAGTATGTATATTCTCTGCTTGTCTGGTATGTGTTAGCTAGAGATATAGAATGTTAAAAGAATGAAAGAACTAGAAAATAGGTTGTGGAAAGTAGCTTGGATAGGAAGACATAGGAGTAGAGTATAATTGTTTGCTATGATTGGTGTGTTACAAATCCAACTCATACACTCCGGAGGCATGATGAGTATTTTATTAAATCTTTTCCACGTCGGTGGCAAGAGTCTTGTACGGAAGGGCTAAACTTTATTTTGAAAACTCATCACGACGGTGACTTAAATTATAATCATGCAAAGGGAGTTATTCGTGGGTTTCGGATTTGATTATGCTAGCGATGTGAGACATCGACTAGAACAACGTCATATGGCACTTGAGACCTCAGTTTTATAATCACCATGACGATGGTCATTGCCCTATCCTGGCAATAGGGCCAGAAAGGTTTTATATTGCTATGACGATAGCTTGAAGCTCAGAGAGTGCATCTGGACGGGTATATGAGTTAGATCCTGTTGAGGATACTCGTCCATATTAATAAGGAGAAGAATTGTGGATCCTTCGGGAAAGATACAAAGAATCCTATTAATATGTGAGACTAAGGTAAGGAGACATGGGAGGAACCTACGGGTGAACCGTGAGCCCAACCTAGTAAAAGAGAAATCATCATGTGGAGTTGGTCCAGGGTGTGACAGTGGCCATGCTTCGAGACGTCGTGCCGTGCCCGCCATGTGGCCTGGATGGGTAATGGACGAGTGGGCTCAAGCTACTGCCCCGCAGCAAGGGGTCAGGACGTGCCACGTGGTGGCTACGTATCAGTTGTTTGATAGATAGAAGTTGTTTATGTTTGATTAATAGAATTGTCACGAGGTGACCAGTACCCAAGTGAATGGGTTAAGCATTGTTTGATTAACAGAATTGTCACGAGGTGACCAGTACCCAAGTGAATGGCTTAGGTATGCTTTGCCACGTGTGGGCCAGCAACCCGAGTGCACAGGTTCGAAGTGGGAAAGCCATGTAGTGGCTAGTAGATACCCCAGAGTTGGGGAGATTAAGTAGATGTATGTTTAGCATCTTTGTGTTTGTATAAATTATCTGTGTTTGCATATAATTGCTGATTGTGCAGCGTAGTGGTAACGTACAGGATTACGCAACCACACGTCTTGTTTGATTCAGACATGCTAAAACGTGAGAAGACCGGTAGGTAAAAGCCGACACTATATGTTACATGTTTACTTGCTGATTGATGACGTGAAATAAACTGCTGCATGTTTACAGTTATTAAATGCATGTGAGTGTTTGGATGAAATTTTTGTTGTTGTGTGATCACCAAGAATGTATGTTAACAACAGTAACTAGTTGCTTTTGCATGTGGTTGTGTATGACTCCCAAACCCAGCGCTATGGTACCCACTTTGCGCCGGGGATGGGAGAGTCCTCACTGAGTCGCGTGGTTAAGACTCACACCACATTTTTACTACACAGAGACAGGTTAAATACAGGTGGAAGAAGTCTCGGTGGAACAAGGGTTGAGCAACACTTTCCAAGACCCACAACTTGTTCATGTGGGTGAATAAAGTATAATTGTAATTTAATTTACTTTATTGTTGTATCATAAAGTAAAGGGTAGACGTACCCAATTAGATTGTATTACTAAATCTAGAACTGTCAGCTTCACACGCCTTAAAGATCAGGATCCGTTAGATTACGATACAGGGAAAATTTGTTTTCAAAGTATATATATACATATATCTGTTGCATGTGAATAGGATAGGCAGCATCTTTGGATGTGTAGCCAGTACACAGGTTATATGTATTATGTGTGATTTCCTATATCTATATCCTGAAGCGGCACTGGCCGTGGAGTTGCTTGTCTAGGATAGGCCACCATTCTGGTGTAGCCATGGTATTATACTGCATGTGGATGTATTTTCAATAATAGATATTTTGTCAATCAGGTGATAAGGCTTACAGGCATAGGGATATTCCTTGTGTCTGTGCCGGTCACGGTCCTCTAAACGGGGGTCGTGACAATAAGTGTTTTGAAAACTTGATATATATTTTCTTTTTTTAATCAATTTTCCCCGATGAGTGTTTCGAAAACTTGATATTTATTTTTCTTTTTTTTATCTGTTTTTGCCGATGAGTGTTTCGAAAACATGATATTCATTTTTATTTATTTAATTAGTTTTCATCGATGAGTGTTTCGAAAATTTGATATTCATTTTTCTTTTTTTAATCAATTTTTGTCGATGAGTGTTTCGAAAACTTTATATTCATTTTTCTTTTTTTAATAAGTTTTAGCCGATGAGTGTTTTCGAAAACGTGATATTCATTTTTCTTTATTTAATTAGTTTTCATCGATGAGTGTTTTGAAAACTTGATATTCATTTTTTTAATCAGTTCTCGCCGATGAGTGTTTTCGAAAACTTGATATTTAGTTTTCTTTTTTTAATTAGTTTTCGCCGATGAGTGTTCTGAAAACTTGATATTCATTTTTCTTTTTTTTAATCAGTTTTCGCCGATGAGTGTTTTGAAAACTTGATATTTGTTTTTCTTTTTTTAAATCAGTTTTCGCCGATGAGCGTTTTGAAAACATGATATTCGTTTTTTCTTTTTTTTAATCAGTTTTTGCCGATGAGTGTTTCGAAAACTTGATATTCATTTTTTTTAATCAGTTTTCACCGAACAGTGTTTCAAAAACTTGATATTTATTTTTCTTTTTTTAATCAGTTTTTGCCGATGAGTGTGTCAAAAACTTGATATTCATTTTTCTTTTTTTTAATCAGTTTTTGTCGATGAGTGTTTTGAAAACTTGATATTCATTTTTCTTTTTTAAATAAGTTTTAGCCGATGAGTGTTTTCGAAAACTTGATATTCATTTTTTATTTTTTAATCAATTTTCGCCGATGAGTGTTCTGAATGTTAGAAATTTTATTAAAATTTTATTATTTGATTAACATTAATTAATTATTGAATTTATAATTATACTGATTAAGTAATTTAATCTCGTAATTACGAATAAGAATAGATTAGGGTCCATCTTTAAATGTGGTAATCAGTGATGGGTTGATTATCCAATGCTTATTGGGCAAAGACCCCAACTTACAGCCCAAGAGTATTAGTAATTATCCCATTAAATTACTAATTTAGATATAGTTATTTTCGGGAAAGTTTTAAATGATATACTTTAAAATCAAATATTTGATAAGCCTAACAAATTTTATCTTATTTATTTAATACTTAATTTTACTTTGAATTTTAAAATAGAGGCATATCAAATATTTGATAAGATACTTATCTGTTTAGAATTTTCCATATCTAGAAAAACCATACCTATAAAAAGGGTTTCTCTCTACAAAACTAGATTACTCTATTCATTCGCAAAAAACCTACTATTTGCTCTAGTTTCTTTCATCATGTCTACTCCAGGTATGTCGATTCATTGTTTTATTTATTTCTTCCAATTCGAATTAGGGATTTATATGTAACTTTAATCCCAATTTTCTTTCAAACGGTATCAGAGTTTTTTGTATGATTGGCTACTGTTTTAAAATTACTGCTCTTAAATGGCTAAAATCCTTTCTGTAATGAATTGATAATTAGAATATTTTATCTCTAAGCTTGATTTAGAAAGAAGAATCAAATCATTTCGTTATGTATGGAAGGAGATATGACCATTTCAATGAAGCTTGCCAAATGTTTCATGCTGTTTTGAATATGACCTTATTCTGTTTAAATGTGTTTTTTGAATTCGTTACTTAATGGATTCAAGTGATTCCATAGCCATATGAAAGCTAACATCCTAAGCTTTCTAAGTTGTATTTTTACTAAAAAAAATTCCAACGGTTAGAATTTCTAGAAATTTCCTTGAAAGTTAGCAGTTCGGTTTCACACACTACCAAGTTTCTAGTTTTTTTTTTTTAAAAGTTGTTATTTCTCCCTTAATTTGAATGGTTTCTTTTCCTTCAACTAAAATGAGTTGAGTACTTATTTTTATCTTCTTTTAAGACTCAATTCTTCCCCTATTTCAATTGAACTTTGTTCCCTCATAGCTAAAGAGTTTTGAGAACGTCTTTTTGGAATTATTCCTAAGACTCAATCTTTTACTTATTTCAAATGGTTTTTCTTCTTCCACTCCAAGTGACTTTCACTCTTTCCTTCAACTTCTTTAATTGAACCTGATCTTGCACATATATATAAATATATTTTGTGCACAATCTATATATCATTATTGGCATCATACCTATTGCCTATCGTCCAAGAATAATGTCATTTATTTATTTATTGTTACAGTTATTTAATTTGTCTATACACCTAGTAATTATGTGTTCACCTATCGTGGACCGATTTATGATAGTGTTTGGTTGTCAATAAATAAATAAATTGAAAGAAAGTTTGAAGTGTATATTGATTGTGTTCTTACCCTATTGGTAAGCCACAATTAATATAGCTAAAAACATGCTTGTTTCGATTGAAACCCGAAAACCCCATAAAAGTAGCGTTTTTCACGACTTTGTAGCATCGATTCGTGAAATTATTTGAGCACCCGAATTTTTTTTATTAATTTCCATAGTACTAAAATTTAGTTTTGGGGCAAGTACTCTCAGAATTTTGAGTTGAAATTTTTTGTGTGCATATTTTGTAAGTTAATATTGATCTCATATTTTTTACACTCTCCCTAAAATTACCGTTTGACATATGAAATAATTTTTCGTCTTATATTATGCACATAAATTGTGATTTTCTGCTTAAAATTCATTTTTTGAGCCCCATTTGATTAAAATTTTGAAATCTTTGGTTATGGAAATTGGTTTTGTTAATTTTAGCAACTTGTGATTGAGTGCTTGCCTATCGTGAGCCCAGTTGCAAGGTTTTTTTTTAGTTTGTGGACCAAAATTTGTATTGACAATGGACATACCCTATCGGTGTGACATTGTTAATGCAATATGTATTTTGAGATAATTAATTGCTTAGTTCAGTATCTTGTGGACTTGTCTGATAATTAGTTAATATTATCCAAGTGGGAGAGATTTCAATTATTTGTATGAATTAACATTAATTAATTAACTATTATTTTAGTTATTTGTAATTACTGATTAAGCAATTTATTTAATTAATTTTGTCTTAATATCTCTACTTTTTTTTGTGATTGATGAGCACTAGAGATATTTTGGTTTGGAGAAAATATTTTATATAAGTATCCTGATTGAGATAGAACATTTGTTTTAATAACCGCTTTGTGGAATGACTCTTGGTTAAATCTTATTCTGAATTGCCCATTAATTTTACCTTGTTAAGTTTTACGGTATTTTTGGCTCGTCTCAAGGAACCTATATTTAAGTAAGTGCTTAAGAAATTTGAATTGCACTATTGTGTCTTTTATGATAAATTTTCCAATTTGTAATTTCATCAAATAATCTTATTTTAGTCCCTTAAGCTTCCGTTGTTAGCATTTGGTGTTTTGCTCAAGTGTACACTAGTTAAGTTATAGCCTTCCGTATAAGTGTACTTGGGAAATACTTGAACAATCTTGTAAGGGATCATTGGAAAGCTAAGAAAATGCCATTAAGTACTTGTAAGGTACTATAAATCATTTGTTGGCCTTGTGAGATCTGATCCGATCAAAATGGTTTTGTTACTCGGATGTAGATTATATTAGTTGAGTATATCGTTTCATCTACGTCCAGCTGTATGTTTTATTTTATATGTAGAAGGGCTGCTTTGTTTTAGATGGTCAGATAGACACTTATAGCACTTCAAATACATATCGCTTTTATGAAACCATTTATTAGATTATATGGTTGACGAATCAGATGTCTAACATGCATTTGATTAATTTCATTTTATTTATTCCTCTAATCATTGTTGCGATACTTGATATGTTATAAGCTTTTCTCAAAGGTTACAAGATTAGTGACCCTATAAAGTTTTGATATCAAATTTATGTTTGTGGGAGAGAAGATAGTTCAATCTCATAACTTGTATGTTAATTGTGGATTTACCCTATTGGTAGAACATAGTTAATTTGCAATTTTGTGATACATGCACATTTGTATATCTTGTCAGCTTTGTGTTTTGTTTATAATGTTTCCAGAGTCTGTTGTATCCTATCGATATGGAGACAATGGATGGATTTTGTATTGATCCATTCATTTGTAAAATTTGGATACACATGTATTTTCACATTTTTTATAAAGTTACAAAAGCTGATTCTGTGATGGAAATCTTGCGTTATAATTATGTTTTCAAGCCATAATTAATGTCTCCCGTTTGTTATTGCCATATCAGCTTCTTTTTGTTTTTTTAGCAACTTTATGTGGTGAAAACTTTGGATGGGACTAATCATGATGACCGGTTTGAGTCCCTAAACAAGTATCTGTTAATCAAATTATTACTTGGCTTTGAGGGATCATGGGCTAACAGATGTATTTGACCATTATGGTGCTGCTGACAAGACTTACTTTAAATTTTGGTATGAGAATTTCGTGGACCTTTTGGATAATATCTTGGTCCAGTGGGAGCTAGAGGCATTTAGTGTAACTTTGTTACAATTATTGGATTTAGTCCAATTTTGGCCTTCAATAGGCATTTGGCGCAATCTTGTTATATATATTGGATTTAGTCTAATTTTAGCCTTTAAGAAGCATTTGACATAAATTTAATTATGTTCATTGGCTTTATTCTAACCTTGGTCTCAAAAGGCATTTGACGTAATTTAGTTGCATGTGTTGGATTCAGTCCAACTTAGGGATCCAATTTTGCTCAGTTGATGAGAAACATTGTTTTTCCCGATCGGATTCAATGTCTTGTATTATCTCATAATTGATTTTTTTTTTTGGATCCAAATCTTTTCAAATCTTGAATTTGACATTTTGTGTCTTAGACTTGTTTGGTTTACATTCCTGGCGCATATGTTGACCAAAGGCTTACTTGTACGAGTCCTTAAAAACCATGTGACCAACATGGGTGTTGTTGCAAATTTTGATGAAGCCTTGGTCTAGTGGGAGTCTGAGTTAAGACTTTATGAATTTTTCCTTTTGGTTTTGTAATATGACATTTAATGTGATTTCGTATTCTATCTTATTCAGATGTTGAAACCAGTTTATATTTATATCATTTATTTCCCTATCAGATTTAATGATATGTTTATATCACTTGTTTCCCTGTCGGAATCAGTGTATATTTGTATGGTTTCATCTAATGTACACATTTGTGATGATTGATCGCTTACTTCAGTGTTTTCTGTTTATATTCTCTAATAATTGATTAATGCTATCCAAGTGGGAGATTGTTAGAAATTTTATTAAAATTTCATTATTGGATTAACATTAATTAATTATTGAATTATAATTATACTGATTAAGTAATTTAATCTCGTAATTACGAATAAGAATAGATTTGGGTCCATGTTTAAATGTGGTAATCAGGGATGGGTTGATTATCCAATGCCTATTGGGCAAAGACCCCAACTTAAGCCCAAGAGTATTAGTAATTATCCCATTAAATTACTAATTTAGATATAGAGTTATTTTGTGGGAAAGTTTTAAATGATATACTTTAAAATCAAATATTTGATAAGCCTAACAAATTTTATCTTATTTATTTAATACTTAATTTTACTTTGAATTTTAAAATAGAGGCATATCAAATATTTGATAAGATACTTATCTGTTTAGAATTTTCCATATCTAGAAAAACCCTACCTATAAAAAGGGTTTCTCTCTACAAAACTAGATTACTCTATTCATTCGCAAAAAACCTACTCTTTGCTCTAGTTTCTTTCATCATGTCTACTCCAGGTATGTCGATTCATTGTTTTATTTATTTCTCCCAATTCGAATTAGGGATTTATATGTAACTTTAATCCCAATTTTCTTTCACTGAAAACATGATATTCATTTTTTTTAATCAGTTTTTCCCGATGAGTATTTCGAAAACTTGATATTCATTTTTCTTTTTCTTAATCAGTTTTCGCCGATGAGTGTTACGAAAACGTGATATTCATTTTTCTTTTTTAATAAGTTTTATCCGATGAGTGTTTTCGAAAACTTGATATTCATTTTCATTTTTTAATCAATTTTCGCTGATGAGTGTTCTGAAAACTTGATATTCATTTTTCTTTTTTTTAATCAATTTTCGCCGATGAGTGTTTCGAAAACTTGATATTCATTTTTCTTTTTTTAATCAGTTTTCGCCGATGAGTGTTTCGAAAACTTGATATTTATTTTTCTTTTTTTTAAATAGTTTTCGCCGATCAGTGTTTCGAAAACTAGATATTCATTTTTCTTTTTCTAAATCAGTTTTCATCGATGAAAGTTTCGAAAACTTGATATTCATTTTTCTTTTTTTAATTAGTTTTTGCCGATGAGTGTTTCGAAAACTTGATATTCATTTTTTATTTTTTAATCAGTTTTTGTCGTTGAGTGTTTCAAAAACGTAATATTCATTTTTCTTTTTTTTAAATAGTTTTCACCGATGACTATTTCGAAAACTAGTTATTCATTTTTTTTTTAACCAGTTTTCTGCGATGAGTGTTTTGAAAACTTGATATTCATTTTTCTTATTTTAATCAGTTTTCGCCGATAAGTGTTTTGAAAACTTGATATTCATTTTTTAATCAGTTTTCGCCGATGAGTGTTTCGAAAACGTAATATTCATTTTTTTTTTAAATAGTTTTTGCCGAAGAGTGTTTCGAAAACTTGACATTCATTTATATTTTTCTTAATCAGTTTTCGACGATTAGTGTTTCGAAAACGTGATATTTATTTTTCTTTATTTAATTAGTTTTCACCGATGAGTATTTCGAAAACTTGATATTCATTTTTCTTTTTCTTAATCAGTTTTCGCCGATGAGTGTTTCGAAAACGTGATTGTCACGACCCCATTTCTAGGAGTCCGTGACCGGCACGGGAATAGGATTTCACCCCTAAACCCGTAAGCCTTCCCTATTACCATTTAAAATATCTACCCTGCTATACAACCAACATACCATATTCACATAATAAATATTGGCCACGTCATTTACGGTGGCCTAAATAACCTGCAATCCACGGCGCTCATTGCCGCTTCAGCCCAATTCAAGTATATATATATATCCATTCACATAAGCAATCACACATAAATTTGTATATACGTAGTGATCAAACCACAAGGGAATGATCTATCCTATTCACACACAATATATATATATATAACCTGTTCAATCACCTGTATATGAGCATCCACACTCGCATTTAAATTTACATATTGATCACACGCCTCAACGCGTGTAATCTATCCTATTCACATGCAGGTTTATATATTTGCAAACAATCACATACCAACCACACATATATATATATATAATTTACATATTGATCACACCCCATAGGGTGTGACCTATCCTATTCACATGCGGAAGCAATTCATACTCATCATAATACTCATATATCCTATATTCCCATCCATGACCTAATCTTTAAACAGTATGAAGCCGACAAGTCTAGATTTGTACATATATATATATACATATAGTAATTGCCCATACATCAAGGCTATACTCAAAATAATGTATACATCCATGAAATATAACAAAAGACTGTATACATCAAAAGATGAACCTCTCACGCGAACAATGCGTGAGGTCTCTAGGAATGTCCGCCTCCCTGAGAGGAAGTAGACGCGTGTCCGACGCCCGCTACACCTGTATCTGTAACATGTAAAATTGGGGGGTGAGTCAAACGGACTCAGTGAGAGGCTCTCCCATCCTTGGTGTAGTAGCGGGTACCACTACAACAGGGGAAAGGGAGCCAATCACACCCACATGCACATATAATATTCCTTTTAACCTTTCATGTTTAAGTGATCATGCATTTAGCATATATAACACACATATTGACAAAATTAGGCATATGTATCACATGTTCAATATCATCAAACGCTTTCCAATATCATATATCGTTTTAAAATAACATAAACTGGCCCGAAGGCATATCTCCGTTAGGAGAGAATCTGGCCCGAAGGCATAACTCATGTGAGTGGCATCCGTTATGAGATAAACTGGCCCGAAGGCATAGCTCATGTGAGCGGTTAGGAACCTAGTTGATCATTCTAGGAACCCCTGGCCCCAAGACTTTACTTGAGACATATCTGGCACCAAGACTTTACTTGGTACATAGCCGGCGACTCGTGTGACTTTGGCCTAACCAAAGCTTTAACCACAAAGTGGCAAACTCATAGACTTTGGACTCTTGGGTGTCCGACTTCACGAGGACATACTCGATCTACCCGGTTTATTTAAAATGGACACCTCTTTTATCATAGACTCTACATGACTCCTATGAACCCCTACTAGTTCGGTTTTACTTTTCTTGGAAAAAAACTTATAAGTTTATACCCTTTCTCAAGTTCGAAAATAATTTCAAGGAAGAACATCCTAAGTTCGATTATTTCAAAAATTTCAAGATCAAACAATAGGTTTCCAACTTCATTTAACTTGTGAGTTTCTAGGACCATGGAATTTAGACACCGAAAGTAGACTCGATCCTACCCCCGATATCGTTCTAGGTTCCAAGAACCCTTTTTCCATATAAGGCTTCCCAAGCCATCATGATATTTCACATGTATCAAATACACATATAACATGTAATTTCATATAATAACATTTAGGAATAACAATAGCATGTTTCTAACATACATATTCTAACAAAGAGGCAAATAATACAAACCATATTTTTTTCCACATCCTCATACAACCCGCAAGAGGGCAAGGATGGGAAAGCCCCTCACCTCTTTGCTTTCCTTGATCGGCCCTCGGCGTACCCGCAGCTCCAATCAGTTCGTTATGTCCTACACACACATAGTGAGTAGTTTTAGACACTTGAACTTATATCTGACTTGTACACATCAACCCAATACCCATGAAATCCAAAATTCTCATAAACTAGTTAATTTACTTAAACTCTTCCAACTAGTATTTAGGGTCTATAATTTACTTCTAATCCATATCCTAATAACATCCCTTGGTTTAGCAATCTCTAATTCATCCATTTTCCTACAAGTGTCTATATGTGATTCTTCTCATAATTCCCACATTCAATTGATGGCCTATGTTATTCATAGTCTCCAATTGTCCATGGTTACCAATTTCCCAACTCCACTTATACTCTTTATCACATACGAACACATGTAGGTGAATATACTTAAAAATTGGGATTTTCCCCAACTAATGAATCTCACCAATTAAATTGATTCCCGGGCGTCTATCACGATCTAACCAAAATTCCTAATTCACCACTTAGCTCCAATTCCTTACTTAAACCAACATTTATTTCTATTATTAACAATCTAGCTTCCGGTTAAGGCGTAACTACTCGGTCTTCGATCCCTTGTCTATAACAACAATTACTACCATCCAAGATTACCAATTCAACACACCAATTCAATTTATACTACACTTTAGTCCTCATAAACTCCATTGTCCTATAATTTCCAACTTATACACTCCCAAATACCTCTAAACAATCCAATAGCTTCAATTTAGGACCCAAAATAATTTATTCATTCATATTAGGAATTTTCCAAAAATCCCTAAAATAGATAAATTTGGGGTTTGGATGATTCGGGACTTCTTACCTCGATTCAATTGGATTGAGTGATGGTACGGGGTAGAGAAAGCCTCTAGTCACCTTCCCCGAGCTCAGAACGGCCGAAATCCGGCGAAATTCCGGCCAAACTCCAAATCACACCACTCCCACGTTTTTCCGTCGTCACCACCACCCCAGCTCCGTTCACCGCCACCAACGACTCCCCTCAGCCTCAGAAGGCGGCGTCGCGTTGGTCTGCAGCCTCACACGGCGGTTTCCGGCGCGTCTCCTTCCCGTGGGCTCCTCGGCGTCGTTGCCGTCCTCCTTCTTTCCCTTTTCTCTCTTTTTTTTTTTCTTCTTTCTCTGCTTGCTAGCGTCGGGCAGCTCCTGGAGAAGAATTGGGGATCACTTTAATCATATGGGGGTCACGTGTGTGACCCCCTCCTCCGCCTTATACATATATTTTATTTATTTATTTCTTTTCTTTTTTTTTTTTTTAAAACTCATATATATATATTATATATTTAACATATTATTATTTAGAGTTAAAATCAACTTCGGGGTTATAGACTTGCACCCAATATTTCCCGTTAGATCCTAATTTTTGGTCCAAATAAAATTTCATTTACTTAAAATTTTCTCCTTTTCCTTCCAAATTAAAATAAAAAATTAAATTAGGACCTTAACGTAAATTGGAAAAATTTTCGGGTATTACAATCTTCCCCCCTTAAGAAATTCGGTCCCCGAATTTCAATCACATGCTAACCTTAGTTTTCAAATAGATGAGGATACGTCCTGCGCATATCAGCCTCGACTTCCCACGTAGCTTCCTCGGTCGAGTGATTTCTCCACAGAACTTTCACCAATGGTATTTCTTTCGATCTCAACTTCTTCAATTGACGATCTAAGATTTCCACTGGTATCTCCTCATACGTCAAATCTTCGGTTAGTTGTACTTCTTGGGTTTGGATCACATGAGAAGGATCTGGCAAGTACTTGCGAAGCATTGATACATGAAATACCGGATGAACTCCTTCTAGTTCCGCCGGCAATTGAAGGCGGTAGGCAACATTCCCCACACGCTCTAGTATCTCAAATGGTCCAATATACCTTGGACTTAGCTTGCCTTTCTTGCCAAACCTCATTACGCCCTTCATTGGTGAAATTTTCAAGAATACTAACTCCCCCACAGCGAATTCCAATTCTCTTCTTCGGTTGTCAGCATATGACTTCTGTCTACTTTGAGCCGTTAACAACCTCTCCCTTATTTCTTTTACCTTTTTCAAGGCATCTTGTAACAGTTCCGGCCCGACTAAGCTAGCTTCTCCGACCTCGAACCAACCAATCGGGGATCGACACCTTCGACCATAAAGAGCCTCGAAAGGTGCCATTTGAATACTCGCTTGGTAACTGTTATTATATGCAAACTCAGCTAGAGGTAAATACTTTTCCCAACTTCCGCCGAAATCCATAATACACGCTCTAAGCATGTCTTCCAGAATTTGAATAATTCTCTCTGATTGCCCATCTGTCTGTGGGTGAAAAGCGGTGCTCAAATCAACTCTAGTTCCCAACACTTCCTGCATAGACTTCCAAAACCTGGAAGTGAACTGTGGCCCTCTATCCGATATTATGGATACTGGTATCCCGTGTAGTCTGACGATCTCTGATAGATAGAGCTGCGCATACTGACTCACACTATAAGTGGTCTTAACTGGCAGAAAGTGGGCGGACTTGGTCATACGGTCCACTATTACCCAAACTGAATCAAACCCACGCTGTGATCTAGGCAACCCTGTAACAAAATCCATTGTGATCCTCTCCCATTGCCATTCTGGTATTTCTATTTGTTGTAACATCCCGGCGGGTTTCTGGTGTTCAGCCTTAACCTGCTGACATACTAAACATCTAGCCACATAGTCTGCAACATCTCTTTTCATACCATTCCACCAATACAATTGTTTCAAATCATGATACATCTTGTTAGCTCCCGGGTGGATGGTATAAGCGGTCCGGTGTGCTTCTTCAAGAATCCTCTCTTTCAAATTGTCCACCATCGGAACACACAACCGTCCCTCCAAGCGAAGTACCCCGAAATCATCAATAGAGAATCGGAGGTCCTCCCTTTTCTCTTCGATTACTGTATTCTTAATCTGTCTGAGGTCGGCATCTTCATCCTGTTTAGACTTCACCTCTTCTACCAAGGAGGATTTGGCTTCTAGATGAGCCAACAATGAATTTGAAGTTCCAATCTCAAACCGATTCCCGGTTTGTTCTAACTCATGAAGTTCCATAATCAACGGTCTCCTCTCTTCACTTATATGAGCAAGACTACCCATGGATTTCCGACTCAGAGCATCAGCTACCACATTAGCCTTTCCCGGATGGTACAAAATCGTGCAGTCATAATCTTTTAACAACTCTAGCCATCGACGTTGTCTCAAGTTTAAATCTTTCTGCTCAAAGATGTATTTGAGACTCTTGTGATCTGTATAAATTTCACAAGTCTCTCCGTATAGGTAATGCCTCCATATTTTTAAGGCAAATACCACCGCGGCCATTTCAAGATCATGCGTCGGGTAATTCTTCTCATGTTTCCTCAACTGTCTCGAGGCATACGCAATCACTTTGCCGTGTTGCATTAATACACACCCCAACCCGATCCTTGATGCATCGCAATACACCACATACCCTCCGGTGCCTTCAGGAAGTGCTAATACTGGAGCGGTAGTGAGGCTTTCCTTCAACTTCTGAAAACTGTGCTCACATTTCTCATCCCATACAAACTTCACCCCTTTTTGTGTCAATTTGGTCAATGGCGCAGCCACCTTAGAAAAATCTTGCACGAATCTCCTGTAATAGCCCGCCAAACCCAAAAAGCTACGGATTTCTGTAACTGAGGTAGGTTGGGACCAATTCTTACCGCCTCCACCTTACTTGGATCAACGTGGATTCCCTCTGATGATACCACGTGACCCAAAAAGGCAACTCTATCAAGCCAAAATTCGCATTTGGAGAACTTGGCATACAACTTCTTCTCCCTCAACCTTTGCAAGGCCAACCTTAAGTGTTCAGCGTGCTCTTCTGAATTTTTCGAATAGACCAAGATGTCATCAATAAAGACAATGACAAATTGATCCAAGAAAGGTTTGAAGACCCTGTTCATCATATCCATAAACGCTGCAGGAGCATTGGTCAATCCAAAAGACATCACCATAAACTCGTAATGTCCATATCGGGTTCGGAAGGCGGTCTTAGGTACGTCTGATTCTCGAATCTTGAGTTGGTGATACCCAGATTGCAAATCAATTTTAGAAAACCGCTTTGCACCTTGTAATTGATCAAACAAGTCATCTATCCTCGGAAGTGGGTATTGGTTGCGGATCGTCACCTTATTTAACTTTCGGTAATCGATACACAACCGCAAGGATCCGTCCTTCTTCTTCACAAAAAGGACCGGCGCACCCCAAGGAGAAAAACTAGGCCGAATAAAGCCCTTGTCAAGCAACTCCTGCAACTGGGTATGTAACTCCTTCAATTCTTTCGGAGCCATACGATAAGGTGGTGTGGAGATCGGTTGAGTATCGGGTTGCAATTCAATTTCAAATTCAATTTCCCGATCGGGAGGCAACCCCGGCAATTCTTCCGGAAATACATCTAAGAACTCACGCACCACCGGTACTTGATTCGGTGAAACCACTTCTTCCGTAGTGTCTCTCACAAGGGCCAAGTACCCTTTGCACCCTTTTTCAAGTAGCTTGGATGCCTTGATAGCTGAAATCAAGCTTGGGTACGGAGCGGCTCCGTCGCCCCTTATCACAAAAGGTTCTTCATTCGGCATGCTAAATTTTAGACACTTAGCTCTACAATCCACCACCGCATGACAAGATGCCAACCAGTCCATTCCCAGAATTACATCTAAATCAACCATAACTAAAAGACGAAGGTCTACTATAGTCTCATGACCATCGACCTCCACCACACAGGATTTATGCACATACTCAACTTGTACCGAATCTCCCATCGGAGTAGATACTAATACTATCTCTTCCATTCTAGATGGACTTCTCTTGAATTTAGAGGCAAATTCATGCGACACGTATGAATGAGTAGAACCAGAATCAAACAACACTTTTGCTTCAAGAGAACAAACAAGTAGAGTACCTGTGACCACTGCATTGGATGCATGAGCGTCCTGCTGAGAAAGTGCGAATACTCTGGCTTGACCGCCACTCACTGCCCCTGTACCTCTACCACTGTTACCGGCACCACGACCTCTAATTGCACCCGTGTTGGTTGTATGTGGTGGCACGGCTCTCACCGGTGGGGCTGGAATAGGAGTACTTCTCGGAGTCGGATTACTCCTCACACTTGTACCTTCCCCCCGCTTAGGACACTCCCTAGACATGTGGCCCACCTCGCCACAAGTGTAGCATGCACCGGTCAATTTCCGGCATACACCAAAATGACGTCTGTTGCAGATTGCACATTGAGGCCATGTGTCACCGGTGTTTTTACTGCCTTGTACTCTCTGTCCACCTTGGGTGTTACTCTTCCCAGAACTTGTGGTGGTAATAGCAGACTGCCCACCAACTTGTCCTGCATAATTTGAAACTATACCAGAATTACCAGCTGTCTTTTGCTTCTTCTTCCACCCTTGGCCCTCATTGCCCATCAATAATTTATTCTTGGGATTCGCCGACGTCCCAAACTTCTTTCTATTTTCGATCACTCTTGCACAATCCGCAGCCTGTGCTAAAGTTTCAAATTGATTACACTGGGGTAGTAGCACTACGAACAACGGCTCTACCAGTCTGTGAATGAACCTCTTGATCAATTCCCTCTCATCAGGAACTAATTCAGGAGCGTATTGAGCTAGCTCTGTGTACTGTAGTTCAAACTCGGTCACAGACATATTCGGCGTCATCCACAAGTCTTCGAACTGTTGACGCTTGGCATACTTCATTCCTTCAGACAGAAACCGACCCAGGAATTCCCTCTGAAAATCTTCCCAGGTCATAGGAGCAACTCTCCTTGCATATCTCTTCTGTACTGATTCAAACCAAACCCGTGCAGCGCCTCTTAACTGAAACGAGGCAAGTTCCACCATCTCTCCTCCTGGACACCTCAGTAATTGCCCAATTCTGATTATATCACGGAGGAAATGTTGAGGGTCCTCCTTGGTTTCGGTTCCGCAAAATGTGGGCGGATTTAACTTCAAGAATTTTGTAATTGGCAATTCCCTCGGAACTCCCCTCGGTCTCCTGGGTACGTCCCTTAGTTGCCAATCCCTTCTAGGTTCTTCCTCCCTTGTTTCAGTTTCCTGTTCAACCGATATCACTTGCTCTTCTTCTTCGCCGACAACTAAACGGCGAACTTCTTGTTGAATTTGGCGGGTTATTTCGGCTCTCAATTCCTGAAATCCCGCAGTCAACATCTCAGCCACCGACGGAGCACCCGTCTCAACCTGTGGCTCCGGGTTTTGTTGCCTATGCACTTCTCTTTCTTGTGTCCTACCACGACCGCGAGCACGGCCTCTAGCACGGCCTCTAGCATGGCCTCTAGCTCGGCCCCTGGGAGGCACTCTCTCCTCCCGAACGGACTCCTCATCTATACGTGCAGGGACTCTACCGCCCCTCCTAGCCTGCCTAGTGGTCGGCAGCATCCCTGTACTGCACAAAGATCACACCTAATAAATACGCATATAACAATGATATATTTAAATATCAAAGAGAGTAGAAAGAAAGGATTGACACATTTTCCCTGGGTATTCCCACAAGTGCCCTTTTACTCCCACGTTGTGCCCGGGTACACAAAGAAGGGTAAACCGACACCCGGTCATACCTATGGCTTCATACTATTTAAAAATAACCAGGCTCTGATACCAACTTTGTCACGACCCCATTTCTAGGAGTCCGTGACCGGCACGGGAATAGGATTTCACCCCTAAACCCGTAAGCCTTCCCTATTACCATTTAAAATATCTACCCTGCTATACAACCAACATACCATATTCACATAATAAATATTGGCCACGTCATTTACGGTGGCCTAAATAACCTGCAATCCACGGCGCTCATTGCCGCTTCAGCCCAATTCAAGTATATATATATATCCATTCACATAAGCAATCACACATAAATTTGTATATACGTAGTGATCAAACCACAAGGGAATGATCTATCCTATTCACACACAATATATATATATAACCTGTTCAATCACCTGTATATGAGCATCCACACTCGCATTTAAATTTACATATTGATCACACGCCTCAACGCGTGTAATCTATCCTATTCACATGCAGGTTTATATATTTGCAAACAATCACATACCAACCACACATATATATATATATAATTTACATATTGATCACACCCCATAGGGTGTGACCTATCCTATTCACATGCGGAAGCAATTCATACTCATCATAATACTCATATATCCTATATTCCCATCCATGACCTAATCTTTAAACAGTATGAAGCCGACAAGTCTAGATTTGTACATATATATATATACATATAGTAATTGCCCATACATCAAGGCTATACTCAAAATAATGTATACATCCATGAAATATAACAAAAGACTGTATACATCAAAAGATGAACCTCTCACGCGAACAATGCGTGAGGTCTCTAGGAATGTCCGCCTCCCTGAGAGGAAGTAGACGCGTGTCCGACGCCCGCTACACCTGTATCTGTAACATGTAAAATTGGGGGGTGAGTCAAACGGACTCAGTGAGAGGCTCTCCCATCCTTGGTGTAGTAGCGGGTACCACTACAACAGGGGAAAGGGAGCCAATCACACCCACATGCACATATAATATTCCTTTTAACCTTTCATGTTTAAGTGATCATGCATTTAGCATATATAACACACATATTGACAAAATTAGGCATATGTATCACATGTTCAATATCATCAAACGCTTTCCAATATCATATATCGTTTTAAAATAACATAAACTGGCCCGAAGGCATATCTCCGTTAGGAGAGAATCTGGCCCGAAGGCATAACTCATGTGAGTGGCATCCGTTATGAGATAAACTGGCCCGAAGGCATAGCTCATGTGAGCGGTTAGGAACCTAGTTGATCATTCTAGGAACCCCTGGCCCCAAGACTTTACTTGAGACATATCTGGCACCAAGACTTTACTTGGTACATAGCCGGCGACTCGTGTGACTTTGGCCTAACCAAAGCTTTAACCACAAAGTGGCAAACTCATAGACTTTGGACTCTTGGGTGTCCGACTTCACGAGGACATACTCGATCTACCCGGTTTATTTAAAATGGACACCTCTTTTATCATAGACTCTACATGACTCCTATGAACCCCTACTAGTTCAGTTTTACTTTTCTTGGAAAAAAACTTATAAGTTTATACCCTTTCTCAAGTTCGAAAATAATTTCAAGGAAGAACATCCTAAGTTCGATTATTTCAAAAATTTCAAGATCAAACAATAGGTTTCCAACTTCATTTAACTTGTGAGTTTCTAGGACCATGGAATTTAGACACCGAAAGTAGACTCGATCCTACCCCCGATATCGTTCTAGGTTCCAAGAACCCTTTTTCCATATAAGGCTTCCCAAGCCATCATGATATTTCACATGTATCAAATACACATATAACATGTAATTTCATATAATAACATTTAGGAATAACAATAGCATGTTTCTAACATACATATTCTAACAAAGAGGCAAATAATACAAACCATATTTTTTTCCACATCCTCATACAACCCGCAAGAGGGCAAGGATGGGAAAGCCCCTCACCTCTTTGCTTTCCTTGATCGGCCCTCGGCGTACCCGCAGCTCCAATCAGTTCGTTATGTCCTACACACACATAGTGAGTAGTTTTAGACACTTGAACTTATATCTGACTTGTACACATCAACCCAATACCCATGAAATCCAAAATTCTCATAAACTAGTTAATTTACTTAAACTCTTCCAACTAGTATTTAGGGTCTATAATTTACTTCTAATCCATATCCTAATAACATCCCTTGGTTTAGCAATCTCTAATTCATCCATTTTCCTACAAGTGTCTATATGTGATTCTTCTCATAATTCCCACATTCAATTGATGGCCTATGTTATTCATAGTCTCCAATTGTCCATGGTTACCAATTTCCCAACTCCACTTATACTCTTTATCACATACGAACACATGTAGGTGAATATACTTAAAAATTGGGATTTTCCCCAACTAATGAATCTCACCAATTAAATTGATTTCTCGGGCGTCTATCACGATCTAACCAAAATTCCTAATTCACCACTTAGCTCCAATTCCTTACTTAAACCAACATTTATTTCTATTATTAACAATCTAGCTTCCGGTTAAGGCGTAACTACTCGGTCTTCGATCCCTTGTCTATAACAACAATTACTACCATCCAAGATTACCAATTCAACACACCAATTCAATTTATACTACACTTTAGTCCTCATAAACTCCATTGTCCTATAATTTCCAACTTATACACTCCCAAATACCTCTAAACAATCCAATAGCTTCAATTTAGGACCCAAAATAATTTATTCATTCATATTAGGAATTTTCCAAAAATCCCTAAAATAGATAAATTTGGGGTTTGGATGATTCGGGACTTCTTACCTCGATTCAATTGGATTGAGTGATGGTACGGGGTAGAGAAAGCCTCTAGTCACCTTCCCCGAGCTCAGAACGGCCGAAATCCGGCGAAATTCCGGCCAAACTCCAAATCACACCACTCCCACGTTTTTCCGTCGTCACCACCACCCCAGCTCCGTTCACCGCCACCAACGACTCCCCTCAGCCTCAGAAGGCGGCGTCGCGTTGGTCTGCAGCCTCACACGGCGGTTTCCGGCGCGTCTCCTTCCCGTGGGCTCCTCGGCGTCGTTGCCGTCCTCCTTCTTTCCCTTTTCTCTCTTTTTTTTTTCTTCTTTCTCTGCTTGCTAGCGTCGGGCAGCTCCTGGAGAAGAATTGGGGATCACTTTAATCATATGGGGGTCACGTGTGTGACCCCCTCCTCCGCCTTATACATATATTTTATTTATTTATTTCTTTTCTTTTTTTTTTAAAACTCATATATATATATTTATATATTTAACATATTATTATTTAGAGTTAAAATCAACTTCGGGGTTATAGACTTGCACCCAATATTTCCCGTTAGATCCTAATTTTTGGTCCAAATAAAATTTCATTTACTTAAAATTTTCTCCTTTTCCTTCCAAATTAAAATAAAAAATTAAATTAGGACCTTAACGTAAATTGGAAAAATTTTCGGGTATTACAGTGATATTCTTTTTTCTTTATTAAATTAGTTTTCACCGATTAGTGTTTCGAAAACTTGATATTCATTTTTGTTTTTTTAATCAGTTTTCGCCGATGAGTGTTTTGAAAACTTGATATTTATTTTTCGTTTTTTAATCAGTTTTCGCCGATGAGTGTTTCGAAAACTTGATATTCATTTTTATTTTTCTTAATCAGTTTTCGTAGATTAGTATTTCGAAAACTTGACATTCATTTTTCTTTTTTTAATCAGTTTTCGCCGATGAGTGTTCCCAAAACTTGATATTCATTTTTCTTTTTTGAATCAGTTTTCGCCGATGAGTGTTTCGAAAACTTAATTTTGTTTTTTCGTTTTTTTAATCAGTTTTTGCCGATGAGTGTTTTGAAAACTTGATATTCATTTTTCTTTATTAATTAGTTTTGGTCGATGAGTGTTTCGAAAACTTGATGTTTATTTTTCTTTTTTAAATAAGTTTTCACCGATGAGTGTTTCGAAAACTTGATATTCATTTTTCTTTTTTTAATCAGTTTTCGCCGAAGAGTGTTTCGAAAACTTGATATTCATTTTTCTTTTTTTAATAAGTTTTAGCCGATGAGTGTTTTGAAAACTTGATATTCATTTTTCTTTATTTAATTAGTTTTCATCGATGAGTGTTTCGAAAACTTGATATTCAATTTTTCTTTTTTTAATCAGTTTTCGCCGATGAGTGTTTCGAAAACTTGATATTCATTTTAATTTTTTTAATCTGTTTTCGTAGATGAGTGTTTCGAAAACTTGATATTTATTTTTCTTTTTTAGTCACTTTTCGTCGATGAGTGTTCCTAGAACTTGATATTCATTTTTCTTTTTTTAATCAGTTTTTACCGATGAGTGTTTAGAAAACGCGATATTCATTTTTCTTTAATTAATTAATTTTCACCGATGAGTGTTTCGAAAACTTGATATTTATTATCCTCTTTTATCAGTTTTCGCCAATGAGTGTTTCGAAAACTTGATATTCATTTTTATTTTTTTTAATCCGTTTTCGTAGATGAGTATTTCGAAAACTTGATAATCATTTTTCTTTTTTTTAATCAATTTTCGCCGATGAGTGTTTCGAAAACGTAATATTCATTTTTCTTTTTTTTTAAATAGTTTTCGCCGATGAGTGTTTCAAAAACTTTATATTCATTTTTCTTTTTCTTAATCAGTTTTCTTTGATGAGTGTTTAGAAAATGTGATATTCATTTTTCCTTATTTAATTAGTTTTCACCGATAAGTGTTTTGAAAAATTTGATATTCATTTTTATTTTTTAATAAGTTTTCGCCGATGAGTCTTTCGAAAACTTGATATTTATTTTCCTTTTTTAATCTGTTTTCGCCGATGAGGGTTCTAGAAACTTAATATTCATTTTTCTTTTTTTTAATCAGTTTTCGTCGATGAATGTTTTGAAAACTTGATATTCATTTTTTTAATCAGTTTTCGCCGATGAGTGTTTCGAAAACATAATATTGATTTTTCTTTTTTTTAAATAGGTTTCCCCGATGAGTGTTTCAAAAACTTGATTTTCATTTTTCTTTTTTTAATCAGTTTTCGCTGATGAGAGTTTCCAAAACTTTATATTCATTTTTCTTTTTTTAATCAGTTTTTCCCGATGAGTGTTTCGAAAACTTGATATTCATTTTTGTTTTTTTAATCAGTTTTGGCCGATGAGTGTTTCGAAAACTTGATATTTATTTTTCTCTTTTAATCAGTTTTCGCCGATGAGTGTTTCGAAAACTTAATATTCATTTTTATTTTTTTAATCAGTTTTCGTATATGAGTGTTTCGAAAACTTGATTTTCATTTTTTTAATCAGTTTTCGCCGATGAGTGTTTCCAAAACTTTATATTCATTTTTCTTTTTTAATCAGTTTTCACCGATGAGTGTATTGAAAACTTGATATTCATTTTCCCTTTTTAATCAGTTTTCGACGATTAGTGTTTCGAAAAATTTATATTCATTTTAATTTTTTTAATAAGTTTTCGTCGATTAGTGTTTCGAAAACTGGATATTCATCTTTCATTTTTTAGTAACTTTTTGCTGAAGAGTGTTTCGAAGACTTGATATTCATTTTTCTTTTTTTAATCAGTTTTTGCAGATGAGTGTTTCGAAAACTTGATATTCATTTTTCTTGTTTTAATCAGTTTTAGCTGATTAGTGTTTTCGAAAACTTGATATTCATTTTTCTTTTTTTAATCTATTTTCGCCGATGAGTGTCCTGAAAACTTGATATTCATTTTTGTTTTTTTAATCAGTTTTTGCCGATGAGTGTTTCGAAAACTTGATATTCATTTTTCTTTTTTTAATCAGTTTTAGCCGATGAGTGTTTTCGAAAACTTGATATTCATTTTTCTTTTTTTAATTAATTTTCACCGAGAAGTGTTCTGAAAACTTGTTATTCATTTTTCTTTTTTTAATCATTTTTCGCCAATAAGTGTTTCGAAAACTTGATATTCAATTTTCTTTTTCTCAATCAGTTTTCGGCGATGAGTGTTTCGAAAACGTGATATTCATTTTTCTTTATTTAATTAGTTTTCATCGATGAGTGTTTCGAAAACTTGATATTCATTTTTCTTTTTTTAATCAGTTTTTGTCGATTATTGTTTCGAAAACTTGATATTCATTTTTCATTTTTTAATAAGTTTTAGCCGATGAGTGTTTTCAAAAACGTGATATTCATTTTTCTTTATTTAATTAGTTTTCATCAATGAGTGTTTCGAAAACTTGAAATTCATTTTCCTTTTTTTAATCAGTTTTTGTCGATGAGAGTTTCCAAAATTTGATATTCATTTTTCTTTTTTTTAATTAGTTTTCGTCGATGAGTGTTTCGAAAACTTGATATTCATTTTTCTTTTTTTAATCAGTTTTGGCCGATGAGTGTTTCGAAAACTTGATATTTATTTTTCTCTTTTAATCCGTTTTCGCCGATGAGTGTTTCGAAAACTTAATATTCATTTTTATTTTTTTAATCAGTTTTCGTAGATGAGTGTTTCGAAAACTTGATTTTCATTTTTTTTAATCAGTTTTCGCCGATGAGTGTTTCCAAAACTTTATATTCATTTTTCTTTTTTTAATCAGTTTTCACCGATGAGTGTTTCGAAAACTTGATATTCATTTTCCCTTTTTGATCAGTTTTCGACGATTAGTGTTCGAAAAATTTATATTCATTTTAATTTTTTTAATAAGTTTTCGTCGATTAGTGTTTCGAGATTCTGAAAGACCCTCAAACTTTTCTTGAAAATACTTGGGATAACCATTGGAAGGAAAATTTTTCATTAAAAATTTTTCTTAATTGTGACATTCCAATTGGTTAAACCCTAATCATTTACGAAAACCTTAGGCGTCGTTTTCTAAGAAATAAACTTGAATTAATTTTTAAAACCCGCAGGGTGCCTAAGAAAACTAACTCATGTGACCAATACCCTACCAAACAATAGTCCTTTTACGGGTAAGCTGTATAAGGAGGGTAGATGTAGTTGAGAAATCACTCGCTTGGAGTGATTAAAGTTAAGCAAACATCGAAAAGCGCTAGAGAGTTCTAAGGTGCCAAGGGAGTATATAGGTAAGCCTAAGGGTTACCAATTAAGGGGGCCATAGGGTGACTATGGAACCGAAAGCATTAGACCGGAGTAGGTCTAGAAGTGGAAATGGGCGTAGACCTTCGGGTACCGTCCAGAGATAAGAAAATGAGTGCTATTGCGGTAGATAGCTCTCGAACGAGATAACGTGAGAGATAAACCCCAAAGGGACTCGTGGAGGCCCGCGGGGAGAGAAAGTAGACAGGGATAAGTAGTCCCGTAAGGGGGGATGAGCGGAAGCCTATAGGACCCCATAGGATAAGAGTCAAGTAGGAGGTGGAGAACCAACTACTACCGTAAGTGCGTGTATAGTACACAAATTGTAGTGGACATAGCTAGGTAAGCTAGTTCCACAGGTTGGTGAACCGTAAATCCGTTAGTCTGAAGCCCGTGTATGGGTGGAGACTGAGTGGACAAACCAAACGTATAAATGGCCATGTGGGTGCCATAAAGGGAAAATTAACCGTGAGGACGATTAATCGAGAAGGAGAATTTAGTAAGTAACGAGTATTGAGAAATACTCGAAGAAAGAGTACCACGTAGGTACAAAATGGAAAAGAAGAGAGTGAATACGGGAACGGACTCGGGTAAGCATCTGGGGATGCGAGCCAAAATGATAAAACAGGTATGCTACTATTAGGGGCGATTGGAACCCAACGGGTAACACACTTGCAAGAGGCGGTATATGTTCATGAACATATGCCACACCATAAGAAAGGAAAGAGTCCAACCGTGGGAACGGATCCCGATTGGTCAAGGGGAGTAGAGCATGTCCGGAAAGGTTCATGCTGGAGTTAACGGATCAAGTATTCCAAGTAGGAATACAGGATTTAAGTGAGTTGAGGAGTCCGAGTGGGCCAAGTTGGAGTAAAAGCCAACGGAAATCCAATGAGTAGAGTTAGCATAGGATGTGCAACTCCAAGTGGACTAACCTAAGGATGGTATAGATCCACAGTCACAGTCATGTTAAGCGAGGTCTTCGGATGTGAAGACCGAACTGAGCTTGAGGCAGAGTAATGAGTATGATGGTAAGGAGGAGACTAGTGAGTTTCCATTATAAATAGAAATGACTACAAGTAGTAGTCAGAGAAGAGTCTAAGTCAGTCAGACATAGGATGTCAACAGTGAGTAACCTGGAGTGGTTATGGAAACCACTAAGGGTAAGTGTAGAAGTTCGGAAAAGAAAGGGAAACACGAGTCAAAAACATAAGATCCTTTACTGTTTGGTGGAGAAATGGTAAGTGTAATACATAGTTGTGCTAGTGCCATGGCATTTAGCTTCGTTAGGCCACGAGTAGGGTAAACCGAGTCTGTAGTAAGTGTAACAACCTCGAAAACGTTGGGTACACTGATGGCACAAAGTATAAACACCTGCGTAGGGTGTATGTCGTGTAAGCGGTAAGTCTCGATGTAGAGTAGAGGGTGTAGTAAGATGTAAACGGACTTTCCTGGAGAAGTCGTTTACAAGGAATATATCGAGGGAATACCGGCAAGAGGGTAGCTGCTTGGTAGTAGAGAATACTTAGGTACGGGGACTCCGATGTAGGGGATTACTTCGTCAGTTAGAGTTTATAGAAATAGAATCTAGTGTGCTATGCAAAGAGCTAGTGTCTTGGCGTGTTCCAAGACGGATATAAGAAGTCCCTACGAAGGTAGCTAGTCGGACAAGCAGATTGAGTCAAGGTAAGCCTCACTAGAGAGGGCAATAGTTAACTCCTCGGAGAACTAAATTGGAGCACGGCATGTGGCACGTGTCAGACACTCCATTGCAAAATTAGTAAGAACAGAGTAAATAGAAACTAGGAAAGTTAGGTATCCTCGGGGAAGGATACGACAGCAGATGAAGTTTTTCGGTTAACACCTCGAGGAGGGGTTGTTAACTACGAAACTAGAAATACAAACGATCACAGAAAGAATATGTTGAAAGCAGATAGAGACCTTGAGCCTCTAGGAAAGAAACATGAACCGTAGGATAAAACGGTAAAACTTACACATTGAGGGAAACCATAGAGGAAATTAAGGCAAGGGATGGCAACAAGCCAACAACCCCACGAAGGAGATGAAATTCGGGGACCGAATTTCTTAAGGGGGGAAGAATGTAATACCCCGGAAATTTTTGAGGATTTAAAGAATGATTTATTTAAAATTTCGAGGATTAAAGAATGATTTATTTAAAATTTTGAGGATTTAAGAATGATTTATTCCGGGGCTAGGAATTAAAACCTTAAAAAAAAGAATATAGGAAAAGTATGAAGGTTAAGGGAAACCGGAAAGGAACCGAGAAATTCTTCAAAATTTCAAGTGAAATAATAGATGAAGGAAAGTAGTAAAATATTTTTTTTAGAATTTATTCAGGACCTACGAAATTAGAAACCCAAAATAAATAGGAAGTAGGAACTATTTTTGGGATCAATTTAGGACTTAAGAAATTGGAAACCTAAATTTAATAGGGAAAGAGATTAAATTTAAAATACATACTAGTTCTTATTTATTTAATTATTAGTTATCTTATTATTTAATTATTTACTTATTTTAATTATTTTATATATATATATATATATATATATATATATATACTAGTATTGAACCCGTGCGATGCACGGGATATGACTATGGAACATTTTATATTAATTTGAATTATTTCATACATCAAGAAAAGTAGATATATAATTTAGGGTATATGAGTTTTTTGGTGTTTTCATAAATAAATAGAATGCATTATTTATTTGTTAATAATTTTATACAGGTGAGAATAAAATAAATAGAGTGCATTATTAGTAAAAAAGTGCAAAAAAATACAATAAAGAAGAATGAGGAAAAAAAGTTAGAAGATCAACACTAAAAAATTAAATTTGTAGATGTCATGACCATGTGAGAATAAAAATAGTGAGAAGCAATGTTTAGGTCCATATATAGGGGTAATATGGCAAAATATAGGATCTTAAGTATGTTGGTTATGTAAATAATTAAAATTAAAAAACGTACATAGAGTCAATGCCATATTATATCAATTTAATATTTCTATAAAATGGCCAGCACAACAATTAAAAGCAAACGGTTTAATACAATTAATAAGATAAACCAATTCAATATTCACGTAATTGATATCTTAGACAAATCAATTCAAATTTTCAAATATTTTCCATTGAAGGCTATTGAGTATGAAAAGTTTTGTACTAATACCTTTGGTACAGAGTCAAAGTAATAAATGTGTGTTCCATTATGGAGCGAAACTCAAGGAATATATTAAAATGAATTAAATTGGTTAGTATGATTGAAGCCATATATTATATATTTAAACTAGTATTGAACCCGTGCGATGCACGGGATGTAATTAGCAAATATTCTATCATGAGTAAATTAATTTGTTATGAGCAACTATTAATATTAGCATTTTAATTTCAATACATGGTAGCAAAGAAAAGTAATTACCAACTAATACTTAACAAATGCCATGAAATTATATATACTACAAACTTATTCAATCTGAAACTAATTCAAGTTATCACGTATGTTAGGGTTTAGGGTTTATATATAAATTCACTTAAACGAATAAGAAAATACAGGTTTTATATATAAATTCACTTAAAACCGTGTTACGCAAACATATAAACAAAAGTGGTATAGTCACTGCCTAATACAGTTTTAGATGACTACACAAAATCACAATCTCTTATTAGTTTAAAGTGATATTATCATTTTTTCCATCTAAATTCATGATAAGTAAAAATACTAACAAAATCACAACTACATCAGAAGAGCTATGGACTGAAATTGTGGCATTAAAATGATCCATGACGACAGAGCTAAAAGTAAAAATTCTAATTAAACATAAAGATAGAAAAATTATTAACGATTAAATTCATCTTTTATATACAATCATGATAAAATAATATAAATTTAATAAAAGTGATCAGAAGGAATATTAGATATAAATGATAAAGTTATCTAAAATGGTTGATGGATGATGAGCTCTTTTCTTTTATGTTTGTATGATATCAACAAAATAATTGCTTGCTTTTTATTAAAAGTGTAGTAAACATCTAATTTTGATCTATGAATGCATTCTTATAAGTTTTCAAATAAGAAAACAACTGGAAGAAACTGAATGCAAGCCATAAACAAAAATAAATTGACAGATAAAAATAGCAAAGTTAAAAAGGAAAAGAGTGAAGGAATAGCTATAAATTGTCGAAGCTTCTTTGTTTATCTGGAGATCATATTCAGCATCTAAGCATACCACCTCAACTATCCTTATGTTAGATAAGGTGAAAAAGTATAAGTAAAGAGGTCAAATTAAATTTTTGAGTTCTATTAAGCATTATTATGTTGACTTACCTAACAACCTCTTTGACTTCACCGTGTAGGAAATCCAATATCTATTTTGGATGGAATTTTTATGGCCATTAAGGATGACATTGACTGCTACCCCCATCCATCTAAGGGTAAGTTAATATTTATTCTTGAGAAAAATTATAAAATATCTTTATCTTATTTCATGGTGATGACAGGTGCTACTACATGGATGCATGAGGTATGCACTGTTAAAAAGGATGCCGTTTATGTTTCAAGGCTGCGAAACTATGGTGTCATATTCATAGGGAAGGCCAATCTGCATTGATTGGGCATGGGGACAACAGGGAATAATCCTAATTATATTATGGTTGAGTTTATCTTGGCATGGTCAAATCAGATAACCATAGAGACCTTTGTCTGATTTGAAGTAGTGGAAGGCCTCTGCTTGTCTGATTTGATACATATTCAGCATCTAAGCATACCACCTCAGTTATCCTTATGCTAAATAAGGTGAAAAAGTACAAGTAAAGAGGTCAGATACTTGAGTTCTATTATTTTCTGCTTCATCAAGAGTTGGAGAATAAATTCACATACGATATATATGATCTCCTAGATAAATATAAAAATATAATCTTTCAATTAAAATTTTAGTTGTAGCATTGTTCTTCTATTTTCTGGACATAGAAGATGTCATGACCCTAAATAGGGAGTACGTGACCGGCACGGGAATAGATTTTTACCTCTAAACCCGTAAGCCTTATCCTGTAAACATGATCATAACTACCCTGCTATACAATCAATATATATTTATCATACTAGTGGCCACACCTCACTGGTGGCCTAATTAACCTGCAATCCACGGTTCGCTCAATACCGCTTCAGCTCAATCCAGTGTATAGATATATTCATCAGCACTGATAATGAAAATATTAATATCATATTGACCGTACGTATCAATACGTACGATCTATCCTATTCACATGCAGCAAGCACACATAATATATATCCATATCATATTGACCGTACGCCTCAAAGCGTACGATCTATCCTATTCACATGCAGAAGTTTATATATTCAAACATAAATCCTAGTTTATCCCCAACTGGACCCTATCTTTAAGTACATGTGAAGCCGACAAGTCTAGAGTGAACGTACTTCAAAGCTGTAAATATTTACAATGCTTACAACCTTAAAATAAGTACAACAAAATAAATCAAAATAACCCAAAAGGGGTCCACCCACGCGAACAAGTGCGTAAGGATGGTCTGATGTTCGTATCACTGTCCGGACGTCGATGCCTGCCCGATCCCTGTATCTGAAACATTGAAGTAGAGGGAGTGAGTCAAACATACTCAGTGAGAAGCTTCCCATCCTCGGCGTAGCGGCGGGTACCACTACAGCTGGGGAAAGGGAAACACCTACAATCACATGCGCATGAAACTCCAGTTTATCAAATGTTATATTACGATCAAGCAATATTAATATAACATTAAAATCAAAGATAAACCTATGGATCATGCTTTTCTATCATGCTTCTCATAATCAAACAGTCATAATTAACATATCATATGAAAACTGTAAATCAATCAACTGACCCTAGTGCTAGGCTAGGGCAATGGCCTCAACGGGCAAATTTCTCTTAATCTTTAACTGACCCTAGTGCCAAGCTAGGGCAATGGCCTCAACGGGCAAATCTGTTAGTCTTTTACTGACCCTAGTACCAGGCTAGGGCAATGGCCTCAACGGGCGAATGCTTTACTCTTTAACTGACCCTAGTGCCCGGCTAGGGCAATGGCCTCAACGGGCAATCTTTTCTGACTTGTTTCTCTTCCCGAGCCTTCAGCTGGGATTCAGACTCTATCTACCCATTACTATCCTAGACTGACTTTACCTAGGTAGTGTGAACCTCCCTATGACTCACTAATCAATTTATGAGATCTTTTTGATCCTTATGTAATACCCAACCCTTGATTAGATCATAACCTAGCTCTAAGACCTTTCCTAAGTTCAATTACCGTAAAACGTCGACGTTCAATAACAACTTATATGCGATTTCTTTAATGAGTTTCTAATTAATAGGGTAACCGAACCTTGGACTCAATTAACAACTTACCCCTTTGCTTGTACTCTTTGGCGTATCTCATGTCACCACATGGATACTCTCCAGTACCTCTTTACCTGTAGTCAAACAAACATATGCCGATACTTTCATATATAACAATTTAGGAACAACAATAGCATGTTAACCACTAAATAATTCTTACAAATAGGCAAGTAGGCAAAACACATATCCACATCCTCAATCAACCCTGTAGGGCAAGGATGGGAAACCCCTCACCTGGACGGCTTCCTTGCGCTTGTCCTGGAGTAACTCCCGCTCCGGACGAATCGTGGTTTCCTAACGAATGCATTCAAGTGGTTAACATCTCATCTATATGCAATTCATATGCATACTACATGCTCATGCCTAGAATACATCTAGACGTTGCCAAGAACCGAGTCCTTGGTCTTATCTGTCTTCCCTCTCTTCTATGAGGGTCTCAAGTGCCTTGCACTTGGTTTCATACAACCATCGTTCTCCTTGAGTTGCTTTTGGGGCCTTGGATTTGAGTTACTAAACCTCAACATGCTTCTAAGCCATCCTACTTAAGGTTACCTAATGACGGTGTACGGGGAATTTAGAAATTCAAGAAATTGGGCGTAGCTTATTCCGTAAGTTCCTATTCTTGAGGGATAAGAAGACATTTGAAATGGTTTTGATCCTTAAAAACATGGTTGGGGTGTCCTAAGATGTTTCAGATTGAAAATAGGAGGATCGGACGCCCCGGATTGCCTAAAAATTGAATTTTGAGAATGCTGGACAGAGGCACGGCGCTATAGCGCCGTTTCTGGCGCTATAGCGCCAAGTTGCTGTGGTGAACCAGAGAAATGGCGCTATAGCGCCGGTTCGCAGCACAGCAATTTGTTTGCTGTGCTGTGGGCCGGTTTGAGCCCGCTCCGGCCCCCTTTCGACCCCGGCTTCGACTCCGCACTTCACGGGTTTTGTTTCCCTACAATCCAACGACATAAATCCAACCCTAACTACTCAAATCCAAGTCCGATTCCAAATTTATCGTCGAATCCCCAAATTGGGAATATTTAGAATTTCAAACCCCAAACCCTTTCAGATTCGAATTCGGCTAAACCCGAGGGTATAGCCTCGACTATTACCCCAACTAAGTGTTCAAGAACACTTCCTAGGTCTCAATCTACCCTCGAAACAACCCAATCGAAGGTGGAATGAAGAAATCCCTAAAATGAAGAAATTTGGGGTTTTCGAATGAAATTGGGGTTACCAACCTTTGATCCGATTGGTGGAAGGTGTAGGAGACGTCGTACCCGAGCTTCGGTGACTTCTCCAGTGTCGGCTAGCTCTCCCCGGTCACTTTTCCGGCGGGCCCCAACCTCTTCTCCTTCACTCCTCCTTCTCTCTCTTCTTTCTCTCTCTTTCTTTCCTTCTTTCTCTTCCTGAAGGCTCTCTCTCTCTCACCCTTTATTATTATATTTTTTTTTGTTTCTTCATCCTTTAAGTCACGCACCCCCCCACCCCAAAATAAAAAAAAATTAAATAATCAAAATAAATAAATAATAACTAAATAATAATAATAATAATTAAAATAAAAATAAATAAAATAATTAAATAATAACACTAATAATTATTATTATAATAAAGAAGAGGTGGAAAAACATCCCCAATTAAATCCTCCTCTTTCCAATTAATTCTATTTTCTCTTATACCCCAAATTAAATACCCAAAAATATTTCCTACTCTCTTTTTCCCATTTAATTCAGGTTTCCCATTCCTTAGGTCCTGAATTTAATCCAAAATTAAATTTCTTCTTCTTTTCTTTCCCTTTCATTTCATTTTAAACTTTGAAAAAAATTTCCCGGGTATTACAATCTTCCCCCCTTAAGAAATTCGGTCCCCGAATTTCAATTAACATACTAACCTTAGTCTTGAAATAGGTGAGGATATGTCCTGCGCATCTCCGCCTCAACTTCCCACGTTGCTTCCTCAACCGAATGGTTTCGCCACAGGACTTTCACCAGGGGTATCTCCTTTGATCTCAGCTTCTTCAACTGGCGATCTAGGATTTCCACTGGCATCTCCTCATAAGTTAGACTCTCAGCTAGTTGTACTTCCTGGGGTTGGATTACATGAGAGGGATCTGGCAGGTACTTGCGAAGCATAGACACGTGAAACACCGGATGAACTCCTTCCAACTCCGCTGGCCATTCTAGACGGTAGGCAACATTTCCCACACGTTCTAGAATCTCAAACGGTCCGATGTATCTTGGACTTAGCTTGCCTTTCTTGCCAAATCTCATCACGCCCTTCATCGGTGAAATTTTTAAGAACACCTGCTCACCCACAGCAAACTCCAACTCTCTTCTCCGGTTGTCAGCATACGACTTCTGCCTACTCTGAGCTGTGACAAGCCTTTCTCTAATGGACTTTATCTTGTCCAAAGCATCCTGCACAAGTTCTGGACCAACCAACTTGGCCTCTCCGACCTCGAACCACCCAATCGGGGACCTGCACTTCCGACCGTACAAAGCCTCGAAGGGTGCCATCTGAATACTGGATTGGTAACTGTTGTTGTAGGCAAACTCCGCTAATGGCAGGTATTTCTCCCACCCTCCGCCGAAATCCATAACACATGCTCTGAGCATGTCCTCTAAAATCTGAATGGTCCTCTCAGATTGCTCGTCCGTTTGGGGATGAAATGCTGTACTCAGATCGACCCTTGTCCCCAATGCCTCCTGAAGTGCTCTCCAGAATCAAGAGGTAAACTGTGGCCCCCTATCAGAGATAATCGACACCGGTACTCCGTGCAACCTCACTATCTCTGATAGGTACAACTGGGCATACTGACCCACTCCGTAAGTGGTCTTAACTGGCAGAAAATGGGCGGACTTGGTCATCCGATCAACGATTACCCAAACTGAATCGAATCCCCTCTGTGACCACGGCAATCCTGTCACAAAGTCCATAGTAATTCTCTTCCATTTCCATTCAGGAATTTCTATCTGTTGAAGCGTTCCGGCGGGCTTTTGGTGTTGAGCCTTAACTTGCTGACACACTAGACATCTAGGTACGTAGTCTGCCACGTCTTTCTTCATACCATTCCACCAGTACAATTCTCTCAGATCTTGATACATCTTATTACTACCCCGATGGATTGTGCACGCTGTCTTGTGTGCCTCGTCAAGAATTCTTTCTTTCAAACCATCCACCATAGGTACACACAGTCGTCCTTCCAACCGGAGTATGCCACTGTCATCTATGGAGAATCGGACGTCGTCCTTCTCCCCCTTAACCACTGTATCTCTGATCTGTTTGAGGTCGGCATCTTGATCTTGTTTGGATTTAACTTCTTCGATTAGGGCTGACTTAGCTTGAATGTGGGCTAGAAACAGGTTGGGATCTCCAATTTCAAACTGAGTTCTAGACTGTTCTAGCTCATGTATTTCCCGGATTAACGGCCTTCGTACTTCACTGATATGGGCTAAGCTACCCATTGATTTTCGGCTCAGAGCCTCTGCCACCACATTCGCCTTACCGGAATGGTACAAGATCGTGCAATCATAGTCTTTCAACAACTCCATCCACCTGCGTTGTCTCAGATTTAGATCTTTCTATTCGAAAATGTACTTAAGGCTCTTGTGGTCTATGTACACCTCACATGTTTCGCCATAAAGGTAGTGCCTCCAAATCTTCAAGGCAAATACCACCGCTGCCATTTCAAGATCGTGAGTTGGGTAGTTCTTTTCATGCTTCCGGAGTTGCCTAGACGCATAAGCAATCACCTTTCCATGTTGCATAAGAACACACCCTAACCCAACTCGTGAAGCATCACAGTAAACCACATACCCTCCGGTGCCCTCAGGAAGAGCCAACACCGATGCTGTGGTGAGACTTTCCTTCAGCTTTTGAAAACTCTCTTCACACTTGTCATCCCATACAAACTTTACCCCTTTCTGAGTTAACTTTGTAAGAGGTGCAGCAACTCTCGAAAAGTCCTGCACAAACCTTCTATAGTATGCAGCCAAACCTAGAAAACTGCGGATCTCCGTGACTGAGGTAGGCTGGGACCAATTCTTCACGGCTTCCACCTTGCTCATATCAACATGGATTCCCTCTGAAGATACCACGTGACCGAAAAATGCAACCTTATCAAGCCAAAACTCGCATTTTGAAAACTTACCATACAATTTCTCGTCTCTCAGCTTCTGTAATGCCAGTCTCAAATGCTCTGCGTGCTCCTCAGCATTCTTGGAATAGACTAGAATGTCATCTATAAATACAATGACAAACCGGTCTAGGAATGGCTTGAAAACCCGATTCATCATGTCCATAAAAGCTGCTGGTGCATTAGTTAGCCCGAACGACATGACTAGAAACTCATAATGGCCGTATCGGGTTCGAAAAGCCGTCTTGGGCACATCTTCTTTTCTAATCTTCAACTGATGATACCTTGATCGTAGATCGATCTTTGAAAACCTCTTAGCACCTTGCAACTGGTCGAACATATCATCGATTCTTGGAAGTGGATATTGATTGCGAATCGTTACCTTATTCAACTTTCGGTAATCGATACACAATCTTAAAGTTCCATCCTTCTTCTTCACGAATAGAACCGGTGCACCCCAAGGTGAAAACTGGTTCTGATGAAACCCTTATCAAGTAATTCCTGTGTTACGTGTGTAGCTCCTTCAACTCCTTCGGAGCCATTCTATAGGGTGGTGAGGAAATCGGCTGAGTACCTGGTAAAAGATCGATCTCAAATTCAATCTCTCGATCAAGCGGCAAACCAGGCAAGTCGTCAGGAAATACATCAAGAAATTCCCGAACCACCGGTACCTGATTCGCAGGAAGTAGTTCTTTCGTAGTATCCCTCACAAAAGCCAGATATCCTTTACACCCTTTCTCGAGTAGCTTGAAAGCTTTCATTGCTGAAATTAGACTCGAACATGGTGCAGCACCATCACCCCGCACCACAAATGGCTCTTCATCCGGCATGTTGAATTTCAAACACTTCGCCCTGCAATCAACTACTGCATGACAAGATGCCAACCAATCCATACCCAGAATGACATCCAGGTCTACCATGTATAGTAGTCGTAGGTCCACAACTGTTTCATGACCCTCGACCACAACCACACATGACTCATAGACGTACTTGACTTGTACTGATTCACCCATCGGAGTAGAGACCATTTCTGTCTCCTTCAACCTAGTCGGGCTTTTCTCAACTTTCCGTGCAAATGCATGTGAGATGTAGGAATGTGTTGAACCAGAATCAAATAATACAAGGGCCTGGAGAGAGCATACTGAAAGTGTACCTGTCACTACTGCATTTGAGGCATGTGCATCCTGTCGAGACAAAGCAAACACCCGTGCCTGTCCTCCCCCTGGTGCACCTGGACCTCTACCTCCTGCTCCTGCTCCTCTACCTCTGCCCGCACCTGAAGTGTTAACCTGAGGTGGTATAATTCTAACTGGTGGGGCTGCAATTGGAGTACTACCCGGAGTAGGTTTGCTCTTGACACTCGTATTACTCTTCCTCTGTGGACATTCCTTAGCCATATGCCCGAACTGACCACAGTTGTAACAACCTGCCTTTGTGATTCTACACTCTCCAAAATGGAATCTCCCACATGTTCCACACTGCGGTTTCTGGTTACCGCCCTGACTACTGCCTTGGAACCTCTGCCCACCTTGGGTGTTACTCTTCCCAGAACTTGTGGTGGTAATAGCAGACTGCCCACCAACTTGTCCTGCATAATTTGGAACTATACCAGAATTACCAGCTGTCTTTTGCTTCTTCTTCCATCTCTGCCCATCACTACCTGTCAGTAACTTGTTCTTGGGATTCGCCGACGTCCCAAACTTCTTCCTATTTTCAATTACCCTGGCACAATTAGCAGCTTGTGCTAGAGTTTCAAACTGACCACATTGCGGCAGTAGAACTACGAACAATGGCTCTACCAACCTGTGGATAAACCTCTTAATCAACTCCCTCTCATCGGGAACCAATTCTGGAGCATATTGAGCTAGCTCCGTGTACTGCAGCTCAAACTCAGTCATTGACATATTCGGCGTCATCCACAAATCTTCAAACTATTGACGCTTGGCATACCTCATTCCTTCAGATAGAAACCGACCCAGGAATTCCCTCTGAAAATCTTCCCAGGTCATAGGAGCAACTCTCCTTGCATATCTCTTCTGTACTGATTCAAACCAAACACGTGCAGCGCCTCTTAACTGAAACGAGGCAAGTTCCACCATCTCTCCTCCTGGACACCTCAGTAACTGCCCAATTCTGATTATATCACAGAGGAAATGTTGAGGGTCCTCCTTGGTTTCGGTTCCGCAAAAAGTAGGCGGATTCAGCTTCAGGAATTTAGTAATCGGTAATTCCCTCGGAACTCCCCTCAGTCCCAGGGGCATGTCCCTTTGTTGCCATTCCCTTCTTGGTTCTTCCTCCCTTTCCTCAATCATTTCAGTTTCCTGTTCAGCCGATATCACTTGCTCTTCTTCCTCGCCGACGACTAAACGGCGGACTTCTTGTTGAATTTGGCGGGTCATTTCAGCTCTCAACTCCTGAAATCCCGCAGTCAGCATCTCAGCCACTGACGGAACACCCATCTCAACCTGTGGCTCTGGAGCTTGTTGCCTATGGACTTCTCTTTCTTGTGTCCTACCACGACCGCGAGCACGGCCCCTAGCTCGGCCTCTAGCTCGACCCCTGGGAGGCATTCTCTCCTCCCGAATGGATTCCTCATCAGTACGTGCAGGGACTCTACCGCCCCTCCTAACCTGCCTAGTAGTTGGCGGCATCCCTGTACTGCACAAAAATGTCACCTGATAAGCATTTGCATAATCTATCATAGATTAAGAAGGAATGAAAGAAAGGCCGACTCAAATTATCCTGGGTACTCCCACAAGTGCCTGTTTAATGCAACGTTGTGCCCGGGTTTCACAACGAAGCTTAAACCGACACCCGGTCATACCAATGGCTTCACATGACTTAAAGAAATAACCAGGCTCTGATACCAAGTTTTTCACGACCCCAAATAGGGAGTACGTGACCGGCACGAGAATAGATTTTTACCTCTAAACTCATAAGCCTTATCCTGTAAACATGATTATAACTACCCTGCTATACAATCAATATATATTTATCGTACTAGTGGCCACACCTCACTGGTGGCCTAATTAACCTGCAATCCACGGTTCGCTCAATACCGCTTCAGCTCAATCCAATGTATAGATATATTCATCAGCACTCATAATGTAAATATTAATATCATATTGACCGTACGTATCAATACGTACGATCTATCCTATTCACATGCAGCAAGCACACATAATATATATCTATATCTTATTGACCGTACGCCTCAATGCGTACGATCTATCCTATTCACATGCAGAAGTTTATATATTCAAACATAAATCCTAGTTTATCCCCAACTGGACCCTGTCTTTAAGTATATGTGAAGCTGACAACCCTAGAGTGAACGTACTTCAAAGCTGTAAATATTTACAATGCTTACAACCTTAAAATAAGTACAACAAAATAAATCAAAATAACCCAAAAGGAGTCCACCCACGCGAACAAGTGCGTAAGGATGGTCTGATGTCCGTATCACTGTCCGGACGTTGATGCCTGCCCGATCCCTGTATCTGAAACATTGAAGTAGAGGGAGTGAGTCAAACAGACTCAGTGAGAAGCTTACCATCCTCGGCGTAGCGGCGGGTACCACTACAGCTGGGGAAAGGGAAACACCTACAATCACATGCGCATGAAACTCTAGTTTATCAAATGTTATATTACGATCAAGCAATATTAATATAACATTAAAATCAAAGATAAACCTATGGATCATGCTTTTCTATCATGCTTCTCATAATCAAACAGTCATAATTAACATATCATATGAAAACTGTAAATCAATCAACTGACCCTAGTGCCAAGCTAGGGCAATGGCCTCAACGGGCAAATTTCTCTTAATCTTTAACTGACCCTAGTGCCAGGCTAGGGCAATGGCCTCAACGGGCAAATCTGTTAGTCTTTTACTGACCCTAGTACCAGGCTAGGGCAATGGCCTCAACGGGCGAATGCTTTACTCTTTAACTGACCCTAGTGCCCGGCTAGGGCAATGGCCTCAACGGGCAATCTTTTCTGACTTGTTTCTCTTCCCGAGCCTTCAGCTGGGATTCTGATTCTATCTACCCATTACTATCCTAGACTGACTTTATCTAGGTAGTGTGAACCTCCCTATGACTTACTAATCAATTTATGAGATCGTTTTGATCCTTATGTAATACCCAACCCTTGATTAGATCATAACCTAGCTCTAAGACCTTTCCTAAGTTCAATTACCGTAAAACGTCGACGTTCAATAACAACTTATATGCGATTTCTTTAATGAGTTTCTAATTAATAGGGTAACCGAACCTTGGACTCAATCAACAACTTACCCCTTTGCTTGTACTGTTCGGCGTATCTCATGTCACCACATGGATACCCTCCAGTACCTCTTTACCTGTAGTCAAACACACATATACCGATACTTTCATATATAACAATTTAGGAACAACAATAGCATGTTAACCACTAAATAATTCTTACAAATAGGCAAGTAGGCAAACCACATATCCACATCCTCAATCAACCCTGTAGGGCAAGGATGGGAAACCCCTGACCTGGACGGCTTCCTTGCGCTTGTCCTGGAGTAACTCCCGCTCCGGACGAATCGTGGTTTCCTAACGAATGCATTCAAGTGGTTAACATCTCATCTATATGCAATTCATATGCATACTACATGCTCATGCCTAGAATACATCTAGACGTTGCCAAGAACCGAGTCCTTGGTCTTATCTGTCTTCCCTCTCTTCTATGAGGGTCTCAAGTGCCTTGCACTTGGTTTCATACAACCATCGTTCTCCTTGAGTTGCTTTTGGGGCCTTGGATTTGAGTTACTAATCCTCAACATGCTTCTAAGCCATCCTACTTAAGGTTACCTAATGACGATGTACGGGGAATTTAGAAATTCAAGAAACTAGGCGTAGCTTATTCCGTAAGTTCCTATTCTTGAGGGATAAGAAGACATTTGAAATGGTTTTGATCCTTAAAAACATGGTTGGGGGTGTCCTAAGATGTTTCAGATTGAAAATAGGAGGATCGGACGCCCCGGATTGGCTAAAAATTGAATTTTGAGAATGCTGGACAGAGGCACGGCGCTATAGCGCCAAGCTGCTGTGGTGAACCAGAGTGGCGCTATTGGCGCTATAGCGCCGGTTTTGGCGCTATAGCACCGGTTCGCAGCACAGCAATTTGTTTGCTGTGCTGTGGGCCGGTTTGAGCCCGCTCCGGCCCCCTTTCGACCCCGGCTTCGACTCCGCACTTCACGGGTTTTGTTTCCCTACAATCCAACGACATAAATCCAACCCTAACTACTCAAATCCAAGCCCGATTCCAAATTTATCAACGAATCCCCAAATTGGGAATATTTAGAATTTCAAACCCCAAACCCTTTCAGATTCGAATTCGGCTAAACCCGAGGGTATATCCTCGACTATTACCCCAACTAAGTGTTCAAGAACACTTCCTAGGTCTCAATCTACCCTCGAAACAACCCAATCAAAGGTGGAATGAAGAAATCCCTAAAATGAAGAAATTTTGGGTTTTCGAATGAAATTGGGGTTACCAACCTTTGATCCTATTGGTGGAAGGTGTAGGAGACGTCGTATCCGAGCTCCGGTGACTTCTCCAGCGTCGGCTAGCTCTCCCCGGTCACTTTTCCGGCGAGCCCCAACCTCTTCTCCTTCTTCTCCTTCACTCCTCCTTCTCTCTCTTCTTTCTCTCTCTTTCTTTCCTTCTTTCTCTTCCCGTAGGCTCTCTCTCTCACCCTTTATTATTATATTTTTTTTTTGGTTTCTTCATCCTTTAAGTCACGCACCCCCACCCCAAAATAAAAAAAAATTAAATAATCAAAATAAATAAATAATAACTAAATAATAATAATAATAATTAAAATAAAAATAAATAAAATAATTAAATAATAACACTAATAATTATTATTATAATAAAGAAGAGCTGGAAAAATATCCCCAATTAAATCCTCCTCTTTCCAATTAATTCTATTTTCTCTTATACCCCAAATTAAATACCCAAAAATATTTCCTACTCTCTTTTTCCCATTTAATTCAGGTTTCCCATTCCTTAGGTCCTGAATTTAGTCCAAAATTAAATTTCTTCTTCTTTTCTTTCCCTTTCATTTCATTTTAAACTTTGAATAAAATTTCCCGGGTATTACAGAAGAAGTACATAAGATGATTATATTGCATTTGTATAAAATTAAAGGAAACATTGCATGCAGTAGTTATATTTCACAAATCACCAATGACCACAAGTCCATAACCAAAAATCTATTTTCTGCCACCAATCCAAGATGTAAACAATAAGCTATAGAATTAATACCAAAATCAATAAAAGAATGCAATTAAAGGGATATATTAGAGATAATTTTAAAAAATTGAAGTGCTTTTGGAATGTGGGCTTTACCTTCTATGTTTTAACAAATTGTAATAAAATGAGAAAGGAGTAATAGGCATAATAATGTTAAAAAATCTGATACTAAATTGTTAAGAACATGATATGGTACCTTTAGTTTTGCTGCAGAGAAACCTTGAGAAAAAACCACAGCTCCATTCTTCTGTTCAATTATAAAAGAGCCACTAACAAAGCCATAGATTCTTGATTTTATTGTCGAGTCTGGCTGGTAACTGAGCTGCAATCTGAGATCACCTGATCTATCATCATCATCTATATTAATTAATAAGAAATTATATAAAATTAAATTAAATTTGAAAATTCACCATAGGCTGAAAAATTACAAAAACTAAAGCACGTTCACATGTTCGTTATAATATAAGAATTGGTGTAGTATTGATGTTCTCAAACATGATGTTCATGTCTAGAATATCTTTATATTCCTTTTTAATAAAATAAAGGGTCAGCAACATCCAACCGACCTCAAATTCTTTCTCTAACTTTCTTCGGATCTTCGTTGAAGCTTGTGAACACATGAACATCAAGGCGCTGAGTTTGCCAAGAAATTGGATTAGTCTACAGATTTAGTGATACAAAGTCTCCCTTCTTGATCAGCATATGGGGTGCAAATGATTGAACCATGAAACTTGAATGGAATGTTCAAGTATGTAGGAATCAATCACCATAAATGCATATAATAGAAATTCAAAATCAATATGATTGCAGTTTTGAAATATTAAATTTCATATAATTAACTAATCAATGATGGATATTACGTTTTTGGAGCAAATATGTTTTGCAATCAGCATTAATTGTGATTAATTTATTTCCAGATTTACCCTACTCATTAATATATATATTGAGTATTCCAAATTTTCAAGGATGTGATGACATGGCAAAATTACAAAGGTTAACACTTTGACACATGGCAAGGAATTGCTCTATGTAGGTTCCTTTAGTATATTATATAGATGTCTGAATTGATAAGAATCAATTCATTTAATATAGTAATTTTTCAAAATTCAACTATTTAAATTGAGGATAAAAGTACTACTGAACTTCGGTACATCCCTCCAATCATGTAAAACCATTTATTAATATTAATAGAAATTCACATTAATAAGACCCACCTTAAATGGTTTAGGAATCAACTGATTGGAGGGATGTACTGAAGTTCAATACATCCCTCCAATCATGTAAAGCCATTTATTAATTCACCAACAAATGTTTGGTGCATTGGTAAGCGAGCTACACCCTAGGTTGAGGGACTTAGGTTCAAGCCCTGGAGTCGACATTGTTGGGAGGGCTTTAACTGTTCGCTCCCGCCCGAATGGGATTAGTCTTCATCTAGACCGTTAAAACGGATAGGTGGGAGACACTCATGGTTATACAAAAAAAAGCCATTTATTAATATTAATAGATTCTTATTTTTATTTTAGAATTTAATTGCCCATTGGTATGTTGCAATATAGATTTCTATATATCTTATAACGTCTTTTGATTTGCATATTTTTTTTAAAAAAAATATTCACTTTTTAATATAATCATATATTTTATTTGTATTTTAATATTTAATTTAAACATATCTCTCTATTATAATCTCTTCTCTTTATATTAAATTTTGATTTTAAAAACAAAAAACTAATATATGTTTTAGAATGAATATATTTAAGTTTCTTATTCCACCACAAAAAAATTTGAAGTTTCGAATATAAATTATGAAATTTAAATTAATTTTATTTAACATTAATTAAAATCTAAAGTGGACTGTATGCGTATGTCTTGATTCCTGCCATTTATTTGGGAATTATATTATTTTTTATTTCTAAAATTTTATTGCCCATCCCATAAAAAAAAATTTAATTGCCCATTTGTGTGTGATATGAATTTCAGCATTAATTTTAATTAATGACTGATACATAATCTTGATTCTCGCCATTTTCTAAGGTGGGAAATCACTACATTAGAGGGGTGAATGATCCAAATTGAATGTTGAATCATGAGGTGACACAATTAGGAGCCATGTATGTTGAAATATATATTTATATAGATATAGATATAGATAATAGATGATGGATGATGACGTGGAGTTTGAGCAAATCACTCCATGAAGCCTATGAGTCAAGTTTTGGTTGTAGGTACATTCTTTTTTATAGATATAATAGATAGATAGATAGATAATAGATAATATAAGATAATAGATAGATAATAGATTATGAGTTTTTTTTTTTTAATTGATGGGTTGAAACTTGATAAATTCATTTCCAACATGGTACTTATGTATAATTAAAATATAATTGATAAAAACATATATATGGTAAATAAAATGCTTAAACAAAATTTTATAAAAAATGCTTAAACAAAATATATTTTAATTAGTGCACTAATTTTGGAGATTATTAGAGATATTTTATGATTTTTTTTCAATTCGTCAATCAAAAAAATCACACAAGATATTTGAAAGAATCAAAACATAAACATAAAATTTTTAATATAAAAAATTATTTTATTTTTTACGGGTTAAAATTATTAATATTTTGTTATTGATTAATTATTTAATATGTTTTTAAGATTAAAAAAATAGGTCTATCTGATTTTTTTTACTTTATTTTCAAATTTTTTATCTGCATATAAAAAATTAATTGAATACTAAAATTTGAACTAATATAAAATCATCCTTAGATTTTTGAATCTGATGTTTATTGGTTTAAATCAATTAGTGATGAGGTCAACCAAATTGGTTTAAATCATGCAAACATTTATGATATGATTAATTACAAACAATCTGCATTAATTAAAAAGGTTAGGGCAAGGAATGATCTCAGCCGTTGGCTTGGAGGTAAGCTAGATTTCTTCGAAGGATGACGTGGCAAAATTGTAAAACATGACCCAACCCGCTACCTTTTGATCGGTTCAGTTTTATTTTCCCCTCAAACCTGACCCGACCGCGACCACCCTTTAATCGCGTATATTATATGATCTTAGCTTTGTCACCCCGCTACTAAATTTTTTTATAAAAAAGCTTCACATATGCTTTTCTAGCTTCAATTTTCAATGAATCCTTATTTCTCACATAATATTATCTTTTGATCTCATGTTCTTCGATTATTATTCCTCAAATAATATTGTAAGTAAAAATATTAGAAGAATGATTTTTTTTTTTGTATATAGAGTAATTGGATTACAAAGTATATGAAATCTAAAAAGTATGTTAGACACAATTATTATTTAGAAAAGCAAAACCTAAAAAAATAAGAATAACCTAATGTGAAGTAACAAAAGAGTAATCGAACTTAATGACTCGTACATTCTTCTTCTTTCATTATGAGAATGCCATGAAGCTTTGACTCTTTTGTAGGACATTTTTTTAATATTTTTTCGTGTCTATCCTCCGCTCTATTGATGGATTGAACATCTCCAATCTATATATATATAACAAAATCATCATACCTCTAATTTGATAACTTCAAAAATAAGTTGATATTCATTTTTCTTTTTAAAGTAAGTTTTCGCTAATGAGTGTTTCGAAAACTTGATATTCGTTTTCCTTTTTTAATCAGTTTTCGCCGATGAGTGTTTTGCAAACTTTATATTCATTTTTATTTTTTTAATCAGTTTTTGTCGATTAGTGTTTCGAAAACTGGATATTCTTTTTTCTTTTTTTAGTCAGTTTTCGCTGATAAGTGTTTCGAAAATTTGATATTCATTTTTCTTTTTTTAATCAGTTTTTGCCAATGAGTGTTTCGAAAACTTGATATTCATTTTTATTTTTTTAATCAGATTTTGTCGATGAGTGTTTCGAAAACATGATATTCATTTTTCTTTTTTTAATAAGTTTTAGCCGATGAGTGTTTTCGAAAACGTGATATTCATTTTTCTTTGTTTAATTAGTTTTTATCGATGAGTGTTTCGAAAACTTGATATTCATTTTTCTTTTTTTAATCAGTGTTTGTCGATTAGTGTTTAGAAAACTTGATATTCATTTTTCTTTTTTTAATAAGTTTTAGCCGATGAGTGTTTTTAGTCCAACCCTGGGCCCGATCCATGAACTGCTAGTTCCTTAGGCAAACAAGGGGGAAAAGAAGAGATTAAGCCCAACCAAACTCTCTTGGGTTGCTTAAGGAAGAGAATAAACAATAGGATATTGATCACATGAGAAATTTTTATAAAAATCTTTTTGGTCTTTACGGATGAGAGATTCTGAAAGACCCTCAAACTTTTCTTGAAAATACTTGGGATAACCATTGGAAGGAAAATTTTCATGAAAACTTTTTCTTAATTGTGACATTCCAATTGGTTAAACCCTAATCATTTACGAAAACCTTAGGCGTCGTTTTCTAAGAAATAAACTTGAATTAATTTTTAAAACCCGCAGGGTGCCTAAGAAAACTAACTCATGTGACCAATACCCTACCAAACAATAGTCCTTTTACGGGTAAGCTGTATAAGGAGGGTAGATGTAGTTGAGAAATCACTCGCTTGGAGTGATTAAAGTTAAGCAAACATCGAAAAGCGCTAGAGAGTTCTAAGGTGCCAAGGGAGTATACAGGTAAGCCTAAGGGTTACCAATTAAGGGGGCCATAGGGTGACTATGGAACCGAAAGCATTAGACCGGAGCAGGTCTAGAAGTGGAAATGGGCGTAGACCTTCGGGTACCGTCCAGAGATAAGAAAATGAGTGCTATTGCGGTAGATAGCTCTCGAACGAGATAACGTGAGAGATAAACCCCAAAGGGACTCATGGAGGCCCGCGGGGAGAGAAAGTAGACAGGGATAAGTAGTCCCGTAAGGGGGGAAGAGCGGAAGCCTATAGGACCCCATAGGATAAGAGTCAAGTAGGAGGTGGAGAACCAACTACTACTATAAGTGCATGTATAGTACACAAATTGTAGTGGACATAGCTAGGTAAGCTAGTTCCACAGGTTGGTGAACCGTAAATCCATTAGTCTGAAGCCCGTGTATGGGTGGAGACTGAGTGGACAAACCAAACGTATAAATGGCCATGTGGGTGCCATAAAGGGAAAATTAACCGTGAGGACGATTAATTGAGAAGGAGAATTTAGTAAGTAACGAGTATTGAGAAATACTCAAAGAAAGAGTACCACGTAGGTACGAAATGGAAAAGAAGAGAGTGAATACGGGAACGGAGTCGGGTAAGCATCTGGGGATGCGAGCCAAAATGATAAAACAGGTATGCTACTGTTAGGGGCGATTGGAACCCAACGGGTAACACACTTGCAAGAGGCGGTATATGTTCATGAACATATGCCACACCATAAGAAAGGAAAGAGTCCAACCGTGGGAACGGATCCCGATTGGTCAAGGGCAGTAGAGCATGTCCGGAAAGGTTCATGCTGGAGTTAACAGATCAAGTATTCCAAGTAGGAATACAGGATTTAAGTGAGTTGAGGAGTCCGAGTGGGCCAAGTTGGAGTAAAATCCAACGGAAATCCAATGAGTAGAATTAGCATAGGATGTGCAACTCCAAGTGGACTAACCTAAGGTTGGTATAGATCCACAGTCATAGTCGTGTTAAGCGAGGTCTTCGGATGTGAAGACTGAACTGAGCTTGAGGCAGAGTAATGAGTATGATGGTAAGGAGGAGACTAGTGAGTTTCCATTATAAACAGAAATGACTACAAGTAGTAGTCAGAGAAGAGTCTATGTCAGTCAGACATAGGATGTCAACAGTGAGTAACCTGAAGTGGTTATGGAAACCACTAAGGGTAAGTGTAGAAGTTCGGAAAAGAAAGGGAAACACGAGTCAAAAACGTAAGATCCTTTACTGTTTGGTGGAGAAATGGTAAGTGTAATACATAGTTGTGCTAGTGCCATGGCATTTAGCTTCGTTAGGCCACGAGTAGGGTAAACCGAGTCTGTAGTAAGTGTAACAACCTCGGAAGCGTTGGGTACACTGATGGCACCAAGTATAAACACCTACGTAGGGGGTATGCCGTGTAAGCGGTAAGTCTCGATGTAGAGTAGAGGGTGTAGTAAGATGTAAATGGACTTTCTTGGAGAAGTCGTTTACAAGGAATATATCGAGGGAATACCGGCAAGAGGCTAGCTGCTTGGTAGTAGAGAATACTTAGGTACGGGGACTCCGATGTAGGGGATTACTTCGTCAGTTAGAGTTTATAGAAATAGAATCTAGTGTGCTATGCAAAGAGCTAGTGTCTTGGCGTGTTCCAAGACGGATATAAGAAGTCCCTACGAAGGTAGCTAGTCGGACAAGCAGATTGAGTCATGGTAAGCCTCACTAGAGAAGGCAATAGTTAACTCCTCGGAGAACTAAATTGGAGCACGGCATGTGGTACGTGTCAGACACTCCATTGCAAAATTAGTAAGAACAAAGTAAATAGAAACTAGGAAAGTTAGGTATCCTCGGGGAAGGATTTCTCCTATCCCGTAAGCCTCTAATTCCTGATTGACATTCTTATATATGCGTAACTACCCATTTCTAATACAAACAATATAGTATTTATATGGTCATCCCTATCCGATGACCTAAGTAGCACACAATCCACGGCTCGCTCAACGCCGCTTCAGTCAATACATATACACATAATCAATCACACGTACATATAATATACATATTGATAACGAGCTTGAAGGCGGGTGATCTATCCTATTCACATGCAGAATCCCTGTGTACAGTCAAGCATATATATTCAATCACACACCTGCATAAAATATACATATTGATCACACGCCTCAATGCGTGTGACCTATCCTATTCACATGCAGAAGCCGTATTTTCACACAATCAAGTATTCAGTCACACATATATATAAGTTTACATATTGACCACACGCTCAGTGCGAGTGGTCTATCCTATTCACATGCGGAAGTCACATCGATATATATATATATACACATGATATTCATCATATCATAACCTATGATCCCAACAACCAGACCAATCTTTAATCTGTATGAAGCCGACAATTCTAGAGTGTGACATATACATATATGCATATAGCAGCTGTACAAAACAATGCTATACCAAAAGAATCATATACATATACATCCTGTCAAAAATACATATAACAGTACTACCCACGCGGACAATACGTGCGGTCTCTAAGTCTGTCCGCCTCCCTGAGATGAAGTGGAAGCGCTCCCGATGCCTAGACCACCTGTGTCTGTAACATTTAACATTGGGGTGAGTCAAACAGACTCAGTGAGAGGCTTTCCCATCCCTGGTGTAGTAGCGGGTACCACTACAACTGGGGAAGAGGAGCCCATCACAAACACATACGAATATAACGGATTAAATTTCTATATATTATGTAGTCAGGCAATTAGCTGATATCATATTCACAATAAAGAATTTAAAACATGGATTTACATACATTTGAGTTCACAAATACATCATATCATGATTTAACATATATTTCCATGTGGTCCTCTGTATTCAAATAATCATAATCATAAACTGGCCCGCAGGCAATATCTCCGTTAGGAGAGAATCTGGCCCGAAGGCAATATCTCACGTGAGCAATATGGGAACCTAGTTGATCATTCTAGGAACCCCTGGTCCCAAGACTTTACTTGGAACAATAGTCTGACCCCAAGACTTCACTTGGAGCATAGTCGGCGACTCATCTGACCTCGGTTTACCCAAGGCAATAGCCACAATGTGGTGAACTCATATACTCTGTATTTCTGTGGTTTGACTCAAGACAAGAGACTCAATCTACCCGGACCACCCGTGATAGACTCGGTTCCCGCGTTGTACAATAATTGACCCCTATAGACCACTACTTGTTCATTTTACTTCTTCTTAGGCAAATTTAGATTTCCAAGTGGTTTCTAATTTGGACTCTTGGTTCAAAACAAAGTCACCTAGGTTTATTCTCTTTAAGGACTTACTTACAAAACCACACCCTTCAGATAATATTTACTCGATCCTACCCCCGATGTCGTATAGGTCCCGAGGACCTTCTGTTCATATAGGGCTCCTTGAGCCACCGTTGCTTTTACAATTCACATACACACATATAGCACATTTTCACATATATTGTAATTTAGGAACAACAATAGCATGTTATCTAACATATAATTCCTACAAATAGGCAAGAAGGCAAACCATATATCCATATCCGCAGTCAACCCTATAGGGCAAGGATAGGAAAGCCCCTCACCTGGTTGGCCCCTCTGATCGACTCTCGGTGCGCCCGAAATTCCAGTCACAGTGTGGTGCCCTATACACATATACTTGAGAGATTCAGAGACTTGAAAATTCAACCACTATCGTGTACATGTAACGCTAATGTTCATGTTCTTTCTAATTAATTCCATAGACTAGTTGTTGGCTTGGAATACCCCAACTAGTTTTCGGAACACCTAGCATGCTTCAAATTCGTGTCCAACCCTCTCTTAATCACGCTATTCGGAAATGTTGAATTTGGGAATGCAAGGTTACCCAATTTCACCTCTATGTGTCCATGTGAAGTTCCCATTACCCAAGTCTTGAATTTATGGCCCAAGAGTCATAAATTCTACTTGTCCAAAATTTCCATTTATCAAAATAACCTTGAACACTTCACCTACACATGAATACACATACCCGAATACGCATAAAATTAGAAAATTGTCTCTTTTTCCCCGAACGGGGTTCCGGGTGAGACGAGAATTACTCGGGTTTTCATCCGTCGTACATTCCAATAATTTTTAACAATGTTTATAATTATTATTCAACCTTTGAATGCACCCCAAGTCATTCCACAACACCCTTAAACCTTAACAACCACATTTTCCTACACTTTTTCCAACCCGGATAAATTCCGTCAATTTGGTTCCGGTTCCTAAGTTTCCAACTCACTTCCTAACATGCATATACTTCAATTTAGGACCTAGAACACTTAGATTGAATCAATTGGGGTCTTTCCAAAAATCCCTAAAATTGATAAAATTGGGGTTTGAGAGTTTTGGGACTTCTCACCTCGATTCAACCGGTTAGAAGGACGATATGGAGTAGAGGAGACTCCCAGCTACCTTCCCCGGTGAAGAGACGGCATTTTCCGGTGAGAAGCTCTCTTCTTTTGCTTTCTCTCTCTAACCCGAGCTCTCTCTCTCTCCTCCAGCCAAAAGACGGTGACCGGCTCCGGTGGGCAACGATTCCGACCTCCTCTCGTGTTACTCCGGCCACCACGCGTTGGCCTTCCTCCTCCTCTCCTTCTCGCGTTCCCCGTTCAGCCCCGTGCGTGGAATGGACGCCCAGCTCACGTTTTTTGTTCCTTTCCCACGCCTTCCTTTTCTTTCTTTTCTTTTCTTCTCTCTTCTCTACTCTCTCTTATCTAATTATATATTATAATAAGTTAATATATATATATATATATATATATATATATATATATTACAAACAGCAACTAATAATAAAATAAAAAGTAAATCTTATTTCTTTTCTTTTTTTTACATATATATACATTTATATAATTAATTAATATATATATATTAAAAGAAAGTAAGTCTGATTATTAATAAATATTAGGATCTAAAATACTTTGTATTCACAACATAGTAGGTAATAGGGTAGTGTGTATTTTTATCTCATCTTCCACATTCTAAATTAATTAATTAAATTAGACCAACGACGCTAATTAAATATCCTCGGGTACTACAATCTTCCCCCCTTAAGAAATTCGGTCCCTGAATTTCAAACAAAATACTAACCTTAGTTTCGAAATAGATGAGGATACGTCCTGCGCATTTCACCCTCGACCTCCCACGTAGCTTCTTCGGTCGAGTGGTTTTTCCACTGAACTTTAACCAATGGAATCTCTTTCGTTCTGAGTTTCTTCAACTGCTGATCTAAGATTTCCACTGGCTCCTCTTCATACGTCATATTTTCGGTTAGTTGCACGTCTTGCGATTGAATCACGTGCGAGGGATCGGGAAGATACTTCCGAAGCATTGATACGTGAAAGACAGGGTGTACCCCCTCCAATTCTGTAGGCAATTTCAACCGACACGCTACATTCCCAATTTGTTCTAAGATTTCAAACGGTCCGATATATCGAGGACTGAACTTCCCCTTCTTACCGAACCGCATTACGCCTCTCATTGGTGATATTCTCAAGAACACCTTATCACCAATGGCAAACTCCAGTTCTCTTCTTCGATTGTCTGCATAAGACTTTTGCCTACTCTGAGCCGTCAGCAATCTCTCCCTTATACATTTTACCTTCTGCAAGGCATCTTGTGTGTCTGTGCGGTCATGGTCCTCTAAACGGGGGTCGTGACAATGAGTGTTTCGAAAACTTGATATTAATTTTTCTTTTTTTAATAAGTTTTCGCTAATGAGTGTTTTGAAAACTTGATATTTATTTTTCTTTTTTTAATTAATTTTTGCCGATAAATGTTTCGAAAACTCGATATTCATTTTTCTTTTTAATTAGTTTTCGCTGATGAGTGTTTTTGAAAACCTGATAATTATTTTTCTTTTTTTAATCAGTCTTCGCCGATGAGTGTTCTGAAAACTTGATATTCATTTTTATTTTTTTTTAATCAGGTTTCGCCGATGAGTGTTTTGAAAACTTGATATACATTTTTTTTAATCAATTTTTGCCGATAAGTGTTTCAAAAACTTGATATTTATTTTTCTTTTTTTAATCAGTTTTCATCGATGAGTGTTTCGAAAACTTGATAGTAATTTCTCATTTTTTAATCAGTTTTTGCCGTTGAGTGTTTCGAAAACGTAATATTTTCATTTTTCTTTTTTTAAATAGTTTTCGTCGATTAGTGTTTCGAAAAATTGATATTCATTTTTCTTTTTTTAATTAGTTTTCGCCGATGAGTGTTCTGAAAACTTAATATTCATTTTTTTTATCAGTTTTAGTCGATGAGTGTTTTGAAAACTTGATATTCTTTTTTCTATTTTTTAATCAGTTTTCGCCGATGAGTGTTTCGAAAACGTAATATTCATTTTTCTTTTTTTTTAAAATAGTTTTCCCCGAGGAGTGTTTCGAAAACTTGATATTCATTTTTCTTTTTCTTAATCAGTTTTCACCGATTAGTGTTTCGAAAACGTGATATTCATTTTTCTTTATTTACAGTTTTCAAGGATGAGTGTTTCAAAAACTTGATATTCATTTTTCTTTTTCTTAATCAATTTTCGCCGAAGAGTGTTTAGAAAACGTGATATTCATTTTTCTTTATTTAATTAGTTTTCACCGATGAGTGTTTCGAAAATATGATATTCATTTTTTAATCAGTTTTCGCCGATAAGTGTTTCGAAAACTTGATATTCATTTTTATTTTTTTTAATCAGTTTTCACCGATGAGTGTTTCGAAAACATGATATTTATTTTTCTTTTTTTTAATCAGTTTTCGCCGATGAGTGTTTCGAAAACGTAATATTAATTTTTTTTAAATAGTTTTCCCCGATGAGTGTTTCAAAAACTTGATATTCATTTTTCTTTTTCTTAATTAGTTTTCGCCGATTAGTATTTCGAAAACGTGATATTCATTTTTCTTTATTTAATTAGTTTTCACCGATGAGTGTTTTGGAAAACTTGATATTCATTTTTGTTTTTTTAATAAGTTTTCGTCAATGAGTGTTTCGAAAACTTGATATTTATTTTCCTTTTTTTAATCAGTTTTCGCCGATGAGTGTTCTGAAAACTTAATATTCATTTTTTTAATCAATTTTCGTCGATGAGTGTTTTCAAAACTTGATATTCATTTTTCTTTTTTTAATCAGTTTTCGCCGATGAGTGTTTCGAAAACGTAATATTGATTTTTCTTTTTCTTTTTTTATATAGTTTTCCCCGATGAGTGTTTAGAAAACGTGATATTCATTTTTCTTTATTTAATTAGTTTTCACCGATGAGTGTTTCGAAAACATGATATTCATTTTTGTTTTTTTAATCAGTTTTCGTCGATAAGTGTTTCGTAAACTTCATATTTATTTTCCTTTTTTATTCAGTTTTCGCCAATGAGTACTGTTTCGAAAACTTGATATTCATTTTTATTTTTTTAATAAGTTTTCGTAGATTAGTGTTTCGAAAACTTGATATTTATTTTTCTTTTTTTTAATCGGTTTTCGCCGATGAGTGTTTCGATAACGTAATATTAATTTTTCTTTTTTTAAATAGTTTTTCCCGATGAGTGTTTCGAAAACTTGATTTTCATTTTTCTATTTCTTAATTAGTTTTCGCCGATTAGTGTTTCGAAAATGTGATATTCATTTTTCTTTATTTAATTAGTTTTCACCGATGAGTGTTTTGGAAAACTTGATATTCATTTTTGTTTTTTAATAAGTTTTCGTCGATGAGTGTTTCGAAAACTTGATATTTATTTTCCTTTTTTAATCAGTTTTCGCCGATGAGTGTTCTGAAAACTTAATATTCATTTTTCTTTTTTTAATCAGTTTTCGACGATGAGTGTTTTGAAAACTTGATATTCATTTTTCTTTTTTTAATCAGTTTTCGCCGATGAGTCTTTCGAAAACGTAATATTGATTTTTCTTTTTTTTTAAATAGTTTTCCCCGATGAGTGTTTCGAAAACTTGATATTCATTTTTTTATTTAATTAGTTTTCACCGATGAGTGTTTCGAAAACTTGTTATTCATTTTTCATTTTCTTAATCAGTTTTCGCCGATAAGTGTTTAGAAAACATGATATTCATTTTTCTTTATTTAATTAGTTTTCACCGATGAGTGTTTCAAAAACTTGATATTCATTTTTGTTTTTTTAATCAGTTTTCGCCGATGAGTGTTTTGAAAGCTTGATATTCATTTTTATTTTTTTTAATCAATTTTCGTAGAAGAGTGTTTCGAAAACTTGATTTTCATTTTTCATTTTTTTTCTTTTTTTTGAATCAGTTTTCGCCGATAAGTTGTAATATCCAAGATATTTAGATTTAATTATTTTCATTTTTATTAAATTTATTTTTCTTTCAGAAAGAAAAATAAATTAAATTAAAGAATTGTAGGGTTAGAATAAAATAATAGGGACTATATGAATATTTTTCTAGGACCTAAAAAAAAGGAGGATATAACAAGTATAATAAATTTTTCTAATAAAATAAAAAGATATATATATAATAAATGTAGAAAATAAAATCAAATAAATAAAATAATATATATATATATATATATTAAAAAAAAATTTGGTACCTACAGAATTTAGAGACAAATTGGACGCTGTGTGCGTATTTTTCAAAAGGCCAAGGTGTGCCTTCCAAATCTTTATCAAAGTCAGTTTTTTTTCATAAACTTAAAGGATTTTAATCTGTTCAAACACGTCTTTTTAGCCAGCACCTGTTTTCTTAAGATTAAACCCACCCTTTCTCACATTTCTGTCACGAACCCTAGGTCCCTTTTCAGCTCACCTTTTTTGTTCTAAGCTCGGTCTCTTTCCACTTTCCACTTTCTAGTTCAGTTTCTTGGTGTTTAAAAGAAATTTTTTCCTATCTTAATCTGTCCTAAATCTTAATCGGCTCCTTCGTTTATCCCATTTATTGCCTCTTCTCTTCTTCTATTGGCGGTTCGAATAGCTTCTTCTCTGTCAGTGACTTTCTCCACTTAATAATTATTTCCGAAAATCTTATTTTGTCCTACTCCCTATTCTCTTCCCTTGTCTCATTGGTTGTGGCTAGCGGCACAGGTCTGCCTATATCTTAATGCCCAATAGTTAATGAATTTAATCATCATTAACACTCTGTTTAGCCTGACCCCTACGACTTTCCTCCACTAAAGTACGCTAAAGGATATTCAGTGGTGCAAGTGTTCCTTCTCTATTCTTGTGCTCGACGGAAGTTGTATCGGTTGTGGTTATCTCTCCTCTAGCAAATCTCTATATACTAGCTTTCTTTTATTAAGATGGACAAACCAAAACCCAAACGTCTTAAGAGAACATTTTCAGACAACAAAAACATGAGTTATAACCCAAGAGAAATAGGGTGGGTGGATTCCAGTGATTCCGAACCAGGGGAAGAGTTGGAAGAGATGAGAGACCTTGAAAATTATCCTAACCCCAGATCACCACCACCAACACGGGATGCTCGTGGTCCAATCATGCAAGTTCATCCTCAAACTATTGAGGAAAACAGAGATTATTGGGCACACTGTTTGATTGGAGAACTTATCGATGTGAGACAATTTCTAGTGCGAAGGCTCCAACATGCTCTCAACCATGCATGGAGACTACAAGGACGAGTAACGGTGGTTGGTCGTGAGGACAATACCTATGTCATACATTTTGAAAGAATGGAGGACCTTTACTATATTCATGCTGAAGACCCTTGGAGTATTCATGGGGCGCTTTTCCACCTTATCAACTGGAGACCGAATCTTGTTCTTACCAACCTTGCCATCACGGAGGTCCCACTGTGGATTCAAATATGGGGCCTACCTCTTGAATATCAAATCCCCCAGGTGGCAAGGAAGTTAGCTCAAATAGCGGGAGACATAATGGAAGTGGACTGGGCCCCAGTTACTCCAAGGAACATTCGATTTATGAGAGTTAGAGTTATGGTTCCGATCAATAAGCCTCTAGTCATGGGGTTGCTTTTGCGACTGGATAATGAGATACATGTCTGGATCCGATTCCGCTATGAAAGAATTTTTAAATTTTGCAGGAGCTGCGGAAGAATAGGTCACACGTACCCAAGGTGTGACTGGCTGAGAGACTATGCGTCAACAGTGATCACAGAGCAGATGGCTAGCATCCGAGATGAACTTGGCGTTGAAATGGGTATCCAGCCTTCTCGAATTCACTTTGTTAATGAGGCTAGAGCGTTCGTGAACAGGGACCATAGAATGGACCCGAGTATTATCCTCTCAACGCTCCTGCGATGGAGTTTGAGTTCGATCAGTTCGGGGTGCTGAATGAGCAAGGACAAATGATCAGCGAACATTCTACAACTACCCCACAGAATGTAATTCCTCTCTCTATAGTGACACCTGACGCGATGGCAGCCACTACAGTAGCAACAGAGGTTGTTTCTACTTCGGAAGAAGATCCGGAGGAGGAGGAAGATTTCCTTATTCTTCCATTCCATAATCAGATCCCTGAACTTGAACCTGGCGATATGGAGGTAGTTTGGGAAGAAGAACCAACTTTACAGGATACAATTACAGATCTTCCCGAGCTTAATGATGCAGACCCTGAAATTCAGGCGATGGCAGAGATGTTCTCCCTCAACAAACCGCATCAATGTCTGTTTCCTCTGCCAGGAGTGCGACTCACTGATCATGGCGTCCTTGCTCCCACCAATGAGTTTCCACTACGCTGGGTTGAGTTGGAGCCAGGAGAGTTTGGGCTCACAAATGCAAAATTCGATTGGGAGCTGCCCCAGTCAGAGGACAGGATGATGTCATACTCCTGGTGGGACATGAAGGACATAGAAGAACGTGATAATCCTCCTACGGATATCTTTATGATTGGTGAGCATAGTGACTTGTGGACCCCTCATAGGCCCTGGAAGAACTCTACCTTTGAAAGGGGAGAATCTAGCTCTGCAAATGCAAGTTTGAATGGGAATCTACCTAGCCAACAAACACCTTCGGAAGGCGATGAGCTGGCTCTAGTAGTGCAACCATTTCTCCGTCCTTTGACCGCTCAGGGATCTTCCCACGTTGAGAACTCTGAGGGTTCAAACTCTGATGCTTCTCTCACTCAAGAGGAGGTGGCGGAAATTAATTCTTTATCTAATGAAAACCTGACAGTCATGGGAGCTGAGATGGGTTTTTGGGTGGCTGATGACGCTCCTCAGGAAGTCAGAACCTTCCAACCTCTCCCTGAAGATAATGACCTTAGCAGATGGGCAGTTTGGCAGCAGGGGGCAGCTGGCATTGAGCATAATTCTTATTGGCTTGCACCCATAAGGCAATTAACTGATGTGAATACTTTTGATAATTTCCCTATTTTAGTCCAGGCAGGTGATCATATTCGAGTGGTCGAAACAAGTAAAAAGCGCAGATTTGACAGCATTGAAGATTTGCGTACTGAGATGATTAAGAAAGCCAAAAGCGAGCCAATAGTGATAAATATGATGGGCCATCTCAAGCGCAAGAAGACATGCACTTCACAAAGCTACTTGCATCTGGAGGTCGAGAAGACTGACGAGGAAGAGGATTCAGAGCCACCAACGAAACGTAGAACTGTTATTACTGAAGCTCAAGAAATGGAGTGGGAATGTTTATTGAATGATGTAATCTTGATGTTTCAAAATTGTAAGCTGGGGGTCTTGGAGGCTGACCCGAAAAAGCCTCCATAAGATCAATGATCATTTGTAGCTGGAACTGTAGGGGTTTGGGTTGTGCCCCTACGGTTTCGCGGCTAAAACAACTCGTGCTTCATCATTCCCCAGATATTTTGTTTTTGCAAGAAACCGTTTGTACTGAAGCAAAACTTATGCAGAAAATAAGATGGAGTGGTTTTGAGTATGTTGATTGTGTTGACCCTAGAGGTAAGAGTGGCGGGCTTGGGCTTTGTTGGACAAAGTCCATCAACCTCACCATTCTTGAAAAAACAATAAATTGGATCCACGGTACTGGCATAGATAAATCTGGTCAGCAATTCGTGTTTACTGCTGTTTATGGGCCCCCAAAAGTGCAAGATAGACATATTCTTTGGACCTACTTGCACGGAAAAAATGAACAAAACCTGCCCTGGATTATTTTTGGAGATTTTAACCAGATTCGGGGAGTTAATGAGAAATTGAGTCGTTGCTCTAGCTCCCACGGTTGTGTTGATTTTGACAACTTTATAAATCAACATACCCTTGTAGAGATTCCCAGTAAAGGTGCTTGGTTCACATGGTCTAACAATAGACTTTCTGAGGATGTGGTCTAGGAGAAATTAGATCGGTTTCTTTCGAACATGGAATGGATGAATGCTTACCCTCATAGTTTAGTTGATGTTCTGCCCATCTCAGCGTCTGATCATGCTCCACTTATCCTGACAACTAATCCCCCTATTATGATAGGCAGAAAGCCTTTTCGCTTTGAGCTAATGTGGTTAGACTTCAAAGAAGGCAGATCCATCATTGAGAATGCGTGGCAAAAACATGCCGTGGGCTCCAGAGCCTACCGTGTGGTCCAAAAACTTAAAGAAACTGGAAAAGAGTTGCGTGAGTGGAACAAGAGTAGAGTCGGCAACATTCAACAGAGAATTAGAGATTCTGAAGCCAACCTTCTTAATATCCAGAGCAATATTCATACCACTAGAGACTTCCAGCGTGAACTTTCTGAGAGGAAGCAACTTGACTTTTATCGTAAGTGTGAACAAACCATGTGGGCCCAAAGAGCAAAGCAACTGTGGCTTCAGCAAGGGGATTCTAATTCCCGTTACTTCCATGCTGTTGTCAACATGAGAAGAAAGCACAACAGAATCTCGGGTATCATGAACTCTAATGGGACTTGGACCACTAATCAAGAGGAAATAAAAAATCTGAGTACTCAGTACTTTCAAAGCTTGTTCCAGCATTCGGCAACAACGGATAAGACCATTATTCGTCAGTATATTCATAATGCTGCACTTACTACACTAACAGAGGACCAAATTCAATTTCTAAACAATCCTTTCACTAAACTCGAAATTGAGAATGCAGTGTTTCAAATGGAGGGTTCCAAATCTCCCGGGCCTGATGGTTTCCCAGCCAAGTTCTTTCAGGAGCTATGGCCTACGGTAGCTGATGATGTAACAAATATGGTGGCTTCCTTCCTTCAAAGGGGTTTCATGCTGCAGGAACTGAACAAGACCAATATTGTTCTTATCCCCAAGACCTAGGATCCTCAGCACTTCAAGGAATATAGGCCAATTAGTCTCTGCAATGTGGCTTATAAAATAATATCCAAAGTCTTGACGAACAGGATGCAACAAATCATGCCTACCATCATCTCTCAGTATCAAAATGCCTTTGTGAAAAACAGACAAATCTCAGACAATATTATTCTGGCTAGTGAAATTCTTCACTATTACCGTAAAATCAAGAGAGCCAAGTCCTTTTGGGGAGTGATGAAAGTTGATATCCATAAAGCCTACGATAAATTGTCTTGGGAGTTTCTGGAAGAAGTTCTAATAACGCATGCTTTTCCCCAGCATTGGATCCAGTTGCTCATGCAATGTGTCAAAACCACCACTTGCAACGTGGTAATTAATGGAAGGCTTACAGAATCCTTCAAGCCTAAAGCTGGACTAAGACAAGGCGACCCTGTCTCCCCGTACCTTTTCATTATGTGCATGAATGTTCTTTCCAATATCTTTGTTCAAGCGCAGAACCAAGGGCGGATTAAAGGAATCAAAGTTGGACGCTCTGCTCCTCCGATTAATCATCTATTTTTTGCCGATGACAGTATGATATTCTTCAAGGCTAACATTGATAGCTGTAAGTCTATTACAGACATTTGGAAAGATTTTGGTATGATGTCTGGTTTGTGTATCAATAAGGACAAGACTGAAGTCAAATTTAGTCCCAATACCCCCAGGAGGTTCCAAAAACTTCTAAGCGAAATCCTTGATTGCAGAACTACTGACAGATTCCAAAAGTATTTGGGTGCTAAAATTGATGCCAGTGGTAGGGAGAGAATTCAATTTCAAGCCATTTATAATTCTTTAAAGGAGCGCCTCCAGGTTTGGAAAGGAAAACTTCTTTCCCAGGCAGGTAGGTTAGTGCTGATCAAGTCAGTCCTATCTTCTTTATCGACTTATCAATTGAGCTACTATCGTCTCACTAAATCGGAGGCTACAAAGTGTGATCAAATCCTTGCCCATTTCTTCTGGGGAAGCGACAGATCTCCAAATAGACCGCACATGATCAATTGGGATAAGGTGTGTCAACCTCTTCATCTAGGGGGTTTGGGTGTTAAGAAGTTTGAAGATTTCAATCAAGCTTTGGTCGCTAAACAAATATGGAGAATTTGCACTGATGATAGCACGCTTCTAAGCAGAGTTATGAAAGCCAAGTATGGTGAGACCAACAGTGTGTTGGGGTTTAAGTGCCCCAACTCTGCTTCTAAACAGTGGAAGGATATTTTTTCCGCTAAAGATCTGATTGTTAACAATTTACAATGGCAAGTGGGGACAGGGGACAGAATTGATTTGAATAATCCTGCATGGCCTCGTCCCCGGCAAATCAATTCTGATGGTCCTCAAAGAGTCAGTGATTTAATTGATGAAAATCACCATTGGAGAGTTAATGTGATCAGAGCTATCTACAACCGGCAGGAGGCTAATAACATTTTGAAGATGACAATCTCCACAAGGGGAACCCCTGATCAGCTAGTTTGGACTCCTAATGCTCAGGGCGTGTATAAAGTTAAGGATGGCTATAATCAGCTCAATCATTCTGAGCATCCCGTGACCCCTATCAGTCCGTTTAAGGATTGGAAAGCCTTTTGGAAGCTTAAGCTGCCTCATAAGGTTCTTATGTTTGGGTGGAAACTTTGTCATAATAGACTCCCCATTGCGGACAATCTGTTAAAAAGGAACTTTAAAATCCAAGGCAACTGTGGTTTTGGGTGTGATAGCCATGAAACACAAAATCACCTTTTTAAGTACTGTCCTATGGCGCGTGCCGTGTGGTTTGGAGCACACTATAATATTAGAATTGAAAGCATTCCTCATGACTCTATTCAGGAATGGCTCCAGCATCTCATTAGTAGCCATAATTCGAATGGAGAGGTTAGTAATCTTGATCACCACGAGCTTATTCATCACATTATCACAATTTGTTGGTGTATCTACGGTGCTAGAAATGAGACTATTTTCCAGCACAAGAGTGTCAGTCCTGAGCAGGTTATTCTTGATTGTGCCTATTGGGAAAACTCCTGGCATCTTCATCTCACGAAGGAGAACACTGAGACCTTGCAGAGAAACAGGTTCTTCACGGAGAATCAAGATCTTAATAGCTATCATCACCAGCATATTGGTCCGACTATTGTGTTGCATTGGAAGAAGGATAGGCGGCGTAACCTAAGATTGTGGAGCTCCTTTGTGTATATAGGAGATAACCATTTTACTCCTATTGTGGGTAAGGTTACTACTAGCAGTGAGGATTTGGTGGAAATTACACTTAAAGGCATGCGGGACACTCTTCAGTTGCTTCGCAATCAGTATATCGACCATCTGGTTCTCGGTGCTAATAATAGGAATCTCATTAATAAGTTGAAATCCCCTCCTCATCACCACCTCCGCTGGGGTACAGTTGCTAGGGATGTCAAAGATCTGACGAAGACCTTCCGTAGTATTACTTTTACTATCTTTAATGATGCTATTCATGCTCCTATTAGCTATTTAGATAGGGCGTAGGTAGGAACTTATTACAATCATTTCTCCCTGTAACTGTCTTCTTTTAACCAAAAATATATATATATATATATTAAAATGTATGGGGGGCCACGTGACCCCCCCATCACATTCTCACACACACTAATTGAAAAAAAAAATGAGAGATGCAGAAGGACACACGCACACGAGCAGAAAGAAAAACGCAGGAGAAGCTCACACACAAGAAGGGAAGAAGGCTAGGGCAGGGCGGTTTTTGACCGGATTTTCGCCGGAGAAGACATTCCGGTGCCGGAGAAGGTGACCCGACCTCATCTTTCATCACCACCAAGCTTTCTAACCGATTGAAATCAAGTAAGAAAGGCCCAAACTCTCAAAACCCCAATTTCTCCAAATTTTGGGTATTTTAGGAATGCTTCAATTTCTTCCAATCGGACATTCCGGGGTTAAATTGAGCTTAGTGGGTGTTACTGAAAGCTTAGTGAGGTTCAGAATCGAAGTTATACCGTAGGAATTTGACCGGGTATGGAAATTAGGAAAATTTAATTAGAAAATTCCTATAAATTGAATTTTGCTGGTTTGATGCATGTTTAGGCTTGGATTGGAGTAGTATAAGTGTTATAAATGCTGGAAATAGTCAAGGGAATAAAATCCGAGTATTTACCATCTTAACCGGAACCCAATCCGGTGAAAAAGAGGCGAAATAATAGGCCACGGTTCAGTAAGGAGCTATACGGTGGGTCGAACACCTCGGTCTAAGTCCATGGTGGACACCTAAGACCCGTTAAAATAGTCCCAAGGCTCCAATTATACCCAATTATATTTTTATATATAATTAAAGAGGTAATAATTAAGCTTTTACTCGGCGAATAAGGGAGACGGTGGAATGAGTAAGCTAGAGCCTCTTTTGAACCGTGAATTTAATTCTTTTATTAATTAAATACCCATATGAACACATGAAGGGGAATTTAGACAAGTGGAAATCTCTAACCTAAGCGATTAGATGTTCTAAATGGCTCGAAAGTGTGAAAGTCAAATATGGGGCATTCTGGACTTTCAAAAAGAGGAATTTAGACGACGTAACGAACTAAATAATTAGTTCTTAGAAATACCTAAAGGGTACATGAGCAGCACGACACACGCATTTTTAGATGTTTAGTTACGCGTTCTAAATTTCCTAAATATATATGTGTATAGGGCACCATACTGTGAGTGGACCTTCGGGCACACCGAGAGCCGATCCGAGGTGCCAACCAGGTGAGGGCTTTCCTATCCCTGTCCTACAGGGTTGACTGTGGATATGGATATATGGTTTGCCTTCTTGCCTATTTGTAGGAATTACATGTTAGATAACATGCTATTGTTGTTCCTAAATTACTGTATATGTGAAAACGTGCTGTATGTGTATATGTGAACTGTAAATGCAATGGTGGCTCAAGGAGCCTTATATGAAAAAGAAGGTCCACGGGACCTATACGATATCGGGGGTAGGATCGAGTAAATACTATCTGAAGGGTGTGGTTTGGTATGTAAGTCCTTAAAGAGGATAGACCTAGGTGACTTTGTTCTGAACCAAGAGTCCGAATTAGAAATCACTCGAAAATCTAGAATTGCCTAAGAAGAAGTAAATGAACAAGTAGTGGTCCATAGAGGTCATTTATGGCACAACGCGGGAACCGAGTCTATCACGGGTGGTCCGGGTAGATTGAGTCTCTTGTCTTGAGTCAACCCGCAGAAATACAGAGTATATGAGTACACCACATTGTGGCTATTGCCTTGGGTAAACCGAGGTCAGATGAGTCGCCGGCTATGCTCCAAGTGAAGTCTTGGGGTCAGACTATTGTTCCAAGTATAGTCTTGGGACCAGGGGTTCCTAGAATGATCAACTAGGTTCCCATATTGCTCACTTGAGATATTGCCTTCGGGCCAGATTCTCTCCTAATGGAGATATTGCCTTCGGGCCAGTTTATGATTATGATTACTTGAATACAGAGGACCACATAGAATTATATATGTTAAATCATGATATGATCTATGTGTGAATTTAAATGTATGTAAATCCATGCTTTAAATTCTTTATTGTGAATATTATATATGTTAATTGCTTGACCACCTAATATATGAAAATTTAAACCGTTATATGCGTATGTGTTTGTGATTGGCTCCTCTCCCCAGTTGTAGTGGTACCCGCTACTACACCAGGGATGGGAAAGCCTCTCACTGAGTCTGTTTGACTCACCCCAATTTTAAATGTTACAGACACAGGTGGTATAGGCATCGGAAGCGCTTCCACTTCATCCCAGGGAGGCAGACAGACTTAAAGACCGCACGCATTGTTCGCGTGGGTAGTAATGCTATATGTATTTTGACAGGATATATATGTATATGATTCATTTTGGTATAGCATTGTTTTGTACAGTTGCTATATGCATATATGTATATGTCACACTCTAGAATTGTCGGCTTCATACAGATTAAAGATTGGTCTGGTTGTTGGGATCATAGGTTATGATATGATGAATATCATGTGTATATATATATATATGGATGTGACTTCCGCATGTGAATAGGATAGACCACTCGCACTGAGCGTGTGGTCAATATGTAAACTTATATATATGTGTGACTGAATACTTGATTGTGTGAAAATACGGCTTCCGCATGTGAATAGGATAGGTCACACGCATTGAGGCGTGTGATCAATATGTATATTTTATGCAGGTGTGTGATTGAATATATATGGTTGACTGTACACAGGGATTCTGCATGTGAATAGGATAGATCACCCGCCTTTAAGCGCGTGATCAATATGTATATTATATGTACGTGTGATTGATTATGTGTATATGTATAGACTGAAGCGGCGTTGAGCGATCCGTGGATTGTGTGTTACTTAGGTCATCAGATAGGGATGGCCATATAAATACTATATTGTTTATATTAGAAATGGGTAGTTACGCATATATAAGAATGTCAATCAGGAATTAGAGGCTTACGGGATAGGAGAAATCCTATCTCCCGTGCCGGTCACGGGCGCCCGGTAGGGGGTCGTGACATAAGTGTTTCCAAAACTTGATATTCATTTTTCTTTTTCTAATCAATTTTTACCGATATGTGTTTCGAAAACTTGATATTCATTTTCCCTTTTTAACCCGTTTTCGCCGATGAGTGTTTCGAAAACTTTATATTCATTTTTATTTTTTTAATAAGTTTTTGTCGATTAGTATTTCGAAAACTGGATATTCATTTTTCATTTTTTAGTATGTTTTCGCTGATGAGTGTTTCGAAGACTTGATATTAATTTATCTTTTCTTAATCAGTTTTTGCAGATGAGTGTTTCGAAAACTTGATATTCATTTTTTTTAATCAGTTATAGCTGATTAGTGTTTTCTAAAACTTGATATTCATTTTTTTAATCAACTTTCGCCAATGATTGTTCTGAAAACTTGATATTCATTTTTTCTTTTTTTAATCATTTTTTGCCGATGAGTGTTTCGAAAATTTGATATTCATTTTTCTTTTTTTAATCGGTTTTAGTCGATGAGTGTTTTCGAAAACTTGATATTCAATTTTTTTAAATCAATTTTCGCCGATGAGTGTTCTGAAAACTTGATATTCATTTTTCTTGTTTTTAATCAGTTTTTGCCAATGAGTGTTTCGAAAACTTGATATTTATTTTTCTTTTTTTAATCAGTTTTAGCCGAAGAGTGTTTTCGAAAACTTGATATTCATTTTTCTTTTTTTAATCAATTTTCGCCGATAAGTGTTCTGAAAACTTAATATACATTTTTCTTTTTTTAAATCAGTTTTCGCCAATAAGTGTTTCGAAAACTTGATATTCATTTTTCTTTTTCTCAATCAGTTTTCGCTGATGAGTGTTTCGAAAACTTGATATTCATTTTTTTAAATCAATTTTCGCCGATGAGTGTTCTGAAAACTTGATATTCATTTTTCTTTTTTTAATAAGTTTTTTCCAATGAATGTTTGAAAACTTGATATTCATTTTTATTTTTTTAATCAGTTTTAGCCGATGAGTATTTTCAAAAACTTGATATTCATTTTTCTTTTTTTAATCAATTTTCGCCGATAAGTGTTCTAAAAACCTGATATTCATTTTTCTTTTTTTGGAATCAGTTTTCGCCAATAAGTGTTTCGAAAACTTGATATTCATTTTTCTTTTTCTCAATCAGTTTTCGCCGAAGAGTGTTTCGAAAATGTGATATTCATTTTTCTTTATTTAATTAGTTTTCGTCGATGAGTGTTTCGAAAACTTGATATTCATTTTTCTTTTTTTAATCATTTTTCTTCGATGTGTGTTTCGAAAACTTGATAATAATTTTTCTTTTTTTAATCAGTTTTCGTCGATAAGTGTTTCGAAAACTTAATATTCATTTTTCTTTTTTTAATTAGTTTTTGCCGATGAGTGTATCGAAAACTTGATAGTCATTTTTCTTTTTCTAATCAGTTTTCGACGATGAGTGGTTTCGAAAACTTGATAATTATCTTTCTTTTTTTAATCAGTTTTCGCCGATAAGTGTTCTGAAAACTTGATATTCATTTTTCTTTTTTTTTAATCAAGTTTCGCCGATTAGTGTTTTGAAAACTTGATATTCATTTTTCTTTTTTTTTAATCTGTTTTCGCCTATATGTGTTTCAAAAACTTGATAGTAATTTTTCATTTTTTTAATCAATTTTTGCCGTTGAGTGTTTCGAAAACGTAATATTCTTTTTTCTTCTTTTTTTTAAATAGTTTTCGCCGATGAGTGTTTCGAGAACTTGAAATTCATTTTTATTTTTTTAATCAGTTTTCGCCGATGAGTGTTCTGAAAACTTGATATTTATTTTTCTTTTTTTTAATCAGTATTCGCCAATGAGTGTTTTGAAAACTTGATATTCATTTTTCTTTTTTTAATCAGTTTTTGCCCATGAGTGTTTCGAAAACGTAAAATTCTTTTTTCTTTTTTTTTAAATAGTTTTCCCCGATGAGTGTTTCGAAAACTTGATATTCATTTTTCTCTTTCTTAATCAATTTTCGCCGATTAGTGTTTCGAAAACGTGATATTCATTTTTCTTTATTTATTTTGTTTTCACCGATGAGTATTTCAAAAACTTGATATTCATTTTTCTTTTTCTTAATCAGTTTTCGCCGTTAAGAGTTTCCAAAACGTGATATTCATTTTTCTTTATTTAATTAGTTTTCACCGATTAATGTTTCGAAAACTTGATATTCATTTTTCTTTGTTTAATCAGTTTTCTCCGATTAGTGTTTTCTAAAACTTGATAATTATTTTTCTTTTTTTACTCAGTTTTCACCGATGAGTGTTATGAAAACTTGATATTCATTTTTCTTTTTTTAATCAGGTTTCGCCGATAAGTGTTTCGAAAACTTGATATTCAGTTTTGTTTATTTAATTTTTTTCACCGATGAATGTTTCAAAAACTTCATATTCATTTTTTTCTTAATCAGTTTTCGCCGATGAGTGTTTCAAAAACGTGTTATTCATTTTTCTTTATTTAATTTGTTTTCACCGATGAGTGTTTCAGAAACTTGATATTCATTTTTTTCTTTTTTTAATCAGTTTTCGCCGATGAGTGTTTCGAAAACGTGTTATTGATTTTTCTTTATTTAATTAGTATTCATCGATGAGTATTTCGAAAACTTGATATTCATTTTTCTTTTTTTAATCATTTTTCGCCGATGAGTGTTTCGAAAATTTGATATTCATTTTTCTTTTTTTAATCAATTTTCGTCGATGAGTGTTTCGAAAACTTGATGTTAATTTTAATTTTTTTGGTAAGTTTTCGCTAATGAGTGTTTCGAAAACTTGATATTCATTTTTCTTTTTTTAATTAGTGTTCGCCGATGAGTGTTCTGAAAACTTGATATTCATTTTTTTTAATCAGGTTTTGCCGATGAGTGTTTCGAAAACTTTATATTCATTTTTCTTTTTTTAATCAGTTTTCAGCAATGAGTGTTTCTAAAACTTGATATTTATTTTCCTCTTTTAATCAGTTTTCGCCGTTCAGTGTTTCGAAAACTTGATATTCATTTTTATTTTTTTTAATTCAGTTTTCGTAGATAAGTGTTTCAAATACTTGATTTTCATTTTTCTTATTTTAGTAAGTTTTCGCTAATGAGTGTTTCGAAAACTTGATATTTATTTTTCTTTTTTTTAATTAGTTTTCGCCGATGAGTGTTTCGAAAACTTGATATTCATTTTTCTTTTTTTAATCAGTTTTCGTCGATGAGTGTTTCGAAAACTTGGTATTTATTTTTCTTTTTTTAATCAGTTTTCGCCGATTAATATTTCGAAAACTTGATATTCATTTTTCTTTTTTTTAATCAGGTTTTGCCGATAACTGTTTTGAAAACTGTCACGACCCCCGTTTAGAGGACCATGACCGGCACAGACAGAGGGAATATCCCTATGCCTGTATGCCTTATTACCTGGTTGACAAAATATCTATTATTGAAAATACATCCACATGCAGTATAATACCATGGCTACACCGAAATGGTGGCCTATCCTTCACAAGCAAATCCACAGCTAGTGCCGCTTCAAGATATAGATATAGGAAAACACACATAATATATATATAACCTGTATACTGGCTACACATCCGAAGATGCTGCCTATCCTATTCACATGCAACAGATATATGTATATATATATTTTGAAAACAAATTTGTCTTGTATCACAGTATAATTAATCCTGATCTTTAAGGTGTGTGAAGCTGACAGTTCTAGATTTAGTAATACAATCTAATTGAGTAAGTCTACCCTTTACTTTATGATACAATAATAAAGTAAACTAAATTACAGTTACAATTTATTCACCCACATGAACAAGTTGTGGGTCTTGGAAAGTTTTGCTTGTCCCTCGTTCCACCGAGACTTCTTCCGCCTGTACTTAACCTGTCTCTGTGTAGTAAAAATGAGGTGTGAGTCTTAACCACGCGACTCAGTGAGGACTCTCCCATCCCCGGCGCAAGGTGGGTACCATAGCACTGGGTTTGGGAGTCATACACAACCACATGCAAAAACAACTAGTTACTGTTGTTAGCATACATTCTTGGTGATCACACAACAACAGAAATTTCACCCAAACGCTGACATGCATTTAATAACTGTAAACATGCAGCAGTTTATTCCACGTCATCAATCAGCAAGTAAACATATAACATATAGTGCCGGCTTTTACCTACCGGTCTTCTCACGTTTCAGCATGTCTGATTCAAACAAGACGTGTGGTGACGTAATCCTGTACATTACCACTACGCTGCACAATCAACAATTATATGCAAACACAGATAATTTGTACATACACACAGATGCTAAACATACATCTACTTAACCCATTCACTTGGGTACTGGTCACCTCGTGACAATTCTGTTACTCAAACAATACTTAACCCATTCACTTGGGTCTCAGTCACCTCGTGACAATTCTATTAAACAAACACAATCAATCTCTATCTATCAAACAACTGACGCATAGCCACCAAGTGGCATGTCCTGACCCCTAACTGCGGGGCAATAGCTTGAGCCCACTCGTCCATTACCCAACCAGGCCACATGGCGGGCACGACACGACGTCTCGAAGCATGGCCACTGACACACCCTGGACCAACTCCACAGGATGATTTCTCTTTTACTAGGTTAGGCTCACGGTTCACCCGTAGGTTCCTCCCGTGTCTCCTTACCTTATTCTCACATATTAATAGGATTCTTTGTATCTTTCCCGAGGGATCAATAATTCCTCTCCTTATTAATATGTACAAGTTTCCTCAACAGGAGATAACTCATATACCCGTCCAGATGCACTCTCTGAGCCTCAAGCTATCGTCATAGCAATATAAAACCTTTCTGATCCTATTGCCAGGATAGGGCAATGACCATCGTCATAGTTATTATAAAAACTGAGGTCTCAAGTGTCATCTGACATTGTTCTAGTCGATGTCTCACATCGCTAGCATAACCAAATCCGAAACCCACCAATAACTCCCTTCGCATGATTATAATTGAAGTCACCGTCGTGACGAGTTTTCAAAATAAAGTTTAGCGCTTCCGTACAAGGACTCTTGCCACCGTCGTGGAAAAGATTTAATAAAATACTCATCATGTCTCCGGAGTGTATGAGTTGGATTTGTAACACACCAATCATAGCGAACGATTACTCTCTACTTCTATGTCTTCCTATCTAAGCTACTTTCCGCAACCTATTTTCTAGTTCCTTTATTCTTTTAACATTCTATACCTCTAGCTAACACATACCAGACAAGCAGAGAATATACATACTCATGTAATCCACATAACCATACAACTCTAGGAGCAGAGATGGAAGAACCCTCACCTTGGCCAACCTTCCATGCAATCCTCTCCTGTAACTTAAGTCTCCTCGGAGTTCCTGTTGCACTCAATCGTGTGTCGTTGTTCCTATAAGAACAACATTTAGTTCATTAAGGTTATTACTTAGCTTAACTTGTTATTTATCTCTCCATTACTCTCACGTGTAGTCCATGGTTGTCACAGAGTCAAGCTCTTGGTCTTATTGGACTTCTCTATCCCGACTTATGTGTATCCTTCCTCGGACACTTGACTTACTCGCATATAACACTCTACTTGAGTGTTTCACATACTTGGATTTGAGTACTAGACCTCTATCTACCATGTATTCGCATCTAAGAAAGCTTATCTAGCATGGTTGGATGGAATCCTAATTATAGGAAGGTCTAAGCATTTTAAATCAACTTGTGTTTCTACTTGGGTTCTAAGAAATCTAGTTTATAAAGCTCAACATACCTCCAATTCATCCTACTTAAGGTTTCCTGAAGGTTGTGAAGGGATAAGGTTGCAATTCACAAAGTTATACCTAATTTGTCCCGCATGTTTCCATCCTTGAGAAACAAGAAGGTACTTAGAATGATTTAATCCTCAAAAAGTGAATTAATTCTCAAAAACATGTTTAGGAGTGTTCTAGGGTGTTTTGGATTGAAGAGAGGGGGTTTGGAGGTCTTAATTCGCCCTAAAAATGGGCTTGGAGCAAGCCAGGCAGGGACCCCGCTGCAGCGCCCATTTTGGCGCTGCGGCACCAAGGTGCTGCCTTGGTGGCCCTTGGCCAACCAGCAAGTGGGCGCTACAGCGCCGGTTTGCGCGCTGCAGCGCCAGCTCACAGCACAACAGTGTTTTTGCTGTGCTGTGGCTGGTTTCGGCCGTCTTTTCGGCCATCTTCCGATCCGGCTTCGATTCCACTTTTGACGGGTCTTGTTCTCCTATATATATACTACATTTAGGAAGTCCTACAACTCAAATCCAACTCCGATTCGTCGCCGAATCGTTGATTGTTCGAAATTGAGAAAAATGGGTTTTATAAACCCCAAACTCTTCCAACTTCGAATCCAGCCAAATTTGTAATACCTGAGAATTTTCGAAAGTTTAAAATAAAATAAGAGGTGAAGAAAAGAAGTAGAAAATAATTTTTAGGATTTAATTCAGGACTGAAGAAATTGGAAACCTGAATTAAATAGGGAAAGGAAATTAAATTTAAAATATATCTTTATTATTTTTATGTGATTATTATTTATCTTATTAATTATCTATTTAAAAAAAGAAAATAAAATATATATTAGTTGTGTCTTAATTTAAATATTAATTAATTAATTTATTTATTTATTTAATTATTATATTTATTTTAATTGTTTAAATGGGGTTAGGGGAATGCCGTGGGGTTACTTATTTAAGAAAGAAAAAGAAAAAGAAAGGAAGTAAAAGGAAAGAAGAAAGAATCGAGAGAGAGAGAGAAAATCGTGAAGGTAGAGACAAAGGCGTGGAGAAGAAGGAGAAGGAGAGTTAGGGTTCGCCGGAAAAGTGACCGGAGAGAGCTAGTCGACACCGGAACAGTCACCGGAGCTCGGGTACGACGTCTCCTACACCTTCCACCAATCGAATCAAAGGTTGGTAACCCCAATTTCATTCGAAACTCTCAATTTCTCCAGTTTTAGGGATTTCTTCGATCCACCTCCGATTGGATTGTTTTGAGGGTAGATTGAGACCTAGAAAGTGTTCTTGAACACTTAGTTGAGGTAAGAATCGAGACTATACCCTCGAGTTTAGCCGAATTCAAATTTTGAAAGATTTGGATAATTAGGAATTGAGCTTGGATTTGAGTAAATAGGCTTGGATTGGAATTATTGAAATTATATTGTTAAGATATTAGCTAAACAAGACCCGTGAAGAGCTGGCCCGAGGTTACTAAGGTGGAACCTTGACGTTAACGTGCCGGGTCCCTGCTCCGATTGCCCAAATACACTTTAAGGGTGACGTTAAGAGTTTTAAACCTCTTCTTTTCAATCTTAAACACCCTAGAATAATTCTAAATATGCTATCAAGCATCAAGAATAATTTTAAGTACCCTCTTGTTCCTCAAGGATGGAAACTTGCGGAACAATAAAGTCCAAATTTTAAACTGGCAATTTTATTTCTTCGTAATTATTAGGAAACCTTAAGTAGGATGGTTTAAAAGTATATTGAGGTTTAGAAACTCGAATCCAAGGCTCCAAAATCAATTCAAGGTGAGCGATAGTTGTATGGAACCAAGTGCGAAGCACTTGAGACTCTCATAGAAGAGAGGGAAGACGAATAAGACCAAGAACTCGATTCTTGGCGACGTCTAGATGCATTTTTAGGCACGAGCATATCATATGCATATGAATTGCATATAGTTTTAGATGTTAACCACATGAATGCATTCGTTAGGGAACCACGACTCGTCCGGAGCGGGAGTTACTCCAGGACAAGCACAAGGAAGCCGTCCAGGTGAGGGGTTTCCCATCCTTGCCCTACAGGGTTGATTGAGGATGTGGATATGTGGTTTGCCTACTTGCCTATTTGTAAGAATTATTTAGTGGTTAACATGCTATTGTTGTTCCTAAACTGTTATATATGAAAGTATCTGTATATGTGTGTTTGACTACAGGTAAAGAGGTACTTGAGGGTATCCATGTGTTAACATGAGATACGCCGAACAGTACAAGCAAGGGGGTAAGTTGTTGATTGAGTCTAAGGTTTTCTTTACCCTATTAATTAGAAACTCATTTAAGAAATCATAAAGAAAGTGTTGCTAACGTCGACGTTTTATGGTAATTGAACTTAGGAAAGACCTTAGAGCTAGGTTATGATCTAAACCAAGGGTTTGAGAACAATATGAGGATTAATACGATCTGTTGATTGATTAGTGAGTCGTAGGCATGTCCACACTACCTAGGTAAAGTCAGTTTAGGATAGTAATGGGTAGATAGAGTCAGGATCCCAGCTGAAAGCTTGGAAAGAGAAACAAGTTAAAACAATTGCCCGTTGAGGCCATTGCCCTAGCCTGGTACTAGGGTCAGTTAAGTGATTTACAATTTTCTTATATATGTTAAAAATGTGATTGCTTCTTTACGAGAAGCATGATCTGTAGGTTTATCTGTGATTTTAATGTTATATTAATATTGCCTGATCGTAATATATCATTTGATAAACTGGACTTCCATGCGCATGTGATTGTGGGTGTTTCCCTTTCCCTAGCTGTAGTGGTACCCGCCGCTACGCCGAGGATGGGAAGCTCCTCACTGAGTCTGTTTGACTCACTTCATCTGCTTCAATGTTTCAGATACAGGGATTAGGCAGGCATCGACGTCCGGACAGTGATACGGACATCAGACCATCCTTACACTCTTGTTCGCGTGGGTGGACTCCTTTGATTATTTTGATTTCTCTTATTGTACATATTTTAAAGTTGTAAGAGTTGTATATATATATTTACAACTTTTGATATGTACCTACTCTAGAATTGTCGGCTTCACATGTACTTAAAGACAGGGTCCAGTTGGGGATAAACTAGGATATATGTTTGAGTATATAAACTTCTGCATGTGAATAGGATAGATCGTACGCATTGAGGCGTACGGTCAATATGATATGGATATATATTATGTGTGCTTGCTGCATGTGAATATGATAGATCGTACGTATTGAGACGTACGATCAATATGATATTAATATTTACATTATGAGTGCTGATAAATATATCTATACACTGGATTGAGCTGAAGCGGTATTGAGCGAACCGCGGATTGCAGGTTAATTAGGCCACTAGTGAGGTGTGACCACTAGTATGATATATATATATATATATATATATATATATATATATATATATATATATATATATATATATAGCAGGGTAGTTATAGTCATGTTTACAGGATAAGGCTTACGGGTTTAGAGGTAAAAATCTATTCCCGTGCCGGTCACGTACTCCCGATTTGGGGTCGTGACAAAAATCAACGATCTAGCCTCAAATCCTAACCCCGATGAGTGTTCAAGAACACTTTAGAAATATTATTCTACCCTCAAATCCGCCCAAACTCGGATTTTCAACTCAATTCCAAAAAATGAAGAAAATGGGAACTTGGAGAGAATCGGGCATTGTACCAACCTTAACTCGAGAGATTGAGACGAGGAAGATGACAAAGATGATCTCCGGCTCCTCCTCCAACTCCGGCTCGCCGGGTTCCGACGAGATTCCCGCCGGATCTCCTCCCACCTCCAAGCCCTAGCTCTCCCTCTCTCTCCTTTCCTTCTATTTTTCTTCCTTCCTTGCTTCTTTCCCCGTAACACTACCCCTCTCTCTTTTTCCCTTTTTATTTTCTTTCCTTTATTTTATTTAATAACTAATATATATTAATAAAAATAATAAAATCTGAAAATTGTATAAAATAAATAAATAGATTAATTAAAAATTAAATAAACAATAACTAATATTATTTTAATTTAGTCTCCCCCCCCCCAATTTATTTTAGGTTTCTAATTTCTTAGGTCCCGAATTAATTAAAAAAATATTTTACTTCTTTCTTTCATCTTTTATTTTATTTTAACCCTCGAAAAATCTTCTCGGTATTATAATCTTTGAAAAAAAATTCCCTTTCCGGTTTCTTTTAACTTTCACACATTTTTTTTCTATATTCTTTCTGGGGTTTTAATTCCTAGCCCCGGAATAAATCATTCTTAAATCCCCAAAATTTTTAAATAAATCATTCTTTAATCCTCGAAATTTTTTCCGGGGTATTACAAAAACTTGATATTCATTTTTCTTTTTTTTTAATCATTTTGCCGATAAGTGTTTCAAAAACTTGATATTGATTTTTCTTTTTTTAATCAATTTTCGCCGATGAGTGTTTCGAAAACTTGAAATTCATTTTTTTTAATCAGTTTTCGTCGATGATTGATCTGCAAACTTGATATTAATTTTTCTTTTTTTTAATCAGTATTCGCCGATGAGTGTTTTGAAAACTTGATATTCATTTTTCTTTTTATTAATCAGTTTTCGCCGATAAGTGTTTGGAAAACGTAAAATTCATTTTTCTTGTTTTTTTTAAATAGTTTTCCCCGATGAGTGTTTCGAATACTTGATATTTATTTTTCTTTTTCTTAATCAGTTTTCGCCGATGAGTGTTTCGAAAACGTGATATTCATTTTTCTTTATTTAATTAGTTTTGACTGATGAGTGTTCCGAAAACTTGATATTCTTTTTTCTTTTTCTTAATCAGTTTTCGCCGATAAGTGTTTCGAAAACGTGATATTCATTTTTCTTTATTTAATTAGTTTTCACCGATGAGTGTTTCGAAAACGTGATATTCATTTTTCTTTATTTAATTAGTTTTCGCCGATTAGTGTTTTCGAAAACTTGATATTCATTTTTTTTAGTAATGAGTGTTTCGATAACTTGATATTCATTTTTCTTTTTTTAATTAGTTTTCACTGATGAGTGTTTCGAAAACATGATATTCTTTTTCCTTTTTTAATCAGTTTTCGCATATGAGTGTTTCAAAAACTTTATATTGATTTTTATTTTTTTAATATGTTTTCGTCGATTAGTTTTTCGAAAACTGGATATTCATTTGCCTTCTTTTAGTAAGTTTTCGCTGATGAGTGTTTCGAAAACTTGATATTCATTTTTCTTTTTATTAATCAGTTTTCGCCGATAAGTGTTTGGAAAACGTAAAATTATTTTTCTTGTTTTTTTAAATAGTTTTCTCCGATGAGTGTTTCGAATACTTGATATTCATTTTTCTTTTTCTTAATCAGTTTTCGCCGATGAGTATTTCGAAAACGTGATATTCATTTTTCTTTATTTAATTAGTTTTCACCGATGAGTGTTTCGAAAACTTGATATTCGTTTTTCTTTTTCTTAATCAGTTTTCGTCGATGAGTGTTTCGAAAACATGATATTCATTTTTCTTTATTTAGTTAGTTTTTACCGATGAGTGTTTCGAAAACTTGATATTCATTTTTCTTTTTATAATAAGTTTTTGCCGATGAGTGTTACGAAAACTTGATATTCATTTTTATTTTTTTTAATCAGTTTTCGTAGATGAGTGTTTCGAAAACTTGATATTCATTTTTCTTTTTCTAATCAGTTTTCGCCGATAAGTGTTTCCAAAACTTCATATTCATTTTTCTTTTTTTAATCAGTTTTCGCCGATGACTGTTTCGAAAACTTGATATTCATTTTTCTTTTTTTAATCAGTTTTCGCCGATGAGTGTTTTCGAAAACTTGATATGCATTTTTCTTTTTTTAGTAAGTTCTTGCTAATGAGTGTTTCGACAACTTGATATTCATTTTTCTTTTTTTAATCAGTTTTCACCGATGAGTGTTTCCAAAACTTGATATTCTTTTTCCTTTTTTAATCAGTTTTCGCCGATGAGTGTTTCGAAAACTTTATATTCATTTTTATTTTTTTAATCTGCTTTCGTCAATTAGTGTTTCGAAAACTGGATATTCATTTTACTTCTTCTTGTAAGTTTTCGCTGATGAGTGTTTCGAAAACTTGATATTCATTTTTCCTTTTTTATTCAGTTTTTGTCGATGAGTGTTTCGAAAACTTGATATTCATTTAGTTTTTTTAATTTGTTTTAGCTGATGAGTGTTTTCGAAAACTTGATACTCATTTTTCTTTTTCTAATCTATTTTCGCCGATGATTGTTCTGAAAACTTGATACTCATTTTTCTTTTTTTAATTAGTTTTCGCTGATTAGTGTTTTGAAAACTTGATACTCAATTTTCTTTTTCTTAATCAGTTTTCGCCCATTACTGTTTCGAAAATTTGATATTCATTTTTCTTTATTTAATTAATTTTCATCGATGAGTGTTTCGAAAACTTGATATTCATTTTTCTTTTTTTAATCATTTTCCCCCGATGAGTGTTTCGAAAACTTGATATCCATTTTTCTTTTTCTTAATCAATTTTCGCCGATGAGTGTCTTGAAAACGTGATATTCAATTTTCTTTTTTAGGTAAGTTTTCACTAATGAGTGTTTCGAAAACTTGATATTTATTTTTCTTTTTTTAATCTGTTTTTGTCAATGAGTGTTTCGAAAACTTGATATTTAATTTTCATTTTTTAATCAGTTTTCTCCGATGAGTGTTTCGAAAACTTTATATTCATTTTTATTTTTTTAATTAGTTTTCGTCAATTAGTGTTTCGAAAACTGAAAATTCATTTTCCTTTATTTAGTAAGTTTTCGCATATGAGTGTTTCGAAAACTTGATATTCGTTTTTCTTTTTTTAAACAGTTTTCACCGATGAGTGTTTCGAAAACTTGATATTCATTTTTCTTTTTTAATCAGTTTTCATCGATGAGTATTTCGAAAACTTTATATTCATTTTTATCTTTTTAATGAGTTTTCGTCGATTAGTGTTTCGAAAACTGGATATTCATTTTTCTTTTTTTAGTAAGTTTTCGCTGATGAGTGTTTCAAAAACTTGATATTCATTTTTCCTTTTTTATTCAGGTTTTGCCCATGAGTGTTTCGAAAACATGATATTCAATTAGTTTTTTTAATCTGTTTTAGCTGATGAGTGTTTTCGAAAACTTGATACTCATTTTTCTTTTTTTAATCAATTTTCGCCGATGAGTGTTCTGAAAACTTTATATTCATTTTTCTTTTTTTAATCAGCTTTCGCCGATGAGTGTTTCGAAAACTTGATATTTATTTATTTTTAATCGGTTTTTGCCGATAAGTGTTTCGAAAACTTGATATTTATTTTTCTTTTTTTAATCATTTTTTGCCGATGAGTGTTTTTGAAAACTTGATATTCATTTTTGTTTTTTTAATCAATTTTCGCCGATTAGTGTTCTGAAAACTTGATATTCTTTTTTCTTTTTTTAATCAGTTTTCGCCGATGAGTGTTTCCAAAACTTGATATTCATTTTTCTTTTTCTTAATCAGATTTCGCCAATGAGTGTTTCGAAAACGTGATATTCATTTTTCTTTATTTAATCAGTTTTCGTCGATGAGTGTTTCGAAAACTTGATATTATTTTTCTTTTTTTAATTAGTTTTCGTTGATTAGTGTTTTGAAAACTTGATATTCAATTTTCTTTAAGTTTTCGCTAATGAGTATTTCGAAAACTTGATATTTATTTTCTTTTTTTTAATCTGTTTTTGTCAATGAGTGTTTCGAAAAGTTGATATTTATTTTTCATTTTTTTTAATCAGTTTTCTCCGATGAGTGTTTCGAAAACTTTATATTCATTTTTATTTTTTTAATCAATTTTCGTCGATTAGTGTTTCGAAAACTGGATATTCATTTTCCTTTTTTAGTAAGTTTTTGCAGATGAGTGTTTCGAGAACTTGATATTCGTTTTTCTTTTTTAAAACAGTTTTCACCTATGAGTGTTTCGAAAACTTGATATTCATTTTCCTTTTTTTATCAGTTTTCGCCGATGAGTGTTTCGAAAACTTTATATTCATTTTTATCTTTTTAATGAGTTTTCGTCGATTAGTGTTTCGAAAATTGGATATTCATTTTTCTTTTTTTAGTAAGTTTTCGCTGATGAGTGTTTCAAAAACTTGATATTCATTTTTCTTTTTTTAATTATTTTTTGCCGATGAGTGTTTCGAAAACTTGTTATTTATTTTTCTTTTTTTCATCAGTTTTTGCCGATGAGTGTTTCGAAAACTTGATATTTATTTTTCTTTTTTTAATCAGTTTTTCTCGATGAGTGTTTTGAAAACTTGATATTTATTTTTCTTTTTTTAATAAGTTTTAGCTTATGAGTATTTTCGAAAACGTGATATTCATTTTTCTTTATTTAATTAGTTTTCATCGATGAGTGTTTCGAAAACTTGATATTCATTTTTATTTTTTAATCAGTTTTTGTCGATGAGTCTTTCGAAAACTTGATATTCATTTTTCTTTTTTTAATAAGTTTTAGTCGATGAGTGTTTTTGAAAACTTGATATTCATTTTTATTTTTTTAGTAAGTTTTAGCCGATGAGTGTTTTCGAAAACTTGATATTCAATTTTCATTTTTTAATCAATTTTCGCCGATTAGTGTTCTGAAAACTTGATATTCATTTTTCTTTTTTTTTATTCAGTTTTTGCCGATGAGTGTTTCGAAAACTTGATATTCATTTTTCTTTTTCTTAATCAGTTTTCGTCGATGAATGTTTCGAAAACGTGATATTCATTTTTCTTTATTTAATTAGTTTTCATCGATGAGTGTTTCTAAAACTTGATATTAATTTTTCTTTTTTTAATCATTTTTCGCCGATGAATGTTTCGAAAACTTGATATTCATTTTTCTTTTTTTAATGAGTTTTCGTCGATGAGTGTTTCGAAAACTTGATATTAATTTTTCTTTTTTTAATATGTTTTCGCTAATGAGTGTTTCGAAAACTTGATATTCATTTTTCTTTTTTTAATTAGTTTTTGATGATGAGTGTTTCGAAAACTTGATATTCATTTTTTTAATCAGTTTTTGCCGATGAGTGTTTTCAAAAACTTGATAATTATTATTTTTTTATCAGTTTTCGCCGATGAGTGTTCTGAAAACTTGATATTCATTTTTCTTTTTTTTAATCAGGTTTCGCCGATGAGTATTTTGAAAACTTGATTGTCATGACCCCCAATCGGACGTCCGTGACCTGCACGGGAAGTAGGATTTCTCCTATCCCGTAAGCCTCTAATCCCTAGTTGACATTTTCACATATTTATAACAACCCATTTCTAATACAAACAATATGTAGTATTTATGGTCATCCATATCCGGTGACCTAAGTAGCGTGCAATCCTCGGCTCGCTCAACGCCGCTTCAGTCGATACATATACACATAATCACTCACACATACATATATTATACATATTGATCACACGTTTCAGAGCGGGTGATCTATCTTATTCACATGCAGAATTCCTGTATACAGTCAAGTATATATTCAATCACACACCTGCATATAGTTTACATATTGATCACACACCTCAATGCGTCTGATCTATCCTATTCACATGTGGAAGCCGTATTTTCATACAATCAGGTATTCAGTCACACATATATATAATTTACATATTGATCACACGCCTCAATGCGTGTGATCTATCCTATTCACATGCGGAAGTCATATATATATATATATATATATATATATATGCACATGATATATATCATATCATAGCCTATATTCCCAACACCAAGACCTAACTTTAATCTGTATGAAGCCGAGAATGCTAGAATAAGACGTATATATATACTGTAGCTGTATCTGTACGAACGCTACACCAAAAAAGGATTCATATACATATACATCACAACATATGTACGTAATCAAAATAACTACCGACGCGGACTAAGCGTACGGTCCTCAGATCTGTCCGCCTCCCTGAGAAGAAGTGGACGCGTTTCCGACTCCTGAGCCACCTATATCTGAAACATGTAAATAGGGGGTGAGTCGAACAGACTCAGTGAAAAGCTCCCCCATCCCTCGCGTAGCAGCGGGTACCACTACAGCTGGGGGAAGGGAGCAACCACAACCACATGCGCATGAAACGGATTTATATTGTGACCTTTAATATGATCAGGCAATCAATATATCATATTCACAATTAAAAATCCTAATTCATGCTCCTAACATGTTTATTAATCCGCATGTAAACCAATCATAAACATATATCATATCTTTTCATAAGTCATACATAGTTATGCTCGTAGGCATTCACTTTCTGTCTCCTGTATTACGTTAAGAGAAATACTGGCCCGAAGGCATTCACTTTCTGTCTCCCGCGTTATGCTAAGAGAAATACTGGCCCGAAGGCAATTTGTTATTCGAACCTAGTTGATCAAACTAGGAACTTTCTGACTCCAAGGCACGCTTAGAGTAATAGCCGGCAACTTGTCTGAGCCCGGTTAAACCAAGGTAATGGCCACTATGTGGCATACTTACTGTTAATTGAATCCTGTCTGTTTGACCAGGATAACCGACTCGATCTACCCGAACTAACCTAAACAAGTTCAAATAACCTATTCGACCTTGAAAGACGCCCTATTAATAACTAATTGAATATTACACGTGTGAATTAGCTAGGCCTAGTTTCTCCCGTTTCAATTATGCAACCCTCAATGTACCATACGGTCAAAACCTTTGCACGATGATCAATTTAAATGGGTTTCTAATATTAATAAAGCCTCACATGTGAAATTCCGACTCAGTCCTACCCACGGTATCACATAAGGCTCGGTGAGCCACAATAGCACATATACACCTTGAGGTTAATCATATAAGCACATATACTATTGCACGTTGACTGCTTACTTGCAAATCATATAAATAGAGCAAACCACATATCCACGTAGTCATCCAACCTTGTGGGGCAGGGATGGGAGAGCCCCTCACCTCGTTGGCCCTCCTGTTCAGTCCTCGGAGTGCCTGAAGCTCCAATCGCTCTGTGGTGCCCTATACACATATATATTTAGGAAATTTAGAACGTGTAACTAAGCATCTAAAAATGCGCGTGTCATGCTAATGCTCATGTACCCTCTAGATATTTCTAAGAACTAATTATTTAGTTCGTTACGTCGTCTTATTTACTCTTTCTGAAAGTCCAGAATGTCTCATATTCGACTTTCACACTTTCGAGCCATTTAGAACCTCTAATTGCTTAGGTTAGAGATTCTCACTTGTCTAAAATTCCCTTCGTGTGTTCATATGGGTATTTTACTAATAAAAGAATTAAATTCACAGTTCAAAAGAGGCTTTAGCTTACTTATTCCACCATCTCCCTTATTCACCGAGTAAAAGCTTAATTACTACATCTTTAATTATATACAAAAAATATAATTGGGTAATAATTAGAGCCTTTGAACCAATTTAGAGGGTCTTAGGTGTGCACCACGGACTAGACCGAGGTGTTCAACCCACCGCCCAGCTCTTTACGGCACTGTGGCTTAGTATTTCGCCTCTTTTTCACCGAATTGGGTTCCGGTTGAGACGGTAAATACTCGGGCTTTATTCCCTTGTATATTTCTAGCAATTACAACCCTTATTCTACTCCAATCCAAGCCTAAACATGCATCGAATTATAAATTTCGAATTTATAGCAATTTCCTAACCCAATTTTGCTTATTTCTATACTCGGTCAATTCCTACGATTTTACTTCGATTCTGAACCTCCCCAAGCATTCTATAACACCCAATAAGCTCAAATTAAACCCCAGAATGCCCTGATTGGAAGTATTTGAAGAATTCCTAAAATACCCAAAATTGGAGAAATTGGAGTTTGATAGATTTGGGGCTTTCTTACTTGATTTCAATCAGATAGAAAGCTTGGTGGTAATGAAAAATGAGGTCCGGTCACCTTCTTCGGCACCAGAATGTCTTCTCCGACAAAAATCCGATCAAAATCATGCTTCTCGTGGCTTGTCTTGTGCGTGCGCCTCTGCTTCTCTTCTATTTATTTTTTGTAAATAATTGTGTGTTGCGGGATGCATCTACTTAATAATATATATATATTATTATTATTTTTTTAAGTGAATTGGATGGGGTCATGTTTGCTTCAGCCTTCCCTTTTCTTTTTCTTTTTCTTTTTTTGTTTATTTGTGTGTGTGTATTTGTGAAAAAGATAGGTCACGTGACCCCATATATATTCTATTATATATATATATATATATATATATATATATATATAGATATATATATATATATAATTAAATTAATATATATACTATCACCTAAAAAAAATCTGGTGTAATAACAAATAAATAAATAAATAAATGTAGATAAATTAGAATTTAAACACACTTGTATTATTTTTATTTTTATTTATTTATTTTTTTTAAAAAAATTATTTAGTAGGGTAGTGTGTGCTTCTATCCATTTTCAATTATTAAATTAATTAATTTAATTTACTTTAATTAAATTAATTGAATTAGACCAATATTGCTAATTAAATATCCTCGGGTATTACAATTCAATTTTCTTTATTTAATCAGTTTTAGCCGATGAGTGTTTTCCAAAACATGATATTCATTTTTTTAATCAATTTTCGCCGATGTCGTTATGAAAACTTGATATTCATTTTTCTTTTTTTAATCAGTTTTCGCTGATGAGTATTTCGAAAATTAATATTTATTTTTCTTTTTTAATCAGTTCTTGTCGATGAGTGTTTTCGAAAACTTGATATTCATTTTTCTTTTTTTTAATAAATTTTCGTCGATAAGTGTTCTGAAAACTTGATATTCATTTTTTTTAATCAGTTTTCGCCGATGAGTGTTTCGAAAACTTAATATTTATTTTTCTTTTTTTAATCAATTTTTGTCGATGAGTGTTTCGAAAACTTGATATTCATTTATCTTTTTTTAATCAGTTTTAGCCGATGAGTGTTTTGGAAAACTTGATATTTATTTTTATTTTTTAATTAATTTTCGCCGATTAGTGTTCTGAAAACTTGATATTCATTTTTCATTTTTTTAATCAGTTTTCGCCGATGAGTGTTTCGAAAACTTGATATTCATTTTTCTTTTTTTAATCAGTTTTCGCCGATGAGTGTTCTGAAAACTTGATATTCATTTTTCTTTTTTTTAATCCGTTTTCGCTGATAGGTGTTTTGAAAACTTGATATTTATTTTCTTTTTTTTAATCAGTTTTCGCAGATGAGTGTTTCGAAAATGTAATACTCATTTTTCTTTTTTTTAAACAAGTTTTTCCCGATGAGTGTTTCGAAAACTTGATATTCATTTTTGTTTTTCTTAAACAATTTTCGCCGATGAGTGTTTTGAAAACGTGATATTTATTTTTCGTTATTTAATTAGTTTTCATCGATGACTGTTTCGAAAACTTGATATTCATTTTTTTTAATCAATTTTCGCCAATGAGTGTTTCAAAAACTTGATATTTATTTTCTTTCTTTAATCAGTTTTCGCCGATGAGTGTTTCGGAAACTTGGTAATTTTTCATTTTTTAATCAGTATTCGCCGTTGAGTGTTTCGAAAACGTAAGATTCATTTTTTTAAATAGTTTTCACCGATGAGTGTTTCGGAAACTTGATATTCATTTTTATTTTTTTAATCAGTTTTCGCCGATGAGTGTTCTGAAAACTTGATATTCATTTTTTTTTAATCAGTTTTCGCCGATGGGTGTTTTGAAAACTTGATATTTATTTTCTTTTTTTTTAATCAGTTTTCGCAGATGAAAATTGATTTAAAAAAGATATTAGCTACCACCTGTAAGTAGGATTTCGCAGATGACCGGCACGGGAAGTAGGATTTCCCCTATCCCGTAAGCCTCTAATCCCTGATTGAGATTTCCACCTGTTTATAACTACCATTTTCTAATACAAACAATATATAACGTATATGGTCATCCCTTTCCGGTGACCTAAGCAGTTTGCAATCTGCGGCTCGCTCAACGCCGCTTCAGTCTATACATATACACATACTCATTCACAAGTACATATAATATACATATTGATCACACGCAGAAGTCCTATATACAGTCATACATATATTCACATGCAGAAGTCCTATATACAGTCATACATATATTCAATCACACGCTTACATATAGTTTACATATTGATCACACGCCTCAATGCGTGTGACCTATCCTAGTCACATGCAGAAGTCATATACGTATATACATGATATATATTATATCATAGCCTATATTCCCATCACCAAGACCTAACTTTAATCTGTATGAAGCCGACAATGCTAGAATTCAAGTGTGACATATATATATACAGCAGGTGTAAACGTACATACGCCACGCCCAAAAAGGATTCATATATATATATATATATATATATATATATATATATATATATATATATATATATACGTCACAACACATATACATAATCAAAATAACTACCGACGCGAACAAAGCGTGCGGTCTTCAGAGTTGTCCGCCTCCTTGAGAAGAAGTGGACACGTTCCCGACTCCTGAACCACCTCTTCAGAGTTGGCCCGAAGGCATTCACTTTCTGTCTCCCGCGTTGCGCTAAGAGAAATACTGGTCCGAAGGCAATGTCTTATTCGAACCTAGTTGATCAAACTAGGAACTTTCTGACTCTAAGGCACGCTTAGAGTAATAGCCGGCAACTTGTCTGACCCCGGTTAAACCAAGGTAATGATCACTATGTGGCATACTTTCTGTTAACTGAATCCTGTCTGTCCGACTAGGATAACCGGCTCGATCTACCCGAACTAACCTAAACAAGTTCAAATAACCTGTTCGACCTTAAAAGACGCCCTATTAATAACCAACTGAATATTACACGTGTGAATTAGCTAGGCCTAGTTTCCCCCTTTTCAATTATGCAACCCTCTCACTCACATTCAGCAACCTAGGTTCAGTTTTCCTCAACAAACCATACAAACAAGGTCTTAACGGTGACAATCGATGTGATTGGTCTCTAATATTACTGAACTCCTCAAATATGAAATTATGACACAATCCTACCCACGATAACATATAAGGCTCAATGAGCCACAATAGCACATATACACCTTGAGATTAGTCATATAAGCACAAATACTAATGCACGTTGACTACTTACTTGCAAATCATACACGCGTAACACAAATTTATTCATATAAATATATTCCATATATCAATTTGCACAAAATAGAGCAAACCACATTTTCCACGTAGTCATCCAACCCTGTGGGGCAGGGATGAGAGAGCCCCTCACCTCGTTGGCCCTCTTGATCAGTCCTCGGAGTGCTTGAAGCTCCAATTACCCTGTGGTGCCCTATACATATTATATTTAAGAAATTTAGAACGCGTAGCTAAGCATCTACCATGCACGTGTTATGCTAATGCTTATGCACCCTCTAGCTATTTTCCAAGAACTAATTATTTAGTTCGTTACGTTGTCTTATTTGCTCTTTCTGAAAGTCAAGAATGCCCCATATTCGACTTTCACACTTTCGAGCTATTTAGAACCTCTAATTGCTTAGGTTTGAGATTTCCACTTGTCTAAATTTCTCTTCATGTGTTCATATAGGTATTTAATTAATAAAAGAATTAAATTCACGGTTCAAAAGAGGCTCTAGCTTACTCATTCCACCGTCTCCCTTATTCGCCGAGTAAAAGCTTAATTACTACCTCTTTAATTATATATAAAAATATAATTGGGTATAAAATAGAGCCTTGGAACCAATTTAGTGGGTCTTAGGTGTCCACCACAGACTAGACCGAGTTAATCAACCCACCGCACAGCTCTTTACGGTATTGTGGCTTAGTATTTCGCCTCTTTTTCACCGGATTGGGTTCCGGTTGAGACGGTAAATACTCAGGCTTTATTTCCTTGACTATTTCCAGCATTTATAACACCTATACTACTCAAATCAAAGCCTAAACATGCATCAAACTATCAATTTCGAATTTATAACAATTTCTAGCTAAATTTTCCTAATTTCCATACCCGGTCAATTCCTACGGTTTAGCTTCGATTCTGAACCTCACCAAGCTTTCAATAACACCCACTAAACTCAAATTTAACCTCGGAATGCCCCGATTGGAAGTATTTGATGAATTCCTAAAATACCCAAAATTGAAGGAATTGGGTTTTTGAGAGTTTGGGGTTTTCTCATCTTGATTCAATCGGGTAGAAAAGCTTGGTGGTGATGAAAGAAGACTCCGGTCAGCTTTTCTGGTCACCGGCGCGCGTTGTCCGGCGAGAAACCGGCCCAAAACCACCGTCACGTTGCTTCTCCCCTTTGCCTTGGCTGTCTCGCGTCCGTGCGTGCGTTGCTTCTGCTCCTTTTTTTTTATGTTTTCAGTGTGTTTAATGGGAGAATGGGGTGTGTGTGCGTTTCCTCATATTTTATCTTTTTTTTTTTATGTATGAGTGTGTAAGTGGGATGGGATAGGGGGGTCACGGTTTGGCCCCCCTCCCATTATTTTAATATATATATATATATATATATATATATATATATTTTTAAAAAAACTTATTTACTTGTAATATACTCTTTTTCTCCCTCGTACTTTTAAATCCTCTTTTCTTTTAGGTCCTAGAAAAATTATAAATATTTCCTATTACTTTCTTCTTTATTCTATTTTTAACCCTATAATTCTTTAATTTAATTTATTTATCTTTCTGAAAGAAAAATAAATTTAATAATAATGAAAATAATTAAATCTAAATATCTCGAATATTACAAAATTTAATATTCATTTTTCATTTTTTAATCAGTTTTCGCCGATGAGTGTTTCGAAAACTTAATATTTTTTTAATCGGTTTTTGCTGATGGAGTGTTTCGAAAACTTGAAATTTATTTTTCTTTTTTTAATCAGTTTTTGCTGAAGAGTATTTCGAAAACTTGATATTCATTTTTTTTTAATCAGTTTTAGCCGAGGAGTGTTTTCGAAAACTTGATATTCATTTTTCTTTTTTTAATCAATTTTCGCCGATAAGTGTTCTGAAAACTTGATATTCATTTTTCTTTTTTTAATCAGTTTTTGCCGATAAGTGTTTCAAATACTTGATATTCATTTTTCTTTTTCTTAATCAGTTTTCGCCGATTAGTGTTTCAAAAACGTGAAATTCATTTTTCTTTATTTAATTAGTTTTCATAGATGAGTGTTTTCGAAAAGTTAATATTCATTTTTCTTTTTTAAATCATTTTTCGTCAATGAGTGTTTCGAAAACTTAATATTTTTTTTTAATCAGTTTTTGCCGATGCGTGTTTCGAAAACTTGATATTCATTTTTCTTTTTTTAATCAGTTTTAGCCGATGAGTGTTTTCGAAAACTTGATATTCATTTTTCTTTTTCTTAATCAATTTTCGACGATAAGTGTTCTGAAAACTTGATATTCATTTTTCTTTTTTTAATCAGTTTTGGCCGATAAGTGTTTCGAAAACTTGATATTTATTTTTCTTTTTCTTATTCAGTTTTCGCCTATTAGTGTTTCAAAAACGTGAAATTCATTTTTCTTTATTTAATTAGTTTTTATCGATGCGTGTTTTCGAAAACTTGATATTCATTTTTCTTTTTTAATCATTTTTCGCCGATGAGCGTTTCGAAAACTTAATATTCATTTTTCTTTTTTTAATCAGTTTTCGTCGATGAGTGTTTCGAAAACTTGATATTCATTTTTCTTTTTTAACTAAGTTTTCGCTAATGAGTGTTTTGAAAACTTGATATACTTTTTTTAATCAGTTTTCGCCGATGAGTGTTTCAAAAACTTGATATTGATTTTACCTTTTTTTAATCAGTTTTTGCAGATGAGTGTTTCGAAAACTTGATAGTAATTTTTCATTTTTTAATCAGTTTTCGCCATTGAGTGTTTCGAAAACGTAAGATTCATTTTTCTTTTTTTTTAAATAGTTTTCACCGATGAGTGTTTCGAAAACTTGATATTTATTTTTATTTTTTTAATCAGTTTTCGCCGATGAGTGTTCTGAAAACTTGATATTCATTTTTCTTTTTTTAATTAGTTTTCACCGATGGGTGTTTTGAAAACTTGATATTCATTTTTGTTTTTTTTAATCAGTTTTCACAGATGAGTGTTTCGAAAACGTAATATTCATTTTTCTTTTTTTTAAAATAGTTTTTCCCGATTAGTGTTTCGAAAACTTGATATTCATTTTTCTTATTCTTAATTAGTTTGCGCCGATGAGTGTTTCGAAAACGTGATATTTATTGTTCTTTATTTAATTAGTTTTCACCGATGAGTGTTTAGAAAACTTGATATTCATTTTTTTAATCAGTTTTCGCCGATGAGTGTTTCAAAAACTTGATATTTATTTTCTTTTTTTAATCAGTTTTCGCCGATGAGTATTTCAAAAATTTGATATTCATTTTTATTTTCTTTAATCAGTTTTCGTAGATGAGTGTTTCCTAAACTTGATATTCATTTTTCTTTTTTTAATCAGTTTTCGCGGATGAGTGTTTCCAAAACTTGATATTCATTTTTCTTTTTTTAATAAGTTTTCACCGATGAGTGTTTCGAAAACTTGATATTCATTTTCCTTTTTTAATCAGTTTTCGCCGATGAGTGTTTCAAAAACTTGATATTTATTTTTATTTTTTTAATCAGTTTTGGTCGATTAGTGTTTCGAAAATTGGATATTCATTTTTGTTTTTTAGTAAGTTTTCGCTGACGAGTATTTCGAAAACTTGATATTCATTTTTCTTTTTTTAATCAATTTGCGCCAATGAGTGTTCTGAAAACTTGATATTGATTTTTATTTTTTTTAACCAATTTTCATCGATGAGTGTTTCAAAAACTTGATATTCATTTTTCTTTTTCTTAATCAGTTTTCGACGATGAATGTTTTGAAAACGTAATATTCATTTTTCTTTTTTCTTTTTAAATAATTTTCACCGATGAGTGTTTCAAAAACTTGATATTCATTTTTCATTTTTCTTTTTTAAATAGTTTTCTCCGATGACTGTTTCGAAAACTTGATATTCATTTTTCTTTTTCTTAAACAGTTTTCGCCGATAAGTGTTTCGAAAACGTGGTATTCATTTTTCTTTATTTAATTAGTTTTTACCGATTAGTGTTTCGAAAACTAGATATTCATTTTTCTTTTTCTAAATCAGTTTTCGCTGATGAGTGTTTCGAAAACTTGATATTCATTTTTCTTTTTTTTATCAGTTTTGGGCGATGAGTGTTTTCAAAAACTTGATATTTCTTTTTCTTTTTTAAATCAATTTTCGCCGATGAGTTTTTTGAAAACTTGATTTTCATTTTTCTTTTTTTAATCAGTTTTCGCCAATAAGTGTTTCGAAAACTTAATATTTATTTTTCTTTTTTTAATCGGTTTTTGCCGATGGTGTTTCGAAAACTTGATATTCATTTTTCTTTTCTTAATCCGTTTTTGCCGATGACTGTTTCGAAAACTTGATATTCATTTTTCTTTTTTTTAATCTGTTTTAGCCGATGAATGTTTTCAAAAACTTGATATTTGTTTTTCTTTTTTTAATCAATTTTCGTCGATGAGTGTTCTGAAACTTGATATTTATTTTTCTTTTTTTTAATCAGTTTTAGTTGATGAGTGTTTCGAAAACTTGATAATCATTTTTCTTTTTCCTAATCAGTTTTTGCCGATGAGTGTTTCGAAAACGTGATATTCATTTTTCTTTATTTAATTAGTTTTCATCGATTAGTGTTTCGAAAACGTAATATTCATTTTCTTTTTCTTTTTTAAATAGTTTTCCCCGATGAGTGTTTCGAAAACATGATTATCATTTTTCTTTTTCTTAATCAGTTTTAGTCGATGAGTGTTTTGAAAACCTGATATTCATTTTTCTTTATTTAATTAGTTTTTCACCGATGAGTGTTTCAAAATCTTGATATTTATTTTCTTTTTTTAATCAGTTTTCCCCGATTAGTGTTTCGAAAACTTGATATTCATTTTTATTTTCTTTAATCAGTTTTGGTAGATGAGTGTTTCGAAAACTTGATATTCATTTTTCTTTTTTTAATTAGTTTTAGATATTCATTTTTCTTTTTCTTTTTTTTTTTAATTTTCGGCGATGTCGTTCTGAAAACTTGATATTCATTTTTCTTTTTTTTAATCAGTTTTCGCCGATGAGTGTTTCGAAAATCAATATTTATTTTTCTTTTTTTAATCAGTTTTTGCCGATGAGTGTTTTCGAAAACTTGATATTCATTTTTCTTTTTTATAAAAAAATTCGCCGATAAGTGTTCTGAAAACTTGATATTCATTTTTCTTTTTTTTAATTAGTTTTTGCCGATGGGTATTTCGAAAACTTAATATTTATTTTTCTTTTTTTTAATCAATTTTTGCCGATGAGTGTTTCGAAAACATGATATTCATTTTTCTTTTTTTAATCAGTTTTAGCGGATGAGTGTTTTCGAAAACTTGATATTAATTTTTTTTAATCAATTTTCGCCGATGAGTGTTCTGAAAACTTGATATTCATTTTTCGTTTTTTTTAATCAGTTTTCGCCGATGAGTGTTTCGAAAACTTAATATTTTTTTTAAATCGGTTTTTGCCAATGAGTGTTTCGAAAACTTGATATTCATTTTTCTTTTTTTAACCAGCTTTTGCCGATGAGTGTTTCGAAAACTTGATATTCATTTTTCTTTTTTTAATCAGTTTTAGCCGAGGAGTGTTTTCGAAAACTTGATATTTATTTTTATTTTTTTAATCAATTTTCGCCGATAAGTGTTCTGAAAACTTGATATTCATTTTTCTTTTTTTTTTAAACAGTTTTTGCGGATAAGTGTTTGGAAAATTTGATATTCATTTTTCTTTTTCTTTATCAGTTTTCGCCGATTAGTGTTTCAAAAACGTGAAATTCATTTTTCTTTATTTAATTAGTTTTGATCGATGAGTGTTTTCGAAAACATAATATTCATTTTTCTTTTTTTAATCATTTTTCGCCGATAAGTGTTCTGAAAACTTGATATTCATTTTTCTTTTTTTTAATCATTTTTTGCCGATAAGTGTTTCAAAAACTTGATATTCTTTTTTCTTTTTCTTAATCAGTTTTCGCCGATGAGTGTTTCAAAAACGTGATATTCATTTTTCTTTATTTAATTAGTTTTCATCGATTAGTGTTTCGAAAACGTAATATTCATTTTTCTTTTTTTTAAAATAGTTTTCCCCGATGAGTGTTTCGAAAACATGATATTCATTTTTCTTTCTCTTAATCAGTTTTAGTCGATGAGTATTTTGAAAACATGATATTCATTTTTCTTTATTTAATTATTTTTTCACCGATGAGTGTTTCAAAAACTTGATATTCATTTTTCTTTTTTTAATTAGTTTTCACCGATAAGTGTTTCAAAAACTTGATATTTATTTTCTTTTTTTAATCAGTTTTCGTCGATGAGCGTTTTGAAAATTTGATATTCATTTTTATTTTCTTTAATCAGTTTTTGTAGATGAGTGTTTCGAAAACTTGATATTCATTTTTTTTTTAATCAGTTTTAGCCGCTGAGTATTTTCCAAAACATGATATTCATTTTTCTTTTTTTAATCAATTTTCGCCGATGTCGTTCTGAAAACGTGATATTCATTTTTTTTAATTAGTTTTCGCCGATGTGTGTTTCGAAAATTAATATTTATTTTTCTTTTTTATAATCAGTTTTTGCCGAAGAGTGTTTTCGAAAACTTGATATTCATTTTTTTTAAATAAATTTTCGTCGATAAGTGTTCTGAAAACTTGATATTCATTTTTCTTTTTTTTAATCAGTTTTCGCCGATGAGTGTTTCAAAAACTTAATATTTATTTTTGCTTTTTTTAATCAGTTTTAGCCGATGAGTGTTTTCGAAAACTTGATATTCATTTTTCTTTTTTTAATCAATTTTCGCCGATAAGTGTTCTGAAAACTTGATATTCATTTTTCTTTTTTTTAAATTGAATTTGCCGATAAGTGTTTCAAAAACTTGATATTCATTTTTCGTTTTGTTAATCAGTTTTCGCCGATTAGTGTTTCACCCGGTTATACCAATGGCTTCACATGACTTGAAGAATAACCATGCTCTGATACCAAGTTTGTCACGACCTTAAATCGGGAGTACGTGATCGGCACGGGAATAGACAACTCACTTCCTTCAGCCATAGCATACCTGACGCGGTTGAGCAGGCTAAAGTCCCGTTGCAAATTCCAAGTGGACCAATCACAAGAACTCGAGCATAGAAGATCAATGAAGCATTAATTGGGCTAGCGCGAGAGACTTGGGAGAAGCAATTAGCGATTGGACCAGAAAATAATGATGAAAACGTCATTAATTTATTAAGGGCTGAAACTGAAGTTCCTCAACCTGAATTGGGCTTAAAGACTTAACCTTAAAGAGTTTGGACCAAGTACTACATATATGAAGATTCTTTTGGGTCTAAATAATCACATTTTGGGCTTAATATGGTGATTATCATTAGGATTTTTATTTAGTGCGAATTTGGAGAATTATTAGTTGCTTATTTTGAATTTTAAGTTATCTTTTAAATTTTAGAATCATTAGGATTAGGTTTTTTATTTTATTAAATAAACCTAGGGTTTGTTTTCCTATATAAAGCATTGTCCACAACATTTGGAAGTTAAGTTTTGAATTATATGAGAATTTGATTATTCATCTTGGGAGTGGATTCTCTCTAGGGTTCTTCATTGAACTAACAGACTTATCAGGGTTTGATCATCCTTGTGGCGTCTTTTAACACTTTAGGTCCTTGTTCGTTCGAGTTCAAGGGTTCAAGTGGATCGTTCGACCTTTGTTTAGCTTTCTTGGGGTACTTATATTTCAGATTGATTGTGGGTTCGTGGGATCAATCCCCAGTGGGTTCACATCAATACGCACAGTCGTGATCCATTCACGTGGTCCTTTCCCTCTCCCTATCCGTCTCATGCCTCATGGCCCTGTTTATCCTTGTCTGTAAACTTTCAATTTCAATCTCCCCATGGGCTTACTTTCTTTTCTACACCCATGCGTGTCTTTTCTTTCACTTTCAAACCACTCCTAGCCTAACTACCATTTACTGCATATTTCTATTCTACTTGCATTCCACACTATAATCAAATAACTTGTGCCTATACCATAGCACACAATGCGCCGCTAACAGAGCAGACGCATCGTCTCATTTAACACCTGCAAAACAATCACATATTGTAGCGCATTCCTGCCTACAATTCAACTAAATGTGTCTGTGTCTAGGTTCCTGGGGTCACTGCCATCCCACCTTACGCCTTAGTGCTCATCGGCACTTGTGTACTGTACAGGTTACATGCTTTGCATAGAATTTTACATACAAATTCTATGCTTAAAGCGATGACTCAAAAGAATTCATAATCTATCACAAATTAAGAAGGAATGAAAGAAAAGCATACTCAATTTATCATGGGTACTCCCACAAGTGCCTGTTTATTCCAATGTTGTGCCCGGGTTTCACAACGAAGGTTAAACCGACACCCGGTTATACTAATGGCTTCGCATGACTTAAAGAATAATCAGGCTCTGATACCAAGTTTGTCACGACCCCAAATCGGGAGTACGTGACCGGCACGGGAATAGATTTTTACCTCTAAACCCGTAAGCCTTATCCTGTAAACATGACTATACTACCCTGCTATACAATCAATATATATATATATATTATACTAGTGGCCACACCTCACTGGTGGCCTAATTAACCTGCAATCCGCGGTTCGCTCAACACCGCTTCAACTCAATCCAGTATATAGATATATTTATCAACACTCATAATGTAGATACTAATATCATATTGATCGTACGTCTCAATACATACGATCTATCCTATTCACATGCAGCAAGCACACATAATATATATCCATATCATATTGACCGTACGCCTTAATGCGTACGGTCTATCCTATTCACATGCAGAAGTTTATATATAAATATATATACATATATCCTAGTTTATCCCCAAACTGGACCCTGTCTTTAAATACATGTGAAGCCGACAATTCTAGAGTAGGTACATATTAAAAGCTGTAAATATATATATACAACTCTTACAACTTTAAAATATGTACAACAAGAGAAATCAAAATAACCAAAGGAGTCCACCCACGCGAACAAGAGCGTAAGGATGGTCTGATGTCCGTATCACTGTCCGGACGTTGATGCCTGCCCGATCCCTGTATCTGAAACATTGAAGCAGAGGGAGTGAGTCAAACAGACTCAGTGAGGAGCTTCCCATCCTCGGCGTAGCGGCAGGTACCACTACAGCTGGGGAAAGGGAAACACCCACAATCACATGCGCATGAAAGTCCAGTTTATCAAAAGTTATATTACGATAAGGCAATATTAATATAACATTAAAATCACAGATAACCCTACGGATCATGTTTTTCTATCATGCTTCTCGTAAACAAGCAATCACATTTTAACATATAATATGAAAACTATAAATCACTTAACTGACCCTAGTACCAGGCTAGGACAATGGCCTCAACGGGCAAATCCTTTTAATGTTTAACTTACCCTAGTGCCAGGCTAGGACAATGGCCTCAACGGGCAATTATTTTAATTTGTTTCTCTTTCCAAGCTTTCAGCTGGGATCCTGACTCTATCTACCCATTACTTTCCTAAACTGACTTTACCTAGGTAGTGTGAACATCCCTACGACTCACTAATCAATTAAGAGATCGTATTAATCCTCATATTGTTCCCAAACCCTTGGTTTAGATCATAACCTAGCTCTAAGGCCTTTCCTAAGTTCAATTACCATAAAACATCGACGTTTACTAACAACTTCTATACGATTTCTTTAATGAGTTTCTAATTAATAGGGTAAACCAAACCTTGGACTCAATCAACAACTTACCCCCTTGCTTGTACTATTCGGCGTATCTCATGTCATCACATGGATACCCTCCAGTACCTCTTTACCTGTAGTCAAACACATATATACAAATACTTTCATATATAACAGTTTAGGAATAACAATAGCATGTTAACCACTAAATAATTCTTACAAATAGGCAAGTAGGCACACCACATATCCACATCCTCAATCAACCCTGTAGGGCAAGGATGAGAAACCCCTCACCTGGACGGCTTCCTTGCGTTTGTCCTGGAGTAACTCCCGCTCTGGACGAATCGTTGTTTCCTAACAATTGCATTCAGGTGGTTAACATCTTACACTATATGCAGCTCATATACATGTGACATGCTCCAGCCTAAAAATGCACCTAGACGTCGCCAAGAACCGAGTTCTTGGTCTTATCCGTCTTCCCTCTCTTCCATGAGAGTCTCAAGTGCTTCACACTAGGTTTCATAACAACTGTCACTTATCTGAAGTGATTGTAGAGCCTTGGATTTCAGTTACTAAACCTCAATATACTTTTAAATTATCCTACTTAAGGTTTCCTAATAATTACGAAGGAATTAAATTGCCATTTTAAAATTTGGACTTTATTGTTCCGCAAGTTTCCATCCTTGAGAAACAAGAAAGTTCCTAAAATAATTCTTGATGCTTGATAACATTTTTAGAATTATTCTAGGGTGTTTAAGATTGAAAAGAAGAGGTTTGGAGCCCTTAATATCACCCTTAAAGTGTAATTGGACAATCCGAGCAGGGACCCGACATGTTAACGTCAAGGTTAACCCTTAGTAACCTCGGGCCAGCTCTTCACGGGTCTTGTTCAGCTAATATTTCTACAATAAAATTTCTATAATTCCAAAAATTTCTATAATTCCAATCCAAGCCTATTTACTCAAATCCAAGCTCAATCCTAATTATCAACAATTTCTTCAATTTATGAATATTTAGAATTTCAACCCCAAACCCTTCAAAATTTGAATTCGGCTAAACCCGAGGGTATAGTCTCGATTCCTACCCCAACTAAGTGTTCAAGAACACTTTCTAGGTCTCAATCTACCCTCGAAACAACTCAATCGAAGGTGAATCGAAGAAATCCCTAAAATTGAACACTTTCTCTGTCTTTCTTTCTTTCTTTCTTTCTTTTTCCCTTCTTCTTTCCTGCTTCTCATGTGTCCCACTCCTTTCCTTTTATTCTTTCTTTCCTTTTTTTTATTTACTTAAACTCACGACCCCCCTTTTAAATAAAAAATTATAATTAAAAGTAATTAAATAATAAAATAATAAAATAACTAATAATTAATAATTTGCTAAATATAATTAAAACATTTATTTTTTTGTTTACTTTCCTACTTCTTTTCTCCTATTTTTCTCTTTTATTTTCTAATATATAATAATACTAATAATATTAAATAATTAAGGCTGAAAAATATTTTAAATTTAATCCCTCCTCTTTCCAATTAAATTTTATTTTCTTTTATGACCCAAATTAAATACCAAAAAATATTCCCTACTCTATTTTCCCCATTTAATTCAGGTTTCCAATTCCTTAGGTCCTGAATTAAATCCAAAAATTATTTTCTACTTCCTTTCTTTTCCTTTGATTTCATTTTAAACTTCAAAAAATTTTCCCGGGCATTACATTTATTTTTCTAATCAGTTTTGGTCGATTAGTGTTTCGAAAACTGGATATTCATTTTTCTTTTTTTAGTAAGTTTTCGCTGATTAGTGTTTCGAAAACTTAATATTCATTTTTCTTTTTTTAATATGTTTTTGCCGATAAGTGTTTCGAAAACTTGATATTCATTTTTCTTTTTTTAATCAGTTTTCGCCGATGACTGTTTCTAAAACTTGATATTCATTTTTCTTTTTTTAAACAGTTTTCACTGATGAGTGTTTCGAAAACTTGGTATTCATTTTCCTTTTTCAATCAGTTTTCGCCGATGAGTCTTTTGAAAACTTGATATTCATTTTAATTTTTTTAATCAGTTTTGGTCGATTAGTGTTTCGAAAACTGGATATTCATTTTTCTTTTTTTAATCAGTTTTAGCCGATGAGTGTTTTCAAAAACTTGATATTCATTTTTCTTTTTCTTAATCAGTTTTTGCCGATCAGTGTTTCGAAAACTTGATATTCATTTTTATTTATTTTTCATTTTTTAATCAGTTTTCGCCGATGAGTGTTTCAAAAACTTTATATTCATTTTTATTTTTTAATCAGTTTTCGTCGATTAGTGTTTCGAAAATTGGATATTCATTTTCCTTTTTTTAGTAAGTTTTCGCTGATAAGTGTTTCGAAAACTTGATATTCATTTTTTTCTTTTTTTAATTAGTTTTTGCCGATGAGTGTTTCGAAAACTTAATATTTATTTATTTTAATCAGTTTTCGCCGATGAGTGTTATCGAAAACCTAAAAATTATTTTTCTTTTTTTAATTAGTTTTCACCAATGAGTGTTCTGAAAATTTGATATTCATTTTTCTTTTTTTAATCAAGTTTCGCCGATGAGTGTTTTGAAAACTTGATAATCATTTTTCTTTTTTTCTAATCAGTTTTCGCCGATAAGTGTTCCAAAAACTTAATATTTATTTTTGTTTTTTTAATCAGTTTTCGCCGATAAGTGTTTCGAAAACTTGATAGTAATTTTTCATTGTTTAATCAATTTTCTTTGTTGAGTGTTTCGAAAATGTAATATTCATTTTTCTTTTTTTAAAATAGTTTTCGCCGATGAGTGTTTCGAACCGATGAGTGTTCTGAAAACTTAATATTCATTTTTCTTTTTTTAATCAATTTTCGACGATAAGTGTTTTGAAAACGTAATATTCATTTTCTTTTTTTTTAAATAGTTTTAGCCGATGAGTGTTTCGAAAACTTGAAATTCATTTTTCTTTTTTTTTTTAAATAGTTTTCCCGAATTAGTGTTTCGAAAACTTGATATTCATTTTTCTTTTTCTTAATCAGTTTTCGCCGATGAGTATTTCGAAAACTTGATATTCAATTTTCTTTTTCTATATCAGTTTTCACCGATGAGTGTTTCGAAAACGTGATATTCATTTTTTTAATCAGTTTTTGCTGATGAATCTTTCGAAAACTTGATATTCATTTTTCTTTTTTTTTTTTATCAATTTTAGCCGATGAGTGTTTTCGAAAACTTGATATTTATTTTTCTTTTCTTTAATCAATTTTCGCAGATGAGTGTTTCGAAAACTTGATATTCATTTTTCTTTTTCTTAATCAGTTTTGGCCGATGAGTGTTTCGAAAATGTGATATTCATTTTTCTTTATTTAATTAGTTTTCACCGATGAGTGTTTCGAAAACTTGATATATATTTTTATTATCTTTAATCAGTTTTCGTAGGTGAGTGTTTCGAAAACTTGAAATTCATTTTTCTTTTTTTCATCAGTTTTCGCCGATGAGTGTTTCGAAAACGTGATATTCATTTTTCTTTATTTAATTAGTTTTTATCGATTAGTGTTTCGAAAACGTAAAATTCATTTTTCTTTTTCTTTTTTTTTTAAATACTTTTCCCCGATGAGTGTTTCAAAAACATGATATTCGTTTTTCTTTTTCTTAATCAGTTTTAGTCGATGAGTGTTTTGAAAACGTGATATTCATTTTTCTTTCTTTAATTAGTTTTTCACCGAGGAGTGTTTCGAAAACTTGATATTCAGTTTTCTTTTTTTAATCAGTTTTCACCGATAATGTCACGACCCCCTATCGGACATCCGTGACCGGTACGGGAGGTAGGATTTCTCCTATCCCGTAAGCCTCTAATTCCTATTTGACATTTTATATATGCATAACTACCCACGCGAACAATGCGTGCGGCCTCTAGGTTTGTCCGCCTCCCTGAGATGAAGTGGAAGCGCTCCTGGTGCCTATACCACCTGTATCTGTAACATTTAACATTGGGGTGAGTCAACGGACTCAGTGAGAGGCTTTCCCATCCCTGGTGTAGTAGCGGGTACCACTACAACTGGGGAAATGAGCCAATCACAAACACATACGCATATAACGGGTTTAAACTTCATATATTAAGTGGTCACGCAAATAGCATATATCATATCCACAACATAGAATTTAAAGCATGGTTTTACATACGTTCAAATTCACACATACATCATATCATAGTTTAACATACAACTTCATGTGGATGTCCATGTACAAATAACCGAGATGATAAACTGGCCCGAAGGCATATCTCCGTTAGGAGAGAATCTGGCCCGAAGGAAATATCTCACGTGAGCGGTATAGGAACCTAGTTGATCATTCTAGGAACCCCTGGCCCCAAGACTTTACTTGGAATATTAGTCTGACCCCAAGACTTCACTTGGAGCATAGCCGGCGACTCATCTGACCTCGGTTTACCCAAGGCAATAGTCACAATGTGGCGTACTCATATACTCTGTATTTCTGTGAGTTTGACTCAAGACAAACAGACTCAATCTACCCGGACTATCCGTGATAGACTCGGTTCCCACGTTGTACCATAAATGACCCCTATGGACCACTACTTACTTATTTTACTTCTTCTTAGGAAATTCTAAATTTCCAAGTGGTTTTCTAATCCGGAATCCCTCGGTTTAAAACAAAGTCACCTATGTTCATTTTCTTTAAGAATTCACATACACAACCGCACTTTTCAGATAAAAATCAATGGGGTTGGTTTCTAGCACCACAAGACCCTCACGAATAAAATTGACTCGATCCTACCCCCGATATCATGTAGGTCCCGAGGACCTTCTTTTCATATAAGGCTCCTTGAGCCACCATCGCTTTTACAGTTCACATATACGCATAAAGCATGTTATCACATATATTATAATTTAGGAACAACAATAGCATGTTATCTAATATACGGTTCCTACAAGTAGGCAAGAAGGCAAACCATATATCCATATCCGCAGGCAACCCTATAGGACAAGGATAGGAAAGCCCCTCACCTGGTTGGCCCCTCTGATCGGCTCTCGGTGCGCCCGAAAGTCCACTCACAGTATGGTGCCCTATACACATATACTTGAGAGATTTAGAAACTTGAAATTCAGCCACTATCGTGTACATGTAACGCTAATGCTCATGTTCTCTCTAATTAATTCCATAGACTAGTTGTTGGCTTGGAATGCCCTCAACTAGTTTTCGGAACACCTAGCATGCTCCTATTCGTGTCTAACCCTTGCTTAATCACTATTCGGAAGCCTTGAGTTGGGAATGCAAGGTTACCAAATTTCACCTCTTTGTGTCCATATGAAATTCTCATTACCCAAGTCTTGAATTTATGGCTCAAGAGAGCCATAAATTCTACTTGTCTAAATTTTCCATTTACCGAATTAACTTTCAACACTTTACCTGCACATGAATACACATATCCGGATACGCGTAAAATTAAAAAATTGTCTCTTTTTCCCTGAACCGGGTTCTGGGTGAGACGGTGATTACTCGGGTTTTAATCCCTCGTACATTCTAATAATTTTTAACAATTATATAATTGCTATTCAACCTCTTAATGCATCCCAAATCAGCCCATAACACTCTTAAACATTACCAACCACACTTTTCCTATAAGTTTTTCAACCCGGATAAACTCCATCAAATTGGTTCTAATTTCTAAGCTTCCAATTCACTTCCTAACATGCAAATACTTCAATTTAGAACCCAGAATACTCAGATTGAATCAATTGGGGTTTTTCCAAAAATCCCTAAAATTGATAAAATTGGTGTTTGAGAGTTTCGGGACTTCTCACCTCGATTCAACCGGTTAGAAGGACGATATGGAGTAGAGGAGACTCCCAGCCACCTTCCCCGACGAAGAAACGGCATTTTCTGGCGAGTTTCCAGCGTGGAAGCTCTCTCCCTTTGCTTTCTCTCTCTAAGCCGTCACTCTCTCTCCTCCAGCCACACGACGGCGACGAGCTCCGGCGGACGGCGACTCCGACTCCGGCTCCTCGCGCGTCCAGCCTCCGTCTCGCGTGGTGTCCTCCTCCTTGCTTCCTCCGTGCGATACCCCTTCCCCTCTCTCTCATGTTTCTCCGTTCTCTGCTTCTCTCTCACGGTTTTCTTTCCCCATCTCACACGATCTGTTCCCTTTTTCTTCCCTTATTCTTTTATATAATATATATATATATATATAATAATTTAATATATATATATATATATATATATATATATATATATATATATATACATATCACTTAAAGAAAAAAACTGGTATATAAAAATAAATAAGAAAAAGAAGTATATAAAAAATTAGGATTTACACTAAATTTATATTTAAAAAAAAATATGCAGTAGGATGGTGTGTATTTTTATCTCATTTTCCACTTTTAGATTAATTAACTTAATTTAATTAATGATGCTAGTTAAAATATTCTCGGCTATTACAGATAAGTGTTTCAAAAACTTGATATTTATTTTCTTTTTTTAATCAGTTTTCGTCGATGAGTGTTTTGAAAACTTGATATTCATTTTTATTTTCTTTAATCAGTTTTCGTAGATGAATGTTTCGAAAACTTGATATTCATTTTTCTTTTTTTAATCAGTTTTAGCCGATGAGTGTTTTCCAAAACATGATATTCATTTTTCTTTTTTTAATCAATTTTCGCCGATGAGTGTTTCGAAAATTAATATTTATTTTTCTTTTTTTAAATCAGTTTTTGCCGATGAGTGTTTTCAAAAACTTGATATTCTTTTTTCTTTTTTTAATAAATTTTCGCCGATAAGTGTTCTGAAAACTTGATATTCATTTTTCTTTTTTTTTAATCAGTTTTCGCCGATAAGTGTTTCGAAAACTTAATATTTATGTTTCTTTTTTTTAATTAGTTTTTGCCGATGAGTATTTCGAAAACTTGATATTCATTTTTCTTTTTTTAATCAGTTTTAGCTGATGAGTGTTTTCGAAAACTTGATATCAATTTTTTTTAATCAATTTTCGTTGATGAGTGTTCTGAAAACTTGATATTCATTTTTCGTTTTTTTAATCAGTTTTCGCCGATGAGTGTTTCGAAAACTTAATATTTTTTCAACAAGTTTTTGCCGATGAGTGTTTCGAAAACTTGATATTCATTTTACATTTTTTAATTAGTTTTTGCCGATGAGTGTTTCAAAAACTTGATATTCATTTTTCTTTTTTTTTTAATCAGTTTTAGCCATGGAGTGTTTTCGAAAACTTGATATTCATTTTTCTATTTTTAATCAATTTTCGCAGAAAAGTGTTCTGAAAACTTGATGTTCATTTTTCTTTTTTTTAATCAGTTTTTGCCGATAAGTGTTTCCAAAAAATTGATATTCTTTTTTCTTTTTATTAATCAGTTTTCGCCTATGAGTGTTTCGAAAACGTGATATTCATTTTTCTTTATTTAATTAGTTTTCATCGATTAGTGTTTCGAAAACGTAATATTCATTTTTCTTTTTTTAATCAGTTTTTGTCGATGAGTGTTTCCAAAACTTGATATTCATTTTTCTTTTTTTAATCATTTTTCGCCGATGAGTGTTTTCGAAAACTTGATATTCATTTTTCTTTTTTTAGTAAGTTTTCGCTGATGAGTGTTTTGAAAACTTGATATTCATTTTCCTTTTTTAATTAGTTTTCGCCGATGAGTGTTTCGAAAACTTCACATTCATTTTTATTTTTTTAATCAGTTTTAGTCGATTAGTGTTCGAAAACTCGATATTCATTTTTCTTTTTTTAATCAGTTTTAGCCGATGAGTGTTTTCGAAAACTTAATATTCATTTTCCTTTTTTTAATCAATTTTCGCCAATTATTGTTTTGAATACTTGATATTCATTTTTATTTTTTAACCAGTTTTCGCCGATGAGTGTTTCAAAACCTTGATATCCATTTTTCTTTTTCTTAATCAATTTTCGCCGATGAGTGTTTTGAAAACTTGTTATTCATTTTTCTTTTTCTAATCACTTTTCGCCGATAAGTGTTTCAAAAACTTAATATTTATTTTTGTTTTTTTAATCAGTTTTAGCCGATAAGTGTTTCGAAAACTTGATAGTAATTTTTCATTTTTTAATCAGTTTTCGCCGTTAAGTGTTTCGAAAACGTAATATTCATTTTTTTAAATAGTTTTCGCCGATGAGTGTTTCGAAAACTTGATGTTCTTTTTTCTTTTTTTAATCAGTTTTCGCCGATGAGTGTTCTGAAAACTTAATATTCATTTTTCTTTTTTTAATCATTTTTCGACGACAAGTGTTTTGAAAACGTAATATTCATTTTTTTTAAATAGTTTTCGCCGATGAGTGTTTCGAAAACTTGAAATTCATTTTTCTTTTTTTTAAATAGTTTTCCCCGATGAATGTTTCAAAAACTTGATATTCATTTTTCTTTTTCTTAATTAGTTTTCGCCAATGAGTGTTTCGAAAACGTGGTATTCATTTTTCTTTATTTAATTAGTTTTCACCGATAAATGTTTCGAAAACTTGATATTCATTTCTCTTTTTCCAAATCAATTTTTTCCGATGAGTCTTTCGAAAACTTGATATTCATTTTTCTTTTTTTTATCAGTTTTAGCCGATGAGTCTTTCGAAAACTTGATATTCATTTTTCTTTTTCCAAATCAGTTTTGGCCGATGAGTGCTTCGAAAACGTGATATTCATTATTCTTTATTTAATTAGTTTTCGCCGATGAGTGTTTCGAAAACTTGATATATATTTTTATTTTCTTTAATAAGTTTTTGTAGGTAACTGTTTCGAAAACTTGAAATTCATTTTTCTTTTTTTAATCAGTTTTCGCAGATAAGTGTTTCGAAAACGTGATATTCATTTTTCTTTATTTAATTAGTTTTCATCGATTAGTGTTTCGAAAACATAATATTCATTTTTCTTTTTTTTAAATAGTTTTCCCCGATGAGTGTTTCGAAAACATAATATTCATTTTTCTTTTTCTTAATCAGTTTTAATCGATGACTGTTTTGGAAACGTGATATTCATTTTTCATTATATAATTAGTTTTTCACCGATGAGTGTTTCGAAAACTTGATATTTATTTTTCTTTTTTTAATCAGTTTTTACCGATAAGTGTTTCAAAACTTGATATTTATTTCCTTTTTTTAATCAGTTTTCGCCGATGAGTGTTTTGAAAACTTGATATTCATTTTTATTTTCTTTAATCAGTTTTCGTAGATGATTGTTTCGAAAACTTGATATTCATTTTTCTTTTTTTAATCAGTTTTAGCCGATAAGTGTTTTCCAAAACATGATATTCATTTTTTTAATCAATTTTCGCCGATGTCGTTCTGAAAATTTGATATTCATTTTTTTAATCAGTTTTCGCCGATGAGTGTTTCGAAAATTAATATTTATTTTTCTTTTTTTTAATCAGATTTTGCCGATGAGTGTTTTTCGAAAACTTGATATTCATTTTTCTTTTTTTTTAATCAATTTTCGCCGATGAGTGTTTCGAAAACTTGATAGTAATTTTTCATTTTTTAATCAGTTTTCACCGATAAGTGTTCTAAAAACTTGATATTCATTTTTCTTTTTTTAATCAGTTTTCGCCGATGGGTGTTTTGAAAACTTGATATTCATTTTTCTTTTCTTTAATCAGTTTTCCCGATGAGTGTTTCGAAAACTTGATATTCATTTTTCTTTTTCTTAATCAGTTTTGGCCGATGAGTGTTTCGATAACGTGATATTCATTTTTCTTTATTTAATTAATTTTCACCGATGAGTGTTTCGAAAACTTGATATACATTTTTATTTTCTTTAATCAGTTTTCATAGGTGAGTGTTTCGAAAACTTGAAATTCATTTTTCTTTTTTTAATCAGTTTTCGTCGATGAGTGTTTCGAAAACGTGTTATTCATTTTTCTTTATTTAATTAGTTTTCATCGATTAGTGTTTCGAAAATGTAATATTCATTTTTCTTTTTTTTTTTAAATAGTTTTCCTCGATGAGTGTTTCGAAAACATGATATTCATTTTTCTTTTTCTTAATCAGTTTTAGTCGATGAGTGTTTTGAAAACGTGATATTCATTTTTCTTTATTTAATTAGTTTTTCACCGATGAGTGTTTCGAAAACTTGATATTAATTTTTCTTTTTTAATCAGTTTTCACCGATAAGTGTTTCGAAAACTTGATATTTATTTTCTTTTTTTAATCAGTTTTCGCCGATGACTGTTTCGAAAACTTGATATTCATTTTTATTTTCTTTAATCAGTTTTCGTAGATGTTACGACCCCCGTTTAGAGGACTGTGACCGGTACAGACACAGGGAATATCCCTCTGCCTGTAAGCCTTATCACCTAATTGACAGAATAGCTATTATTGAAAAATACATTCACATGCATTATAATACTATGACTACACCGAAATGGTGGACTATCCTAGGCAAGCAAATCCACGGCCAGTGCCGCTTCAGGATATAGATATAGGAAAACACACATAATATATAACCTGTGTACTGGCTACACATCCGAAGATGCTGTCTATCCTATTCACATGCAACAGATATGTGTATATATATATATTGAAAACAAGTTTTTCCTACATCGTAATCTAACGGATCCTGATCTTTAACGTGTGTGAAGCTAACAGTTCTAGATTTAGTAATACAGTCTAATTGGGTACGTCTACCCTTTACTTTATGATACAATGATAAAGTAAATTAAATTACAATTACACTTCATTCACCCACATGAACAAGTTGTGGGTCTTGGAAAATGTTGCTCAACCCTCGTTCCACCGAGACTCCTTTCACCTGTACTTAACCTGTCTCTGTGTAGTAAAAATGAGGTGTGAGTCTTAACCACGTGACTTTGTCACGACCCCCTATCGGACGTCCGTGACCGGCACGGGAGGTAGGATTTCTCCTATCCCGTAAGCCTCTAATCCCTGATTGACATTTTTATATGTGCATAACTACCCATTTCTAATACAAACAATATATAGTATTTTTGGCCATCCATATCTGGTGACCTAAGTAGCGTGCAATCCACAGCTCGCTCAACGCCGCTTCAATCTATACATATACACATAATCAGTCACACGTACATATAATATACATATCGATCACGCGCTTCAGGGCGGGTGATCTATCCTATTCACATGCAAAAATCCTGTGTACAGTCATACATATATTCAATCACCCGCTTGCATATAGTTTACATATTGATCACACGCCTCGATGCGTGTGATCTATCCTTTTCACATGCGGAAGCCATATTTTCATACAATCAGGTATTCAACCACACATATATATAATTTACATATTGATCACACCCCTCAAGGCGTGTGATCTATCCTAGTCGCATGCGGAAGTCATATATACATATACATGATATACGCTATAACATAGCCTAATTTCCCAATACCAAGACCTAACTTTAATCGGTATGAAGCCGACAATGCTAGAATTCAAGTGTGACATATATATATACACAACAGATGTAAACGTACATACGCCACGCCGAAAAAGGATTCATATATATATATATATATACATCACAACATATATACTTAATCAAAATAACTACCGACGCGAATAAAGCGTGCTATCATCAATCATATATACTTAATCAACATATTGAGCTATTTTTTAATTAATCGTGAATCATCAATCACTTTAATTTAATTTAAGAGCAACATTATTAATTAATTACTAAACATATTTCATTTTCTTGGGATCCATCGGAGAGGGGTAGTACTAGTATATATTAGTAATATATATAAGTGAAGGAGAAAAGAGGCTCCTATATATATACCTTATAGATTAAGGCAATGTACAGAACATGTATAGCAAACTCCAAAACTTTATGTAATTGTCAATCTAAAGCTTCATTTTTAATTATTTAATCTCTTTTTAAGTGTATGTGGATGGGGACTAGGGAGTATATCAAATGACTACACTTAATTAGATTATCTTATATGAGTTCATTAAGGCCTAAGCTGAGAGTTTCTAATGGGCACTTATCCATTGAATGTGACTTCATTTCACACCCTTTAGCTCTTTCCCCATTGACCTCTGCCTCTGCTAAAGGCAACCTTGCCTTTAGCAGATGCAGAGTAGTGTCTGAATGGGGATGGGGAAGAACGTGTAAAAGAATTAGAGGAGGAAGAAAGTTGAGTTTGATTAATCCATGTACTTGAAGAAGCCATGGGTATCTATTTTGAACTAGTATAGTGTGAAGGTTGTTGAAACTTGAAAATTATTGAAGAGTGTATATGTATAATAATAATTAAGATATGAGAGCTAGTGAGAATGGAATTTGAGTTGAGTTGAGTTGAGAGTTGGGAGTGAAAGAGAAATGAAGAGGAGGTATATATATAGAGAGGAAGGGAGAGAGATGGGAGAAAAGAGAGGACCACGTGTAGGATTAGTAGAAATGGGGACTAAACCAAAAGGTGGGATGAAGTGATGACAAGTATGTGGGGTTTGGGTTGTATGCGGAACACAATACTCCTAATTGCTTCATCAAATGCCACGCACCACCCCCCCCCCCCCATTATAATGCGCCTATCATATTTGCAATAAATTTAATTCACCCCCCTCATTATTATAAATAATAATAGGCAAGGTTCCTTAAATTGAGAGCAATTTCACATAATAATAAAAAATAGTGCACCATCTAATTTTGTGGTTTTGTCATTTGTAGATAGAAGAAATAGTGCACCATTAGCTGTTTGGCACCATCTAATTTTGTTAATTTTCTCTTCTATTTCCAAGCTCTTGAGATAGTCAAACTGGCACAAAGAAATGATAATACATTAATACTAACACTCATGAGCCATGGGAAGCTGATTGATTGAGAATTGAGTCTTGATTGGCGAATGATTTTACCTCAGGTTCATGACTCCGAAACTCTGTTTTATAACGGAACTCAGGATGCCTACTCATAGAATAGTCCATCCTCTCCAAATCCCTTCTAGATCCACCATGCTGCAAGTTACAGTATACATAAAATTATAATAGCGAAGTACTTAACATTGACACTATCTATTTAGGAGTTGGTGCTGGAGGTGAGGAGCAAGAGGCTGCTACACTATCTATTTTTGATATACCTGTGCTGGCATTTGTAGTTTTCATCTTGTTTCTAGGTACCTTGTTCATGCACCAACTTAATTTATTTATTTATTTATGTGCTAATTTTGTTTACATTATACTTCTACTTCTCTTCTCTCATATCTCCTTATCAATTACATCCATTTTTTTTACCTCTCCACTAAAACTAAAACTTTAACAAAGAACTAAAACTTTAGGAGTTGGTGCGTCGCTTATCTTGCTTTTGTAGACAGTGCTTGGCAGGAGCAGACTTCTAGAAGAAGAAACAAAACTGGTAATATTAATCTCTTAAATCATAAATTCAACATTTCGCCACACACACTGTGACTTCCTTACTTACTGCTACTGTACAACAAGATTATCCATTTTGTACTTTCTAATCACATTTAATTATTCAATTCTATTTTTATATATTATCTTTCATTTTTTTTATAGTTATAATAGTATTACAATATGATTGCTTATATGGATCTGATGATATTAATTCAAATTAAATGAATCCATATTTACTTTGAGAATTGTTGGGAACTGTGAATTTTTAAGGAAAATACATAATTTTTAATCTTCTTTTTTTTTTAAGGAAAATATTTAAAATATATATCAGGTATTTTTTAGTTTTTTTATTCATTACGTTGTTTATTTTAACAAAGAACTAAAACTTTTTAATTAGACTAATATAATTACTCTTTTACTATTCAATCACTCTAGAATTGCTGCCTTTGGTCCCATATGGGATTCTTAATTCATTTTCAAATATTATATTATATGTGGGACTTAATTAATTAATGTCCTTTTATTTTATTTCGTGTGGTGCTGAAATGTAGTTTCGAATGTAGTGATGGTAGGTGTGAAATGTTGTAATTTAATTTCTAGTTTTTTCAGGTGTAAAATTTTGCACTGAAAAAAAATTAATCCATTTTCTCTTTTCTCTTTAGTGTTGAATTATTTAATGGGTGGTATAGTGTCTTCACTAATCAGTCAGACTTTTTATAAGCTAACACTTGACATTGTTTTATTATGAATCCATAATAATTAGTAATTGAGTTAGGGTAGGGTAAGTATTGATAACTTTTTGAAATAAAGTTATTTAGACTGATATTCTATATGAAAAATATACTGGGCCATATATCAATTGGAAAAAACTCCTCAGCAAGTCAAGGAGATGTGGTTCGAGGAATGGGCGGTTTGTTTCATCACTTATACATTTACTCTTCTTTGAACTGTTTATTTTGTCTCATCACTTATACTTTTACTTTACTTTGTCCCTTGTATCTAGAAATCCTACAAATGGCTAGACCAACATGACAGACATATTAAGAAAAATTGGAATAGAAAGGCTGGTCACCGACTTCGAGGATTGATGTGGGGTGTGCACCATGGAGTGGAGAAAGGTCTTGACCCACCTTTGTGGATTCCAGAAGAGGTTTTGAATCAATTGAAAGAGATATGGAACAGTGAAGAATTTAAGAAAAAAGGAGAGCAAGCCAAAAAGAATCGAGCATCTGCTAAGGGTGGCACTATACACAACTGTGGCTCTGTTCCTGTAACAGAGCATACAAGGAGGATGGTAAAATATTAAATTCATTGAAATTTGTTAGTTTATTTAATGATTTTTTGGATTTTAATTATTTGATTAACAAACCATTATTTTGTGATAATGGTAGAGGCAAGAATTGGGGAGAGAACCTACATGTTTTGATTTATTTAACCGCACTCATACAAGGAAAGAAAACGGTGAATTTCTTGACCAAAGATCTGCAGATGCATATGTAAGTATATAAATTCATATTATATGACAAATTTATTTTGTTACTGTTTCTGGACTGGTTTTGTTATTGGCTGGACTGTTTCTGAATTTGTTTTATTGGTCAGATTCATTGAATACATAAACTTAACTAGGTCACCTAAACTAGGTCACCTAGACTGAGCTTAATAGAGAAATCATAGACTAGACTGTTGGGTTGATATCAACTTTGTGTATAATCTCTATTAGATTTAACTATTTACTTGAATGCATTTCATCATGTTTTTGCCACTTTTTGGGCTGACTAAAATGGGGTTGATAGCATTGAGTTTTGTGATGATTTCATTGTATTTTGGCCACATTTTTTCACTATTTTGGGGCTGATTCAAATGATGTTGGTATCATTAAAGTTTGTCACAATTTGTTAGATTTTTGACTATCTTGTTTCATTGTTCTATGGGCTAATTAAAAACATGGGGCTGCTTTGATTTATGGCTATCTTGCTTAGTATTTTGGCTTCTTCTATTTTAGCTTATGTAAGTGAATTTTTTGGGCAGATTCAAGTGAAGTTTTTTGTTTTGTTTTTTGTTTCATGTAATATGCTATTAAGTTTTCTTTGTGGTGTGGGCTTTCTTTAAATGAACCTAGGCATTAGCTCTTCCAAATTCTATCCCCTTGGTGGTTGGGCTTGATAGGCTTTGTGATATTATACTTTAAATGAAATCTTGCCTTTTGTATGTCATTTGGTTTAGTTGAGTCTCTCTAAAGTGGTGGATCCTTATTATGATCATGATTAATGGTATTGAACTTGATATATTATAATTTGTCCAATATTTTTAATCTGCAGGCTGAATATACAAGAACCAAGTCAGCTAGATCTTCTCAACCACCCGTTGATGGTGCATCCAATGATACAATTTCTCTGAATGAAGAGACAGCAATTTGGTTAGAGGTGGTGGGAGGTAAAGATAAGGAGGGTCGTGTTTTTGGTCTTGGATCAACGGCAACTGAAATTGGTAGCTCATCAACTGGGGCTTCTACTTCACAAGCTAATGAGCTTCATCTTCTATTCCAAGAGGAGATAGATAAGCGGGTGGCACAGAAAACTGAAGTCTTAGAAGCAGCAAATGCTAGTCTGAAACAAACAGTTGATGAGCAAAAAGAAGTGATAGCTGGCTATAATGATAAGTTTGCAGAATATGATCGTTTGTTTGGTCAATTATTTTCCAAGTTTCAAGGAAACCAAGGTACACCAAGCGACAATTCCTAAGGATGCCAACATGATCAAGTAGAAAGATTGATATTATGCATATGACATTAATGTTGACTTATATTTTATGTTTTTAGACTTTTAACATAGTCTTTTGGATGAATGTATAACCTTTAAATAGCTGTTCGAATTTTAGACTTTTGTGTATGTGTTTTAAATGTGTAGAACCTTTTGGATGGTGTTTCAAATGTGAACTTTATGTTTTAATATTTTATGTAGTTTTATTAGTTAATTGTGTATTTTATTATCTATTTCAATTTGAAAGTTTTTTATAAAAAATATTACTGTCACCACAGAGACGGAATTTAGCCACAGTTAATCCATCCAAAAATTCCATCTCTATTCCGTCTATAATAAAACTTCTTCAATATATGCTTAGAGACGATTTAGAGACGGAACTGTCCTCAATCCATCTCTATTCCGTCTCTGATTTAGTTGTTTTAATATATCGTTAGAGACGGTTTAGAGACGGAAATGAATTTAATCCATCTCTATTCCGTCTCTGATTAAGGTTCTTTAATATATTGTTAGAGACGGAAATTCACTTAATCCATCTCTATTCTGTCTCTGGTTAAGGTTTTTAATATATCATTAGAGACGGTTTAGAGACGGAAATGCACTTAATCCATCTCTATTCCGTCTCTATTTAAATTTCTTTAATATATCGTAGAGACGGTTTAGAGACGGAACTAGACTTAATCCATCTCTATTCCGTCTCTATTTAAGTTTCTTTAATATATCGTTAGAGACGGAACTGGACTTAATCCATCTCTATTCCGTCTCTATTTAAGTTTCTTTAATATATCGTTAGAGACGGAACTGGACTTAATCCATCTCTATTCCGTCTCTATTTAAGTTTCTTTAATATAGTGTTAGAGACGGTTTAGAGACGGAAGTGGACTTAATCCATCTCTATTCCGTCTCTAATTAATTTTCTTTAATATAGCGTTCAAGACGGGTTAGAGACGGAAGTTATAGAGACGGACTAAAAAATTCTGTCTCTAACCATTTGCGACGCGCTGAATAAAGACGGAACTCGTTTCGTCTCTAAACACATTAGAGACGGAAATTGGCCTACATAGAGACGGAATTTTCCGTCTCTAAATTGCATTTTTCTGGTAGTGTAAAAGAATTAAATTCACGGTTCAAAAGAGGCTCTAACTTACTCATTCCACCGTCTCCCTTATTTGCCGAGTAAAAGCTTAATTATTACCTCTTTAATTATATATAAAAATATAATTGGGTATAGTTAGAGCCTTGGAACCAATTTAGCGGGTCTTAGGTGTCCACCACGGACTAGACCAAGGTGTTCAACCCACCGCACAGCTCTTTACGGTACTGTGGCTTAGTATTTTGCCTCTTTTTCACCGGATTGGGTCCCGGTTGAGACGGTAAATACTCGGGCTGTATTCCCTTGACTATTTCCAGCATTTATAACACTTATACTACTCCAATCCAAACCTAAACATGCATCGAATTATCAATTTCAAATTTTAGAGGAATTTCCTAACCCAATTTTTTCCTAATTTCCATACCCGGTCAATTCCTACGGTTTAACTTCCATTCTGAACCTCACTAAGCTTTCAATAACATCCACTAACTCAAATTTAACCCCGGAATGCCCCGATTGGAAGAAATTGAAGCATTCCTAAAATACCCAAAATTGGAGAAATTGGAGTTTTGAAAGATTGGGGCTTTCTCACCTTGATTCAATCGGGTAGAAAGCTTGGTCGGGATGAAAGAAGACTCCAACCACTTTTTCCGGTCACCGGCGGACGTCCTCCGGCGAGAAAACGGCCCAAAACCACCGTCTGCTTCTTCTCTTCTTAGCTTGTGCGTGGCTGTTTCTCTCTATTTTCTTTTTCTGCTCGTGTGCGTGTGTGCTTCTGCATCTCTTATTTCTTTTTTTTTTCAATTGAGTGTGTGTGAATTGGGTGGGGGTCACGATTTGGCCCCCACCATTATTTTAATACATATTATATTTTTTTTTGTGTTTTAATTAAAAGGGGTGTGTGTGTTTTTATTGAGGGGGTCACGTTGGCCCCCATATATATATATATATTATATATACTTCCTTTTTTTTGAAATTTGTTTATTTTTATTTTTATTTGTTATATCCTCTTTTTCTTTTAGGTCCTAAAAAGAATATTTAAATTTCTTATTTTTCTCTCCTTAATTTTATTTTATCTTTAATTTAATTTATTTTTCTCTCTGAAAGAAAAATAAATTTAATAATAATGAAAATAATCCAATCTAAATATCTCGGATATTACAGACTCAGTGAGGACTCTCCCATCCCCGGCGTAAGGCGGGTACCTTACCGCTGGGACTGGGAGCCATACACAACCACATGCACAAATAACTAGTTACTATGAGTTAGCATGCATTCTTGGTGATCACATATTAACAGAAATTTCACCCAAACACTCACATGCATTTAACAGATATAAGCATGCAGCAGTTTATTCCACGTCATCAATCAGCAAGTAACATGTAACACATAGTGCCGGCTTTTACCTAACGGTCCTCTCACATTCAGCATGTTTGAACCAACAAAACGCGTGGTGACGTAGTCCTGTACGTTACCACTACGCTGCACAATCAATAGTTATATGCAACCACAGACAATTTATACATACACACAGATGCTGAACATACATCTACTTAATCTCCCAAACTCTAGGGTACCTACTAGCCACTATGTAACACCCATTTATTTTAAATTAGATTAATTAAGTAGATGGTTGCTAATTATGTGATTTAATTTAAAATGCTTGTGTGTGAAATTGTTTAATGCATTAGTTGCATATAGAAATTTAATTAAGTGTTGGGGATTTTAGTGGAAAGAAAATTAAAAATTTGGGACCAAAAGAAATAAAGATTGATGAGGAGATAGAATAAGGACTAAATCAAAAAGGAAAATTCTTAAGGGAGGACAAACATCAATTTCTCCTAAGTACCCAATTAAACACTCCACACTCACCCTTCCACTCATACCCATCGACACATTCACACTAACTTGGAGAAAGAGAGCCTCCAAACCCTATGAGAGCTCAAGGGAGGAAGCTTGAAGGTTCTAGGTGGTGGTGGTGGATCTTGGCCGGAATCCGACGATCGGAGGCCGGAGAAAGAGTCAAGGAGCCCCATTTACTCCATCTTCTTCACTCAAGGTAGGATTAGCTCTCTAACCCCATTTTTAACTTTGAATCCATTTTTCTTGATTTTGAGGATTTTGTGAAAAACCACTTGATTTCTACAACCATGGGGGATAAAACTTGCATTCTTACTATTTACAACATTTCTATTAGATGTATTTTGTTATGAGTATGCTGGAGTTTTTTGGTTGTTTGATTTAGAGATTAAGATTCATCATGTTCTTCACTTTCTAGAGATTAAAGACTTGTTTGATGTTGTTGGATCTTGTTTGAGCTTAGATTGATGGTGTTTTATGGAAAGAAAATGTTGTGGAAACCTAAGCAACTAAAACCCATCATTCAAATATACATTTTAAGGATTGAATCATTGGATTCATGGAAAGGAAAGAAGGAAAAATCGGGTTTTAATTTAGACAAATTCGTAGAGCATGTTAATAGCCATAAACAGAATTGTTTTTAATCTGACCTTCCTCTGTTTAAACGTGTTTTCTGAATTCGTTACTTGATGGATTTGCGCGATTCCAAATTCATATTAAAGCTAACATCCTAAGCTTTCTAAATTGTATTTTCTAAAAATATTCCAACGGTTAGATCTTCTGGAAACTGCCACGAAAGTTAGTGGTTCTGTTTTTCTAAACTGATGCAGAATTTTTGTATGATTGGCTACTGTTTTTAAATTACTGCTCTTAAATGGCTCAAATAATTTCTGTAATGAATTGATAATTAGAATATTTTATCTCTAAGCTTGATTTAGAAAGAAGAATCAAATCATTTCGCCAAGTATGGAAGGAGATATGACCATTTTAATGAAGCTTGCCAAATGTTGCATGCTGTTTTGAATCTGACCTTGCTCTGTTTAAATGTGTTTTCTGAATTGTTTACTTGATGGATTTAAGTGATTCCAAAGCCATATGAAAGCTAACATCCTAATCTTTCTAAAGTGTATTTTTCAAAAACTTCAAACGGTTAGATCTTCTGGAAACTTTCTCGAAAGTCTGCGGTTCTGTTTTCTAACCACCAAGATTCTAGTTTTGAAAGGTTGTCATTTCTTCCTTGATTTGAATGGTTTCTTTTCCTTCAACTAAAATGAGTTTAATACTCATTATTACCTTCTTTTAAGACTCAATTCTTCCCTTATTTCAATTGAACTTTGTCCCTCATAGCTAATGAGTTTTATAACTTCTTTTGGAATTATTCCTAAGACTCAACCTTTTACTTACTTCAAATGAATTTCCTTCTTCCACTTCAAGTGGCTTTCACTCTTTCCTTCAAATTCTTTAAATGAGTTTAACTAACTTTTAAGTGTCATTTCAAAGCTCAAACAACATCCTAGATAAAGATTTACATGATGAAAATTATGGTAACATTGATCATTGGATTTTAAAAAGGGAATTAGAGCAAGAATGATAGAGAAATGAGGGGAGTAGTTCTAGTGCAATTCTAGGGAGAGTGAAGCTTATGTTTGGATGACTGGTGGTTGGTATGGGACGGTCATCAGTTGTCCCACGGAGAAGACTTAATTAAACTATTTTTGAAAACCCGTGTTGATTGCAAATTCTAAGTTAGTGAACTCTCATGGCCATTTAGAGGGTCACGTACTTAGAATTAGGCATAATCATGGCTTAGGCTTCACTACCCTAGTGATTGTATTAGTGACTAGCGTACCGGGGAAATGATCCACCACAGAGGGCGGTGATTCCATAGCCTCATGGCCCGAACAAGAATGGGAAACGGTCATCGGGATACGATGGTCCGGGTTATTGGGATACATTAACCAAACCCCATAATTCGGGGTGGGTGTGATCTATCTTTTGATGAAGGTAGTGATCCCATGAGATGAACCAATATGGAAGGGAGTCATTCGAGATACGATGACTCGGATCATTGAGATACAAAGGTAACCTTCCATTTGGGTAATGGCCATTCGGGATACGATGGTCAGGGCCTTTGGGATACATTGGTCCAGTTAGTACTCGGATCCGGCTGAGGGACGCCTCAGATTGTACTAGAGTTGTGGCAAGCTACCACAAAGAGAATTGTTTTCATTCATGTGTGCTGTAGGGGTACGTGGAGTTGTTCGCTGGGCGGCACTCCCTATGACTCTTGTTTTCTCTTTGATTTGACATTGATGTGTCATTATATGTGTCTCTTAATTCCATATATGTGTAAGATGGATCATGGTACAAGATGAGGTATGATTTATTTGAAATTCTCTATATCTCTTATCTGTACAACCGTAGTAAGCTCAGCACATATGTTTTAGTCATGGCTGGATAAGCATGACGTCAGGTAAAGGAAAGTTATATTACATCCAATAGTTAAAGTTTTCATATTTTATAAAGAATAAGAATGCAATGATTTTCCGTAAAGAATACAGTGGTACATGCTAGTAGTTTTTTAAACTTAGATTGCTATACCTACTGAGATTTATTCTCACTCAGTGCTGGCATGTATCAGATGAATAGGTGACTGATGGGGATTGGAGCTTGAGGTAGATGGGTACGGACCCCCACTAGTTTTAGCTATTTTGACATGCATCATAGGAGCTTCTGACAAATAAACTTTATGAGACTTGTGATTGTTCTAACATGGTCTTTTTGGAGGGAACCTGAGTGGCAGGATTGTTGCCTCCGGTTCCCAAGATTGACTAACTTATATAAATACTATTATCACACTATATATATATATATTTATGTAAAAGATGGTCTTGCATGTGTATGAATGTTTTAAATTGTTTCTTGACTTTACATTTTTCTTCCGCTATAAGAATAAGGATAGAACCCGAGAGAGAGGACCCGGACCGAAATGACTATTTTGTAATAACTTGGTAAAAGTTTTAAAAAATTACTCGGGTAGAGGAATTAGTAACACACTTGTCCTATGTAATTTACTTATATATATATTATTAATCCGCTAAAAATGGACCTTAGGATAAGAGGGTGTTACACACTACGTGGCTTTTCTACTTCAAACCCGTGCACTCAGGCTACTGGCCACCACGTGGCAAAATTCTCAAATTGCAATTGCAATTTGGGTTTAAAGAAAATTTGGATATTTGACTTTGTTTTGGGATATGGTAAAATAGAGTTTTGATTAAATTTTCTCATCTAGATTTATTGTTGGGTAAGAATATGAAAGTTTAGAAAATTTTGGGTAATCATAGGCCTATTAAAAAAATCTGTCACTAAGTCTTGAACAGATAAGAATTTCTACCCAGTACAACTTTTATTTTTGAAAACTTCTCAAATTTAAACTATAAGCTCGAAATAATTCATATGATTCATATTTAACCCAATTTATATTTTTCTATTTGAATTTATTATTTATTTTAATTTCTTAAATTCTCAAATTTAAAGTAATTAAAATCTTAATAATAACCCAAAAAATCTTATTTCATTCCAAAAAAATTATTTTCATTTTATTTAGTCAAAATGTCCAACCTCAACCTCAAAATCTATCAACTTCATATTATCGCATTATTTCTTAATTAAGATTATTTATCTATATATATATATATATATATATATATATATATATATATATATATACTTTTTTCTATTTATTTACTTGTTTATATATTATTTATTTGTGTTTTTTTTTCTTTTTTACATTCCAACTCTAAATGATGACTATTCTAAGTCTTACTATATGTTTGATTTGATTCCAAAAATACCCCTCGGGTATTACAATCTTCAAAAAAAATTCTTTTCCGGTTTCTTTTAACTTTCATACATTTTCTATATATTTTTTTAAAAAAATTTTTAATTCCTAGCCCCGAAATAAATCATTCTTTCATCCTCGAAATTTTCCGGGGTATTACAGTAGATGAGTGTTTCGAAAACTTGATATTCATTTTTCTTTTTTTAATCAGTTTTAGCCGATGAGTATTTTTCAAAATATAATATTCATTTTACTTTTTTTAATCAATTTTCGCCGATGTCGTTCTGAAAACTTGATATTTCATTTTTCTTTTTTTTAATCAGTTTTCGCCGATGAGTGTTTCGAAAATTAATATTTCTTTTTCTTTTTTTAATCAGTTTATGCCGATTAGTGTTTTCAAAAACTTGATATTCATTTTTCTTTTTTTAATAAATTTTCGCCAATAAGTGTTCTGAAAACTTGATATTCATTTTTCTTTTTTTTTAATCAGTTTTCGTCGATGAGTGTTTCGAAAACTTAATATTTACTTTTCTTTTTTTAATCAGTTTTTGCCGATGAGTGTTTCGAAAGTTTGATATTCATTTTTCTTTTTTTAATCAGTTTTAGCCGATGAGTGTTTTCGAAAACTTGATATTCATTTTTTTCCATCAATTTTCGCCGATGAGTGTTCTGAAAACTTGATATTCATTTTTCGTTTTTTTAATCAGTTTTCGCTGATGAGTGTTTCGAAAACTTAATATTTTTTTAATCAGTTTTTGCCGATGAGTGTTTCGAAAACTTGATATTCATTTTTTTTAATCAATTTTAGCCGAGGAGTGTTTTCGAAAACTTGATATTCATTTTTCTTTTTTTAATCAATTTTCACCGATAAGTGTTCTGAAAACATGATATTCATTTTTCTTTTCTTTTAATCAGTTTTTGCCGATATGTGTTTCGAAAACTTGATATTCTTTTTTCTTTTTCTTAATCAGTTTTCGCCGATGAGTGTTTCGAAAACGTGATATTCATTTTTCTTTATTTAATTAGTTTTCATCGATTAGTGTTTTTAAAACTTGATATTCATTTTTCTGTGTTTAATCAGTTTTTGCCGATGAGTGTTTTGAAAACTTGATATTCATTTTTTTAATCAGTTTTAGCCGAAGAGTGTTTTCGAAAACTTGATATTCATTTTTCTTTTTTTAATCAATTTTCGCCGATAAGTGTTCTGAAAACTTGATATTCATTTTTCTTTTTTTTAAACAGTTTTTGCCGATAAAGGTTTCGAAAACTTGATATTCATTTTTCTTTTTTTAATCAGTTTTCGCCGATTATTGTTTCAAAAACGTGGAATTCATTTTTCTTTATTTAATTAGTTTTTATCGATGAGTGTTTTCGAAAACTTGATATTCATTTTTCTTTTTTTAATCATTTTTCGCCGATAAGTGTTTCGAAAACTTAATATTCATTTTTCTTTTTTTAATCAGTTTTCGTCGATGAGTGTTTCGAAAACTTGATATTCATTTTTCTTTTTTTTTAATCAGTTTTCGCCAATGAGTGTTTCAAACACTTGATATTGATTTTTCTTTTTTTAATCAATTTTCGCCGATGAGTGTTTCGAAAACTTGATAGTAATTTTTCATTTTTTAATCAGTTTTTGCCGTTGAGTGTTTCGAAACGTGATATTCATTTTTCTTTTTTTAATTGGTTTTTGCTGATGAGTCTTTCGAAAACTTGATATTAATTTTTCTTTTCTTTATCAGTTTTACCCGATGAGTGATTTCGAAAACTTGATATTTATTTTTCTTTTTTTTAATCGATTTTCGCCGATGAGAGTTTCGAAAACTTGATTGTAATTTTTCATTTTTTAATCAGTTTTCGCCGTTGAGTGTTTCGAAAACGTAACATTCATTTTTCTTTTTCTTTTTTAAATAGTTTTCGCCGATGAGTGTTTCGAAAACTTGATATTCATTTTTATTTTTTTAATCAGTCTTCCCCGATGAGTGTTCTGAAAACTTGATATTCATTTTTCTTTTTTTTTAATCTGTTTTCACCGATGGGTGTTTTGAAAACTTGATATTCATATTTCTGTTCTTTAATAAATTTTCGCAGATGAGTGTGTCGAAAATGTAATATTCATTTTTCTTTTTTTTTAAAAAATAGTTTTTCCCGATGAGTGTTTCAAAACTTGATATTCATTTTTCTTTTTCTTAATCCGTTTTGGCCGATGAGTGTTTCGAAAACGTGATATTCATTTTTTTTATTTAATTAGTTTTCGCCGATGAGTGTTTCGAAAACTTGATATTCATTTTTATTTTCTTTAATCAGTTTCGTAGGTGAGTGTTTCGAAAACTTGAAATTCATTTTTCTTTTTTTAATCAGTTTTCGCCGATGAGTGTTTCCAAAACTTGATATTCATTTTTCTTTTTTTAATCAGTTTTCACCGATGAGTGTTTCGAAAACTTGATATTCATTTTTATTTTTTAATTAGTGTTGGTCGATTAGTGTTTCGAAAACTGGATATTCATTTTTCTTTTTTTAATTAGTTTTTGTCGATGAGTATTTCGAAAACTTGATATTCATTTTCCTTTTTTAATCAGTTTTCGCCGATAAGTGTTTTGAAAACTTTATATATATATTTTATTTTTTTAATCAGTTTTGGTCGATTAGTGTTTCGAAAACTGGATTTTCATTTTTCTTTTTTTTAATAAGTTTTCGCTGATGAGTGTTTCGAAAACTTAATATTCATTTTTCTTTTTTTAATCAGTTTTCGTCGATGAGTGTTTCGAAAACTTGATATTCATTTTTCTTTTTTTTTAATCAGTTTTCGCCAATGAGTGTTTCAAACACTTGATATTGATTTTTCTTTTTTTAATCAATTTTCGCCGATGAGTGTTTCGAAAACTTGATAGTAATTTTTCATTTTTTAATCAGTTTTTGCCGTTGAGTGTTTCGAAAACGTGATATTCATTTTTCTTTTTTTAATTGGTTTTTGCTGATGAGTCTTTCGAAAACTTGATATTAATTTTTCTTTTCTTTATCAGTTTTAGCCGATGAGTGATTTCGAAAACTTGATATTTATTTTTCTTTTTTTTAATCGATTTTCGCCGATGAGAGTTTCGAAAACTTGATTGTAATTTTTCATTTTTTAATCAGTTTTCGCCGTTGAGTGTTTCGAAAACGTAACATTCATTTTTCTTTTTCTTTTTTAAATAGTTTTCGCCGATGAGTGTTTCGAAAACTTGATATTCATTTTTATTTTTTTAATCAGTCTTCCCCGATGAGTGTTCTGAAAACTTGATATTCATTTTTCTTTTTTTTAATCTGTTTTCACCGATGGGTGTTTTGAAAACTTGATATTCATATTTCTGTTCTTTAATAAATTTTCGCAGATGAGTGTGTCGAAAATGTAATATTCATTTTTCTTTTTTTTAAAAAAATAGTTTTTCCCGATGAGTGTTTCAAAAACTTGATATTCATTTTTCTTTTTCTTAATCCGTTTTGGCCGATGAGTGTTTCGAAAACGTGATATTCATTTTTTTTATTTAATTAGTTTTCGCCGATGAGTGTTTCGAAAACTTGATATTCATTTTTATTTTCTTTAATCAGTTTTCGTAGGTGAGTGTTTCGAAAACTTGAAATTCATTTTTCTTTTTTTAATCAGTTTTCGCCGATGAGTGTTTCCAAAACTTGATATTCATTTTTCTTTTTTTAATCAGTTTTCACCGATGAGTGTTTCGAAAACTTGATATTCATTTTTATTTTTTAATTAGTGTTGGTCGATTAGTGTTTCGAAAACTGGATATTCATTTTTCTTTTTTTAATTAGTTTTTGCCGATGAGTATTTCGAAAACTTGATATTCATTTTCCTTTTTTAATCAGTTTTCGCCGATAAGTGTTTTGAAAACTTTATATATATTTTTTTATTTTTTTAATCAGTTTTGGTCGATTAGTGTTTCGAAAACTGGATTTTCATTTTTCTTTTTTTTAATAAGTTTTCGCTCATGAGTGTTTCGAAAACTTAATATTTATTTTTCTTTTTTTAATCTGTTTTTGCCGATGAGTTTTGTCACGACCCCCTATCGGACGTCCGTGACCGGCACGGGAGGTAGGATTTCTCCTATCCCGTAAGCCTCTAATTCCTGATTTACATTCTTATATATATTCATAACTACCCATTTCTAATACAAACAATATAGTATTTATATGGCCATCCCTATCCGATGACCTAAGTAGCACACAATCCACGGCTCGCTCAACGTCGCTTCAGTCTACACATATACACATAATCAATCACACGTACATATAATATACATATTGATCACGCGCTTAAGGGCGGGTGATCTATCCTATTCACATGCAGAATCCCTGTGAACAGTCAAGCATATATATTCAATCACACACCTGCATAAAATATACATATTGATCACACGCCTCAATGCGTGTGACCTATCCTATTCACATGCGGAAGCCGTATTTTCACACAATCAAGTATTCAGTCACACATATATATAAGTTTACATATTGACCACACGCTCAGTGCGTGTGATCTATCCTATTCACATGCAGGGGTCACATCCATATATATATATATATATATATATATATATATATATATATATATATATATATACACACACACATGATATTCATCATATCACAACCTATACCCCCAACAACAAGGCCCATCTTTAATCTGTATGAAGCCGACAGTTCTAGAGTATGACATATACATATATGCATATAGCAGCTGTACAAAATAATGCTATACCAAAAGAATCATATACATATACATCCTGTCAAAATACATATAACAATACTACCCACACGAGCAATGCGTGCGGTCTCTAAGTCTATCCGCCTCCCTGAGATGAAGTGGAAGCGCTCCCGATGCTTATACCACCTGTGTCTGTAACATGTAACATTGGGGTGAGTCAAACAGACTCAGTGAGAGGCTTTCCCATCCCTGGTGTAGTAGCGGGTACCACTACAACTGGGGAAGAGGAGCCAATCACAAACACATATGCATATAACGGATTAAATTTCCATATATTAAGTGGTCAGACAATTAGCTTATATCATATTCACAATAAAGAATTTAAAGCATGGATTTACATACATTTAAATTCACACATACATCATATCATGATTTAACATATAATTCCATGTGGTCCTCTGTATTCAAATAATCATAATCATAAACTAGCCCGAAGGCAATATCTCCGTAGGATGGAATCTGGCCCGAAGGCAATATCTCACGTGAGCAATATGGGAACCTAGTTGATCATTCTAGGAACCCCTGGTCCCAAGACTATACTTGGAACAATAGTCTGACCCCAAGACTTCACTTGGAGCAATAGCCGGCGACTCATCTGACCTCGGTTTACCCAAGGCAATAGCCACAATGTGGTGAACTCATATACTCTGTATTTCTGTGGTTTGACTCAAGACAAGAGACTCAATCTACCCGGACCACCCGTGATAGACTCGGTTTCTGCGTTGTGCCATCAATGACCCCTACATACCACTACTTGTTCATTTTACTTCTTTTTAGGCAAATCTAGATTTCCAAGTGGTTTCTAATTCGGACTCTTGGTTCTGAACAAAGTCACCTAGGTCTATCCTCTTTAAGGACTTACATACAAAACCACACCCTTCAGATAGTATTTACTCGATCCTACCCCCGATATCGTATAGGTCCCGAGGACCTTCTTTTTCATGTAAGGCTCCTTGAGCCACCATTGCTTTTACAATTCACATACACACATATAACACGTTTTCACATATATGTAATTTAGGAACAACAATAGCATGTTATCTAACATGTAATTCCTACAAATAGGCAAGAAGGCAAACCATATATCCATATTCGCAGTCAACCCTAAAGGACAAGGATAGGAAAGCCCCTCACCTGGTTGGCCCCTCGTATCGGCTCTCGGTGTGCCCGAAGGTCCGCTTACTGTATGGTGCCCTATACACATTTACTTGAGAGATTCAGAAACTTGCAATTTCAACCACTATAGTGTACATGTAATGCTAACGCTCATGTTCTTTCTAATTAATTCCATAGACTAGTTGTTGGCTTGGAATGCCCTCAACTAGTTTTCGGAACACCTAGGATGCTTCTAATCGTGTCCAACCCTTGTTAAATCACACTATTTGGAAACGTTGAATTTGGGAATGCAAGGTTACCCAATTTCACCTCTATGTGTCCATGTGAAGTTCCCATTACCCAAGTCTCGAATTTATGGCTCAAGAGTCATAAATTCTACTTGTCCAAAATTTTCCATTTATCAAAATAACCTTGAACACTTCACCTACACATGAATACACATACCCGAATACGCATAAAATTAGAAAATTGTCTCTTTTTTCCTCGAACGGGGTTCTGGGTGAGACGGGAATTACTTGGGTTTTCATCCCTCGTACATTCCAATAATTTTTAACAATTTTTATAATTATTATTCAACCTTTCAATGCACCCCAAGTCATTCCACAACACCCTTAAACCTTAACAACCACATTTTCCTACACTTTTTCCAACCCGGATAAATTCCATCAATTTGGTTCCGGTTCCTAAGCTTCCAACTCACTTCCTAACATGCATATACTTCAATTTAGGACCCAAAATACTCAGATTGAATCAATTGAGGTCTTTCCAAAAATCCCTAAAATTGATAAAATTGGGGTTTGAGAGTTTCGCGACTTCTCACCTCGATTCAACCGGTTAGAAGGACGATATGGAGTAGAGGAGACTCCCAGTTACCTTCCCCGGTGAAGAGACGACGTTTTCCGGCGAGTTTTTCCGGCGAGAAGCTCTCTTCCCCTTGTTCCTCTCTCTAACCCGAGCTCTCTCTCTCTCTAGCCACAAAGACGGTGACGGACGGCGAACTCCGACCACCACGAATGTCCGGCCATCTCTCGCACGCCGTCCGTGAGCTCCTCCAGCCAACGATGCTCAGCCCCTCTCCTTTCCCTTGCGTTCCGTCGACCCCTCACACCCCACGATTTCCTTTTCTTTCTTTTCTTTCTCTACTCTCTCTTATCTAATATATATATATATATATATATATATATATATATATATATATATATATATATATATATATATATATATATATATATATTATAATAAGTTAATATATATATATATTACAAACAGAAAAAAATAAAATAAAAATTCTGATTTCCTTTTACATATATGTATATTTATATGATTAATTAATATATACATATAAAAAGAAAGTAGGTCTGATTATTAATAAATAAAAAGAAAAATAGAAATATTAAGATTTAAAATACTTTGTATTCACAACATATTAAGTAATGGGGTAGTGTGTATTTTTATCTCATCTTCCACATTCTAAATTAATTAATTAAATTAGACCAATGACGCTAATTAAATATCCTCGGGTATTACAAGTTTTTCGAAAACTTGATATTCATTTTTGTTTTTTTAATCAGTTTTCGCCGATGAGTGTTTCCAAAACTTGATATTCATTTTTCTTTTTTTAATCACTTTTCCTCGATAAGTGTTTCGAAAACTTGATATTCATTTTCCTTTTTTAATCAGTTTTCGCTGATGAGTGTTTCCAAAACTTGATATTCATTTTTATTTTTTTAATCAGTTTTGGTCGATTAATGTTTCGAAAACTGGATATTCATTTTGCTTTTTTTAATCAGTTTTAGCCGATTAGTGTTTTCGAAAACTTGATATTCATTTTTCTTTTTTTAATCAATTTTCGCCGATGAGTGTTCTGAAAATTTGATATTCATTTTTATTCTTTTTTAACCAGTTTTCGCCGATGAGTGTTTCGAAAACTTGATATTCATTTTTCTTTTTCTTAATCAGTTGTTGCCTATTAGTGTTTCAAAAACGTGATATTCATTTTTCTTTTTTAGGTAAGTTTTCGCTAATGAGTCTTTCGAAAACTTGATATTTATTTTTCTTTTTTTCAATCAGTTTTTGCCGATGAGTGTGTCGAAAACTTGATATTTATTTTACATTTCTTTAATCACTTTTCGCCGATGAGTGTTTCGAAAACTTTATATTCTTTTTTATTTTTTTAATTAGTTTTCGTCGATTAGTGTTTCGAAAACAGGATATTCATTTTCCTTTTTTAGTATGTTTTCGCTGATGAGTATTTCGAAATCTTGATATTAATTTTTCTTTTTTTAATTAGTTTTTGCCGATGAATGTTTCGAAAACTTAATATTTATTTTTCTTTTTTTAATCAGTTTTCGCCGATGAGTGTTTTCGAAAACCTGATTATTATTTTTCTTTTTTTAATTAGTTTTCGCCGATGAATGTTCTGAAAACTTGATATTCATTTTTTTTAATCAGGTTTCGCCGATGAGTGTTTTGAAAACTTGATATTTATTTTTCTTTTTTTTAATCAGTTTTCGCCGATAACTGTTTCAAAAACTTCATATTTGTTTTTGTTTTTTTAATCAGTTTTCGCCGATAAGTGTTTCGAAAACTTGATAGTAATTTTTTATTTTTTAATCAGTTTTTGCCGATGAGTGTTTCGAAAACGTAATATTCATTTTTCTTTTTCTTTTTTTAAATAGTTTTCGCCGATTAGTGTTTCGAAAACTTGATATTCATTTTTCTTTTTTTAATCAGTTTTCGTCGATGAGTGTTCTGAAAACTTAATATTTATTTTTCTTTTTTTTAATCAGTTTTCGACGATAACTGTTTTGAAAACGTAATATTCATTTTTCTTTTTTTTTTTAAATTGTTTTCGCCGATGAGTGTTTCGAAAACTTGAAATTCATTTTTCTTTTTTTTTTTAATAGTTTTCCCCAATGAGTGTTTCGAAAACTTGATATTCATTTTTCTTTTTCTTAATCAGTTTTCGCCGATGAGTGTTTCGAAAACGTGGTATTCATTTTTCTTTATTTAATTAGTTTTAACCGATGAGTGTTTTGAAAACTTGATATTCATTTTTCTTTTTCTAAATCAGTTTTCGCCGATTAGTGTGTCGAAAACGTGATATTCATTTTTCTTTTTTTAATCAATTTTTGCTGATGAGTCTTTCGAAAACTTAATATTCATTTTTCTTTTTTTTTTATCAGTTTTAGCCGATGAGTGTTTTCAAAAACTTGATATTTATTTTTCTTTTTTTACTCAATTTTCGCCGATGAGTGTTTCGATTCGAAAACTTGATAGTAATTTTTCATTTTTCAATCAGTTTTCGCCGTTGAGTGTTTCGAAAACGTAAGATTCATTTTTCTTTTTTTAAATAGTTTTCGTCGATGAGTGTTTCGAAAAGTTGATATTTATTTTTCTTTTTTTAATCAGTTTTCGTCGATGAGTGTTCTGAAAACTTAATATTCATTTTTTTAATAAGTTTTCGACGATCAGTGTTTTGAAAACGTGATATTCATTTTTCTTTTTTTTAAATAGTTTTCGCCAATGAGTGTTTCGAAAACTTGAAATTCATTTTTCTTTTTTTAAATAGTTTTCCCCGATGAGTGTTTCGAAAATTGATATTTATTTTTCTTTTTCTTAATCAGTTGTCGACGATGAGTGTTTCGAAAACGTGGTATTCATTTTTCTTTATTTAATTAGTTTTCACCGATGAGTGTTTCGAAAACTTGATATTCATTTTTCTTTTTCTAAATCTGTTTTTGCCGATGAGTGTTTCGAAAACGTGATATTCATTTTACTTTTTTTAATCAGTTTTTGCTGATGAGTGTTTCGAAAACTTGATATTCATTTTTCTTTTTTTTTTTGATCAGTTTTAGCCGATGAGTGTTTTCGAAAACTTGATATTTATTTTTTCTTTTTTTGATCAAATTTCGCCGATGAGTGTTCTGAAAACTTGATATTCATTTTTTTTAATCAGTTTTTGCCGATGAGTGTTTCGAAAACTTGATATTCATTTTTTTTTCTTAATAAGTTTTCACCGATGAGTATTTCGAAAACGTGACATTCATTTTTCTTTATTTAATTAGTTTTCATCGATTAGTGTTTCGAAAACGTAATATTCATTTTTGTTTTTTTAAATAGTTTTCCCCGATAAGTGTTTCGAAAACATGATATTCATTTTTCTTTTTCTTAATAAGTTTTAGCCGATGAGTGTTTTGAAAACGTGATATTCATTTTTCTTTGTTTAATTAGTTTTTCACCGATGAGTGTTTTGAAAACTTGATATTCATTTTTCTTTTTTTAATCAGTTTTCGCCGATGAGTGTTTCGAAAACGTGATATTTATTTTTCTTTTTTTAATCAGTTTTCGCCGATGAGTGTTGTAATACCCCAGAAAAATTTCATGGATTAAAGAATGATTTATTTAAAATTTTGAGGGCTTAAGAATGATTTATTTCGGGGCTAGGAATTAAAACTTAAAAAAAAAGAATATAGAAAATATATGAAAGTTAAAAGAAACCGAAAAGGAATTTTTTTCGAAGATTGTAATACCCGAGGGGTATTTTTGGTATCAAATCAAATATATAGTAAGACTTAGAATGGTCATCATTTGGAGTTGGAATGTAAAATAATAATAATAATATATAAACAAGTAAATAAATAGAAATATGTATATATATATATATATATAGATAAATAATCCTAATTAAGAAATGATGGGATAATATGAAATTGATAGAATTTTTGTGTTGAGGTTGAACATTTTGACTAAATAAAATAAAAATAATTTTTTGGAATGAAATAAGAATTTTTGGGTTATTATTAAGATTTTAATTGCTTTAGATTTGGGAATTTGATAAATTAAAATAAATAATAAATTCAAATACAAAAATATAAGTTAAATATGAATCATATGAATTATTTCGAGCTTATAGTTTAAATTTGAGAATTTTTTAAAAATAAAAATGTACTGGGTAGAAAATTCTCATTTGCTAGAGACTCAGTGACAGATATTTTTAATAGACTTATGACTACCCAAAATTTTCTAAATTTTCCTATTCTTACCCAAAAATAATTCTAGATGAGAAAATCCAATCAAAACTCTATTTTACCATATCCCAAAAGTTGTCAAATGTCTAAATTACCCATAAATCTCCCAACAACTCATTAGAAGACATTTTTTTAACTCCAGAGGAGCATTCTCACCCCACTTCCCTTCCACTCATCTTCTTCCTCTTCCTCCCAACTCTCTCTTAGGGCTTGGAAGATTTTGCAAAATCTTCACATTCCAACTAGATTTGTTGCTTCCTACCACCAATCTAAGACTCTCTCAAGCTTCCTCCACCATTGTTGAGCATCAAGGAGCTTGGGCAATCTCCCACAAACTCCAAAATCGAATTTCCTCAAGGTGAGTCACTAAAATCTTGTCTCCACCACTTAAATCATAGATTTCTTGTTAGAAATGAGTTATCTATCAATAGTATACCACCTTAGAATCATTTTTTAGCATAGAGATCATCCAAATATTGAGTTTTATGGAGATTTCTACTCTATGGTTCATGACCTACGAATTTGGATAAAATTTTGGAAATTGTGGATTTCCTTGATGCTTGTTGGTATGTATGAACTTTAAATTATATGTTTAGATATTTTAAATGATTTGGAATGATGCCCAATGGTTAGGTTGGTGATATGTGAACTCTTGATGAAAGTTAGGACTTCCCATATTTGGCAAAATTTCCATTAATGGAGCTTGGAGAGTGAACAATGTTGTGAGATTAATTAATTATTTATTAAATTGTGTTTAATCTAGAAAGAACACCAAATGATGACCATAGGCCAAGTAAATGAACTTGGGGGTTGGATAAATGTAAGAAGTCATAAGAAAAGAAACTAAGAAATTGTATGAAATTTGATATCGATTGAATCGGTTGTATGTGATAGGGTTCAAGTACTTCCTTGGAGACTAGAGTGCTCGAAGGGAATGCTAAGTGAAGCGGCCAAGGTGAGGGTTCTTCCATCTCTGCTCCTAGAGTTGTATGCTTGTGTGGATTACATGAGTATGTACATTCTCTGCTTGTCTGGTATGTGATAGCTAGAGGTATAGGATGTTAAAAGAATAAAGGAACTAGAAAATAGGTTGTGGAAAGTAGCTTAGATAGGAAGACATATGAGTAGAGAGTAATTGTTTGCTATGATTGGTGTGTTACAAATCCAACTCATACACTCCGGAGGCATGATGAACATTTTATTAATTTCTTTCCACGACGGTGGCAAGAGTCCTTGTACGGAAGGACTAAACTTTTATTTTGAAAACTCGTCACAACGGTGACTTAAATTATAATCATGCAAAGGGAGTTATTGGTGGGTTTCGGATTTGGTTATGCTAGCGATGTGAGACATCGACTAGAACAACGTCAGATGGCACTTGAGACCTCAGTTTTATAATCACCATGATGATGGTCATTGCTCCATCCTGGTAATAGGATCAGAAATGATTTACATTGCTATGACGATAGCTTGAGGCTCCGAGAGTGCATCTTGACAAGTATATGAGTTACATCCTGTTGAGGATACTTGTACATATTAATAAGGAGAGGAATTGTTGATCCTTCGGAAAAGATACAAAGAATCATATTAATATGTGAGACTAAGGTAAGGAGACACGGGAGGAACCTTCGGGTGAACCGTGAGCCTAACCTAGTAAAAGAGAAATCATCCTGTGGAGTTTGGTCCAGGGTGTGACAGTGGCCATGCTTCGAGTCGTCGTGCCATGCCCGCCATGTGGCCTGGTTGGGTAATGGGCGAGTGGGCTCAAGCTATTGCCCCACAGCAAGGGGTCAGAACGTGCCACGTGGTGGCTACGTATCAGTTGTTTGATAGATAGAAGTTGATTGTGTTTGACTAATAGAATTGTCACGAGGTGACAGTACCCAAGTGAATGGGTTAAGTATATTTTGCCACCTGGTGGCTAGCAACCCGAGTGCACGGGTTCGAGGTAGAAAAGCAATGAAGTGACTAGTAAATACCCCAGAGTGGGGGAAATTAAGTAGATGTATGTTATAGTGTCTGCGTGTACTTAAAGAATTGTCTGTGTTTGCATATAATTGTTGATTGTGCAGCGGAGTGGTGATGTACAGGATTAGGTCGTCACAAAGTCTTGTTTGATTCAAACATGCTGAACGTGAGAAGACCGGTAAGTAAAAGCCGGCACTATATGTTATATGTTTACTTGCTGATTGATGACGTGGAATAAATTGCTACATGTTTACAGTTATTAAATGCATGTGAGTGTTTGGGTGAAATTTCTGTTGTTGTGTGATCACCAAGAATGTATGCTAACAACAGTAACTAGTTGTTTTTGCATGTGGTTGTGTATGACTCCCAAACCCAACGCTATGGCACCTACCTTGCGTCGGGGATGGGAGAATCCTCACTGAGTCGCATGGTTAAGACTCACACCTCATTTTTACTACACAAAGACAGGTTAAGTACAGGTGGAAGAAGTCTCGGTGGAACGAGGGTTGAGCAACACTTTTCCAAGACCCACAACTTGTTCATGTGGGTGAATAAAGTGTAATTGTAATTTAATTTACTTTATTATTGTATCATAAAGTAAAGGGTAGACGTACCCAATTATATTGTATCACTAAATCTAGAACTGTCAGCTTCACACACCTTAAAGATCAGGATCCGTTAGATTACGATGCAGGGAAAACTTGTTTCCAAAAATATATATACATATATCTGTTGCATGTGAATAGGATAGGCAGCATCTTCGGATGTGTAGCCAGTACACAGGTTATATGTTATGTGTGTTTTCCTAAATCTATATCCTGAAGCGGCACTGGCCGTGGATTTGCTTGCCTGGGATAGGCCACCATTTCGGTGTAGCCATGGTATTATACTGCATGTGGATGTATTTTCAATAATAGATATTCTGTCAATTAGGTGATAAGGCTTACAGGCATAGGAATATTCCCTGTGTCTGTGCCGGTCACGGTCCTCTAAACGAGGGTCGTGACAAACTTGGTATCAGAGCCTGGTTGTTCTTTAAGGGTGTGAAGCTAACTAGTAGTCTCGATGTCAGTTGGGCTATCCATTACGAATCCGGATGTAACAGTGGATCCGACGGGCACTTGTGAGGTTGCTCAGGATGTTGAGTCATAAATTCTTTCGAGTCATCGCTTGAGGCATAGAATTTGTATGTTAAATTGTATGCATAGCATATAACCTGTACAGTACACAAGTGCCGATGAGCACTAAGGCGTAAGGTGGGGTGACAGTGACCCCGGGAACCTTAGGCCACAATAGAGAAAGGAGACATCCATCGAGGTTGCTACCTAGACACAGACACATTTGGTTGAATTGTAGGCAGGAATGTGCTACAATGTGTGATTGTTCTGCAAGTGTTAAATGAGATGATGCGTCTGCTCTGTTAGCGGCGCATTGTGTGCTATGGTATAGGCACAAGTTGTTTGGTTATAGTATGAGATGCAAGTAGAATAGAAATATGCAGTGAATGATAGTTTAGGCTAGGAGTGGTTTGTAAAGCGAAAAAAAGACACGCTTGGCGTGTAGAAAAGAAAGTAAGCCCATGGGGCGATTGAAATGAAAAGTTTACAGACAAGAATAAACAAGCCCATGAGGCATGAGACCGACGGGAAGATGACCACGTGAATGGGTCACCACTGTGCTGTATGCTATGGCTAAAGGAAGTGAGTTGTCCTTCATAGAAAGTAAACAGAAAAGAGGTGGTGTTTGCCACAGTATAGAATTATAAGTCTACGGACTAGAAAAAGAACAAGATACGATATATGGAAGGGCAAAGTGGTTGAACCATATGCCGTAGAGATAGATATTAAGAAGTAGAGAATATGTAAACGTGTAGAGCGTGACCATATGCCGAGCAGGAAACATAGTAAATGGTAAGGCACAGGGAAGGAGCCTAGTCCAACCTTGCGCTCGATCCATGAACTGCTAGTTCCTTAAGCAAACAAGGGGAAAAAAAGGGATTAAGCTCAACCAAACTCTCTTGGGTTGCTTATGGAAGAGCATAAAGAATAGGATATTGATCATATGAGAAATTTTTGTAAAAATCTTTTTGGTCTTTCCGGTTGAGAGATTCTGAAAAACCCTCAAACTTGTCTTGAAAATACTAGGGATAACCATTGGAAGACAAATTTTTCATGAAAACTTTTTTCTCAATTGTGTCATTCCAATTGGAACGAGGGTTGAGCAACACTTTTCCAAGACCCACAACTTGTTCATGTGGGTGAATAAAGTGTAATTGTAATTTAATTTACTTTATTATTGTATCATAAAGTAAAGGGTAGACATACCCAATTATATTGTATCACTAAATCTAGAACTGTCAGCTTCACACACCTTAAAGATCAGGATCCGTTAGATTACGATGCAGGGAAAACTTGTTTCCAAAAATATATATACATATATCTGTTGCATGTGAATAGGATAGGCAACATCTTCGGATGTGTAGCCAGTACACAGGTTATATATTATGTGTGTTTTCCTATATCTATATCTTGAAGCGGCACTAGCCGTGGATTTGCTTGCCTAGGATAGGCCACCATTTCGATGTAGCCATGGTATTATAATGCATGTGAATGTATCTTTCAATAATAGCTATTCTGTCAGTTAGGAGATAAGGCTTACAGGCAGAGGGATATTCCCTGTGTCTGTGCCGGTCACGGTGCTCTAAATGAGAGTCGTGACAGATCAGTGTTGATGAGTGTTTCGAAAACTTTATATTCGTTCTTATTTTTTTAATTAGTTTTCGTCGATGAATGTTTCGAAAACTTGATATTCATTTTTCTTTTTTTAGTAAGTATTCGCTGATGAGTGTTTCGAAAACATGATATTAATTTTTGTTTTTTTAATCAGTTTTTACCAATGAGTGTTTCGAAAACTTGATATTCATTTTTCTTATTTTGATCAGTTTTCGCCGATGAGTAGTCTGAAAACTTGATATTCATTTTTCTTTTTTAATCATTTTTTATCGATGAGTGTTTCGAAAACTTGATATTCATTTTTTTTCATCAGTTTTCGTCGATGAGTGTTTTCGAAAACTTTATATTCATTTTTCTTTTTTTAATCAGTTTTCGCAGATGAGTCTTCTGAAAACTTGATATTCATTTTTCTTTTTTTAATCAGTTTTCGCCTGTTTTGAAATTTTAATATTCATTTTTCTTTTTTTTAATCAAGTTTCGCCGATTAGTGTTTCGAAAACTTGATATTTATTTTTCTTTTTTTTTAATCAGTTTTCGCCGATCAGTGTTTTCAAAATCTTGATATTCATTTTTCTTTTTTAATCAGTTTTCGCCGATGAGTATTCTGAAAACTTGATATTCATTTTTCTTTTTTTAATCAGTTTTCGCCGATGAGTGTTTCGTAAGATTGATATTCATTTTTCTTTTTTAATTAGTTTTTGTCATTGAGTATTTCGAAAACTTGATATTCATTTTTATTATTTTAATCAGTTTTAGCCGAAGAGTGTTTTCGAAAACTTGATATTCATTTTTTTTAATCTGTTTTCGCCGATTAGTGTTCTGAAAACTTGATATTCATTTTTATTTTTTTAATAAGTTTTCGACGAAGAGTGTTTCGAAAACTTGATATTTAATTTTCTTTTTTTAATCAGTTTTCGCCGATGAGTGTTTCGAAAACTTAATAGTCATATTTCATTTTCTAATCAGTTTTCGCCAATGAGTGTTTCGAAAACGTAATATTCATTTTTCTTTTTCTTTTTAAATAGTTTTCGCCGATGAGTGTTTAGAAAACTTGATATTCATTCTTATTTTCCTTAATCAGTTTTCGCCGATGAGTGTTTTTGAAAACGTGATTTTCATTTTTCCTTATTTAAGTAGTTTTCACCGATTTGTGTTTCCAAAACTTGATATTAATTTTTCTTATTTTAATCATTTTTCGCTAATGAGTGTTTCGAAAACTTGATATTCATTTTTCTTTTTTAGTAAGTTTTTCGCTAATGAGTGTTTCGAAAACGTCATATTCATTTTTATTTTTTTTAATCAGTTTCCGTCGATGATTGTTTCGAAAACTTGATATTCATTTTTCTTTTTTTAGTAAGTTTTCGCTAATGAGTGTTTCGAAAACTTGATATTTATTTTTCTTTTTTTAATCAGTTTTCACCGATAAGTGTTTCGAAAACTTGGTATTCATTTTCCTTTTTTAATCAGTTTTCGCCGATTAGTGTTTCGTAAAATTTATATTGATTTTTATTTTTTTAATCAGTTTTCGTCGATAAGTGTTTGGAAAACTTGATATTCATTTTTCCTTTTTTAGTAAGTTTTCGCTAATGAGTGTTTCAAAAACTTGATATTCATTTTTCTTTTTATAATCATTTTTCATCGATGAGTGTTTCGAAAACTTGATAATCATATTTCTTTTTTTAATCATTTTTCGCTGATGAGTGTTTCGAAAACTTGATATTCATTTTCCTTTTTTAATCAATTTTTGCCGATGAGTGTTTTGAATACATGATATTTATTTTTATTTTTTTAATCAGTTTTCGCTAATCAGTGTCTCCAAAACTTGATATTTATTTTTCTTTTTTTAATCAGTTTTCACCGATGCGTATTTCGAAAACTTGATATTCATTTTCCTTTTTTAATCAGTTGTCGCCGATCAGTGTTTCGAAAACTTTATATTCATTCTTATTTTTTTAATTAGTTTTCCTCGATGAGTGTTTCGAAAACTTGATATTCATTTTTCTTTTTTTAGTAAGTTTTCGCTGATGAGTGTTTCGAAAACATGATATTAATTTTTCTTTTTTTTAATCAATTTTTGCCGATGAGTGTTTCGAAAACTTATTATTCATTTTTTCTTTTTTTGATCTGTTTTCGCCGATGTGTGGTCTGAAAACTTGATATTCATTTTTCTTTTTTTAATCATTTTTCATCGATGAGTGTTTCGAAAACTTGATATTCATTTTTCTTTTTTTAATCATTTTTCATCGATGAGTGTTTCAAAAACTTGATAATCATTTTTCGACGATGACTGTTTCGAAAACTTGATATTCATTTTTCTTTTTTTAATCAGTTTTCGCCGATGAGTGTGTCGAAAACTTGATATTTCTTTTTTTTAATCAGTTTTCGCCGATGAGTGTTTCGAAAACTTGATATTTCTTTTTCTTTTTTTAATCAGTTTTCGCTGATGAGTGTTTCGAAAACTTGATATTCATTTTTCTTTTTTTAATCAGTTTTCGCCGATGGGTGTTTTGAAAACTTGATATTCATTTTTCTTTTTTTAATCAGATTTCGCAGATGAGTGTTTCGAAAACGTAATATTCATTTTTCTTTTTTCTTTAAAATAGTTTTTCCCGATGAGTGTTTCGAAAACTTGATATTCATTTTGTCACGACCCCCTATCAGACATCCGTGACCGACACTGGATGTAGGATTTCTCCTATCCCGTAAGCCTCTAATCCCTGATTGACATTCTTATATATGCGTAACTACCCATTTCTATTACAAACAATCTATATATATTACTAAAGCCAAGTACATGAAGCTAATTCTTGCCACGTGGCTAGAGTGTCATGTTTTGCAATTTTGACACGTCATCCTTCGAAGAAATCTAGCTTACCTCCAAGCCAATGGTTGAGATCATTCCTTGGCCCAACCTTTTTAATTAATGTAGATTGTATGTAATTAATCATATCATAAATGTTTGCATGATCCATGAATCAATTTATACTGATATTTTGTATCATTTATTTCAATTGAGTTGACCTCATCACTAATTGATTTAAACTAATAAATATCATATTAAAAAATCTAAGGATGAATTTATATTAGTTCAAATTTTAATATTCAATTAATTTTTTATATGCTGATAAAAAATTTGAAAATAAAGTAAAATAAAAAAATTTAGATAAACATAGTATAATAAATATTTAGAAAAACGTATTTTATAATTTTAAAAATTATAACAACAATTAAAAGTTTTTAAATATGAGTGGATGAAAGAAAATAAAAGTTTATAAATAAAATTTTCAAATATATATTATAAGTAAACTAAAACAAATATTCAAAATTTTCTAATAAAAAATAATAACAAGAAAATAAAAGCGTATAAACATATCTATATCTATATATCTATATATATATATATATATATATATCTTCTATATTTAAAAGAACATACATTAAGCCAATGCTTGTCACCTATGCTTTCTTGACACCTTTTCTCAACCTACACATCAGCTTCAGGGAAATGCATTTAAAATTACTAATCTACATGGACTAATTACCTACTTAGAAGTAGTACACATAATTCCACATGGAGTACTTCCGTCCACCCTGGCATCCAGTCTTGAAAATACAAGCTCTGGACATTCACCAAATAAACGGTCGAAATTATTAATAATTAATCAATCCTCCGTGAGCTGTAACATAATCAACGCTGGATTCATCACAAATCAAAATAAAAAGTTTCCTACAATATTTCAGACCCAACGCCAAAAGAGGTTGATCCATGATTCATGGACATATTGATTCACTCATTGATAACTACTTAAATGCTATAGTAAATATATTTATTGCCTATATTAATTTTAAAACCTCAATCGTTTGAATCTTGACCCAAATTATGACATTGATAACCACTTAAATGCTATAGTAATGTTTATTTTTTATCCTTTGTCACACGTTTGTTGATATGTTGCTGACCTTGTGTGTATCTAATTAATTATCACACTGCGCGGATTATGTGGAGCAATAATACAAATTTTAATGTCGTGATCAATTGCTTTGTCCAGATTCGAATTTCAAAGTTTTTCAACTTATGTGGTCGTAATATAAAAAGAGTGTATGCAATCAGTTCAGTCCATTGACTGTGTACAACTACTGATAGTTGAGGGAACATTCAGTAATGATTTCTGTGCCATTGTGCTTTCGTACTCAATTCTGTTTATCTGTTCAAATATGATTCCTTAGCATTGTGCAAATGCTATGTTTTTCTATTCTTAAACATGATGTTTATCTGTCCAAATAACATGGAAGCATTTTCTTAAAAAAAATTCTGTTAATATTTGTCACAGGTGAATATTTTGACCCATACTGCTGATGTAGAGTTGTCCACCATCCAATTCATGACCAATGTTTTTATTTATCATCAGCACAAGAAGAAACTTAAGGAGGAATTTGGTTAGTACCTAGAAATGCAAATTGCTTGCTCAATGCATGTTATCTGTTACTGACATGAATTCTTATACTCTTAAGGATTTGAAATGGAAATTTGAGCATAAACTTGGGGAGGCAGTGTTTATTCCTGCTGGATGCCCTCACCAAGTCAGAAATCTTAAGGTAAAAAAAAAAACTCTTGACATGGTCTAATTGGATTTCAGCTCAATGACATGACCATCTTCTAAATCTCCATGAGTGTCTGCCTCCATGAGTGTCTGCGTTAACAAATCAGTTCTGGCAGCTTCCCAAGAACCACAAGGCCAGAGAAGATAAACTTGAGGTAATGTGTAAAACACACGTTTTTAGCATTTCATGCATATTATAAATTTCAATGAAGTTAGTTATATGATAGTGGTGAATGGTGACCTTTCATGTAACAGGTAAAGTAGATGATAGTCTATGCTGGTGACCAAACTCTGACAGATTTAGATTCCTTACTACGGTAGTGTTCATCTTGATTGGTTTGAGTGCTGCATCAACAAAAGCTCCTTCTTTTGCAGCCATAGGAGGAGCTTCCGCTGCTGTTACTAAGGATACAAGAAGTGTAAATTATTTGCAGAGAAACTTTTGTAGAGGCAAGAATTTTTCCCTTGGAGTGTCAATACTTGTAGGACTCACAGGGAATGTAGTCTTTTGTTTTGGTTAGTACTCTCTTTATATTTTGGGAGACAGTTTTGAAACCCTTGTAATTATTCATTCTTTATGAATAAATTTAATTTCTATCTCATGAAAACAAACAATGGGTGAAGAATCAAGTTACTCAATGCAAAAGTACCAGCCTATTACATGTCCCATAGTTTGCTCCTACAACGTGGCCCTTTATAGTTAAAGATGTCTTTCCCTACTATCCAACTATTTGATTCTGGTAGTTTTTATTTCATTTCGCAGGGCACTTGATCAATTTTACATATGATGCAGTTTTTTTTTTAAGTTTTTTATTTGAATAAAGTACTATTGTTGCCCCTAAATTTTGCTGCAATATTCCTTCCTGTTCCTGTAATGTCCCTCATTTTAAGTTGGTCAAAAGTTTGTAAAATATAAATAAATACATAAATTTAGAATAACTTTATTAGAAAGAGACATCAATGTTATGTTTTAAAATAATAATAATAATAAAAAAAAATATTCTCATTAAAAAAATTAATTAATTAAAAATTATACCTTGCTGGGTATTCAACAATTTAGTTTGATCAATGCATTTTCTAAATTAGAAATTTATAAAGTTCTTTTTTTAAAAAAAAAAGAGAGTAAATGACTCAACTGAAAGGATGGATATATTTCTTTTTGGTCCAGAAATATAATTTCGTACGTGAGGACCTAATTGAAGAAATAATTCTTTTATTTGTGATCACTGAGTATTTTTGACTCTCTGATTTTGAAAGTGAGAAATATTTCAGGAAATTTATGTTTTTACTTATTTAAATAATTTTTCTTGGGAAGCCATCTGATATGGAACACTGCGCGCAGTATCGTTAGCCCTTTGTGCACATTGGAACCCAGGTAGCAGGGGTGTTGCTAGCCATGTGTGTCGGCCAACACACGTGGACTGGATTATCTTATATATTGAGCTTAATGCTCATCTGATTATTTAAAGCCATAGGCTTTTATGATTTCATGTGCCTTTTACTCATGTCTGTTCTGATTGGTTCTCTAACTGATTTTCTATATGACTTGATACTTTGAGAATGTATTCTGATGTGAAAAGGACTATTATTTAGTTTTATAGTTTACCTATTATTATTATTATTTTTATGATATACACACATTTTAGAAAGTAAAATTTGCTTTGAAAAGTATTATTCCTTTAATTAAGAAAATATAAGTATTATAATTGTTCACTATAATTCTTTAGCAACCCGAACCGTGGAATAGTTTGTGAAAAAATCTTGCCCACAGGTTTGTTCCCTTCTTGTATAGTCTCACTGAGTTGCGAAACTCACCCCTCATTTAATTTTTCTTTCAGATATAAGTGTAGCACGGGATTCGTTCCCCTTTTGCATAGTTCGAGACCTCTTCATTTGGTGAGTCATACCTTGTTCGTGGGCCGTACTTTATTATGATTTCTATTTCATTCGTATTTTTGACTCTAGATAGCTCTTATGATCACAAGCAAGGTCCTTACTATTCTTTTGCTGTACCTTGGGTAATTGTATATTGATTATGATTAGTTGAGAGTAGAGCTCTCTAATAGAATTATTGTATATGTTGTGGGGTTGATGTACAGATTTGGAAATGCCCGAATTTTAGGGGAGACTATGTCGAATTTTTCGTTAGAATTGTCTTATGCTTTAAGATGGAAGAATTAAGAATCGTATTCACTTTGCTATGTTATTTTGGGTTTACCGGATCGTAGGTCTTTCCTTTAATTCGGTGCCGGTCACCCTTCATTTATTTTTCTCGGGGCGTGACAGCTCCCAAACTTTTTTTCATGCCTACCCCAAACTATATCAATTTTGTTCATATAACTGTTAGTATAAAAGAAATTTGTAGTAACACATAAAAAAACTGCTGCTATAAACCCCAAAAAAACTGTTACTATCTTATAAATATAATAAGATACAAATATTCTAATAATTACAATAAATACAAATACAAATATAAATATAAATATAATGAGATTGTAAGTAAGCAAAAAAAAAGAATGGATCAACATTTATATTGCAAACTTCCAAATCTATTTATTATAAGAATAAATCCAAGTTTTATAATTACAACAATCCATTCCATTTTATTTTCAATATATGCAAAAAACAAATACACATGAAATATAAATATTAGGTAAAATGTCTATTGAGATTGAGTTTTTTTACAAGTCTTCAAATCTCCAATTCTTGTGCTTCCTCTTCAAATTTTCAATTTTGCACCTATTAATATTTAAGAAGGCAAAAAAATATGAATACATTATAATAAATCACTTGCGAATAAGTTTAATATATCTAATAAAGAGACTCAAAATCAAGATAAGGATCATCATAGGAATTAGAAAATTTTAAAAGCTGCACATGAATTTATTCTTGGTTTCTATAATTACAAATAGTCATTAATTTTCTCATATCATTGTATTAATATAAGTTCAAATTCAAAATACCAAAGTACAAATAAATACCTTTTTCTTTGGGCTAAGACTAAATGTATTCTCACAGTTATCATACTTGAAGTAATAAATTTCCTAAAGCACTATCTGAATTAATCAATAATTATATATTTGTATAAAAACGAATTTCAAAATTAACTAATTACCCAGAAAATAAATGATTTTTCATCAGGGTTTTCGTGTCCAAGTGATCCAAAGTGCTTTTACGGGCAAGGCCATCTTCAAAAAGCTCACCATCAGATTCATTTGGAATTAATAAATATAATTTAATTATTTTATTTATTGTATTAACAATGTTTTTTTCTACCACAAATATCAAAGAGTACAAAGTAAAACCAACCTGACATTACAAGTCTTGAGTTAAATGGTTGGCTCACTGAGGTTGAAATTCCGGAATAGTTTTCGCTTATTTATAAATGAAGCTAAATTTCCTTAATCCGTCCCACATATTAGGTGTGTTAAATGGAACAATCCATCAAATTGAGACCGTTTTAATTCAAAATAATAAGGGGCAAACCAGTTTATTTAATTTAATATTTTAAAATCTAAAAATAATTATTTGAAGAATTCAATAATTACAGATTTTGTGCTCTAAAGTAGTTCAAGCAATTTTTTTTGTATAATAAAGAAAAAAATTATTATTCTTATTATCACAATTATTAATTCTTAAATTTAAATAATTATCAATTTATATTATAAATTTCTTTCAAATAATAAATATATTATTCATTTTTATAAATTTAAATATAAAAAAAATAATTATATATTATGCTATTATATATATATATATATATATATATATATATATATATATATATATATATATATATACTAGAGGCTTCGCATGCACGTACCGTGCATGTAATTTATTTTTTAATTTTTTAAAATATATATTATAAAATTGTGAGTATTATATCTTAAATTAATAATTTTTTTTCTGATAAATGGAATCTTGAAAAGTTATCACTATTCTTATTTTTTTCTCACCCATGATCTTTTTACATCATATTTTTATTTTCTTTTTTAATTAACTAATTGACTATTTTAGGACACCGTTGACGGGAAGACCCCACAGCCATATTAATATAGATATATATTAAGTCGAAAACACACAAACACACATTGTTATGAAAAAAGGATAGGATTGGCCAGTTCAACTAAAAAAGTTCGGTCTGGTTGAACCACAAAATCGGCATCTTTGAGAAATGGTCAACCTGGCAAAATCTGACGATTTGACTGGTTTTGGCGGTTCACGATTTTTTTTACAAAAATAAACATTTATTCTTTCATCAAGTTGACAAAAATAGTAAAATGAAAAGAAGAAGAAAGAGGAGGAGGAGTAGGAGGAGGAGAAGAAGCAAAATGAGCGAAGGAAAATGTGATGTATGAAGAAAAAAGACATAATGGTGTAAGAAAGAGGATGAAAAAAATACATAATAGTGTGAGAAAGAGATCATAGAAAGAAGATGATGATGAAGAAGAGGAGGAGGAGGAAGATGAAAAAAGGTGAGTGAGAGAGAAAAAGAAAGGGTGGGAAGAAGATAAACATGAAAAAACAAAGTAAATGGACAAAAAGCACGGAGAAAATTAAAAAAAAAAAGTTAATAAATAAATGTAGGTATTGAAAATATAAAAAATAGGTATATAAATATGTATGGGTAAAATAAAAAGTAGGTAAATAAATATAAGTATTGGAAGAATAAAAGTAGGTAAATAAATAATTAGTGGGTGAAAAGAAGAGAAGAAAGATAGAAATTAAATATATAAAAATTATGATGAGATAAGAGTAGGTAAAAATAATAAATATTATATTTTATATATTTAAATTGTTAAAGGAAGTATAAGTGAAATATTAATTTTTAATAAGAGAATAAAAATATATTATATATAATTTTTAATTTATATATAATTATTTCTTTATTTTTAATTAAAAATTACTATGCATATTAAGATCAGTTCAACCACGATTCGACCATGATTGTACCATTGAACCGTGAACATATATACTAAATAGGGCAGCACAAATCCGTCATGTGCATACAAAGTCAAAGATGACGTAAATTGATAATACTATTTTATGAGAGAAATTGTTAGGATTTGCTTTTTTTTTTTCAACCATGGGTTATAGTAAAATTAATATGCTTTTTTTTTTACTGTTTACCTTTGTAATGGACCTCTCTCTTTAAATATTTAACTTGAGTCACGCACAAACACTAATTTAAAAACTAGATTTATTCCTAGAAATTGTAATACATAGGTATACATGTGAAAAAGTTGTGTTCGACGGTGACTATAGACAAATATTGCATGTTATTCAGAGGGGTTTGCGTCAAGACATTGTGTTGTCATCTCTTAATTTATCATATATATGGGATTCATGCAAAATTCTAACACTAACAAAGAACATGAGACTTGGTACATGAGGTACTGAATATGAAAATTAGGCTATATCTAAATTTATTGATTGGATACTTAAGATTAATGGTGGTGGCGAGGTTAGGGATGTATTGAACGATAAAGAAAAAGATATAAACATACCTGACGATATTTTGATAGATAATGTTGTCGATCCTATTTAGACCATTATTGAAAGCGCATATCCCTTATTTATTGACAACTTTGGTAATCATGATTACATAGCGTCAAGGCAATTTTGGCACCTATCCAAGATGATGTAGCATCCATTAATGATTACATACTTTCATTGTTACCAGGTGAAGAAAGCACATACCTTAGTTCGAACAGCATATCAAATCAAGATCCAAACTCCGAATAGCAGATGTTTAATTAAATTACTGTTCCTCAATACAATATCTAATTTTGGAACCCAAGGGGTGTGGTTGAGTAGAAGGGACTCATCCATCCTTAACCAAGTGTCAGGGGTTCGATTCCTGCCTTGGGTATGGAGCAGCTTTAAATCCTTGGGCCAGCTGTCCCACCCTTCGAGGTGCCTACAATTCAGCGAGGAGATTAGTCAATGTGCTCGACGGTGGATACCCTGGTCTAGACCAAAAGAAATATCTAATTCTGGACTTCCATATCACCAATTGAGATTAAAGGTTGGTGCGCCCATTATGTTACTTCGTAATATTGATAAATGAATGGGTTTGTGTGACGGAACTCGATTGATTGTTGCATGGTCGTGTAAACATGTCATTGAAGCAACAATTATATCTGGTAAATTTGCTGGTGAAAGGGTTATAATTGCACCTTTTGGTCATCTCTCCATCAGATTCCAGGTTGCCATTTAGATTTCAACGGTAGCAATTTCCAATTGTCTTATCATTTGTAATGACTATTAATAAGAGTCAAGGGCAGATATCAATATCTAATATGGGTTTATACCTACCACGTTCTGTGTTCACTAATGGATAACTATAGTAGGGAATTTACAAACATTTTATAGGATTAAATGTATCGTTTGGTATTAAAATTTGGACAGTATTACTAGGGATGATCATGGGTAGGGTTTGGATAGGGTACTATATTTCCCGGATTCGGACCCCGACTTGAGCGGGTATCAAAATCAATCCCCATCCTCGGGCCCTACGAATAGTTAAATCCTCATACCCATATTTTTATCACTTTTTTTCATCTATAATCACAAAAAATAAAAAAGTTAAATCATAAATATAAATGTACTATTAAATTATTTTAATATCTATAAAATATTTAACATTTTTTCTTAGAATTATATATTTTCTCAACACAAAAAAATTTTAAAATATTACTTTTTATATATAAAAATAAATAATTACTATTGCGGGTAGGGTACGGTTAGGGTACCTCCTTACCTGAACACGGGCCCGTTGACGTTGTACTCGGGCCCATACTCAAACCCACAAGGTAAAATTTTAGGGTATCCATTGAGTATGACGATTTTGATCATCCCTAAGTATTACACCTTTAATATTACAAATTAAATGTAGAAGCTTATTGATGTTACAAAAGTTGATGTTACAAAAGTTCAATGTTTTGTGATTGCTACAATTGTTTAACAATATATTTTTGTTATTTTTTTTATAAATTAGTGCACACCATTTGAAATATTGGACGGAATGACATGCATTATTTGGTAAGAATAGCTTGAAAGTATTATTATCGAGTCCTTTACTATTTAACAGTGCATGTCACCTTTTTACCGATTTTTATAAATGATTTACACCATTTGACTTTACTAACAGTAAAATTCAAGACATTTCCCTTGCATGTGCACGGGTATGAAACTAGTATATAGTATATATGGTCATCCCTATCCGGTGACCTAAGTAGCACGCAATCCACGGCTCGCTCAACGCCGCTTCAGTCTATACATATACACATAATCAATCACACGTACATATAATATACATATTGATCACGCGCTTAAGGGCGGGTGATCTATCCTATTCACATGCAGAATCCCTGTGTACAGTCAGGCATATATATATTCAATCACACACCTGCATAAAATGTACATATTGATCACACGCCTCAATGCGTGTGACCTATCCTATTCACATGCGGAAGCCGTATTTTCACACAATCAAGTATTCAGCCACACATGTATATAATTTACATATTGACCACACGCTCAGTGCGTGTGATCTATCCTATTCACATGCGGAAGTCACAATCATATATATATATATATACACATGATATTCATCATATCATAACCTATGATCCCAACAACCAGACCAATCTTTAACCTGTATGAAGCCGACAGTTCTAGTGTGTGACATATACATATATGAATATAGAAACTGCACAAAACAATGCTATACCAAAAGAATCATATACATATACATCCTGACAAAATACATATATCAATACTACCCACACGAACAATGCGTGCGGCCTCTAAGTCTGTCCGCCTCCCTGAGATGAAGTGGAAGCACTCTCGATGCCTATACCACCTGTGTCTGTAACATTTAAAATTGGGGTGAGTCAAACAGACTCAGTGAGAGGCTTTCCCATCCCTGGTGTAGTAGCGGGTACCACTACAACTAGGGGAAGAGGAGCCAATCACAAACACATACGCATATAACAGATTTGAACTTCTATATATTTAGTGGTCAGGCAATTAACTTATATCATATTCACAATAAAGAATTTAAAGCATGGATTTACATACATTTAAATTCACACATACATCATATCATAGTTTAACATATAATTCCAAGTGGATGTCCATATTCAATTAACCGTAATCATAAACTGGCCCGAAGGCATATCTCCGTTAGGAGAGAATCTGGCCCGAAGGCATACTCACGTGAGTGGTATGGGAACCTAGTTGATCATTCTAGGAACCCCTGGCCCCAAGACTTAACTTGGAACATTAGTTTGACCCCAAGACTTCACTTGGAGCATAGCCGGCGACACATCTGACCTCGGTTTACCCAAGGCAATAGCCACAAGGTGGTGTACTCATATACTCTGTATTTCTGTGGGTTAACTCAAGACAAGAGACTCGATCTACCCGGACCACCCGTGATAGACTCGGTTTCCACGTTGTACCATAAATGACCCTTATGGACCACTACTTGTTCATTTTACTTCTTCTTAGGCAAATTTAGATTTCCAAGTGGTTTCTAATTCGGAACCTTGGTTCAGAACAAGGTCACCTAGGTTTATTCTCTTTAAGGACTTACTTACAAAACCACACCCTTCGGATACTATTTACTCGATCCTACCCCCGATATCGTCTAGGTCCCGAGGACCTTCTTTCCATATAAGGCTCCTTGAGCCACCATTGCTTTTACAGTTCACATATACACATACAGCACGTCATCACATATATTGCAATTTAGGAACAACAATAGCATGTTATCTAATATGTAATTCCTACAATTAGGCAAGAAGGCAAACCATATATCCATATCCGCAGTCAACCCTATAGGACAAGGATAGGAAAGCCCCTCACCGGTTGGCCCCTCTGATCGGCTCTCGGTGCGCCCGAAAGTCCACTCACAGTATGGTGCCCTATACACATATACTTGAGAGATTCAGAGACTTGAAAATTCAACCACTATCGTGTACATGTAACGCTAATGCTCATGTTCTTTCTAATTAATTCCATAGACTAGTTGTTGGCTTGGAATGCCCTCAACTAGTTTTCGGAACACCTAGCATGCTTTTAATTCGTGTCCAACCCTCTCTTAATCACGCTATTCGGAAATGTTGAATTTGGGAATTCAAGGTTACCCAATTTCACTTCTATGTGTCCATGTGAAGTTCCCATTACCCAAGTCTTGAATTTATGGCTCAAGAGTCATAAATTCTCCTTGTTTAAAATTTCCATTTATCAAAATAACCTTGAACACTCCACCTACACATGAATACACATACCCGAATACGCGTCAAATTAGAAAATTGTCTCTTTTTCCCCGAACGGGGTTCTGGGTGAGACGGGAATTACTCGGGTTTTCATCCCTCGTATATTCTAATAATTTTTAACAATTTTTATAATTATTATTCAACCCTTCAATGCACCCCAAGTCATTCCACAACACCCTTAAACCTTAACAACCACATTTTCCTACACTTTTTCCAACCCGGATAAATTCCATCAATTTGGTTCCGGTTCCTAAGCTTCCAACTCACTTCCTAACATGCATATACTTCAATTTAGGACCCAAAATACTCAGATTGAATCAATTGGGGTCTTTCCAAAAATCCCTAAAATTGATAAAATTGGGGTTTGAGAGTTTCGGGACTTCTCACCTCGATTCAACCGGTTAGAAGGACGATATGGAGTAGAGGAGACTCCCAGCTACCTTCCCCGGTGAAGAGACGACATTTTCCGGCGAGTTTCCGGCGAAAAGCTTTCTCCCTCTTGTTTCTCTCTCTAGTCCGAACTCTCTCTCTCTCTAGCACAATGAAAGCGACTACGGCTCCGGTGGACACGACTCCGGCCACCACCGTGCTCAGCCCGTGCGTCCGGCCACCTTCCCGTCGAGCTTCCTCCAGCCACGCCCAACCTCTCCCTCCGTTTCTCCCTCTCTTCCCTCTGTACGCGTAGCTTTGTCCCTCACGCCTCCTTCTTTCTCTTTTTTTCTCTTTTAATCTGTTGCTTTTCTTTTCTTATCTTATATATATATATATATTTATATGTGTTAGTGGGAGGGGTCACGTTGCCCCCCCTTATATAATTTAATATATATATATATATATATATATATATATATATATATATATATATATATATATATATATATTTTATTTTATATACATATATTATACATATATACTTTTCCCTTTTTTTAAAAAAAAATTATTTCTTTATTACATCATCTTTTTCTTTTAGGTCCTAAAAGAATACTTAGATTTCCTATTTTTCTCCCCTTAATCTTATTTTATCTTTAATTTAATTTATTTTTTTAATCTGACAGAAAAATAAATTTGATAATAATGGAAATAATCCAATCTAAATATCTCGGATATTACTATCTTCCCCCCTTAAGAAATTCGGTCCCTAAATTTCAAATAAACTACTAACCTTAATCTTGAAACAGATGAGGATACGTCTTGCGCATTTCACCCTCGACCTCCCATGTAGCCTCTTCGATCGAGTGGTTTCTCCACAGAACTTTAACCAATGGAATTTCTTTCGTTATGAGTTTCTTCAATTGCCGATCTAAGATTTCCACTGGCTCCTCTTCATACGTCATATTTTCGGTTAGTTGCACGTCTTGCGATTGAATCACGTGTGAGGGATCGGGAAGATACTTCCGAAGCATCGATATATGAAAGACAGGGTGTACCCCCTCTAATTCCGTAGGCAATTCCAACCGATATGCTACATTCCCAACTCGTTCTAATATTTCAAACGGTCTGATATACCGAGGACTCAACTTCCCCTTCTTACCGAACCGCATTACGCCTTTCATCGGTGATATTCTCAAGAACACCTGATCACCAACGGCAAACTCCAGTTCTCTTCTTCGATTGTCTGCATAAGACTTTTGCCTACTCTGAGCCGTCAGTAACCTCTCCCTTATACACTTTACCTTCTGTAAGGCATCTTGTAGCAATTCTGGGCCGACTAGGCTAGCTTCTCCGACCTCGAACCACCCAATCGGGGATCTGCACCTACGGCCGTACAGAGCCTCGAAAGGTGCCATTTGAATACTCGCTTGATAACTGTTATTGTACGCAAACTCAGCCAACGGTAAATACCTTTCCCAACTTCCGCCGAAATCCATAATACACGCCCGAAGCATGTCCTCAAGAATCTAAATGGTTCTTTCTGATTGCCCGTCGGTCTGCGGGTGGAATGCAGTACTTAGATCAACTCTAGTTCCTAACACTTCCTGCAATGACTTCCAAAACTTGGAAGTGAACTGTGGCCCTCTATCAGATATTATGGACACTGGCACACCGTGCAATCTAACGATTTCTGATAGATAAATCTGTGCATATTGACTCACTCCGTAAGTGGTCTTAACTGGTAGAAAGTGCGTGGACTTAGTCATGTGATCCACTATCACCCAAACCGAATCATATCCACGTTGAGATTTTGGCAACCCTGTTACAAAATCCATCGTTATCCTCTCCCATTTCCACTCAGGTATTTCTATTTGTTGTAATGTTCCGGAGGGCTTCTGGTGTTCAGCCTTGACTTGCTGGCACACTAAACACCTGGCTATATAGTTTGCGACATCCTTTTTCATACCATTCCACCAATACAACTGTTTCAGGTCATGATACATCTTATTAGCTCCCGGATGGATGGTATACGCTGTCCGGTGTGCTTCTTCAAGGATCCTTTCTTTCAAGTTATCAACCATAGGGACACACAACTGTCCCTCCAACCGAAGTATCCCCGAATCATCTATAGAGAATCGGACGTCGTCCCCTTTCTCTTTAGTTACGGTATCCCTGATTTGCTTGAGGTCGGTATCTTCATCTTGCCTAGCCTTCACCTCTTCTACCAAAGAGGACTTAGCTTGCAAATGGGCTAAAAGCGAGTTGGAACTTCCAATCTCAAACTGAGTTCCCGTTTGCTCTATCTCGTGCAGTTCTCTAATTAACGGTCTCCTTTCTTCACTTATATGAGCAAGACTGCCCATGGATTTCCGACTCAGAGCATCGGCTACCACATTAGCCTTTCCTGGATGATACAAGATCGTGCAGTCGTAGTCTTTCAACAACTCCAACCATCGACGTTGTCTCAAGTTCAAGTCTTTCTGCTCGAAAATGTATTTGAGGCTTTTGTGGTCTGTATAAATTTCACAAGTCTCACCATATAAGTAGTGTCTCCATATTTTCAAAGCGAATACTACAGCCGCCATTCCGAGGTCGTGCGTCGGGTAGTTCTTCTCATGCTTCCTCAGTTGTCGCGATGCATACGCAATCACCTTGCCATGTTGCATCAAGACACACCCTAACCCGATCCTCGACGCATCACAGTATACCACGTACCCTCCTGTGCCTTCAGGTAATGTCAGCACCGGAGCGGTAGTGAGGCTGTCCTTCAGCTTTTGAAAACTCTGCTCACACTTGTCATCCCATACAAACTTCACTCCTTTCTGAGTCAATCTGATCATAGGTGCAGCAACCTTAGAGAAATCTTGCACAAATCTTCTATAATATCCCGCCAAACCGAAGAAACTGCGAATCTCAGTAACAGAGGTAGGTTGGGACCAATTCTTCACTGCCTCTACCTTACTTGGATCAACGTGGATTCCCTCTGAAGATACCACGTGACCCAAAAAGGCAACTCTGTCAAGCCAGAATTTACACTTAGAGAACTTGGCATACAGTTTTTCCTCTCTCAACCTCTGCAATGCTAGTCTCAAGTGTTTAGCATGTTCCTCAGAATTCTTTGAATATACCAATATGTCGTCAATGAAGACAATGACAAATCGGTCCAGAAATGGTTTAAAGACCCTATTCATCATGTCCATGAACGCTGCAGGAGCATTAGTTAATCCGAACGACATCACCAGGAACTCGTAATGTCCTTATCGGGTCCGGAATGCGGTCTTGGGTACATCCGCTTCTCGAATCTTTAGTTGGTGATACCCAGATCGCAAATCAATCTTGGAAAACCGCTTCGCACCCTGCAACTGATCAAATAGGTCATCTATCCTCGGCAGTGGGTATTGATTGCGGATCGTCACCTTGTTTAACTTTCAATAATCGATACACAACCGCAAGGATCCGTCCTTCTTCTTTACAAAAAGGATCGGTGCACCCCAAGGAGAGAAACTGGGTCTTATAAAACCCTTTTCAAGCAATTCTTGTAATTGTGTATGTAGCTCCTTCAGCTCTTTCGAAGCCATACGGTAAGGTGGTGTGGAAATAGGCTGAGTACCAGGTTGCAGCTCAATTCCAAATTCAATCTCACGATCGGGCGGCAACCCCGGCAATTCTTCTGGAAACACATCCAAGAACTCTTGCACCACTGGTACTTGAGTTGGTGAAAGTACTTCTTTCGTAGTATCTTGGACGAATGCCAAATACCCTTTGCATCCCTTTGCAAGTAACTTGGACGCCATCAAAGCCGAGATCAAGCTTGGATACGGTGCAGCTCCATCACCCCATATCACAAAAGGCTCCTCGTTTGGCATATTGAATTTCAAGCATTTAGCCCTGCAGTCAACAACCGCATGGCAAGACGACAACCAATCCATTCCGAGGATCACATCAAGATCAACCATACACAACAACCGAAGGTTTGCCACAGTCTCATGACCATCGACCTCCACAACGCAAGACTTATGTACATACTCTACTTGTACCGACTCTCCCATTGGTGTAGAGACCCGCACTGTTTCTTCCATTCTAGATGAACTTTTGTTGAATTTAGAGGCAAATGCATGCGACACATAGGAATGAGTGGAGCCGGAATCAAATAAAACTCGTGCTTCAAGAGAGCAGACAATAAGAGTACCTGTCATGACTGCATTTGATGCATGAGCATCCTGCTGGGAAAGTGCAAATACCTGCGCTTGTCCTCCACCTACCGTCCTTGGCCCTCGGCCACTAGATCCTGCACCACGGCCTCTAGCTGCACCTGTACTTGCTACCTGTGGTGGCACGGTTCTCACTGGTGGAGCTGGAATAGGTGTACTCCTCGGCGTCGGATTGGTTCTCACACTTGTACCGTCTTTCTTCTTTGGACACTCTCTAGCCATATGGCCCATCTAGCCACAGTGGTAGCATCCACCTGTCAGTCTCCGACATATACCAAAATGCACTCTGCCGCAAGTCGCACACTGGGGCTTTGTCTTACCGCCGTTTCCACTCCCTTGTTCCCTCTGTCCCCCTTGAAAATGTCCTCTAGTACCTGTTTCATATGTGGTAGTTGAGGATAGTCCTCCTACGGAACTTGAGTATCCTGCACTTCCACCTGTTGTCTTCCTTTTCTTACTTCCACCTCCATGGTTGTCACTGCCTATGATTAACTTGACTTTATGATCAACAGACGTCCCATACCTCTTCCTGGTTTCAATCATTCTAGCACAGTCTGCTGCTTGGGCTAAAGTCTCAAACTGTCTCCTCTGAGGTAGCAAAGCAGTAAACAAAGGCTCCATGAGTCGGTGTATGAATCTCTTGATCCTCGCCTCTTCATCAGGAACCAACTCGGGTGAGAATTGAGCCAGTTCTGTGAAAAGTAACTCATACTCCGTCACGGTCATGTTAGGCGTCATCTACAATTCCTCGAATTGCTGACGCTTTGCATCCTTGGTGCCTTCAGGTAGAAACCGACCCAGGAATTCCCTCTGAAAATCTTCCCAGGTCATCGGTGCCACTCTGCATGAATACCTCGTCTGTACGGACTCTATCCATACTCTAGCCGCTCCCCTCAACTGGAATGAAGCTAATTCCACTAATTCATGGCCTGAGCACCTCAGCATGCGCCCAATTCTGACCAAATCTCTGATAAAGTACTGCGGATCCTCTTTCTCACTAGTTCTGCAGAAAGTGGGTGGATGAAGCTTCAGAAATTTTGAAATTGGCAGCTCTCTGGGTGCTGCCCGCGGTTCACGAGGCATTCCCTGTGGTTGTTGTCATTCCCTATCCTCTTCCTCAACAACCTCCATCTCTTGATTGCTAGGAACCCTCTCTTTTTCTTCCTCGCCGACTATTAACCGGCGTACCTCCCTCTGTATTTGCCTAGTCATTTCTTCTCTTAATTCCTGAAATCCTGCCGTGAGCATTTCCGCCACGGAAGGTGCACCTATCTCTACTTGAGGTTGAGGTTCCGGTGACTGTCCCCTCTCTTCCCCTCTTACTTGTGCTCTTCCTCGACCTCGAGCACGACCTCTGCCTCGGCGTCGAGTACGGCCTCTACCTCGGCCTCGGGTGGGCATTACCTCCTCCCGAACTGACTCTCGATCAATTTCAGTAGGAGTTCTCCCTCCACCCCTAGTCCGTCTCGTAATAGGTGACATCCCTATACTGCACAAGGACCACACCTAATAAGTACACGTATATTAATGACATTTCGTATAAAAGAGAGTAGAAAGAAAGACTGACACAATTTCCTGGGTACTTCCACAAGTGCCTTTTTACTCCCACGTTGTGCCCGGGTACACAAAGAGGGGTAAACCGACACCCGGTCATACCTATGGCTTCATACAGTTTAAAGTAACCTGCCTCTGATACCAAGTTTGTCACGACCCCCTATTGGACGTCCGTGACCGGCACGGGAGGTAGGATTTCTCCTATCCCGTAAGTCTCTAATCCCTTATTGACATTCTTATATATGCATAACTACCCATTTCTATTACAAACAATATATTGTATATATGGTCATCCCTATCTGATGACCTAAGTAGCAGGCAATCCACGGCTCGCTCAACGCCGCTTCAGTCTATACATATACAAATAGTCAATCACACATACATATAATATACATATTGATCACGCGTTTCAGGGCGGGTGATCTATCCTATTCACATGCAGAATCCCTGTGTACAGTCAAGCATATATATTCAATCACACACCTGCATAGAATATACATATTGATCACACACCTCAATGCGTGTGACCTATCCTATTCACATGCGGAAGCTGTATTTTCATACCATCAAGTATTCAGTCACACATATATATAAATTTGCATATTGACCACACGCTCAGTGCGTGTGATCTATCCTATTCACATGCGGAAGTCACATTCATATATATATATACACATGATATTCAACATATCATAACCTATATTCTCGACTACAAGACCAATCTTTAATCTGTATGAAGCCGACAGTTCTAGAGTGTGACATATACATATATGCATATAGCAACTGTACAAAACAATGCTATACCAAAAGAATCATATACATATACATCCTGACAAAATACATATATCAATACTACCCACGCGGACAATGCGTGCGGTCTCTAAGTTTGTCCGCCTCCCTGAGATGAAGTGGAAGCGCTCCCGATGCCTATACCACCTGTGTCTGTAACATTTAAAATTGGGGTGAGTCAAACAGACTCAGTGAGAGGCTTTCCCATCCCTGGTGTAGTAGCGGGTACCACTACAAGTGGGGAAGAGAAGCCAATCACAAACACATACGCATATAACAGATTTGAACTTCTATATATTTAGTGGTCAGGCAATTAACTTATATCATATTCACAATAAACAATTTAAAACATAGATTTACATACATTTAAATTCACACATACATCATATCATAGTTTAACATATAATTCCAAGTGAATGTCCATATTCAATTAACCGTAATCATAAACTGGCCCGAAGGCATATCTCCGTTAGGAGAGAATCTGGCCCGAAGGCATATCCCACGTGAGTGGTATGGGAACCTAGTTGATCATTCTAGGAACCCCTGCCCCAAGACTTAACTTGGAACATTAGTCTGACCCCAAGACTTCACTTGGAGCATAGCCGGCGACACATCTGACCTCGGTTTACCCAAGGCAATAGCCACAAGGTGGTGTACTCATATACTCTGTATTTCTGTGGGTTAACTAAAGACAAGAGACTCGATCTACCCGGACCACCCGTGATAGACTCGGTTTCCACGTTGTACCATAAATGACCCCTATGGACCACTACTTGTTCATTTTACTTCTTCTTAGGCAAATTTAGATTTCCAAGTGGTTTCTAATTCGGAACCTTGGTTCAGAACAAGGTCACCTAGGTTTATTCTCTTAAAGGACTTACTTACAAAACCACACCCTTCGAATACTATTTACTCGATCCTACCCCCGATATCGTATAGGTCCCGAGGACCTTCTTTCCATATAAGGCTCCTTGAGCCACCATTGCTTTTACAGTTCACATATACACATACAGCACGTCATCACATATATTGCAATTTAGGAACAACAATAGCATGTTATCTAATATGTAATTCCTACAATTAGGCAAGAAGGCAAACCATATATTCATATCCGCAGTCAACCCTATAAGACAAGGATAGGAAAGCCCCTCAACTGGTTGGCCCCTCTGATCGGCTCTCGGTGCGCCCGAAAGTCCACTCACAGTATGGTGCCCTATACACATATACTTGAGAGATTCAGAGACTTGAAAATTCAACCACTATCGTGTACATGTAACGCTAATGCTCATGTTCTTTCTAATTAATTCCATAGACTAGTTGTTGGCTTGGAATGCCCTCAACTAGTTTTCGGAACACCTAGCATGCTTCTAATTCGTGTCCAACCCTCTCTTAATCACGCTATTCGGAAACGTTGAATTTGGGAATTCAAGGTTACCCAATTTCACTTCTATGTGTCCATGTGAAGTTCCCATTACCCAAGTCTTGAATTTATGGCTCAAGAGTCATAAATTCTACTTGTTCAAAATTTCCATTTATCAAACTCACCTTGAACACTCCACCTACACATGAATACACATACTCGAATACGCGTCAAATTAGAAAATTGTCTCTTTTTCCCCGAACGGGGTTCTGGGTGAGACGGGAATTACTCGGGTTTTCATCCCTCGTATATTCTAATAATTTTTAACAATTTTTATAATTATTATTCAACCCTTCAAAGCACCCCAAGTCATTCCACAACACCCTTAAACCTTAACAACCACATTTTCCTACCGTGCTCAGCCCGTGCGTCCGGCCACCTTCCCGTCGAGCTTCCTCCAGCCACGCCCAACCTCTCCCTCCGTTTCTCCCTCTCTTCCCTCTGTACGCGTAGCTTTGTCCCTCACGCCTCCTTCTTTCTCTTTTTTTCTCTTTTAATCTGTTGCTTTTCTTTTATATATATATATATATATATATATATATATATATATTATTTTATATACATATATTATACATATATACTTTTCCCTTTTTTTTAAAAAAAAATTTATTTCTTTATTACATCATCTTTTTCTTTTAGGTCCTAAAAGAATACTTAGATTTCCTATTTTTCTCCCCTTAATCTTATTTTATATTTAATTTAATTTATTTTTTTTCTTTCTGAAAGAAAAATAAATTTGATAATAATGGAAATAATCCAATCTAAATATCTCGGATATTACACTTGATATTAATTTAATTTCTTTAATCAATTTTCGTAGATGAGTGTTTCTAAAACTTGATATTCATTTTTCTTTTTTTAATCAGTTTTTGCCGATAAATGTTTCCAAAACATGATATTCATTTTTCTTTTTTTAATCAGTTTTCGCCGATGATTGTTTCCAAAACTTGATATTCATTTTTCTTTTTTTAATCAGTTTTAACCGATGAGTGTTTCGACAACTTGATATTCATTTTCCTTTTTAATCAGTTTTCGCCGATGAGTGTTTCGAAAACTTGATATTCATTTTTATTTTAATCTGTTTTGGTCGTTTAGTGTTCCGAAAATTGGATATTCATTTTTCTTTTTTTAGTAAGTTTCGTTGATGAGTGTTTCGAAAACTTGATATTCATTTTTCTTTTTTGAATCAGTTTTAGCCGATGAGTGTTTTCGAAAACTTGATATTCATTTTTCTTTTTTTAATCAATTTGCGCCGATGAGTGTTCTGAAAACTTTATATTCATTTTTATTTTTTTAACTAGTTTTCGCCAATGAGTGTTTCAAAAACGTGATATTCATTTTTCTTTTTCTTAATTAGTTTTCGACGATAAATGTTTTGAAAACGTAATATTCATTTTTCTTTCTTTTTTTAAATAGTTTTCGCCGATGAGAGTTTCGAAAACTTGATATTTATTTTTCTTTTTTAAATAGTTTTCCCCGATGAGTGTTTTGAAAACTAGTTATTCATTTTTCTTTTTCTTAATCAGTTTTCGCCGATTGGTGTTTCGAAAACGTGGTATTCATTTTTCTTTATTTAATTAGTTTTCACCGATGAGTGTTTCGAAAACTTGATATTCATTTTTCTTTTTCTAAATCAGTTTTTGCTAATGAGTGTTTCGAAAACTTGATATTCATTTTTCTTTTTTTTTTTGATCAGTTTTAGCCGATGAGTGTTTTCAAAAACTTGATATTTATTTTTCTTTTTTTAATCAATTTTCGCCGATGAGTGTTCTGAAAACTTGATATTCATTTTTTTTAATCAGTTTTCACCGATGAGTGTTTCGATAACTTAATATTTATTTTTCTTTTTTTAATCGTTTTTTGCCGATGGTGTATCGAAAACTTGATATTCAGTTTTCTTTTTTTAATTAGTTTTTGCCGCAGAGTGTTTCGAAAACTTGATATTTTTTTCTTTCTTTTAATCAATTTTAGCCGATGAGTGTTTTCGAAAACTTGATTTTTATTTTTTTAATCAATTTTCGCCGATGAGTGTTCTGAAACATGATATTCATTTTTCTTTTTTTTTAATCAATTTTTGCCGATGAGTGTTTCGAAAACTTGATATTCATTTTTCTTTTTCTTAATCAGTTTTCACCGATGAGTGTTTCGAAAACGTGATATTCATTTTTCTTTATTTAATTAGTTTTCATCACGATAAGAAAGTGTTGGAATATATTATTATTAATTAATTATAATAAAATATGGAAAACGGTCCTCATTAGTTTTGGAATGATGCTGGAGTTTCATTTTATTAAATGTTGATATGTTTAATGGGTGTCATAAAAAACATTTAATAATTTGGTTAATTTTGTGGCAACGTTTTACACCCATTCTTTATCTATAAATATGGACTTTCATCATTAGTTAAAAAAAAATATACCAACGGAGAGAAGGAAAGAGCTTCACCTATGCAAACAAATAAGATATATTTGTGTGTTATTTGGGTAGAGAAAGGTGTGGGTGACAGAGTTCTGTCTACCTCCTACGTGCAGAGGTTGTAGACATACAGGTGAGTACTGGGCTGTTGTATCCTAGAGGTAACGCGTCTGAGTACCCCTGCACCGGGTGATATAGCAAAATCAACCCGTGGGAGGCGTGAATTACCTTAAAGATAACGAGATACCCGTGCCTCAGTCCGGTACCACGCGTATTATAATTTCTCTAACAATTTTATATTTCCCTATTTTTTGTGTTTATTCTTATTTTCAGGTTGCTGCCCCAACAAGTTTAAGGTAATTCACGCCTAATCCCCATAAAGCAGCAAAAGAAAAATAAGAATAATTAGACATAAATATTTGAGTTCTAGTTGGTGAACTAACTCAAATATATATTTTATATATTTTTGGTATCTTGATTTATTTTTGTGAGCTTATAATATCTTTATATTTTATTTAGTTGCTCACAGAATTTTGAAATTTATTTGTGGAAGAATTTCATTGTGATAATGAGATACCAGAATATATTTTTGGACTTATGCCCAAAGTAGGAATTTAATAAAATAACATAATATGTTATTTATTTTGATAGATCCTACAATTATCGTGTGTGATACAAATATTTTATTGAGAAAATGGTTGATATCTTATATATCACTAATATGCAATCAAATTACTTAATTAATTTTATGATAATATTTCATATTTTATTTATGAATAGTACTCATAAAATTTGATTTGGTGTGAGCCTTGTGGATTTCATTTATGACTTTTAGTCAATTTTTGCTCACATTGAAAAGTGTGGAAAGGTAATTAATCTTACCATTATTTGAGATGATTTTTGTCATGAACTTATGAGTAGGCATGTATACTTACTCTTTACTTAAGAATTCCCCTTATATAAATTATTATTGATAGTGGGGGTAAGAAAGAGTGTGAAAAGTATACATCTGCGACATTTTAAAATCATATATATTTGTGCCAAGTGATTTATTGTGTAGAAGAAATGTGGTACTATGAAAAATTTTATTGAGTAAATTAATTTTCATAGAATCACATATATTGTTGCCACCATATGTCTGTTATAAAATATAATTTTGGGTTAATCATTAAATTGATGTTAAATCCAAAACTTATATTAATTTTTAAGGCCAAATAAAGATCATAAAATATTATAATTTTATGACAAGGTTTTTTGGCATGTATTTTGGTGGTCATATATTTTGACTTTATTTAAATGTCATGTGAAGTGATTTTAAGCTCATGTGAGATTAGAAAATGATTCTATTATCTATTGGGATATATTGTCATAAAAATTAAATTTTTTATGGATAATGAAATGAGAATATTCTGGTTTTTCATTTTATGGAAATGGTTTTAAGCCATTATTTTATAAAGCCTATTGTGAGTTAATGAATATTTTATTGAATTTAAGAGATGTGATAAATTTCATAAATTTTCATTAAAATGATAATGGCATGTGAAAAGCTTTTATAAGCTTATATATGATGAAGCATAAAAAATGCTAAAGGTGTTTTTATATAATGTTATATTCTATATTTTGTGAGATTTTCAATATCTCATGTGGACTTTTAAAGTTATATGTGACCAATGAATTTGTCATAAATTTTGGAAAATTTCAAAATAGATTTGGGGAAATATTTTGAGAAAATATTTTTCAAACAATGAGAATTCACTTTATGGTGAATAAGTGTGCACACATATATACTTATGAAAAATAATTTTCATAATTGTGGATTTTGTGATATTTTCACAAAAAATGAATTTAAAAATTCATATGTGATGTTTTAATAGTGCCACAAGAATATTATATTTTGGGTGAACAAATAAATTGTGAAATTCTTGTCTAAAGGCACAAAACCCATCAATAGTGGGGGTATATATTTTGTGGATATATGAAATAAGTTCACCTTAATTTTGACGGTATATTTTTATTGTGAGAAATTGCTATGCAATTCATAATGTGAAATTACATTATTCATTTTTTGGAACTATTTTTATTGTGAATATGTGACTGAAAATTTTATTATGGATAAAAGCATATATACTATTATTTGTGATCAATTTATTAAATTGATGATACCATCTCAAAGAGATGAAGATATGCCTAACTAATTAAAATTTGAGTAAGCCAAATTGGTGCTACTTCCTATAGTACAAAGTGGTACATATAGATGATACTAATTTTTGTCACATATAATTGAGTTTGAAAAAGTTTCTTAAATGGATTAATGTTTTATTGGCTAATATTATTATATGGTGGAAGAGTATATTAGAAATATGTTTTGTGAATTTTGTAATACCCGCCAATAATAATTATGAGAATTTTTGGAGCCAATAAATTGTGATCACTAAATGTGATTAATACCGTCATTACTAGATTCTTTGAATTGTGTATTTTTCTGAAACTATAGCTATAGCCAAAGAATCTGGTGTGTGTACATCAAGGGGGATAAATATTTAAAGCCCGTATGGCTTAAAAGCAACCTATGAGGATACCCTACCTTGTGATTAGAGATCCTAAGAACTTGGTTCAAAGGGACAAACGAATCATAGAGTGGTTGTTGAAATGCACATTTAAAAGAGTTTCAACTCTTAATTTATCCCTATGATGTAAGTGCATTTTCCTGCAATGATATGTGAGGTTGAGTTTTCTAAAAAACTCTTAATGAAGTCTGTAGCTCTATAAGAGTGGGGTATCTTAATTGCAGGAATACCCTTGACAGAATTCACCTATTTGAATGTGACGGAGTGGGGCCGCTCCTATGAGAATATAAAAGGGCATATATTCTTGAAACACATTCAAGAAACAGGGTGCGCACACGGCCGCATAATGTGCGGGCTAGGGCTCATATATTGCACCTGGATTATTATGTGCAAGGTATATGTCTTGTCTCCCTTAAGCAGTTATGGTTCAAGGCGAATACCACCATGGCTCTGGATCAAGATATATATTTTTGCTAAATATAGATTCAAGGCAATTAGCTATCTATATTATGCATAATAGTCTGTCTCTACCCAAATGTAAAAACAAATATTAAATGTCAAATGTGTGTATTAATTTATAATAATAAGTGGGGGATTGTTGGAATATATTATTATTAATTAATTATAATAAAATATGGAAAACGGTCCTCATTAGTTTTGGAATGATGCTGGAGTTTCATTTTATTAAATGTTGATATGTTTAATGGGTGTCATAAAAAACATTTAATAATTTGGTTAATTTTGTGGCAACGTTTTACACCCATTCTTTATCTATAAATATGGACTTTCATCATTAGTTAAAAAAAAAAATATACCAACGGAGAGAAGGAAAGAGCTTCACCTATGCAAACAAATAAGATATATTTGTGTGTTATTTGGGTAGAGAAAGGTGTGGGTGACAGAGTTCTGTCTACCTCCTACGTGCAGAGGTTGTAGACATACAGGCGAGTACTGGGCTGTTGTATCCTAGAGGTAACGCGTCTGAGTACCCCTGCACCGGGTGATATAGCAAAATCAACCCGTGGGAGGCGTGAATTACCTTAAAGATAACGAGATACCCGTGCCTCAGTCCGGTACCACGCGTATTATAATTTCTCTAACAATTTTATATTTCCCTATTTTTTATGTTTATTCTTATTTTCAGGTTGCTGCCCCAACAGAAAGTACCATAGTCACAAGTTTTAAGTATTTGGGAACAATAATACAAAATAATGGAGAAATAGAGGAAGATGTAAATCATAGGATCCAAGCATGATGAATGAAATGGAGGAAGGCATCAGGTGTTATTTGTGATAAGAAAGTACCACTTAAGCTTAAGGGGAAATTTTATCGCACCGCGATAAGACTAGCTTTACTGTATGGTACTGAATGCTGGGCGATAAAAAGCCAGCATGAGCACAAATTCAACGTGGCAGAAATGAGAATGTTGCGCTGGATGAGTGGTCACACTAGAATGGATAGGATTAGGAATGATTATATTAGAGAGAAAGTGGGGGTGCACCTATTGTCGAAAAATTAGTCGAAACACGCCTTAGGTGGTTTGGTCATGTACAAAGGCTGTCGGAAGAGGCTCCGGTACGTAGAGTTGACCAAATGGAAGTAACCTAATAACTAGAGGTAGGGGAAGACCAAAGAAAACAATAAGAGAAACGATTAAGAGGGATCTAGACATAAATAACTTAACCATAGAAATGTGCAAAGACAGAACATGTTGGCGTCGCTTGATCCATATAGCCGACCCTACCTAGTGGGAAAAGGCTTTGATTGTTGTTGTTGTAATTAGTTTTCATCGATTAGTGTTTCGAAAACATAATATTCAATTTTCTTTTTTCTTTTTAAATAGTATTCCATGATGACTGTTTCGAAAACATGATATTCATTTTTCTTTTTCTTAATCAGTTTTAGTCGATGAGTGTTTTGAAAACGTGATATTCATTTTTCTTTATTTAATTAGTTTTTCACCGATGAGTGTTTCAAAAACTTGATATTTATTTATTTTTAATCAGTTTTCACGATAAGTGTTTCAAAAACTTGATATTTCTTTTTAATCAGTTTTTGCCGATGAGTGTTTCGAAAACTTGATACTCATTTTTATTTTCTTTAATCAGTTATCGTAAATGAGTGTTTCGAAAACTTGATATTCATTTTTCTTTTTTTAATCAGTTTTAGCCGATGAGTGTTTTCCAAAACATGATATTCATTTTTCTTTTTTTAATCAATTTTCGCCGATGTCGTTCTGAAAACTTGATATTCATTTTTCTTTTTTTAATCAGTTTTCCCCAATGAGTGTTTCGAAAATTAATATTTATTTTTCTTTTTTTTAATCGCTTTTTGCCGATGAGTGTTTTCGAAAAGTTGATATTCATTTTTCTTTATTTAATAAATTTTCGCCGATAAGTATTCTGAAAACTTGATATTCATTTTTCTTTTTTTTTAATCAATTTTCGCCGATTAGTGTTTCAAAAACTTAATATTTATTTTTCTTTTTTTAATCATTTTTTGCCGATGGTGTATCGAAAACTTGATATTCATTTTTCTTTTTTTAATCAATTTTTGTCGCTGAGTGTTTCGAAAACTTGATATTCTTTTTTCTTTCTTTTAATCAATTTTAGCCGATGAGTGTTTTCGAAAACTTGATTTTTATTTTTTTTAATCAATTTTCGTCGATGAGTGTTCTGAAACATGATATTCTTTTTTTCTTTTTTTAATCAGTTTTAGCCGATGAGTGTTCATTTTTCTTTTTCTTAATCAGTTTTCGCCGATGAGTGTTTCGAAAACGTGATATTCATTTTTCTTTATTTAATTAGTTTTCATCGATTAGTGTTTCGAAAACATAATATTCATTTTTCTTTTTTCTTTTTAAATAGTTTTCCTCGATGAGTGTTTCGAAAACATGATATTCATTTTTTTTCCTTAATCAGTTTTAGTCGATGAGTGTTTTGAAAACGTGATATTCATTTTTCTTTATTTAATTAGTTTTTCACCGATGAGTGTTTCGAAAACTTGATATTTATTTTTCTTTTTTTAATCAGTTTTCATCGATAAGTGTTTTAAAAACTTGATATATTTTTTTTCTTTTTTTAATCAGTTTTTGCCTATGAGTGTTTCGAAAACTTGATATTCATTTTTATTTTCTTCAATCAGTTTTCGTAGATGAGTGTTTCGAAAAATTGATATTCATTTTTCTTTTTTTAATCAGTTTTTGCCGATGTGTGTTTTTTAAAACATGATATTCATTTTTCTTTTATAATCAATTTTCGCCGATATCATTCTGAAAACTTGATATTCATTTTTCTTTTTTTTAATCAGTTTTCGCCGATGAGTGTTTCAAAAATTAATATTTATTTTTATTTTTTTTAATCAGTTTTTGCCGATGAGTGTTTTCAAAAACTTGATATTCATTTTTCTTTTTTTAATAAATTTTCGCCGATAAATATTCTGAAATCTTGATATTCACTTCTCTTTTTTTTAAATCAATTTTCGCCGATGAGTGTTTCGAAAACTTAATATAAATTATTCTTTTTTTTAATCTGTTTTTGCCGATGAGTGCTTCGAAAACTTGATATTCATTTTTCGTTTTTTAATCAGTTTTAGCCGATGAGTGTTTTCGAAAACTTGAAATTCAGTTTTTTAATCAATTTTCGCCGATGAGTGTTATGAAAACTTGATATTCATTTTTTGTTTTTTTAATGTATTTTCGCGGATGAGTGTTTCGAAAACTTAATATTTTTTTTAATCGGTTTTTGCCGATGAGTGTTTCAAAAACTTGATATTCATTTTTCTTTCTTTAATCAGGTTTTGCTGATGAGTGTTTCGAAAATTTGATATTTATTTTTCTTTTTTTAATCAGTTTTAGCCGAAGAGTGTTTTCGAAAACATAATATTCATTTTTCTTATTTTTCATCAATTTTCGCTGATAAGTGTTCTGAAAACTTGATATTCATTTTTCTTAATTTTAATCAGTTTTTGCCAATAAGTGTTTCGAAAACATGATATTCATTTTTCTTTTTCTTAATCAGGTTTCGCCGATTAGTTTTTCAAAAACGTGAAATTCAGTTTTCTTTATTTAATTAGTTTTCATCGAAGAGTGTTTTCGAAAACTTGATATTCATTTTTCTTTTTTTAATCATTTTTCGCCGATGAGTGTTTCGAAAACTTAATATTTATTTTTCTTTTTTTAATCAGTTTTCATCGATGAGTATTTCGAAAACTTGATATTCATTTTTTTTTAGTAAGTTTTCGCTAATGAGTGTTTTGAAAACTTGATATACACTTTTCTTTTCTTTTTAATCAGTTTTCGCCGATGAGTGTTTCAAAAACTTGATATTAATTTTTCTTTTTTTAATCAGTTATCGCAGATGAGTGTTTCGAAAACGTAATATTCATTTCTTTTTCTTTAAAATAGTTTTTCCCGGTGAGTGTTTCGAAATCTTAATATTCATTTTTCTTTTTCTTAATCAGTTTTGGCCGATGAGTGTTTCAAAAACGTGATATTCATTTTTCTTTATTTAATTAGTTTTCACCGATGAGTGTTTCGAAAACTTGATATTCATTTTTTTTAATCAGTTTTCGACGATGAGTGTTTCAAAAACTTTATATTTATTTTCTTTTTTTAATAAGTTTTCGCCGATGAATGTTTCAAAAACTTGATATTCATTTTTATTTTCTTAAATCAGTTTTCGTAGATGAGTGTTTCGAAAACTTGAAATTTATTTTTCTTTTTTTAATCAGATTTCGCCGATGAGTGTTTTCAAAACTTGATATTCATTTTTCTTTTTTAATCTGTTTTGGTCGATTAGTGTTTCGAAAACTGGATATTCATTTTTCTTTTTTTAATTAGTTTTTGCTGATGACTGTTTCGAAAACTTGATATTCATTTTCCTTTTTTAATCAGTTTTCGCCAATGAGTGTTTCGAAAACTTTATATTCATTTTAATTTTTTAATCAGTTTTGGTCGATTAGTGTTTCAAAAACTGGATATTCATTTTTCTTTTTTTAATAAGTTTTTGCTAATTAGTCTTTCGAAAATTTAATTTTCATTTTTCTTTTTTTAATCTGTTTTTGCCGATGAGTGTCTCGAAAACTTGATATTTATTTTTCTTTTTTTAATCAGTTTTCGTCGATGAGTGTTTCCAAAACTTGACATTCATTTTTCTTTTTTTAATCAGTTTTCACCGATGAGTGTTTCGAAAACTTGATATTCATTTTCCTTTTTCAATCAGTTTTCGCCGATGAGTGTTTCAAAAACTTGATATTCATTTTCTTTTTTTTTTAATCAGTTTTCGCCGATAAGTGTTTCGAAAACTTGATATTCGTTTATAGTTTTCTTAATCAGTTTTCGTCGATGAGTGTTTTGGAAACATGATATTCATTTTTCTTTATTTAATTAGTTTTCACTGATGAGTGTTTTGAAAACTTGATATTCATTTTCCTTTTTTAATCAGTTTTCGCCGATAAGTGTTTCAAAAACTTAATATTCATTTTTCTTTTTCTTAATCAGTTTTCGCCGATGGGTGTTTTGAAAACTTGATATTCATTTATATTTTTCTTAATCAGTTTTCGCCGATTAGGGTTTCGAAAACGTAATATTCATTTTTCTTTTTTTTTAATCAGTTTTCACAGATGAGTGTTTCGAAAATTATTATTTATTTTTCTTTTTTTAATCGCTTTTTGCCGATGAGTGTTTTCGAAAAGTTGATATTCATTTTTCTTTTTTTAATAAATTTTCGCCGATAAGTATTCTGAAAACTTGATATTCATTTTTCTTTTTTTTAATCAATTTTCGCCGATGAGTGTTTCGAAAACTTAATATTTATTTTTCTTTTTTTAATCGTTTTTTGCCGATGGTGTATCGAAAACTTGATATTCTTTTTTCTTTTTTTAATCAATTTTTGCCGCTGAGTGTTTCGAAAACTTGATATTCTTTTTTCTATTTTTTAATCAATTTTAGCCGATGAGTGTTTTCGAAAACTTGATTTTTATTTTTTTAATCAATTTTCGCCGATTAGTGTTCTGAAACATGATATTCTTTTTCTTTTTTTTAATCAGTTTTAGCCGATGAGTGTTTCGAAAACTTGATGTTCATTTTTCTTTTTCTTAATCAGTCTTCGCCGATGAGTGTTTCGAAAACGTGATATTCATTTTTCTTTATTTAATTAGTTTTCATCGATTAGTGTTTCGAAAACATAATATTCATTTTTCTTTTTTCTTTTTAAATAGTTTTCCTTGATGATTGTTTCGAAAACATGATATTCATTTTTCTTTTTCTTAATCAGTTTTAGTCGATGAGTGTTTTGAAAACGTGATATTCATTTTTCTTTATTTAATTAGTTTTTCACCAATGAGTGTTTCGAAAACTTGATATTTATTTTTCTTTTTTTAATCAGTTTTCACCGATAAGTGTTTCAAAAACTTGATATTTTTTTTTCTTTTTTTAATAATTTTTTCCTATGAGTGTTTCGAAAACTTGATATTCATTTTTATTTTCTTTAATCAGTTTTCGTAGATGAGTGTTTCAAAAACTTGATATTCATTTTTCTTTTTTTAATCAGTTTTAGCCGATGAGTGTTTTCCAAAACATGATATTCATTTTTCTTTTTTTAATCAATTTTCGCCGATGTCGTTCTGAAAACTTGATATTCTTTTTTCTTTTTTTTAATCAGTTTTCGCCGATGAGTGTTTCGAAAATTAATATTTATTTTTCTTTTTTTTAATCAGTTTTTGCCGATGAGTGTTTTCGTAAACTTGATATTCATTTTTCTTTTCTTAATAAATTTTCGCCGATAAGCATTCTGAAATCTTGATATTCATTTTTCTTTTTGTTAAATCAAATTTCGCCGATGAGTGTTTCGAAAACTTAATTTAAATTTTTCTTTGTTTTTAATCTGTTTTTGCCGATGAGTGCTTCGAAAACTTGATATTCATTTTTCGTTTTTTAATCAGTTTTAGCCGATGAGTTTTTCGAAAACTTGAAATTCATTTATTTTAATCAATTTTCACCGATGAGTGTTCTGAAAACTTGATATTCATTTTTCATTTTTTTAATCTATTTTCGCGGATGAGTGTTTCGAAAACTTGATATTTATTTTTCTTTTTTTAATCAGTTTTAGCCGAGGAGTGTTTTCGAAAACATGATATTCATTTTTTTTTCATCAATTTTCGCCGATAAGTGTTCTGAAAACTTGATATTCATTTTTCTTAGTTTTAATTAGTTTTTGCCGATAAGTGTTTCGAAAACTTGATATTCATTTTTCTTTTTCTTAATCAGGTTTCGCTGATTAGTGTTTCAAAAACGTGAAATTCAGTTTTCTTTATTTAATTAGTTTTCATCGATGAGTGTTTTCGAAAACTTGATATTCATTTTTCTTTTTTTAATCATTTTTCGCCGATGAGTGTTTCGAAAACTTAATATTCATTTTTCTTTTTTTAATCAGTTTTCGTCGATGAGTGTTTCGAAAACTTGATATTCAATTTTCTTTTTTCAGTAAGTTTTCGCTAATGAGTGTTTTGAAAACTTGATATACACTTTTTTTTTAATCAGTTTTCGCCGATGAGTGTTTCAAAAACTTGATATTAATTTTTCTTTTTTTTAATAAGTTTTCGCCGATTAGTGATTCGAAAACTTGATAGTAATTTTTCATTTTTTAATCATTTTTCGCCGATGGGTGTTTTGAAAACTTGATATTCATTTTTTTTAATCAGTTTTCGCATATGAGTGTTTCGAAAACGTAATATTCATTTCTTTTTCTTTAAAATAGTTTTTCCCGATGAGTGTTTCGAAATCTTAATATTCATTTTTCTTTTTCTTAATCAGTTTTGGCCGATGAGTGTTTCGAAAACGTGATATTCATTTTTCTTTATTTAATTAGTTTTCACCGATGAGTGTTTCGAAAACTTGATATTCATTTTTTTTAATCAGTTTTCGACGATGAGTGTTTCAAAAACTTTATATTTATTTTCTTTTTTTAATCAGTTTTCGCCGATGAATGTTTCGAAAACTTGATATTCATTTTTATTTTCTTTAATCAGTTTTCGTAGATGAGTGTTTCGAAAACTTGAAATTTATTTTTCTTTTTTTAATCAGTTTTCGCCGATGAGTGTTTCCAAAACTTGATAATCATTTTTCCTTTTTTAATCTGTTTTGGTCGATTAGTGTTTCGTAAACTGGATATTCATTTTTCTTTTTTTAATTCGTTTTTGCTAATGACATTTTCGAAAACTTGATATTCATTTTCCTTTTTTAATCAGTTTTGGCCAATGAGTGTTTCAAAAACTTTATATTTATTTTTATTTTTTAATCAGTTTTGGTCGATTAGTGTTTCGAAAACTGGATATTCATTTTTCTTTTTTTAATAAGTTTTCGCTGATTAGTCTTTCGAAAATTTAATATTCATTTTTCTTTTTTTAATCTATTTTTGCCGATGAGTTTTTCGAAAACTTGATATTCATTTTTCTTTTTTTAATCAGTTTTCGCCGATGAGTGTTTCCAAAACTTGACATTTATTTTTCTTTTTTTAATCAGTTTTCACCGATGAGTGTTTCGAAAACTTGATATTCATTTTCCTTTTTTAATCAGTTTTCGCCGATGAGTGTTTCAAAAACTTGATATTCATTTTCTTTTTTCTTAATCAGTTTTCGTCGATAAGTGTTTCGAAAACTTGATATTCATTTATAGTTTTCTTAATCAGTTTTCGCCGATTAGTGTTTCGAAAACATGATATTCATTTTTCTTTATTTAATTAGTTTTCACTGATGAGTGTTTTGAAAACTTGATATTCATTTTCCTTTTTTAATCAGTTTTCGCCGATGAGTGTTTCAAAAACTTGATATTCATTTTTCTTTTTCTTAATCAGTTTTCGCCGATGGGTGTTTCGAAAACTTGTTATTCATTTATATTTTTCTTAATCACTTTTCGCCGATTAGGGTTTCGAAAACGTAATATTCATTTTTCTTTTTTTTTAAATAGTTTTCGCCGATGAGTGTTTTCAAAACTTGATATTTATTTATATTTTTCTTAATTAGTTTTCGCCGATGAGTGTTTCGAAAACTTGATATTTATTTATATTTTTCTTAATCAGTTTTCTAATACAAACAATATATGGTATTTATGGCCATCCATGTCCGATGACCTAAATAACGTGCAATCCACGGCTTGCTCAACGCTGCTTCAGTCTATATATATACACGTATTCATGCACACGTAGATATAGTATACATATTGATCACGCGCTTCAGGGCAAGTGATCTATTCTATTCACATGCAGAAATCCTGTGTACAGTCATATATATATATATTCAATCACACGCTTGCATATAGTTTACATATTGATCACACGCCTCAATGCGTGTGATCTATCCTATTCACATGCGGAAGTCATATATATATACATGATATATGCTATGTCATAGCCTAAAGTCCCAATACCAAGACCTAACTTTAATCTGTATGAAGCCAACAATGCTAGAATTCAAGTGTGACATATATATATACACGGCAGATGTAAATGTACATACGCCACGCCCAAAAAGGATTCATATATATATATATATATATACATCACAACATGTATACATACTCAAAATAACTACCGACGCGAACAAAGCGTGCGGTCTTCAGAGTTGTCCGCCTACTTGAGAAGAAGTGGACGTGTTCCCGACTCCTGAACCACCTGTATCTGAAACATGTAAACAGGGGGTGAGTCGAACAGACTCAGTGAGAAGCTCCTCCATCCCTGGCGTAGCAGCGGGTACCACTACAGCTGGGGGAAGGGAGCAACCACAACCACATGCGCATGAAACAGATTCGTATTATGATCTTTAACATGATCAGGCAATCAGTAAATCATATTCACAATTTAAAATCTTATTTCATGCTTTTAACATATTTATTAATCTGCATGTAAATCAATCATAAACATATAACATATGGTTCCATAATTAACATATACTTGTGCACGTAGGCACTCACTTTCTGTCTCCCGCATTACGCTAAGAGAAATACTGGCCCGAAGGCAATTTCATGTACGAACCTGGTTGATCACACCAGGAACTTTCTGACTCCAAGGCATGCTTAGAGTAATAGCCGACAACTTGTCTGACCTCAGTTTTAACCAAGGTAATGGCCACTATGTGGCATACTTGCTGACGTCATAATCCTGTCTGTCCGATCAGGATGACTGACTCGATCTACCCGGACAACCTAAACAAACTCAACTAACATATTTAACCTTGAAAGACGCCCTATGAGAACTAGTTGAATATTATACGTGACTACTAGTTAAGCCTAGTTTCCCCCTTTTCAATTATGCATCACTCTCACTCACACTTAACAACCTAGGTTCATTTTCCTCAATGTACCATACGGTCAAAACCTTTGCACGATGATCAATTTAAGTGGGTTCCTAATATTAATAAACTCTCACATATGAAATTCCGACTCAATCATACCCACGATATCATATAAGGCTCGGTGAGCCACAATAGCACATATACACCTTGTGATTAATCATATAAGCACATATACTATTGCACGTTGACTACTTACCTGCAAATCATATACGTGTATCACAAATTTATTCATATAAATATATTCCATATATCAATTTGCACAAAATAGAGAAAACCACATTTTCCACGTAGTCATCCAAGCCTGTGGGGCAGGGATGGGAGAGCCCCTCACATCGTTGGCCCTCCTGATCAGTACTCGGAGTGCCTGAAGCTCCAATCACTCTATGGTGCCCTATACATATATTTAAGAAATTTAGAACGTGTAACTAAGCATCTACCATGCACGTGTCATGCTAATGCTTATGCACCCTCTAGCTATTTTCCAAGAACTAATTATTTAGTTCATTACGTCGTTTTATTTGCTCTTTCTGAAAGTCCAGAATACCCCATATTCGACTTTCACACTTTCGAGCCATTTAGAACCTCTAATTGCTTAGGTTAGATATTTCCACTTGTCTAAATTTCCCTTCATGTGTTCATATGGGTATTTTACTAATAAAAGAATTAAATTCACGGTTCAAAAGAGGCTTTAGCTTACTCATTCCACCGTCTCCCTTATTCGCCGAGTAAAAGCTTAATTACTACCTCTTTAATTATATATAAAAAATATAATTGGGTATAATTAGAGTCTTTGAACCAATTTAGCGGGTCTTAGGTGTCCACTACGGACTAGACCAAAGTGTCCAACCCACCGCACAACTCCTTACTGTACGGTAGCTTTGTATTTCGCCTCTTTTTCACCGGATTGGGTTCAGGTTGAAACGGTAAATACTCGGGATTTATTCCCTTGTATATTTCCAGCATTTATAACACCTATACTACTCCAATCCGAGCCTATACAGGCATCCAACTAGCACTAATTCAATTTATAGGAATTTTCTAACTAAATTTTCCTAATTTCCATACCCGGTCAAATCCTACGGTTTAACTTCGATTCTGAACCTTACTAAACTTTCAATAACACCCACTAAGCTCAAATTTAACCCCGGAATGCCCCGATTGGAAGTATTTGAAGAATTCCTAAAATACCCAAAATAGGAGAAATTGGGGTTTTGAGAGTTTGGGGTTTTCTCACCTTGATTCAATCGGGTAGAAAGCTTGGTGGGGATGAAAGAAAACTCCAGCTACCTTTTCCGGTCACTGGCGCACGACCTCCGGTGAGAAACCGGCCCAAAACCACCGTCCGTGCTTCCCTCTTCTCTTCTCAGGTGGTCCTCGTGCGTGCCTCTGCTCTGTTTCGTTTTTGCTACTGCTTTCTCTTTTCTTTACTTTTTAAATGTACGTTTTGTGTGTGTATGTGGCTGCCTCTGCTTCTTATCTTTTCTTTCTTTCTTTTTTTGTGTGAGTGTGTAAGTGGGAGGGTGTGTGTGCGTTTCTATTATATATATATATATATATATATATATATATATTATGTCTTAAACAAAAAGGGATGGGGTCACGGTTTCCCCCCCCCCCCCATTATTTTAATATATATATATATTTGTTTTATTATATATATATGATATATATTTTATTTATTTATTTATTTATTTATTATTATTATTATTCTTATTTTTTTAGAAAAACTTATTTACTTGTCATATCTTCTTTTCTTTTAGGTCCTAAAAATTTATAAATATTCCCTATTACTCTCTTTATTCTATTTTTAACCCTATAATTCTTTAATTTAATTTATTTTTCTTTATGAAAGAAAAATAAATTTAATAATAATGAAAATAATTAAATCTAAATATCTCGGATATTACAATCTTCCCCCCTTAAGAAATTCAGTCCCTGAATTTCAACAATACACTACTAACCTTAGTCTTGAAACAGATGAGGATATGTCCTGCGCATTTCACCCTCGACCTCCCATGTAGCTTCTTCAGTCGAGTGATTTCTCCACAGAACCTTAACCAATGGAAGCTCTTTTGTTTTGAGTTTCTTCAACTGTCGATCTAAGATTTCCACTGGCTCCTCTTCATATGTCAGATTTCCGGTTTGCTGCATGTCTTGCGATTGGATTACGTGCGAGGGGTCGGGAAGATATTTCTGAAGCATTGATACATGAAAGACAGGATGTACTCCCTCCAATTCCGTAGGCAATTCCAACCGATACGCTACATTCCCAACACGTTTTAGGATTTCAAATGGTCTGATATACTGAGGACTTAGCTTCCCCTTTTTATCGAATCGCATCACGCCTCTCATCGGTGATATTCTCAAGTACACCTGTTCACCAATGGCGAATTCAAGTTCTCTCCTTCGGTTGTCTGCATAAGACTTTTGCCTACTCAGAGCCGTCAGCAACCTCTCCCTTATACACTTCACCTTCTGCAAGGCATTTTGTAACAATTCTAGGCCAATTAAGCTAGCTTCTCCGACCTCAAACCACCCAATCGGGGATCTGCACCTACGACCGTACAGAGCCTCGAACGGTGCCATCTGGATACTCGCTTGATAACTGTTATTGTATGCAAACTCAGCCAAAGATAAATACCTTTCCCAACTTCCGCCGAAATCCATAATACACGCCCGAAGCATGTCCTCAAGAATCTGATTGGTTCTTTCTGATTGCCCGTCGGTCTGTGGGTGGAACGCAGTACTCAAATCAACTCTCGTTCCTAACACTTCCTGCAATGACTTCCAAAACCTGGAAGTGAACTGTGGCCCTCTATCAGATATTATGGATACTGGCATACCGTGCAATCTAATGATTTTTGATAGATAAATCTGCGCATTTTGACTCACTCCGTAAGTGGTCTTAACTGGCAGAAAGTGCGCGGACTTAGTCATGTGATCCACTATCACCCAAACCGAATCAAATCCACGTGGTGATCTTGGCAACCCTGTTACAAAATCCATAGTTATCCTCTCCCATTTCCACTCAGGTATTTCTATCTGTTGTAATGTTCCGGCGGGCTTCTGGTGTTCAGCCTTGACTTGTTGACATACTAAACACTTGGCTACATAGTTTACAACATCCCTTTTCATGTCATTCCACCAATACAGCTGTTTCAGGTCCTGATACATTTTATTGGCTCCCGGATGGATTGTATAAGCTGTCTGGTGTGCTTCTTCAAGGATTCTTTCCTTCAAGTTATCAACCATAGGGACACACAACCGTCCCTCCAACCGAAGTACTCCGAAATCATCAATAGAGAATCAGATGTTGTCCCCTTTCTCTTTAGTTACAGTATCCCTAATTTGCTTGAGGTCGGTATCTTCATCCTGTCTAGCCTTCACCTCTTCTACCAGAGAGGACTTAGCTTGCAAATGAGCTAGAAGTAAGTTAGAATCCCTAATCTCAAATAGATTTTCCGTTTGTTCTAGCTCGTGCAACTCTCTGATCAACAGTCTTCTTTCTTCACTTATATGAGCGAGACTGCCCATGGATTTCCGGCTCAGAGCATGAGCTACCACATTAGCCTTTCTTGGACGATACAAGATCGTGCAGTCGTAGTCTTTCAACAACTCTAACCATCGACGTTGTCTCAAGTTCAAGTCTTTCTGATCTGTATAAATTTCACAAGTCTCACCATACAAGTAATGCCTCCAAATTTTCAAAGCGAATACTACAGCAGCCATCTCGAGGTCGTGAGTCGGGTAATTCTTCTTATGTTTCCTCAGTTGTCAAGATGCATATGCAATCACTTTGCCCTGCTGCATCAAGACACCTTAACCCGATCCTCGACGCATCACAATATACCACATACCCTCCTGTGCCTTCAGGTAATGCCAACACCGGAGCAGTAGTGAGACTGTCTTTCAGCTTCTGAAAACTCTGCTCGCACTTATCATCCCATATGAACTTCACCCCCCTTCTGTGTTAATTGAGTAATAGGTGCAACAACCTTAGAGAAGTCCTGCACAAATCTTCTACAATATCCGGCCAAGCCCAAGAAACTGTGAATTTCGGTAACTGAGGTAGGCTGGGACCAATTCTTCAATGCCTCTACCTTACTTGGATCAACGTAGATTCCCTCTGATGATACCACGTGACCCAAAAAGGCAACTTTGTCAAGCCAGAATTCACACTTAGAGAACTTGGCATACAATTTCTCTTCTCTCAACTTCTGCAATGCTATTCTCAAGTGTTCTGCATGTTCTTCAGAATTCTTAGAGTAAACCAAGATGTCATCAATAAAGACAATGACAAATCGGTCCAGAAAAGGTTTGAAGACCCTGTTCATCATGTCCATGAACGTTGCAGGAGCATTAGTTAATCCAAAAGACATCACCAAAAACTCGTAATGTCCATATCGAGTCCGGAATGCGGTCTTAGGTATATCTGATTCTCGAATCTTTAAATGGTGATACCCAGATCGCAAATCAATCTTGGAAAACCGCTTCGCACCCTGCAACTGATCAAATAAGTCATCTATCCTCGGCAGTGGGTATTGATTGCGGATCGTTACCTTGTTTAACTTCCGGTAATCGATACACAACCGCAAAGATCCGTCCTTCTTCTTCATAAAAAGGACCGGTGCACCCCAAGGAGAGAAACTGGGTCTTATAAAAAGGATTCGTGCGTGCCTCTGCTCTGTTTCGTTTTTGCTACTGCTTTCTCTTTTCTTTACTTTTTAAATGTACGTTTTGTGTGTGTATGTGGCTGCCTCTGCTTCTTATCTTCTCTTTCTTTCTTTTTTTGTGTGAGTGTGTAAGTGGGAGGGTGTGTGTGCGTTTCTATTATATATATATATATATATATCCCCCCCCATTATTTTAATATATATATATATATATATATATATATGTTTTATTATATGTATATATATATATATATATGATATATATTTTATTTATTTATTTATTTATTATTATTAATCTTATTTTTTTAGAAAAATTTATTTACTTGTCATATCATCTTTTCTTTTAGGTCCTAAAAATTTATAAATATTCCCTATTACTCTCTTCTTTATTCTATTTTTAACCCTATAATTCTTTAATTTAATCTATTTTTCTTTATGAAAGAAAAATAAATTTAATAATAATGAAAATAATTAAATCTAAATATCTCGGACATTACATTGATATTCATTTTTCTTTTTCTTAATCAGTTTTCGCCGATGAGTGTTTCGAAAACGTGATATTCATTTTTTTGTTTTATTAGTTTTCACCAATGAGTGTTTCGAAAACTTGATATTCATTTTTCTTTTTTTAGTTAGTTTTTGCCGATGAGTGTTTCGAAAACAAAATATTCATTTTTCTTTTTATTTTTAAAATAGTTTGCGCCGATTAGTATTTCGAAAACTTGATATTCATTTTTCTTTTTCTTAATTAGTTTTCGCCGATGAGTGTTTATAAAACGTGATATTCATTTTTCTTTAATTAATTAGTTTGCACTGATTAGTGTTTCGAAAACTTGATTTTCATTTTTGTTTTTTTAATCAGTTTTCGCCGATAAGTGTTTCGAAAACTTTATATTCATTTTTATTTTTTAAATAAGTTTTCGTCGATGAGTGTTTCGAAAACTTGATATTCATTTTACTTTTTTTAGTAAGTTTTCGCTGATGAGTGTTTCGAAAACTTCATGTTAATTTTTCTTTTTTAATCCGTTTTCACCGATTAGTGTTTCGAAAAGTTGATAGTTATTTTTCATTTTTTAATCAGTTTTCGCCGTTGAGTGTTTCGAAAACGTAATATTCATTTTTCTTTTTTTTTAAATAGTTTTCGTTGATGAGTGTTTCGAAAAATTGATATTCATTTTTTTAATTAGTTTTCACCGATGAGTGTTTCGAAAACGTAATATTCATTTTTCTTTTCTTTTTTTTTAAAATAGTTTTTCCCGATGAGTGTTTCGGAAACTTGATATTTATTTTTCTTTTTTTAATCAGTTTTCGCCGATGAGTGTTTCGAAAACTTGTTATTCATTTTTCTTTTTTTAACTAGTTTTCACCGATGAGTGTTTTGTAAACTTGATATTCATTTTTCTTATTTTTAATTACTTTTCGCCGATGAGTTTTTCGAAAACTTGATATTCATTTATATTTTTCTTAATCAGTTTTCGCGAATGAGTGTTTCGAAAACTTGATATTCATTTTTCTTTATTTAATTAGTTTTCACCGATGATTGTTTCGAAAACTTGATATTCATTTTTCTTTTTCTTAATCAGTTTTCGCCGATGAGTGTTTCGAAAACGTGATATTCATTTTTCTTTATTTAATTAGTTTTCACCGATGAGTGTTTCGAAAACTTGATATTCATTTTTCTTTTTTTAATTAGTTTTCGCCAATGAGTGTTTCAAAAACTTGATATTCATTTTTCTTTTTTTAGTATGTTTTTGCTAATGAGTGTTTCGAAAACTTGATATTCATTTCTCATTTTTTTAATCAGTTTTCGCCAATGAGCATTCTGAAAACTTGATATTCATTTTTCTTTTTTAATTAGTTTTGGTCGATGAATGTTTCGAAAATATGATATTTATTTTTCTTTTTTTAATAAGTTTTCACCGATGAGTGTTTCGAAAACTTGATATTCATATTTCTTTTTTAATTAGTTTTGGTCGATGAGTGTTTCGAAAACTTGATATTCATTTTTCTTTTTTTAATAAGTTTTCACCGATGAGTGTTTCGGAAACTTGATATTTATTTTTCTTTTTTTAATCAGTTTTCGCCGATGAGTGTTTCGAAAATATAATATTCATTTTTCTTTTTCTTTTTAAATAGTTTTCGCCGATTAGTGTTTCGAAAACTTGATATTCATTTTTCTTTTTCTTATTCAGTTTTTACCGATGAGTGTTTCTAAAACGTGATATTCATTTTTCTTTAATTAATTAATTTTCACCGATGAGTGTTTCGAAAACTTGATATTCATTTTTCTTTTTTTAATCAGTTTTCGCCGATAAGTGTTTCGAAAACTTTATATTCATTTTTATTTTATAAATAAGTTTTCGTCGATGAGTGTTTCGAAAACTTGATATTCATTTTACTTTTTTTAGTATGTTTTCGCTAATGAGTGTTTCGAAAACTTCATATTAATTTTTCTTTTTTTAATCAGTTTTCACCGATTAGTGTTTCGAAAAGTTGATAGTTATTTTTCATTTTTTAATCAGTTTTCGCCGTTGAGTGTTTCGAAAACGTCATATTCATTTTTCTTTTTTTTAAATAGTTTTCGTTGATGAGTGTTTCGGAAAATTGATATTCAATTTTCTTTTTTTAATCAGTTTTCGCCGATGAGTGTTCTGAAAACTTGATATTCATTTTTCTTTGTTTAATCAGTTTTCGCAGATGAATGTTTAGAAAACTTTATATTCATTTTTATTTTTTAAATAAGTTTTCGTCGATGAGTGTTTCGAAAACTTCATATTCAGTTTTCTTTTTTTAATCAGTTTTTACGGATGAGTGTTTCGAAAACTTGATAGTAATTTTTCATTTTTTTAATCAGTTTTCGCCATTGAGCGTTTCGAAAACGTAATATTCATTTTTCTTTTTTTAAATAGTTTTCGCCGATGAGTGTTTCGAAAAATTGATATTCATTTTTCTTTTTTTAATTAGTTTTCGCCGATGAGTGTTGTAATACCCGAGAATATTTAATTAGCATCATTAGTCTAATTTAATTAATTCATTTAAAGTTGAAAATGGGATAGAATCACACACTATCCTACTACTTATTATTTTGTAAATACAAATTTTTTTTTAAAATCCTAATTATTCTATATTCTTTTTATTTATTATTATATCAGATTTTTGGTGATATGTATATATATTAATTATATATATATATATATATATATATATATATATATAAAAGAAAAGAATAAAGGAGAGAAAAAGGAAAGCCATCGCGAGAGAGAAAAGAACGATGGAAAGAAAGGCTGAAACAGGGGGCTGAGGCGTCGTTCAAGCAGGGAAGACGAACGCGCAAGAGGAAGCCGGACGTGCGAGGAGCAAACCGGAGTGCGACGCCACGCCGTCCCGCCGGAACTCACGCCGCCGTCGGTGCTGGAGGAGAGAGAGAGGCGGGCTTGAGAGAGAAACCAAAAGGGAGAGAGTTTCTCGCCGGAAAACGCCGTCTCTTCATCGGGGAAGGTGGCTGGGAGTCTCCTCTACTCCATATCATCCTTCTAACCGATTGAATCGAGGTGAGAAGTCCCGAAACTCTCAAACCCCAATTTTATCAATTTTAGGGATTTTTGGAAAATCCCCATTTGATTCAATTTGTGTATTCTGGGACCTAAATTGAAGTATTTGAATGTTATGAAGTGAGTTGGAAGCTTAGGAATCGGAATTAATTTGATGGAATTTATCCGGGTTGGAAAATTGTAGGAAAATGTGGTTGGTAATGTTTAATGGTGTTGTGGACTGATTTGGGATGCATTAAGAGGTTGGATTGTAATTATATAATTGTTAAAATTATTGGAATGTACGAGGGATTAAAACCCGAGTAATCACCGTCTCACCCGGAACCCAGTTCGGGGAAAAAGAGACAATTTTCCAATTTTAAGCGTATCCGGATATGTGTATTCAGGTGTAAGTAAAGTGTTGAAAAATTTTTTTTCGGTAAATAGAAATTTTGGACAAGTAGGATTTATGACTCTCTTGAGCCATAAATTCAAGACTTGGTTAATGGAAATTACATATGGACACATAGAGGTGGAATTGGGTAAATTTGCATTCCCAAATCAAGTTTTCTAAATAGTGTGAATACGCAAGGGTTGGACACGAGTAGAAGCATGCTAGATGTTCTGAAAACTAGTTGAGGGCATTCCAAGCCAACAACTAGTCTATGGAATTAATTAGAGAGAACATGAGCATTAGCATGACATGTACACGATAGTGGCTAAATTTCAAGTTTCTAAATTTCTCAAGTATATGTGTATAGGACACCATACAGTGAGTGGAGCTTCGGGCACACCGAGAGCCGATCAGAGGGGCCAACCAGGTGAGGGGCTTTCCCATCCTTGCCCTATAGGGTTGACTGCGGATGTGGATATATGGTTTGCCTTCTTGCCTACTTGTAGGAATCATATAATAGATAACATGCTATTGTTATTCCTAAATTATAATATATGTGATAACATGCTATACGTGTATATGTAAACTGTAAAAGCTAGGGTGGCTCAACGAGCCTTATATGGAAAGCAGGTCCTCGGAACCTATGTGATATCGGGGTAGGATCGAGTCAATCTTTATATGTGAGGGTCTTGTGGTACTAGAAACCAACCTCGTTGATTATCATTCGAAGAATATATCTGTGTATGTGAATTTTTAAAGAAAATAAACATAGGTGATTTTGTTCTAAATTGAGAAATTCCGAATTAGAAAACCATTGGGAAATTTAGTTTTGGCTGAGAAGAAGTAAAATGAATAAGTAGTGGTCCATAGGGGTCATTTATGGTACAACGCGAGAACTGAGTCTATCACGAATGGTCCGGGTAGATCGAGTCTGTTATTCCGAATCAAACTTACAGGAATACAAAGTATATGAGTACACCACCTTGTGGCTATTGCCTTGGTTAAACCGAGGTCAGACGAGTCGGCGGCTATGCTCCAAGTGAAGTCTTGGGGTCAGATTAGTGTTCCAAGTAAAGTCTTGGGGCCAGGGGTTCCTAGAATGATCAACTAGCTTACTATACCGCTCATGTGAGATAAGCCTTCGGGCCAGACTCTCTCCTAATGGAGATATGCCTTCGGGCCAGTTTATGATTACGGTTATTTGAACATGGATATCCACATGAAGTTATACGTTAAACTATGATATGATGTATGTATGAATTTGAACGTATGTAAAACCATGCTTTAAATTCTATGTTGTGAATACGATATATGCTATTTGCATGACCACTTAACATATGGAGATTTAAACCCGTTATATGCGTATGTGATTGTGATTGGCTCCTTTTCCCCAGTTGTAGTGGTACCCGCTACTACACCAGGGATGGGAGAGCCTCTCACTGAGTCCGTTTGACTCACCCCGATGTTAAATGTTACAGACACAGGAGGTATAGGCATCGGGAGTGCTTCCACTTCATCTCAGGGAGGCGGACAGATTTCGAGACCGCACGCATTGTTCGCATGGGTAGTATTTATATATGTATTTTGTCAAGATATATATGTATATGAATCATTTGGTATAGCATTGTTTTGTATAGTTGCTATATATATATATATATATATATATATATGTATATGTCACACTCTAGAATTGTCGGCTTCATACAGATTAAAGCTTGGTCTTGTTGTTGGGAACATAGGCTATGATATGATATATATCATGTGTATATATATATCTATATGGCTTCCGCATGTGAATAGGATAGATCACACGCATTGAGCGTGTGACCAATATGTAAAGTTATATATATATATATGTGACTGAATACTTGATTGTATGAAAATACGGATTCCGCATGTGAATAGGATAGATCACACGCATTGAGGCGTGTGATCAATATGTAAACTATATGCAGGTGTGCGATTGAATACATATATTTGACTGTATATAGGAATTCTGCATGTGAATAGGATAGATCACCAGCCTTGAAGCGTGTGATCAATATGTATAATATATGTACGTGTGAGTGATTATGTGTATATGTATAGACTGAAGCGGCGTTGAGCGAGCCGTGGATTGCGTGCTACTTAGGTCACCGGATAGGGATGGCCATATATACTATATATTGTTTGTATTAGAAATGGGTAGTTATAGACATGTGAAAATGTCAATCAGGGATTAGAGGCTTACGGGATAGGAGAAATCCTACTTCTCGTGCCGGTCACGGACGTCCGATAAGGGGGTCGTGACAAACTTGGTATCAGAGCCAGATTTTCTTTAATTGTATGAAGCCACAGGTATGACCGGGTGTCGGTTTAGCCCTCTTTGTGTATCCGGGCACAACGTGGGAGTAAAAAGGCACTTCTGGAAGTACCCAGGAAATTGTGTCAGCCTTTCTTTCTACTCTCTTTGATATGAAGTATCATTAATATACGTGTACTTATTAGGTGTGGTCCTTGTGCAGTATAGGGATGCCACCTATCACGAGACTGACTAGGGTTGGAGGGAGAACTCCTGCTAAAATTGATCGAGAATCAGTTCGGGAGGAGGGAATGCCCACCCGAGGCCGAGGTAGAGGCCATACCCGAGGTCGAGGTAGAGGTCGTGCTCAAGGTCGAGGGAGAGCACAAGTGAGAGGGGAAGAGAGGAGACAGTCACCGGAACCTCAACCTCAAGTAGAGACAGGTGCACCTTCCGTGGCGGAAATGCTCACGGCAGGATTTCAGGAACTAAGAGAAGAGATGACGAGGCAAATACAGAGGGAGGTACGCCGGTTAGTAGATGGTGGGGAAGAACAAGAGAGAGTTCCTAGCAATCAAGAGATGGAGGTTGTTGAGGAAGAGGATAGGGAATGGCAACAACCACAGGAAATGCCTCGTGAACCACGGGCAGCACCCAGAGAGCTGCCAATTTCAAAATTTCTGAAGCTTCATCCACCCACTTTCTGCGGAACTAGTGAGAAAGAGGATCCGCAGTACTTTATCAGAGATGTGGTCAGAATTGGGCACATGCTGAGGTGCTCAGGGCATGAGTTAGTGGAATTAGCTTCATTCCAGCTGAGGGGAGCGGCTAGAGTATGGATAGAGTCCGTACAGACGAGGTATTCACGTAGGGTGGCACCGATGACCTGGGAAGATTTTCAGAGGGAATTACTGGGTCGGTTTCTACCTGAAGGCACCAAAGATGCAAAGCGTCAGCAATTCGAGGAGTTGTGGATGACGCCTAACATGACCGTGACGGAGTATGAATTACTTTTTACGGAACTGGCTCAATTCTCACCTGAGTTAGTTCCTGATGAAGAGGCGAGGATCAAGAGATTCATACACCGACTCACGGAGCCGTTGTTTACTGCTTTGCTACCTCAGAGAAGACAGTTTGAGACTTTAGCTTAAGCAGCAGTATGTGCTAGAATGATTGAAACCAGGAAGAGGTATGGGACATCTGTTGATCCGAAAGTCAAGTTAATTACAGGAAGTGACAACCAAGGGGGTGGAAGTAAGAAAAGGAAGACAACAGGTAGAGGTGCAGGATATTCAGCGTCCGTAAGAGGACAATCCTCAACTACCACTCATGAAACAGGTACAAGAAGTAATTTTCAAGGGGGACAGAGAGTGCAAGGGGGTGGAAATGCCGGAAAAACAAGACCCCAGTGTGCGACTTGTGGCAGGTATCATTTTGGGGTGTGTCAAAGACTGACAGGGGGATGCTACCACTGCGGCCAGGTGGGCCTTATGGCTAGAGAGTGTCCTAAGAGAAAAGAGGGTACAAGTGTCAGAAGCAATCCGACACCGGGGAGTACACTTATTCCAGCCCCACCAGTAAGAACCGTACCGCCGCAACCAGCAAGTACAGGTGCAGCTAGAGGCCGTGGTGCTGGATCTAGTGGCCGAGGGCCAGGGGCGGTAGGTGGAGGACAAGCGCGGGTATTTGCACTTTCTCAGCAGGATGCTCATGCATCAAATGCAGTCGTGACAAGTACTCTTATTGTCTGCTCTCTTGAAGCACGAGTCTTATTTGATTCCGGCTCCACTCATTCCTATGTGTCGCATGTATTTGCCTCTAAATTCAACAAAAGTCCATCTAGAATGGAAGAAACAGTACTGGTCTCTACTCCAATGGGAGAATCGGTACAAGTAGAGTATGTGCACAAGTCTTGCATTGTGGAGGTCGATGGTCATGAGACTGTGGTAGACCTTCGGTTGTTGTGTATGGTTGATCTTGATGTGATCCTCGGAATGGATTGGTTGTCGTCTTGCCATGCGGTTGTGGACTGCAGGGCTAAATGCTTGAAATTCAATATGCCAAACGAGGAGCCCTTTGTGATACGGGGTGACGGAGCTGCACCGTATCCAAGCTTGATCTCGGCTTTGAAGGCATCCAAATTACTTGCAAAGGGGTGCAAAGGGTATTTGGCGTTCGTCCAAGATACCACGAAAGCAGTACTTTCACCGACTCAAGTACCGGTAGTGCGAGAGTTCTTGGATGTATTTGCAGAAGAATTGCCGGGGTTGCCGCTCGATCGTGAGATTGAATTTGAAATTGAGCTGCAACCTGGCACCCAGCCTATCTCCACACCACCTTACCGTATGGCTCCGAAAGAGCTGAAGGAGCTACATACACAATTGAAAGAGTTGCTTGACAAGGGTTTTATAAGACCCAACTTCTCTACTTGGGGTGCACCGGTCCTTTTTGTAAAGAAGAAGGACGGATCATTGCGGTTATATATCGATTACCGAAAGTTAAACAAGGTGACAATCCGCAATCAATACCCATTGCCGAGGATAGATGACCTATTTGATCAGTTGCAGGGCGCAAAGCGATTTTCTAAGATTGATTTGCGATCTGGGTACCACCAATTAAATATTCGAGAATCAGATATACCTAAGACCACATTTCGGACCCGATACGGACATTACGAGTTCTTGGTGATGTCTTTCGGATTAACTAATGCTCCTGCAACGTTCATGGACATGATGAACAGGGTCTTTAAGCCATTTCTGGATCGATTTGTCATTGTGTTCATTGACGACATCTTGGTTTATTCAAAGAATTCTGAGGAACATGCGGAACACTTGAGATTAGCATTGCAGAAGTTGAGAGAAGAGAAATTGTATGCCAAGTTCTCCAAGTGTGAATTCTGGCTTGACAGAGTTGCTTTTTTGGGTCACTTGGTATCATCAGAGGGAATCCACGTTGATCCAAGTAAAGTAGAGGCAGTGAAGAATTGGCCCCAGCCTACCTCTGTTACTGAAATTCGCAGTTTCTTGGGTTTGGCTGGATATTACAGAAGATTTGTGCAGGACTTCTCTAAGGTTGCTGCACCTATGACTAAGTTGACTCAGAAAGGAGTGAAGTTTGTATGGGATGACAAGTGTGAGCAGAGTTTTCAGAAGCTGAAGGGCAGCCTCACTACCGCTCCGGTGCTGACCTTACCTGAAGGCACAGGAGGGTACGTGGTATACTGTGATGCGTCGAGGATCGGGTTAGGGTGTGTCTTGATGCAGCATGGCAAAGTGATTGCGTATGCATCGCGACAACTGAGGAAACATGAGAAGAACTACCCGACTCACGACCTCGAGATGGCTGCTGTAGTATTCGCTTTGAAAATATGGAGACATTACTTATATGGTGAGACTTGTGAAATCTATACAGACCACAAAAGCCTCAAATACATTTTCGAGCAGAAAGACTTGAACTTGAGACAACGTCGATGGTTGGAGTTGTTGAAAGACTATGATTGCACGATCTTGTATCATCCAGGAAAGGCTAATGTGGTAGCCGATGCTCTGAGTCGGAAGTCCATGGGCAGTCTTGCTCATATAAGTGAAGAAAGAAGACCGTTGATTAGAGAACTGCACGAGCTAGAGCAAACGGGAAATCAGTTTGAGATTGGGAGTTCTAACTCACTTTTAGCCCATGTGCAAGCTAAGTCCTCCTTGGTAGAAGAGGTGAAGGCTAGACAAGATGAAGATACCGACCTCAAGCAAATCAGGGATACTGTAACTAAAGGGGAAGGGGACAACGTACGATTCTCTATCGATGATTTTGGGATACTTCGGTTGGAGGGACGGTTGTGTGTCCCTATGGTTGATAACTTAAAAGAAAGAATTCTTGAAGAAGCACACCGGACAGCGTATACAATCCATCCGAGAGCTAATAAGATGTATCATGACCTGAAACAGTTGTATTGGTGGAATGGCATGAAAAAGGATGTCGCAAACTATGTAGCCAGGTGTTTAGTGTGCCAGCAAGTCAAGGCTGAACACCAGAAGCCCGCCGGAACATTACAACAGATAGAAATACCTGAGTGGAAATGGGAGAGGATAACGATGGATTTTGTAACAGGGTTGCCAAGATCACAACGGGGATTTGATTCGGTTAGGGTAATAGTGGATCGCATGACTAAGTCCGCACACTTTCTGCCAGTTAAGACCACTTACGGAGTGAGTCAATATGCACAGATTTACCTATAAAAAATCGTTAGGTTGCACGGTGTGCCAGTGTCCATAATATCTGATAGGGGCCCACAGTTCACTTATAGGTTTTGGAAGTCATTGCAGGAAGTGTTGGGAACTAGAGTTGATCTGAGTACTGCGTTCCACCCACAGACCGACGGGCAATCAGAAAGAACCATTCAGATCCTTGAGGACATGCTTCGGGCGTGTATTATGGATTTCGACGGAAGTTGGGAAAGGTATTTACCGTTGGCTGAGTTTGCGTACAATAACAGTTATCAAGCAAGTATTAAAATGGCACCCTTCGAGGCTCTGTACAGCCGTAGATGCAGTTCCCCGATTGGGTGGTTCGAGGTCGGAGAAGCTAGCCTAGTTGGCCCGGAATTGCTACAAGATGCCTTACAGAAGGTAAAGTGTATAAGGGAGAGATTGTTGACGGCTCAGAGTAGGCAAAAGTCTTATGCAGACAATAGAAGGAGAGAACTGGAGTTTGCCGTTAGTGAGCAGGTGTTATTGAGAGTATCACCGATGAGAGGCGTGATGCGGTTCGGTAAGAAGGGGAAATTGAGTCCTCGGTATATCGGACCGTTTGAAATCTTAGAACGAGTTGGGAATGCAGCGTATCGGTTGGAATTGCCTACAGAATTGGAAGGGGTACACCCTGTCTTTCATGTATCGATGCTTCGGAAATATCTTCCCGATCCCTCGCACGTAATCCAATCGCAAGACGTGCAACTAAGCGAAAATATGACGTATGAAGAGGAGCCAGTGGAAATCTTAGATCGGCAGTTGAAGAAACTCAGAACGAAAGAGATTCCATTGGTTAAAGTTCTATGGAGAAACCACTCGACCGAAGAGGCTACATGGGAGGTCGAGGGTGAAATGCGCAGGATGTATCCTCATCTATGTCGAGATTAAGGTTAGTATTTTGTTTGAAATTCAGGGACCGAATTTCTTAAGGGGGGAAGATTGTAATACCCGGAGATATTTTAACGAGCACCATTAATTAAATTAAATCAATTAGTTTAAAAGAGGAAAATGAGGTGAAAAATACACCAGCCTATCACTTATTATGTTGTAAATATAAAATTTTTGAATCCTAATATTTCTATTTTTCTTTTTATTTATTAATAAATCAGACTTATTTCTTTTGATATGTATATGTTAATTAATTATATAAATATATATATATATGTAAAAAGGAAATCAGAATTTTTTTATTTTCTTTTGTAATATATATATATATATATTAATTTATTATAATATATATGTATATTAGATAAGAAGAGAATAAGGAATAGAAAAGAATTAAGTAAAAGAAAAAGGAAGGGGAAAGAAAAGACGTGAGAGGGAAGTAGAGAAGTGAGACGCTCGACGGAAAACAAAACGAGAGAGAGGGGAGGAGCAGCTTGAGGTGTTCATGGAGGAGCAAGGAGGACGACGACAGGCTCGTGGTGGTGGCCGGACGCACGGAGGGAGCCGGAGCTCCTCGACGTTCGGTGCTGGAAGAGAGAGAGTGACGGTTTTAGAGAGAGAAAACGAAGGAGGAGAGCTTTCTCGGCGGAAAACGCCATCTCTTCACCGGGGAAGGTAGCTGGGAGTCTCCTCTACTCCATATCGTCCTTCTAACCGGTTGAATCGAGGTGAGAAGTCCCGAAACTCTCAAACCCCAATTTTATCAATTTTAGGGATTTTTGGAAAGACCCCAATTGATTCAATCTGAGTATTCTGGGTCCAAAATTGAAGTATATGCATGTTAGGAAGTGAGTTGGAAGCTTAGGAACCGGAACCAAATTGATGGAATTTATCCGGGTTGGAAAAAGTGTAGGAAAATGTGGTTGTTAAGGTTTAAGGGTGTTGTGGAATGATTTGGGGTGCACTGAAAGGTTGAGTGATAATTATATAATTGTTAAAATTATTAGAATGTACGAGGGATTAAAACCCGAGTAATTCCCGTCTCACCCGAAACCCGGTTCGGGGAAAAAGAGACACTTTCCTAATTTTACACGTATCCGGATATGTGTATTCATGCGTAAGTAAAGTATTGAAAGTTATTTTAGTAAACGGAAGTCTTAGACAAATAGGATTTATGACTCTCTTGAGCCATAAATTCAAGATTTGCACAATGGAAACTTCGCATGGACACATAGAGGTGGAAATGGGGTAACCTTGCGTTCCCAAAATTCAACGTTTCCGAATAGTGTGATTAAGAAAGGGTTGGACACCATTAGAAGCATGCTAGGTGTCCTAAAACTAGTTGAGGGCATTTCCAAGCCAACAACTAGCCTATGGAATTAATTAGAGAGAACATGAGCACTAGCGTTGCATGTACACGATAGTGGTTGAATTTTCAAGCTTTTGAATCTCTCAAATAAATGTGTATAGGGAACCATACAGTAAGCGGACCTTCGGGCACACCGAGAGCCGATACGAGGGGCCAACCAGGTGAGGGGCTTTCCTATCCTTGCCCTATAGGGTTGACTGCGGATATGGATATATGGTTTGCCTTCTTGCCTATTTGTAGGAATTACATGTTAGATAACATGCTATTGTTGTTCCTAAATTACAGTATATGTAAAAACGTGCTATATGTGTGTATGTGAATTGTAAAAGCAATGGTGGCTCAAGGAGCCTTATATGGAAAGAAGGTCCACGGGACCTATACGATATCGGGGGTAGGATCGAGTAAATATTATCTGAAGGGTGTGGTTTTGTATGTAAGTCCTTAAAGACAATAAACCTAGGTGACTTTGTTCTGAACCAAGAGTCCGAATTAGAACCACTTGGAAATCTAGATTTGGCTAAGAAGAAGTAAAATGAACAAGTAGTGGTCCATAAGGGTCATTTATGGTACAACGCGGGAACCGAGTCTATCACGGGTGGTCCGGGTAGATTGAGTCTCTTGTCTTGAGTCAACCCACAGAAATACAGAGTACATGAGTTCACCACATTGTGGCTATTGCCTTGGGTAAACCGAGGTCAGATGAGTCGCTGGCTATGCTCCAAGTGAAGTCTTGGGGTCAGATTGTTGTTCCAAGTATAGTCTTGGGACCAGGGGTTCCTAGAATGATCAACTGGGTTCCCATATTGCTCACGTGAAGCCTTTGGGCCAGATGCTCTCCTAACGGAGATATTGCCTTCGGGCCAGCTTATGATTACGGTTAATTGAATACGGGTGACCATTGGGAATTGTATGTTAAATTATGATATGATGTATGTGTGAATTTAAAGGTATGTAGAACCATGCTTTAAGTTCTTTATTGTGAATATGACATATGCTCATTGCCTGACCACCTAATATATGGAAATTCAGAACCTGTTATATGCGTATGTGTTTGTGATTGGCTCCTCTCCCCAGTTGTAGTGGTACCCGCTACTACACCAGGGATGGGAAAGCCTCTCACTGAGTCTGTTTGACTCACCCCAATGTTACATGTTACAAACACAGGTGGTATAGGCATCGAGAGCGCTTCCACTTCATCTCAGGGAGGCGAACAGACATAGAGGCCGCACGCATTGTTCGCGTGGGTAGTATTGATATATGTATTTTGTCAGGATGTATATGTATATGATTCTTTTGGTATAGCATTGTTTTGTACAGCTGCTATATGCATATATGTATATGTCACACTCTAGAACTGTCGGCTTCATACAAATTAAAGATTGGTCTTGTTGTTGGGGATATAGGTTGTGATATGAGGAATATCATGTGTATATATATATATATGAATGTGACTCCTGCATGTGAATAGGATAGATCACACGCACTGAGCGTGTGGTCAATATGTAAATTTATATATATGTGTGACTGAATACTTGATTGTGTGAAAATACGGCTTCCGCATGTGAATAGGATAGGTCACACGCATTGAGGCGTGTGATCAATATGTATATTTTATGCAGGCGTGTGATTGAATATATATTCTTGACTGTACACAGGAATTCTGCATGTGAATAGGATAGATCACCCGCCTTGAAGCGCGTGATCAATATGTATATTATATGCATGTGTGATTGACTATGTGTATATTTATAGACTGAAGCGGCGTTGAGCGAGCCGTGGATTGCCTGCTACTTAGGTCACCGAATAGGGATGACCATATATACTATATATTGTTTGTAATAGAAATGGGTAGTTACACATATATAAGAATGTCAATCAGGGATTAGAGGCTTACGGGATATGAGAAATCCTACATCCCGTGCCGATCACGGACGTCCGATAGGGGGTCGTGACAATTTCGAAAACTTGATATTCATTTTTCTTTTTCTTAATCAGTTTTCGCCGATGAGTGTTTCGAAAACGTGATATTCATTTTTCTTTATTTAATTAGTTTTCACCGATGACTGCTTGATATTCATTTTTCTTTTTTTAATCAGTTTTCGCCGATGAGTGTTTCGAAAACTTGATATTCATTTTTCTTTTTTAGTATGTTTTCGCTAATGAGTGTTTCGAAAACTTGATATTCATTTCTCATTTTTTTAATCAGTTTTCGCCGATGAGTGTTTCGAAAACTTGATTATCATTTTTCTTTTTTAATTAGTTTTGGTCGATGTTTGTTTCAAAAACATGATATTTATTTTTCTTTTTTTAATAAGTTTTCTCCGATAAGTGTTTCGAAAACTTGATATTCATATTTCTTTTTTAATTAGTTTTGGTCGAGGAGTGTTTCGAAAACTTGATATTTATTTTTCTTTTTTTAATAAGTTTTCACCGATGAGTGTTTCGAAAACTTTATATTTATTTTTCTTTTTTTAATCAGTTTTCGCCGATGAGTGTTTCGAAAACGCAATATTCATTTTTCTTTTTATTTTTAAAATAGTTTGCGCCGATTAGTATTTCGAAAACTTGATATTCATTTTTCTTTTTCTTAATTAGTTTTCGCCGATGAGTGTTTATAAAACGTGATATTCATTTTTCTTTAATTAATTAGTTTTCACCGATTAGTGTTTCGAAAACTTGATATTCATTTTTCTTTTTTTAATCAGTTTTCGCCGATGAATGTTTCGAAAACTTTATATTCATTTTTATTTTTTAAATAAGTTTTCGTCGATGAGTGTTTTGAAAACTTGATATTCATTTTTCTTTTTTTAGTAAATTTTCGCTGATGAGTGTTTCGAAAACTTTATATTCAGTTTTTGTCACGACCCCCGTTTAGAGGACCGTGACCGGCACAGACACAGAGAATACCCCTATGCCTGTAAGTCTTATCACCTAATTGACAGAATATCTATTATTGAAAATACATTCACATGCATATAATATCATAGCTACACCGAAATGGTGGCCTATCTCGGCTAGTGCCGCTTCAGGATATAGATATAGGAAAACACGCATAATATATATAACCTGTGTACTGGCTACACATCCGAAGATGCTGCCTATCCTATTCACATGCAACAGATATATGTATATATATATATGTATATATATATATATATATAGACAAATTTTTATTGTATCGCAGGAAAATAAATCCTGATCTTTAAGGTGTGTGAAGCTGATGGTTCTAGATTTAGTGATACAATATAGTTTGGTACGTCTACCCTTAACTTTATGAAACATGATAAAGTAAATTAAATTACAATTACAATTCTTTCACCCACATGAACAAGTTGTGGGTCTTGGAATGTTTTGTTCGTTCCCCGCTCCACCGAGGCTTCTTCCACCTGTACTTAATCTGTCTCTGTGTATTAAAAATGAGGTGTGAGTCTTAACCACGCGATTCAGTGAGGACTCTCCCATCCCCGACGCAAGGTGGGTACCATAGCGCTGGGTTTGGGAGTCATACACAACCACATGCAAAAACAACTAGTTACTGTTGTTAGCATACATTCTTGGTGATCACACAACAACAGAAATTTCACCCAAACACTCACATGCATTTAATAACTGTAAACATGCAGCAGTTTATTCCACGTCATCAATCAGCAATTAAACACGTAACATATAGTGCCGGCTTTTACTTACCGGTCTTCTCACGTTCAGCATATCTGAATCAAACAAGACGTTATGATGACGTAATCCTGTAAGTCACCACTCCGCTGCACAATCAGCAATAATATGCAAACACAGACAATTCTTTAAGTACACGCAGATACTATAACATACATCTGCTTAACTTCCCCCACTCTGGGGTATTTACTAGCCACTACATGGCTTTTCTACCTCGAACCCGTGCACTCGGGTTGCTGGCCACCACGTGGCAAAGCATACTTAACCCATTCACTTGGGTACTGGTCACCTCGTGACAATTCTGTTAATCAAACACAATCAACTTCAATCTATTAAACAATTGATACGTAGCCACCACGTGGCACGTCCTAACCCCTTGCTGCGGGGCAATAGCTTGAGCCCACTCGTCCATTACCCAACCAGGCCACATGGCAGGCACGACACGGCGTCTTGAAGCATGGCCACTGACACACCCTGGACCAACTTCACAGGATGATGTCACGACCCCCTATCGGACGTCCGTGATCGGCACGGGAGGTAGGATTTCTCCTATCCCGTAAGCCTCTAATTCCTGATTGACATTCTTATATATGCATAACTACCCATTTCTATTACAAACAGTATATAGTATATACGGTCATCCCTATCCGGTGACCTAAGTAGCAGGCAATCCACGGCTCGCTCAACGCCGCTTTAGTCTATACATATACACATAGTCAATCACACGTACATATAATATACATAATGATCACGCGCTTCAGGGCGGGTGATCTATCCTGTTCACATGCAGAATTCCTGTGTACAGTCAAGCATATATATTCAATCACACACCTGCATAAAATATACATATTGATCACACGCCTCAATGCGTGTGACCTATCCTATTCACATGCGGAAGCCGTATTTTCACACAATCAAGTATTCAGTCACACATATATATAAATTTACATATTGACCACACGCTCAGTGCGTGTGATCTATCCTTTTCACATGCAGAAGTCACATTCATATATATATATATACACATGATATTCCTCATATCACAACCTATATCCCCAACAACAAGACCAATCTTTAATCTGTATGAAGCCGACAGTTCTAGAGTGTGACATATACATATATGCATATAGCAGCTGTACAAAACAATGCTATACCAAAAGAATCATATACATATACATCCTGACAAAATACATATATCAATACTACCCACGCGAACAATGCGTGCGGCCTCTAAGTCTGTCCGCCTCCCTGAGATGAAGTGGAAGCGCTCCCGATGCCTATACCACCTGTGTCTGTAACATGTAACATTGGTGTGAGTCAAACAGACTCAGTGAGAGGCTTTCCCATCCCTGGAGTAGTAGCGGGTACCACTACAACTGGGAAGAGGAGCCAATCACAAACACATACGCATATAACAGGTTATGAATTTCCATATATTAGGTGGTCAGGCAATGAGCATATGTCATATTCACAATAAAGAATTTAAAGCATGGTTCTACATACATTTAAATTCACACATACATCCACTACTAGAAAAACAGCGTTTAGTGACCGCCGTATCGGTCACAAAATAGCAAAATCGGTCACTAAATGGAGTTTTAGTGACCGATTTGTGACCGACGGCGGCGGTTGGTATTTCGTTAGTCACTAGAAATTTGTGACCGCAGAGTCGGCGGTCACAAATTTAGTGACTGACTAGGCGGTCACAAAGCAGTTAGAAATTATCCAACCCTCTTGTAGTCACAAATTGGTCACAAAATTGCTGTCACAAAGCGGTCACAAATTTGTGACTGACCTGCGGTCAAAATTGGTTGGAAATTTTGGGGACCCCTCAGTCACAAAACTTAGTCATAAATCGGTCACAAATTTGTGACTGACGTGCAGTCAAAAATAGTTGGAAATTTTGGGGACCCCATAGTCACAAATCGGTCATAAAGTTCAGTCACAAATCAGTCACAAAGTATGAAACCCCTCAGTCACAAATTTTGTGACTAAATCTATTTCTAGTCACTAATTTGTCACAAATAACAATTTAATAATAAATAATAATTGAAAATGATATAAACCACTCATTATATATATATATTCATATAGTGACACCTAAAAATACTTGTATCTTAAACATATAAGTCAAATAATCTCATGAGAACAAAATACAAGCCTCAAACATACAAGTCTAAAACAATCTCATGAGAAGCAAAATACAAGTCTAAAATAATCTCATGAGAAACAAAATACAAGTCTAAAACAATCTCATGAGTCACATACATAAAAATATATTAATTATCTCTACTCAGGTAGATTAGAGCCACTAGTAGGTGGATCATTAGATGAAGTGCTCATCCCATTTTTTGCCAAGAGTTGTTGCACAATTGTTTCAAGGTTTTCTATCTTCCTTTGCATCTCTTCCTTCTCCCGCTTGTCCTGTGCAACCTTTTCTGCCTCTTCATGCATCACTTTCATTTGTTCAAAGCTATCTTCATTATTATTAGGGACATAGCTTGAACCTTGGGATGGTATAGATTGAGCAATTTGACAACTAATTATGGAACCCTCTCCAAACCCATAAATACTTCCTTTTCTTGGACCACCAACAACTTTGTTCCAAAGTGATGCCTCTTTCTCAATTGTTATAGATCCACTAGCTTGAACATTGACATCTTCCTCATTTGATATGTCACCAACCGACTCTTTGATCTCACTTTCAAATTTCTCCTGAAAATCATGTTTATAACATTAAAAGAACTTCAAAGAAAGGTACAGCTTGAACCCATTATTAGTGATATGAAGCATATGCAATAGACATGTTCCATCGTAAAGAAAAAATAAGAGGAATGAAGCATGCACAAGACCTTAGCATGCATTGCTCTAAATGAATGCTTGTAAAACAATATATATACACACATCCAATTGATCATTGGTTCTGTTTTTATTGTATTGTAAAGTAGATGTTGAGTGGTGAGAAGGAATTGATTAAACTTGGCGAATAAGAAAAGGTGACGAAGAATAAATAAGTGGCATAAGTTTTGTCAATACAATCCATCATTCTAAACAAGAAAGCCAAATCAATAACATTAAGGCCTAAACAAATATAGCACCTACAACTATTTTCAGCACGTTTTCAGTTGTAAATTTATATTAAAAAATTTCTTAACAAACACTTAATCAAAACCTATTAGTTTTCACATTTAAAAGACACCAATTCAAATTCTCATGAGGTCAACTAGTAAACAGATCAACCCAATCCAAATCAACCAAGCCTAAAAAAATAAACAAAATTCAACTTACAAATCAAGACAATTCAGATCACATCACATCATATTCATCTTACAAATCAAAGTTCTTACCCATACTACTTTGGATTTCTTATCAACAAAGTTTCCACTCCCTTTGCTCTTATGGGTGATCAAAAATAATTCTGATGGACGAGCTTCTCTTCCTGACATTGCCTCCTGTAGTCATACAACAACAATATTAAAAATGAAGGTTAAATAAAAATAAATTTTAAACAATGGATATATAAAGTTAGTACATATTTTCTCTTATGCTCTGAATATGGAATTGACCCTCCAGCATGACATGATATTCCATGTCCATCCTTGTTACTCAATCTATTCTTTGAGTAGGTTGCAGATTTTTCCAAGTATTTTGGGTCTAACCATATTTTTTTAAGCGCATCCCAATTATCATTATTAATCCATGAGGGCTGTATATTTTTTTCTTTGAAGTCCTTCCTAACTTTGAAAGTGATAGACTTGTGTCTTTTTGGTCCAATGACATCCTCAAAAAGCCTCTTGATCTCGACATAAAATCTGTCCTCCCAAATGTATTTTTTCTACATTATAAATGGAGAATAAATTAAACAAATTAGTAGTGAACTTATTTAAACAACAATGAAGGTAGACAAATCAACATGTGTCACATATGTGCAAAAAATAAGATTATTGAGCATAGTGTCATACACTAAGAAGGAAGGAAGAAAGAGAATGAAACTTTACCTCCAATTCTCTAAACCATCGATCTTTTACATCAGTCGGTGTACCTTCCCATGTAGCCCATGGTCCATGAAAATACTTCTTAATTATTTTGGTCAACTCACGTATAGCACTGTGCGGATGATACCTATGAAAAAAATTAAAAATCATTAAAATGTATTATAAAGAAGCAAATTAGTATAAAATTTTAGACATACGAATCACGGAGCGGTTCCAAATATGTGCGTCCATCAGGAGATATTCGAGGTTGGCTTCTAACTTGAAGATATGCATTTTCTTGTTGCGTATTAGTCATTCTAGGTCCTTCACTCTCAAGATGATCCTCTTCAGCCACATAACTAGGAGGACGATCAACAACGGGTGATTGCTCAATAGGCAGTTCAACAATGGGTACTTGCTCAATAGACAGTTGCACAATGGGTACTTGCTCAATAGGCGGTTGCACAATGGGTACTTGCTCTGCGGGCACTTGCTTCATTGTTGGACATTGCACTGATTCAATGCTCTTATTTCTCCCTACTTTATGGTATCCCCCTCTATCAACTCCAGTGGATCTAGCCTTTCCTTTTCCTCTTGTCATATCTACAAAATTCAAGTTGAATAACATAATAAATATACAATATAATTCTTGAAAAAGAAACACAAGCTAAAAATATAACATTCATAAGAAATGCATAAAATTATTTTCATACCAAAATTATTTTGATATATTATATGTTTGATCAATCAGAAGTGTTTTCTTCACTTGTATTGTCACCATCACTATCATAATCAATTTGGTCTTCACTATCTTCATTTTCATCTTCAGTACTAGAGTCATCTATTTCAAATCCACCCTCTATATCATCTTGATCATTAAACTCATCCATCTCAACAATATCTTCTTGATCATTAACATCATCATCTTCTATTTCTATTTCAACCTCTTCACCTACCTCTTCCTCATCACCTAACTCTTCTTGAGGATCTTCATCATCGTCATCTATTTCATTTTGAATAGAGACCTCATCTTCTTGGTATGCTATTTCTGGAGCATTTATGGCACTCCTTGACTTTATTTTACAAACAACCAACCAATCAGCCCTATCTCTCTTTTTACTAGCATATTCAGCAAAATAAACTTGTTGAGATTGTTGGGCAAGTACAAAGGGCTCATACTTTGAGAAATGTTTTTTACGATTGATCTCAATTATACCATATCGAGGATGAACTTTACACCCTGTTTCCAACATAGGATCAAACCAATCACACTTGAACAACACAACTCTTGTTTTCTTTGACCCTAAGCAAGGATATTGTAGCTCTATCACTTCTTCTAAAATACCATAGTAGTCGACTTCAAACTCATTATAGGTACTGCCTTTAACACATACACCACAATTCATAGTGGATCTTGTTGAGTTATAAGCACGTGTATGAAACCTAAACCCATTAACATAATATTGAGGCCAAGTGCGAACTTCAGTAAATGGTCCACAAGCTAATTCTTTTATGCGACCATCAACCACATTGTTCTCTAGATCATGGACCTAGGCACACAACAAAACAAGATCAAATGACTAACCAATCATATTGCCTTACATAACTAAATGGACATGTATTTATGAGAACTATAATTCTTTCAACTTACATATTCCTTTAACCACTTTGCAAATTCACTATTCTTCTTATTCTCTATCTCCTCCTCTGTTATATGAGGAGTTATTTGCTTAAGCTGTTCTTCGTAGATCCTACATTGTAATTATAAACAAAATATTGAGTGATTAATAATTGATATTCATTTATAGAAATTGTATGAACATACTTAACAAACGGTTGAATTTCATCGCAGTTGAGGAGGACATAAATAACGGCAGCGTTGAATTCTTCTTCTTTCAGGTATCGTTTTTTCTCTTTCCCTGCAGGACGACCCGGGTGAGTAAATATAGATAGGCATCCATCAGGGCAATCTACTTCACCCCCATCATCATTTCGATCCACCTTATTTAGCTTGGTTTGAACATGAGGTTCAAAATAGTAAGAACAAAATGTAGATGTTTCTTCAAGAAGGTATGCTTCACAAATAGACCCTTCCACACGAGCTTTATTCTTAACCTTCTTTTTCAAATGATGTAAAAACCTATACATAGATCTCGTTAGTAAGTATTCAATTTAAGTTAAGATCATAATTATTTACTGGAACGTATATATTTTGTAATGTACCTCTCAAATGGATACATCCAACGATATTGAACCGGTCCACCAACTCGTGTTTCATATGGTAGATGAATAGGCAAGTGTTCCATAGAATCAAAGAAACCGGGAGGAAAAATCTTCTCCAATTTGCATAAAGTTACAACAATGTTCTTCTCAAGTTGCTTCATTTGATCCTCTTGAATCATGGTGGAACAAATGTCTTTGAAGAATAAACTTATCTCAGTTAAAGCATTCCAGACAGGCTCAGGCAACAGATCTTTAAAAGCAATCGGTATCAATCTTTCCAAAAATACATGACAATCATGACTTTTCATTCTTGATAACTTACACTCTTGCAAATCAACACATTTTGACAAATTCGAAGCATATCCATCAGGAAACCTCAAATTTTTAACCCATTCGCACACTAACTTTCTTTGATCCTTTGTTAAAGTATACGATGCTTTTGGCATCACTATCTTTCCATCCCCTTGAACTTTCAGTTCTAACTTCTTTCGATCACAGTGCATAGCCAAGTCTCTTCTAGCATTTGCATTGTCCTTTGTCTTGCCCTTCACATCCATAACAGTATTGAATATGTTATCAAACACATTCTTCTCAATATGCATAACATCAAGATTATGTCGAATTAAGTTTGTATCCCAATAAGGCAAGTCCCAAAATATAGAACGTTTAATCCAATGATGGCGGTGACCATATCCAGACAACTTGTCTTGGTCATTAGTTATTTCCATCATCCTTGGTAAGGTACAAACTCTCTCCCATAAGTCATCACCAGAAAATCTTTGAGGAATGGGGGATTTTTCAACACGACCTTTAAGAAATGATTTTTTGTCCTTGCGCATTGCGTTATCTAGTGGCAAAAATTGACGATGACAATCAAAGAAAGTTGTTTTGTGCCCCTTTCTCAAGTAGAACGCTTTACTATTCTCCAAGCAAATTGGGCATGACATATTACCATGAGTGCTCCATCCAGACAACATACCATAAGCAGGGAAGTCGCTAATAGTCCATAACAAGGAAGCTTTCATTTGAAAGTTTTGCTTGGAGCATGAGTCATAAGTTAGGATGCCAGTCTCCCATAATTGTTTCAACTCATCAATTAATGGTTGCAAATAAACATCAATCTTTTGGCCTGGATTCTTTTCGCCAGGAATGACAAGAGTTAGAAACATATAAGGGATTTTCATACACATCTCAGGGGGGAGATTGTATGGTGTAACAATTACAGGCCAACATGAATAGGGATGTGCAGACTGACCAAATGGAGTAAATCCGTCTGATGAAAGACCTAACCTAACATTTCTAGGTTCTGCTGCAAATGAGGGATGACATTGGTCGAAATGTCTCCACGCCTCACCATCACACGGGTGGCATAGGTCCCCCTCTTTTCTCCGAGTTTCATGATGCCAAGTCATGTGCTTAGCTGTCTTTGTAGACATATAAAGCCTTTGCAACCTAGGTGTTAATGGGAAATAACGTAAGATCTTGTAAGGTATGTCTTTCTTGTTTGGGTCATCTCTTTTTCTAGGCTTATAGCGAGCATGACCACATACCGCACAGTCCCTTCGTTCTTTGTTTTCCTTATAATATATCATACAACCATTCTCGCATGCATCTATTTTCTCATAACTCAAACCGAGTTTGTCCACCATTTGTTTACTCTTGTAATAGTCATCGGGCAATTTCGAATCATCAGGTAACATTTCTTTCACGATTTGCAAGATTTGATTAAAGCAGGACTCACTCATGTTAAACTCTGACTTGATATTTAACAATCTTGAGACTGCTGATAAAGGAGTGTGTCTACTGCACCCTTCATATAGTGGCTTTTCAGTGGCTTTCAACAAGTCATAAAACTTCTTAGCATCTTGGTTTGGAGGTTCATCAAATTCGACATTTGTGTTAGGATTGAAACTTGGTCCAGCGGCTTCTAGAATCATGGTACGATACGGATCTGCCAAATTGACATCAACTCTCTCCACATGATCACCGTCTACCATTTCCTCGTTTTCAGCTTCTACCCTTTCCTCCATAGCACTGCCAATCTCACATTCCTCAGTGTAATGCAAAGGTTCCCCATGAAAGCTCCATTGGTCATAGTTAGGGATAAAACCTCGACTATAAAGGTGGACTTTAACAGTTTCCACATCAAAAAATTTTGTATTGTCACACCTTGAACAAGGACAACGTATTTGCCCATTTGACACAAAATTAGGTTGAGATAATACAAATGATACAAATTCTTCGACTCCATCAATAAATGCACAATTAAGACCCTTTCTACTTTGGTCACGCCGATTATACATCCAAAGTCGATCGGGTCTCATGTTTCTACATGATAAAGAAAAAAGAAAGAAAGAAAGAATGAACTTCTAATGAATAGTGGCAACATATATTGAAAGGGTGATTACAACTTAGATTGTTCAACCATATATATTAGATTCATCAACCATATATATTGCAAAATAAAATTTAACGGATCACACAAAATCTAAAGACAAACATAATCAACTACTACATTAATATAAAGTAAAGAATGTGCACTAAATAACTAACCTATAAGGAGTCTCCACCAAACTTGTTTTGATTAGCAAATCCGGATAGATGCTTTATGTAACCACCAACAAACTCGATTTCTTGCTCAAACCTTACAGAATGCTAAAGGAACAAAAAGAAGAAGAGAAAAACTTAATATTTCTTGCTCAAAAGTTCATAGGTCTTCCATGCAAACAAAAGCTCTACGTTTCTCATCATTTCATGACAGACCTATACAATAAATAATAATAATCTTTACTATAATGACTATCTTCGTATAGAATGACATAGTTGCCAAAATTTTGAAAATTATGAACATACAATACATTACGTACATAGCTAGCTAGCATTATGTAGCTTAACCAACCACTGCTCTTAAGTAGCTAGCTAGCATTAAGTAGCTTAAAGTAGTACATACAATACATTACGTACATAGCTAGCTAGCATTAAGTAGTACATACACTACTACATTACTATTCCACCAAAAGCAAACAAGCAATTTCGATGATCGCAATTCTCAAACCAACCACTGCTCTTAAATTCTTGTAACAAACACAGCCCAACAACACAAAATCACTTCCCATTTTGCTTAACCATTACTTTATTGCTTTCCCTTTTCGCTCCCACTCATAATTATAACTGTGGTTCTGCTGACCAGAACCAGAATCTGGTTCTGCTGTGGTTCTGCAGCAGCTGCTGCTGAACCAGAACCAGATTCTGGTGCTTCTGCTGCAGCAGAACCAGAATCTGGTTCTGCAGCAGCAGCTGCTGAACCAGAACCAGATTCTGGTGCTTCTGCTGCAGCAGAACCAATTCTGGTTCTGCAGCAGCAGCTGCTGAACCAGAACCAGATTCTGGTGCTTCTGCTGCAGCAGAACCAGATCTGGTTCTGCAGCAGCAGCTGCTGAACCAGAACCAGATTCTGGTGCTGCAGCAGAACCAGAATACCTCTGGAATTTCTTAATGGAAACTTACATGCGCCACATATAAATATAGACACACACTTGTTAAATGCTTTTGAGTGGATCTATCGTACATATAGTAATTTAATTTATATTGAACAGGATATATGCATTATATATATGCATGATAAGCCATTGGAAAATTAAAAGGTTGTGAAGAAGAGGTAGAAAGAAGAAGTGTTAATTGTGGAAGAAAAAAGAAGTGGTGTTGAGAGCAAAATGAAGGCACAAGTGTTGATGATATTAACTCAGATGGGTTATACTTTGTTGTATTTCCTAACCCAGGCTTCCTTCAATCATGGCATGAGTCCTCACGTTTATGTAACCTATCGCAATATTGTCGCTGCCATTGTTATGTTCCCTTTTGCATTTTTTCTAGAGAGGTATACCCTTACCTACACATCTCTTGTACCATATTATTTATATATTATAACAAGTACTTCCATATGTATATTATATTAACTTTGCTTTCTTCATCTATTTTAATTAGCTTCTTAACTTAATTCTTGTTTTCCCTTGCAGGAAAATTAGGCCAAAGCTCACACTCCCTCTTTTCTTGGAAATTTTTATGCTTTCTCTGTTTGGGTAATTAACACAATTAAATTGCTTTTTATTTATAAACACACACACACACATATATATGAAAGTTGTATTAATTGTGTTTTCAAGAATTTCAGGTTTGGTTTGACTCTTAACATGTACTTCGCAAGCCTAAAATACACAAACCCAACCTTTGTGACTTCAGTGACCAACACTATAGCTTCCATCACCTTTGTTCTTGCTGTCATACTCAGGTTCATTTGCAAGCATTTCATTCTCCACATACAATTTTTAAACACACAGCTTTTAAATTTTAATCACTATTGCTATTTGAAGTGAAATCATGAATTAATAATTGAAGAAAATTAAAAACTGTTAAGTGGGAATCGAAAGGGCTACCTTCAGGAGGTGGTCAAGAAGCATGAACAAGCTCACAGAGTGGTCTGACGCCGCTGTTCCATCTCTCTACTTTCTTGGTCTAAAATTTTTAGGATTTTAGAGTGCTTTCTCAGTCCGACGCCACCATAGCTATTCAACGAACATAGTGCTTCCTCTAAAATTTTAAGGGTTTCAGAGTGCTTTCAACATAAGGTCACATAGAACTCCAAATCTTAAACAAATTTCCCCCATGTTCATTTCAACATTTAACCAACCAGAAGAAGAGAAAAACAATTTTAACACATTACTGTAAGCAAAAATGAAAAAGAGCGTACCATCAACGGAGGTATCTTCAACTTTGCACACGACACGATAACTGTGGTCAGAGCCAGAGAAAATACGTCTAGAAAGGAGGGATGTGGGTCTGAGCTTCTCAATATCGATCTCCCTTTCTCGATGGGTCTGAGCTTGAGGACCTTTCTCGCGTTCAGTCTCGATCTCTCTTTCTCGGTGCTCTCTTCGCGTCGAGCTTTTAGCTTTTAGGGCAAATGTTGGAGCCAAAAATTAAACAAAAAAAATTTGTTGGAGCCAAAAATTTATTTGGTGGCAAATTTTTTTTTAATTTAGTCACTAAATTTTTTTAAGAGTAAATAATTTTTTTTTAATTAAATGTATTTGTGACTGCAAATTGACTGATTACTTACTATTTAGTGACTGAAAATTTTCAACTGACATTTTAGTCACTAATTTTAAGAGTTTTAAGAATTTAGTGACTAATTTTTACGTAGGTCACAAATCAGTCACTATTTAATGATTTTAGTGACTGATTTTATGTCAGTCACAAATTGCGGTCACTAAACACTGTTTTTCTAGTAGTGATCATCTCATAATTTAACATACAATTCCAAGTGGTCACCCGTATTCAATTAACCGTAATCATAAACTGGCCCGAAGGCAATATCTCCGTTAGGAGGGAATCTTGCAAGTGTGTTACCCGTTGGGTTCCAATCGCCCCAACGGTAGCATACTTCTTTTATCATTTGGCTCGCATTCCCCGATGCTTACCCGACTCTGTTCCCGTATTCACTCTCTTCTTTTCATTTCGTACCTACGTGGTACTCTTTCTTCGAGTATTTCTCAATACTCATTACTCACTACATTCTCCTTCTCGATTAACCGTCCTTACGGTTAACCTTTCCTTTATGGCACCCCCATGGCCATTTATACGTTTGGTTTGTCCACTCAGTCTCCACCCACACACGTGCTTCAGACTAACGGATTTACGGTTCACCAACCTATGGAACTAGCGCATCTACCTATGTCAACTACAATCCGTGTACTATACATGCACTTACCGTAGTAGTTGGTTCTCCACCCCATACTTGACTTTCATCGTATGAGGTCCTATAGGCTTTTGCTCTTCCCCCCTTATGGGACTACTTATCCCTGTCTACTTTCCCTCCCCTCGGGCCTCCACGAGTCCCTTTGGGGTTTATCTCTCACGTTATCTCGTTCGAGAGCTATGTACCGCAATAACACTCATTTTCCTATTTCTGGACGGTACCCGAAGGTCTACGCCCATTTCCACTCCTAGACCTGCTCCGGTCTAATCCTTTCGGGTCCATTATCAACCTATGGCCCCCTTAATTAGTAACTCTTAGGTTTACCTGTATACTCCCTTGGCACTTTAGCACTCTCTAGTGCTTTTCGATGTCTACTTAACCTTAATCACTCCGAGCGAGTGATTTCTCAACTACATCTACCGTCCTTATACAGCTTACCTGTAAAAGGATTGTTATTTGGTAGGGTATTGGTCACATGAGTTAGTCTTCTTAGGCACCCTGTGGGTTTTGAAATCAATTCATGTTTATTTCTTAGAAAATGACGCCTAAGGTTTTCATAAATGGTTAGGGTTTAACCAATTGGAATGACACAAATTGAGAAAGAGTTTTCATGAAAACTTGCCTTCTAATGGTTATCCCTTGTATTTTCAAGAGAAATTTTAGGGTCTTTCAAAAGCTCTCATCCGGAAAGACCAAAAATACTTTTACAAAAATTTTTCATGTGGTCAATACCCCACTCTTTATGCTCTTCCCTAAGCACCCAAGAGAGCTTGGTTGGGCTTAATCCCTTCCTTTCCCCCTTGTTTGCTTAAGGAACTAGTAGTTCATGAATCGAGCGTAGGGTTGGACTAGGCTCCTTCCCTGTGCCTTACCATTTACTCTATTTCCGGCTTGGCATATGGTCACGCTCTACATGTTTACATATGCCTCTACTTCTTAACATCTATCTCTATGGCATACGGTTCGGCCACTTTGCCCTTCCATATAACGTATCCCGATTTCCTAGTCCGTAGACTTCTACTTCTACACTGTGGCATACACCACCTCTTTTCTGTTTACTCTACAAACCATTTCTAGCCTAGACTACCATTCATGGCACTATTCTACTTGCATTCTCTACTATAGTCAAATAACTTGTGCCTATACCATAGCACACCACGCGCGCTATCAGAGCAGACGCATCATCCCTTTTAACAACTGCAACGCAATCACACATTGTAGCGCATCCTGCCTACAATTTAACCAAATGTGTCTGTGTATAGGTAGCATCCTCCATGGATGTCTCCTTTCCCTATTATGGCGTCCTTAGGTTTCCGGGGTCACTACCACCCCACCTTATGCCTTAGTGCATCGTTGTACCGCACAAGAATGTCATCTGATAAGAATTTTCATAATCCATCATAGATTAAGAAGGAAATGAAAGAAAGGCTGACTCAATTTTCCTGGGTACTTCCACAAGTGCCTTTTTACTCCCACGTTGCGCCCGGGTACACAAAGAGGGGTAAACCGACACCCGGTCATACCAATGGCTTCATACAGTTTAAAGTAACCTGCCTCTAATACCAAGTTTGTCACGACCCCCTATCGGACGTCCGTGACCGGCACGGGAGGTAGGATTTCTCCTATCCCGTAAGCCTCTAATTCCTGATTGACATTCTTATATATGCATAACTACCCATTTCTATTACAAACAGTATATGGTATATATGGTCATCCCTATCCGGTGACCTAAGTAGCAGGCAATCCACGGCTCGCTCAACGCTGCTTCAGTCTATACATATTCACATAGTCAATCACACGTACATATAATATACATAATGATCACGCGCTTCAGGGCAGGTGATCTATCCTATTCACATGCAGAATTCCTGTGTACAGTCAAGCATATATATTCAATCACACACCTGCATAAAATATACATATTGATCACATGCCTCAATGCGTGTGACCTATCCTATTCACATGCGGAAGCCGTATTTTCACACAATCAAGTATTCAGTCACACATATATATAAATTTACATATTGACCACACGCTCAGTGCGTGTGATCTATCCTATTCACATGCGGAAGTCACATTCATATATATATATATATATACACCTGATATTCATCATACCATAACCTATGATCCCAACAACCAGACCAATCTTTAATCTGTATGAAGCCGACAGTTATAGAGTGTGACATATACATATATGCATATAGTAGCTGTACAAAATAATGCTATACCAAAAGAATCATATACATATACATCCTGACAAAATACATATATCAATACTACCCACGCGAACAATGTGTGCGGCCTCTAAGTCTGTCCGCCTCCCTGAGATGAAGTGGAAGCGCTCCCGATGCCTATACCACCTGTGTCTGTAACATGTAACATTGGGGTGAGTCAAACAGACTCAGTGAGAGGCTTTCACATCCCTGGTGTAGTAGCGGGTACCACTGCAACTGGGGAGAGGAGCCAATCACAAACACATACGCATGTAACAGGTTCTGAATTTCCATATATTAGGTGGTCAGGCAATGAGCATATGTCATATTCACAATAAAGAATTTAAGGCATGGTTCTACATACATTTAAATTCACACATACATCATCTCATAATTTAACATACAATTCCAAGTGGTCACCCGTATTCAATTAACTGTAATCATAAACTGGCCCGAAGGCAATATCTCCGTTAGGAGGGAATCTGGCCCGAAGGCAATATCTCACGTGAGCAATATGGGAACCTAGTTGATCATTCTAGGAACCCCTAGTCCCAAGACTATACTTAGAACAATAATCTGACCCCAAGACTTCACTTGGAGCATAGCCAGCGACTCATCTGGCCTCGATTTACCCAAGGCAATAGCCACAATGTGGTGTACTCATATACTCTGTATTTCTGTGGGTTGACTCAAGACAAGAGACTCAATCTACCCAGACCACCCGTGATAGACTCAGTTCCCGCGTTGTACCATAAATGACCCCTATGGACCACTACTTGTTCATTTTACTTCTTCTCAAGAAAATCTAGATTTCCAAGTGGTTTCTAATTTGGACTCTTGGTTCAGAACAATGTCACCTAGGTTTATTCTCTTTAAGGACTTACATACAAAACCACACCCTTGAGATAATATTTACTCGATCCTACCCCCGATGTCGTATTGTTCCTGAGGACCTTCTTTTCATATAAGGCTCCTTGAGCCACCATTGCTTTTACAATTCACATACACACATATAGCACATTTTCACATATACTGTAATTTAGGAACAACAATAGCATGTTATCTAACATGTAATTCCTACAAATAGGCAAGAAGGCAAACCATATATCCATATCCGCAGTCAACCCTATAGGGCAAGGATAGGAAAGCCCCTCACCTGGTTGGCCCCTCGGATCGGCTCTCGGTGTGCCCGAAGGTCCACTCACTGTATGGTGCCCTATACACATATACTTGAGAGATTTAGCAACTTGAAATTCAACCACTATCGTGTACATGTAACGCTAATGCTCATGTTCTCTCTAATTAATTCCATAGACTAGTTGTTGGCTTGGAATGCCCTCAACTAGTTTTGGAACACCTAGCATGCTTCTAATTCGTGTCCAACCCTTGCTTAATCACGCTATTCGGAAACGTTGAATTTGAGAATGCAAGGTTACCCAATTCCACCGCTATGTGTCCATGCGAAGTTTCCACTACCCAAGTCTTGAATTTATGGCTCAAGAGAATCATAAATCCTACTTGTCCAAGCTTTCCATTTATCAAACTAACCTTGAACACTTCACCTACACATGAATACCCATACCCGAATACGCATAAAATTAGAAAATTGTCTCTTTTTCCCCGAACGAGGTTCCGGGTGAAACGAGAATTACTCGGGCTTTAATCCCTCGTACATTCCAATAATTTTTAACAATTATATAATTATCATTCAACCTTTCAATGCACCCCAAATCATTCCACAACACCCTTAAACCTTAACAACCACATTTTCCTACACTTTTTCCAACCCGGATAAATTCCATCAATTTGGTTCCGGTTCCTAAGCTTCCAACTCACTTCCTAACATGCATATACTTCAATTTAGGACCCAGAACACTCAGATTGAATCAATTAGGGTCTTTCCAAAAATCCCTAAAATTGATAAAATTGGGGTTTGAGAGTTTCGGGACTTCTCAATTCGATTCAACCGGTAAGAAGGACGATATGGAGTAGAGGAGACTTCCAGCTACCTTCCCCGATGAAGAGACGTCGTTTTCCGGCGAGAAACTCTCTCCCTTTGCTTTCTCTCTCTAACCCGTAGCTCTCTCTCTCTCTCTAGCACAACAGGGGCGTTTTCCGGCGAACGGCGACTCCGGCTCCACGTCGAACGTCCGGCCACCACGCGTGATCTCCGTCCGTGCATGCGACCAGCTCCTCCCCTCTCTCTCTCGTGTTTTCCTTTCCCCTGTGTCTTTCCTTCACGATTTTTCTTTCCCTTTCCCTATCTTTATATTACATACTTATAAATATATATATATATATATATATATATATATATATATATATATATATATATATATATATCACAGAAAAAAAATCTGGTTTCTTTTCTTTTTTTTTTCTTTTACTCTTTCCTTATTCCTTTATATAATATATATATATATATACCTAATTAATTAATATATATACATACATATCACAAAGAAAGAAAAAGCAACCTGATATGATAAAATAATAAGAAAAATATTTTCTATTCTTAAATGAATTAATTTAATTTAATTAGTGATGCTAGTTAAAATATTCTCGGGTATTACAGATGACTTCTCTTTTACTAGGTTAGGCTCACGGTTCACCCGTAGGTTCCTCCCATGTCTCCTTGCCTTAGTCTAACATATTAATATGATTCTTTGTATCTTTCCCGAAGGATAAAAAATTCTTCTCCTTGTTAATATGGACAAGTATCCTCAAGTATCGTCATGGTGATTATAAAACTGAGGTCTCAAGTTCCATCTGACGTTGTTCTAGTTGATGTCTCACATCGCTAGCATAACCAAATCCGAAACCCACCAATAACTCCCTTTGCATGATTATAATTTAATTCACCGTCGTGACGAGTTTTCAAAATAAAAGCTTAGTCCTTCCGTACAAGGACTCTTGCCACCGTCGTGGGAAAAGATTTAATAAAATACTCATCATGCCTCTGGAGTGTGTGAGTTAGATTTGTAACACACCAATCATAGCAAACAATTATACTCTATTCCTATGTCTTCCTATCCAAGCTACTTTCCACAACCTATTTTCTAATTCTTTCATTGTTTTAGCATTCTATATCTCTAGCTAACACATACCAGACAAGCAGAGAATATACATACTTATGTAATCCACATAAGCATACAACCCTAGGAGCAGAGATGAAAGAGCCCTCACCTTGGCCAACCTTCCATGCAATCCTCTCTTGTAACTTTAGTCTCCTCGAAGTTCCTGTTGCACTCTATCATGTGCCGTTTTTCCTATAAAAACAACATTTACTTCATTAAGGTTATTACTTAGCTTAACTTGTTATTTATCTCTCCATTACTCTCACGTGTAGTCCATGGTTGCCACAGAGTCAAGCTCTTGGTCTTATTGGACTTCTCTATCCCGACTTATGCGTATCCTTCCTCGGACACTTGACTTACTCGAATATAACACTCTACTTGAGTGTTTCACATACTTGGATTTGAGTACTAGACCTCTATCTAACTTGTATTCGCATCTAAGGAAGCTTATCTAGCTTGGTTGGAAGGAATCCTAATTTTAGGAAGGTCTAAGCATTTTAATTCAACTTGTGTTTCTACTTGGGTTCTAAGAAATCTAGTTTCTAAACCTCAATATACCTCCAATTTATCCCACTTAAGGTTTCCTAAAGGTTGTGAAAGGATAAGATTGAAATTCACGAAGTTAGACTTAATTTGTTCCGCAAGTTTTCATCCCTGAGAAACAAGAAGGTACCTAAAATAATTCTTAATAAATATTCATAATTATCCTCGGGAGTTTAAGATCAAAGAGAGGAGCTTTAAAACTCTCAACGTCACACTTAAGTGTATTTGGGGAAATCGAGCAGGGACCCGGCACGTTAACGTCAAAGTTCAACCTTAATAACCTCGGGCCAGCTCTTCACGGGTCTTGTTCAGCTAATATTTACACAATATAATTTTAATAATATCAATCCAAGCCTATTTACTCCAATCCAAGCTCAATCCTAATTATCAACAATTTTCCACAATTTGGAAATAATTATAATTTCAAAACTAACAACCCAAGCCTATTTACTCAAATCCAAGCTTAACCCTAATTATCAACAATTTTCCCCAATTTGGAAATAATTATAATTTCAATAATAACAACCCAAGCCTATTTACTCAAATCCAAGCCCAATCCTAATTATCAACAATTTTCCCCAATTTGGAAATAATTATAATTTCAACCTCAAATCCTTCCAAATTCGAATTTGGGTAAATCCGAGAATATAATCTTGATTCCTACCCCAACTAAGTGTTCAAAAACACTTTCTAGGTCTCAATCTACCCTCGAAATAATTCAATCGAAGGTGAATCGAAGGAATCCCTAAAAATGGAGAAATTGAGGGTTTAAAATGAAATTGGGGTTACCAACCTTGATTCGATTGGTGGGAGATGTGGAAGATGTTGGAGTCGAGCTACGGTGGTCGTGGCCGGCGTCGAACAGCTCTCTCCGACGAGTTTTCCGGCGAACCTCCTCCTCCCCCCTCTCCTTTCTCCTCTCCACGCACCCCCTCTCTCTCTCTTCTTTCTCTTTCTCATTTTTTTCTTCTCGGCTCTCTCTCACTTTCTCTTATTTCTTTCCTTTCTTTTAACTCTTCTCCTTTCCTCTTTTACTTTTTAAACCCACGGCCCCAACCCCAATTAAACAATAATAATAATAAAATAATTAAATAATAAATAAATATTATTAAAAATAAATTAATTAATAATTAAATAAATAATAACAAATTTGTATTTTTAATTTAATCCCTTTCCCTATTTAAATCAGGTTTCCAAGTTCTTAGGTCCTGAATTAAATCCAAAAAATTATTTTCTACTTCTTTTCTTTCCCTTTTATTTTATTTTAATTTAGTTCCCACTCCTATTTATTTTAGGTTTCTAATTTCGTAGGTCCTGAATTAATTTCGAAAAAGTATTTTACTCCTTTCTTTCACCTTTTATTTTACTTGAAATTTCGAAGAATTCTCGGTTCCTTTCCGGTTTCCCTTAAACTTCATACTTTTCCTATATTCTTTTTAAGATTTTAATTCCTAGCCCGGGAATAAATCATCCTTAAATCCTCGAAATTTTAAATTGTAGGGAAAGGTCCGAATCCACATGACCCGACCCAACCCAGGGACCTAAAAGAAAAACTGAAAATAAATCCAGGAAAAAATAAACATTACGGAAGCTACTAACCTGGACGCCATCGCTAAAACCTTGGATCTTGCCAGTGCCTCTGCTCCACCAGGGCTGACCTCCAATCGATGAGCTCCGAAAAGGGCCGCACCAAACGGAGGACCCTACCTATGAGAGGTAGAGCCACATGTCCACAACTGATGCGCGGAAGATGACTCAAGAGAAAGAGAAAATTATATTGAGTGGGGTTTCCCAAACGGGACCCCCCTTTCCAACACATGGAATGAGCAACTAGAAAGGTGTGGAGTCACTCCTATTTATAGGAGGATGAGAGAGCTCCCATCACTGACGCAAGCAATGTGGGACTTAGAATGTGAACAAAATATCATGCTTCCATCATGATTACCTAGCCCACTTTGGGCCACGAGTACGGGCTCGTGTGACCACCGATGAGAGTCAATTTCGTTTCGTTCTCTTCGTCTCTCTGCTAGCTTTCCAACGAATCCTCACTTGACCCGGTCGGACTCCAACATGGGCGGATATTTAGTCCCGAAGACCCCAATATATCCAACATACTCCCACTCGCACATGGTGGGAGGCCCATGACTATCCTTATCACAAAGGACTTCTCTATTTCTCTTTCTCTCGTCGTCTTCTTTCATACTCCGTGTCAGTCGTGACCGCTTGGAACGATATGTGGGAGCCTTATACTAGAAGCCTGTTAGGGCCCAGCTATAAGTGATGCTACAACCCAAGTGTCTGATGATGTGACCACATGTCTCACCTAAAAATAGTGCTATGGGTTCCCTAGACGTGTTCATATACATGGCTAGTCCAATCCCTCTAAGTCTACAATAAGACTAGGACTTCAGCCATACTCAATTGCGATAGGTATCCACATCCATGAGAACCTCAAAGGGATCACATAATGGGTCGACCTCAGGATACTATCACACATGCATATGTCAACACAATCTTCCTTTCGACCTCTTATCAGTTCAATCAAAGATAGCTGCTTTCCTGACAGTCTTCCATCGGGCCGTATTTTTCCATAGCCTCTTGGAAAGGTATCAAAGTAGCATGCACTACCTCATCTCTTCATGACAGAGTCAAAGTGCATAAGGTTACCCTTTGAAAGAATTGATGCATCCTTTCAGGGACTCACACAGCATTGAAGCAGGGATTCATTCAGATACTTCCCTTGCGGTTCTTAAAGCACATGCAGTATGAAACGCACGTTGTGGTGTTCTCGAGCGTATGTCGATTTTGATCTTCAATCACTTACACCACACAGACCTTAGTCCAGACTCACTTAGAATATGACCTGAGTTTGCTACCACACATCGCTCGCTTCACATAGCGCCAAGTGGAGCACTCACGTCTGGCTACAAGCATTATGAATAGCGGGAATTCATAATTCGATCATAAGATCTCATCATCTTAGCAGATCTCATCCTAGTACACTTACTAGGGTGACTTATCAGTTCTCAGTGGTGTTTTCCTGTCCAACACTCGGCGCTTTTCAGCTGCCTCTGGATATTCACACTATATCCTATTTTGGTGTTCAAGGAAAAAGCACCCAAGTCTCATCTTGGCCCACACCACCTGCGTGTCCAAGGCGGTTGCTCGTGTGAGAGAGCTAACCTCCAAAGCCTGCACGACATACTTTATATATTGTGTAATAAGTACTTCTATTTCTTGATCCACACAAAATAAAGGTATGCCTAGGCATAATTTTTACTTGTGATCAAGAAATAGAGCTCTCATAAAGCTTGTCCTCATGACATAAACTATGTTAAATCACCCTGGTTCTAAGCAATCCCGTGTATCTAAAACACTAGTTTTACGGCTTGTATCTCTATACAGCCAACCCACCAATGCGGGTCCGTGAGGGTATAGAGCCAATGGTCTATCACAGGTCATACTGTGAGGACCCTCTCTCCGGTCACTTGATGCTTAGACTAACACAACAGGGTAGTTAACTACTGTGTAACGATGTCTCATACAAAGTTGTGTTGCGTTCTCTTGTGGTACTTAGGCTTTCTTTGGTGTAAACCATAGCTGTTTAACTTGATTAGATCAATGTTACTAGGTCAACAGCTGTGTCTATGATCTATAAGTGACTTTAGATCTTTCAATCCAAACTGCCCTGTACTGCTGATGATCATGCAATGAACTCCATGTCCCTAGTGGACAGAGAAATGCATAATCCTTACTTGCCTCTCTGCAAGATGGTTCTAGTGCTTAGCAAAGCATACCAAGACGTGGATGTCCTCTCATCCAAGTCTCTTACCCAATCGACATCAATGTGTGGCCCGCCGTTTGCGAGCCACTAATATGATGAAAACAACTGATTGTCAGCAGCGCTACAAGTACCTCAAAACACTCTAAACAGTGTGTTTGAGCTAGGTTTAACTAATAATGGCTCATAAAGCCGACTACAAAGGGTACGTTGGAGCGAGTATAATCCTCATTATACTTCAAGCTACCAACTTCATGTATGAAAATTATATCCAATGACTCCATCTTTGACTTAGTCTAAAGACGTGTAGCAAGACTCAAACTCTTGCATCTTGCTACTAGCACATCACTCAGGTTCAGGTCCCCTCAAATGGAATCCGTCAAGAATCTCTTCTTCATAGGATTCTTGTCACAGAGTCAGTCGATTCTTAGAGCATTCTCCATGAATTATGACTCCCACTGTCTAAACCATTTCCTTTATCTTAAAAAGTTGAAAGGATAGCCATCCTTAAGTGGCTAAAGCAGCCTCTGTGCCGTTTCTAGCTATCCATATGTCTACTACATACGGTGTGAAGGTATTAAATACTCTCAGCTTTCTTGAAATGGACTAAGTGGTCAATTACCACAAGTCTAGATGAATATGTGAGATCTTGAAAAATTCCTGAAGACGGCATACACAGCGCTCTTAGCCTTTTGCCATGAGACCTATGTGCTCTTGCACATAGATCCCTTCACCTAGTTTGCCATACAAGAAAGTGGTCTTGACATTCTAATCGATGCACTCCCAAACTTAAACTGGTGACCAAAGCTAGAATCAGACTCTGACCACACAATGAATGAGAAGGTTTCGTCACAGTCGATACCTTCTTGTTGTGTGTACTACTTCATTGCTTAATGTGCCTAGTAGTGGTCGATTGACCCATCTGCCTCCCCTAACTTTTGAGAGCACATTTGTTCTCAAAATGCCTTATGACGCGGGGCAGAGCCACCAAGTCTTATACTTGGTATGTCCTTATAGACTTCGTCTTTTCTTCTTCCATCGTCTTAGTCCACCTTTTACTAGTAGGGCCGGAGATAGCCTTTTGAACTATCAAAGGCTCTACTTGATCATTTAGTACTTCTCTAGTACTCCTCTTGGATTGTGCTTCATGGAAGGTGTGCTACTCGTAAGCATTACTCCCACTGGACTCAGCAACTGGAGATGCGTCTATACGCTCCTCTCAACATGTTGTAGGTCCGCCTTCTTTCAATAAAGATGCACATCCCAAAATCCGTTTCCCTTGCTCTAGAAAAGTTTGTCTTAAGGACCATTACATCCTTAGACTTAAATTATGTGACCAAAATGTCTTCATTCTCGCTAATGAAGACGTATCCTTTTGAGTGACCAAGCTATCTTACCAAGACACGCTACTTGCCTCTAGGGTCAAGCTTCCCATGCTCATAGGAAGGATCAAGTGTGTTGTATACCCTCATGGTATCAACATACTCTAATCAGGTCTTTTACCTAACTAGAACTCATAAGGAGTCACTCACATGGGAATGTTCACTTGAGTCATTATCAACTTAACCAACTCCAGGAGCAACTCATTTTGCCGTGGAGTGTGTGGAATAGTTAGTTGTCTAACTATCCCAATTTCATCACGTAACTGTGAGAAAATACTAGGTCGTTTGCGTCACCCTTACGCTTATTGGACCGATGATGTCCGAGTGGACTAATTTGATGAAAGCTGTTTTTCTGTTTTCATGACTGAATGGTTTTTAGGTTGCTTTGTCTGTAAGGCAATTTTTACAAACTAGCATTGGGAATTTTTCCTCTCAAATTCTCCTTTGCTAATACGTAATTGCGTCCCACACGCACTTGCCAAATAGGTGTATCATCCACAGAGGAAGACACATTAAAGCAACTAGTTGAATAACGGGAATGTAATTCAATGTGTATCACAACACAACCATTGTCATAAAATCAGAACTAACACTAAGGAGTCATGATAAACATGTAGATCACATTATATATTAAGTTCTCTCACGGAAAAACAGCTAATAATGAGTTCCGTTCAGTATCTAGAACACAAAACATATATAAAGATAAAGAGTGGCCACTACGCAACTTCGTTTTTGTAGCTGCCCAACCTCTTAACTTTAATAATGCTTTGTTCCCATGAGGATACTTTTGCTACCATTGGGCAGAGGACGAAACTCTATGAACCAATGTTCATGGGTGAGAGGAAAATGATTGCTGCAAACAATTTTTGCGCATAGTGCCTTATGGAATGGCACAAGCAACATTTGACCTTGGCCAAAATCTCTTTTCCTCTCTTGTATTTCCTTTGAACTGAGGCTACTTACCTTACACTTACCCTTTCTCTTCCTAGCACCACATCTCTTGGACTCATTGTCCTTGTTCTTAGAGCCTAGAGCTCTAAGTAACTTTAGCCACTTAGGCTACGTGCTCGATAGATTTTGCAGCCTTATGCCACCAATCTTTGAGCACTAGGTGGTGTTTTAATATCATCAAGAAACTTGATGGCATTAGTGAAGGTCGGAATGACCTATATGCACTCCCAATAGGAGGGAAGAGATCTGACAACAGTTTCAACTCACTGTTTACCAGTGGGGAGTGTTCAGGCTTACCCACACTCCCAAATTAAGTTTGATTTCTCCCTTAGATGCGTCTTCATTCTCTTGTTAGAGCGCATCTCGGAGGCATCAAACTTGATTGTAAGTTGTCACGACCCCCTACCGGAAGTCCGTAACCGGCACGGGAGGTAGGATTTCTCCTATCCCGTAAGCCTCTAATTCCTGATTGACATTCTTATATATGCGTAACTACCCATTTCTAATACAAACAATATAGTATTTATATGGCCATCCCTATCCGATGACCTAAGTAGCACACAATCCACGGCTCGCTCAACGCCGCTTCAGTTTATACATATACACATAATCAATCACACGTACATATAATATACATATTGATCACGCGTTTAAAGGCGGGTGATCTATCCTATTCACATGCAGAATCCCTGTGTACAGTCAAGCATATATATTCAATCACACACCTGCATAAAATATACATATTGATCACACGCCTCAATGCGTGTGACCTATCCTATTCACATGCGGAAGCCGTATTTTCGCACAATCAAGTATTCAGTCACACATATATATAAGTTTACATATTGACCACACGTTCAGTGCGTGTGATCTATCCTATTCACATGCAAGAGTCAACAAGACCAATCTTTAATCTGTATGAAGCCGACAATTCTAGAGTGTGACGTATACATATATGCATATAGCAGCTGTACAAAATAATGCTATACCAAAAGGATCATATACATATACATCCTGTCAAAAATACATATAACAGTACTACCCACGCGGACAATGCGTGCGGTCTCTAAGTCTGTCCGCCTCCCTGAGATGAAGTGGAAGCGTTCCCGATGCCTATACCACCTGTGTCTGTAACATGTAATATTGGGGTGAGTCAAACAGACTCAGTGAGAGGCTTTCCCATCCCTGGTGTAGTAGCGGGTACCACTACAACTGGGGAAGAGGAGTCAATCACAAACACATACGCATATAACTGATTAAATTTCCATATATTAAGTGGTCAGGCAATTAGCTATTATCATATTCACAATAAAGAATTTAAAGCGTGGATTTACATACATTTAAATTCAAACATACATCATATCGTGATTTGACATATAATTCCATGTAGTCCTCTGTATTCAAGTGATCATAATCATAAACTGGCCCGAAGGCAATATCTCCGTTAGGAGAGAATCTGGCCCGAAGGCTATATCTCACGTGAGCAATATGGGAACCTAATTGATCATTCTAGGAACCCCTGGTCCCAAGACTATACTTGGAACAATAGTCTGACCCCAAGACTTCACTTGGAGCAATAGCCGGCGACTCATCTGACCTCGGTTTTCCCAAGGCAATAGCCACAATGTGGTGTACTCAAATACTTGTATTCCTGTGGTTTGACTCAAGACAAGAGACTCAATCTACCCGGACTACCCGTGATAGACTCGGTTCCAGCGTTGCACAATAAATGACCCCTATGGACCACTACTTGTCCATTTTACTTCTTCTTAAGCAAATTTAGATTTCCAAGAGGTTTCTAATTTGGACTCTTGGTTCAGAACAAAGTCACCTAGGTTTATTCTCTTTAAGGACTTACTTACAAAACAACACCCTTCAAATAACAATTACTCGATCCTACCCCCGGTGTCGTATAGGTCCCGAGGACCTTCTGTTCGTATTTTTACAATTCACATACACACACATAGCACATTTTCACATATACTGTAATTTAGGAACAACAATAGCATGCTATCTAACATGTAATTCCTACAAATAGGCAAGAAGGCAAACCATATATCCATATCCGCAGTCAACCCTATAGGGCAAGGATAGGAAAGCCCCTCACCTGGTTGGCCCCTCTGATCGGCTCTCGGTGCGCCCGAAAGTCCACTCACAGTATGGTGCCCTATACACATATACTTGAGAGATTCAGAGACTTGAAAATTCAACCACTATCGTGTACATGTAACGCTAATGCTCATGTTCTTTCTAATTAATTCCATAGGCTAGTTGTTGGCTTGGAATGCCCTCAACTAGTTTTCGGAACACCTAGCATGCTTCTAATTCGTGTCCAACCCTCTCTTAATCACGCTATTCGGAAACGTTGAATTTGGGAATGCAAGGTTACCCAATTTCACCTCTATGTGTCCATGTGAAGTTCCCATCACCCAAGTCTTGAATTTATGGCTGAAGAGTCATAAATTCTACTTGTCCAAAATTTCCATTTATCAAAATAACCTTGAACACTTCACCTACACATGAATACACATACCCGAATACGCGTAAAATTAGAAAATTGTTTCTTTTTCTCCGAACGGGGTTCCGGGTGAGATGGGAATTACTTAGGTTTTCATCCCTCGTACATTCCAATAATTTTTAACAATTTTTATAATTATTATTCAACCTTTCAATGCACCCCAAGTCATTCCACAACACCCTTAAACCTTAACAACCACATTTTCCTACAATTTTTTTTCAACCCGGATAAATTCCATCAATTTGGTTCCGGTTCCTAAGCTTCCAACTCACTTCCTAGCATGCAAATACTTCAATTTAGGACCCAGAATACTCAGATTGAATCAATTGGGGTCTTTCAAAAAAATCCCTAAAATTGATCAAATTGGGGTTTGAGAGTTTTGGGGCTTTCTTACTTGATTCCAATCGGGTAGAAGGCTTGGTGGTGTAGAGAATAAGGTCCGGTCAACTTTTCCGGTGAGAGTCCAGCGAGAATCCGACCAAACCGCCGTCCGTCACCTCCCTTCTCCCTTCCCTGTGCGCGTGTTCTGCTTGGTGTGTGCGTCTTTTTTTTGTTTTGTTCCTTCTGCTTCTATTTGCTTTGTTTTCTTTCTTTTTATTAATGTGTGTGTGTGTGAGAATTGGGTGGGGGTCACGATTTGGCCCCCACCATTATTTTAATACATATTGTTATTATTATTTTTTTGTGCTTTAATTAAAAAGGGTGTGTGCGTGTTGCTATATTATGGAATGGGGGTCACGATTTTGACCCCCATTTTACATATTATATATTATATATTATTTTATTTTATTTTTTTGTAGTTAAATCTTAATTTCTTTCCCATCCCTTAAATTTTCCTTTCTTTTAAGTCCTAAAATTTTCCATTCTTTAGAAAATAGGTAAAATTTTAATTTTCTATTTCTTTTCTCTTCTTCATTTTATTTCAACTTTCAATTTAATTTATTTTTATTTCCCAAAGAAAAATAAATTTATAATAATAATAAAATTAATATCTCGGATATTACATAAGTTGTCTCAGTTTGGTGGCCACAGTCTCACCAAAGCGATATCTCTAATGTGATCTATGTTTACAAGTTTTGTAGTTATACTATCAGTCAATCCTAAACGCTAACACTAATTACACAACTCCTTATTACACAACACACAACTATGGAAAATTGTATTCAATGCAAGATGAGTGTAGATATAGTCAGTCTCTGCATTCGAGAAGTAGGGTCAACCACCCTTATCACACAGAGAGCCTATATATGTACACCTTTCTCTGCTTGACTCAACAATTTTCATAAAATAGTCACATACTATTCAAAATCCCTTTTGGATTCCCACTATGTAAGCGATCAAGAAGGACATCGAGTCGCCACAGGCGCGACCTCGAACTTCCTCTTGATTACAATGACTTACGATCATTTAAATAGTCACTTACTATTTAAATTCCCATGTGGATAAGCATTTACATTGAGTTATGGGTTTGCCACATGCTACCTCTAACTCCCACTCGAGTAAAATGCTTAAGATAATTTACACGATCACAAACCGCTTAAACCTTTTCTCTCGTTATGTATGTGAATGAGTCAACAGATGGTCATAGCCGCTGTTTAGACTCCAATTCACCCCAATTTCTCCCTAAATTTGGATTCTTCTCGCTAAAACGAGAAAAAAGACTCAAAAATCGTCGTAATTGGAGCTAAAACGGAGAAATTATGTGCAACAGAAAATTTCGCGACGCTGGTCAACGATCAACCATTGACCTCTGCCGGCATCAGCGGCTAGCGGCGACGCCGGTGCCGGTGTCGACGACCTCCAACGGGTCGCCGGACCTCCGTCGTCGGCGAACATCCCCAGCGGCACCGCAGGTCGCCGGACCTTGACCGTCACCGCCGGAAACCATCCTCTGTCGGAGACCGCCGCCGTCGACGGTCCACGACGGAGCCGGCAGCCGGACCGTCACCGCCGGTGACGGTATGCTGCGGCGCCGGCAGCCAATCGGCTACCTGCGGCGGCAACTCCGTCAGCCTCCTGGCCGGTCAACATCATCCCCGTTAGTCAACTTTCCCTTTCCCCAAAGTAGTAGCATACAACCACAGGTATATATCTAATTTGTAGGGTACACATACCTTAAATAATATATACATGCATGCAAATTAGGGTCTTTAATATTGAAAGGGAACCTAACCATGTTTCTAGGTTTTAGGGTATAGGTTACCAATCAATATTGAATTAAAAAATTAACACATATAATTTAAATTCAAAAATCATGAGACTCTACCCTACAATGTTTGACTATGACATGTTTTAAATTAAAATTAAAACATTTAAATAAAACTGGGAACCTAAGCATGTTCCTAAGTTTTAAATAAAAAATCATACAAGACCTAAACATGTGCCTAACCCTTTTCGGTTCATCAATCCCTGGAGAACAGAGCTCTAGCGTAACCTGGCTCTGATACCAATGTAGGGAAAGGTCCGGATCCACATGACCCGACCCGACCCAGGGACCTAAAAGAAAAACCGAAAATAAATCCAGGCAAAAATAAATATTGCGGAAGCTACTAACTTGGACGCCATCGCTAAAACCTTGGATCTTGCCAGTGCCTCTGCTCCACCAGGGCTGACCTCCAATCGATGAGCTCCGAAAAGGGCCGCACCAAATGGAGGACCCTACCTACGAGAGGTAGAACCACATGTCCACGACTGATGCGCGGAAGAGGACTCAAGAGAAAGAGAAAATTATACTGAGTGGGGTTTCCCAAACGGGACCTCCCTTTCCAACACATGGAATGAGCAACTAGAAAGGTGTGGAGTCACTCCTATTTATAGGAGGATGAGAGAGCTCCCATCACTGACGCAAGCAATGTGAGACTTAGAATGTGAACAAAATATCATGCTTCCATCATGATCACCTAGCCCACTTTGGGCCACGAGTACGGGCTCGTGTAACCTCCGATGAGAGTCATTTTCATTTCGTTCTCTTCCTCTCTCTGTGAGCTTTCCAACGGATCCTCACTTGACCCGGTCGGACTCCAACATGGGCGGATATTTACTCCCGAAGACCCCAATATATCCAACATATAAATCATTCTTTAATCCTCGAAATTTTTTCGGGGTATTACTGTTTTATTTTTTTAATCAATTTTCACCGATGAGTGTTTCGAAAACTTGATAGAAATTTTTCATTTTTTTAATCAGTTTTCGTCGATGAGTGTTTCGAAAAATTGATATTCATTTTTTTTAATCAGTTTTCGCCGATGAGTGTTCTGAAAACTTGATATTCATTTTTGTTTTTTTTAATCAGTTTTCGTCGATGAGTGTTTTGAAAACTTGATATTCCTGAAGGTCCAATCACTCTGTGGTGCCCTATACACATTATATTTAAGAAATTTAGAACGCGTAACTAAGCATCTACCATGCACGTGTCATGCTAATGCTTATGCACCCTTTAGCTATTTTCCAAGAATTAATTATTTAGTTCGTTACGTTGTCTTATTTGCTCTTTTTGAAAGTCCAGAATGCCCCATATTTGACTTTCACATTTTCGAGCCATTTAGAACCCCTAATTGCTTAGGTTAGAGATTTCCACTTGTCTAAATTTCCCTTCATATGTTCATATGGGTATTTAACTAATAAAAGAATTAAATTCACGGTTCAAAAGAGGCTCTAACTTACTCATTCCACCATCTCCCTTATTCGCCGAGTAAAAGCTTAATTACTACCTCTTAATTATATATAAAAATATAATTGGGTATAATTAAAGCCTTGAAACCAATTTAGCAGGTCTTAGGTGTCCACCACGGACTAGACCAAGGTGTTCAACCCACCGCGCAGCTCCTTACTATACGGTGGCTTAGTATTTCGCCTCTTTTTCACCAGATTGGGTTCCGGTTGAGACGGTAAATGTCACGACCCCCTATCGGACGTCCGTGACCGGCACGGGAGGTAGGATTTCTCCTATCCCATAAGCCTCTAATTCCTGATTGACATTCTTATATATGCATAACTACCCATTTCTATTACAAACAATATATAGTATATATGGTCATCCCTATCCGGTGACCTAAGTAGCACGCAATCCACGGCTCGCTCAACGCCACTTCAGTCTATACATATACACATAATCAATCACACGTACATATAATATACATATTGATCACGCGCTTAAGGGCGGGTGATCTATCCTATTCACATGCAGAATCCCTGTGTACAGTCAAACATATATATTCAATCACACACCTGCATAAAATATACATATTGATCACACGCCTCAATGCGTGTGACCTATCCTATTCACATGCGGAAGCCGTATTTTTATACAATCAAGTATTCAGTCACACATATATATAAATTTACATATTGACCACACGCTTAGTGCGTGTGATCTATCCTATTCACATGCGGAAGTCACAATCATATATATATATACACATGATATTCATCATATCATAACCTATGATCCCAACAACCAGACCAATCTTTAACCTGTATGAAGCCGACAATTCTAGAGTGTGACATATACATATATGTATATAGCAACTGTACAAAACAATGTTATACCAAAAGAATCATATACATATACATCCTGACAAAATACATATATCAATACTACCCACGCGAACAATGCGTGCGGCCACTATGTCTGTCCGCCTCCCTGAGATGAAGTGGAAGCGCTCCCGATGCCTATACCACCTGTGTCTGTAACATGTAACATTGGGGTGAGCCAAACAGACTCAGTGAGAGGCTTTCCCATCCCTGGTGTAGTTGCGGGTACCACTACAACTGGGGAAAGGAGCCAATCACAAACACATACGCATATAACAGATTTGAATCTCCATATATTAAGTGGTCAGGCAATTAGCTTATATCATATTCACAATAAAGAATTTAAAGCATGGGTTTACATACATTTAAATTCACACATACATCATATCGTGATTTAATATATAATTCCATGTGGTCATTTGTATTCAAGTAACCATAATCATAAACTGGCCCGAAGGCATATCTCCATGAGGAGAGAATCTGGCCCGAAGGCAATATCTCCGTTAGGAGAGAATCTGGCCCGAAGGCAATATCTCTGTTAGGAGAGAATCTGGCCCGAAGGCAATATCTCACGTGAGCAATATGGGAACCTAGTTGATCATTCTAGGAACCCCTGGTCCCAAGACTATACTTGGAACGATAATCTGACCCCAAGACTTCACTTGGAGCATAGCCGGCGACTCATCTGACCTCGGTTTACCCAAGGCAATAACCACAGTGTGGTGTACTCATATACTTTGTATTTCTGTGAGTTTGACTCAACACAAGAGACTCAATCTACCCGGACCACCCGTGATAGGCTCGGTTCGCGCGTTGTACCATAAATGACCTCTATGGACCACTACTTGTTCATTTTACTTCTTCTTAGGCAATTCTAGATTTCCAAGTGGTTTCTAATTCTCTATGGAACAAAGTCGCCTAGGTTTATTCTCTTTAAGGACTTACATACAAAACCACACCCTTCAAATAATATTTACTCGATCCTACCCCCGATATCGTATAGGTCCCGTGGACCTTCTTTTCATATAAGGCTCCTTGAGCCACCATCGCCTTTACAATTCACAAACACACATATAGCACGTTTTCACATATACTGTAATTTAGGAACAACAATAGCATGTTATCTAACATGTAATTCCTACAAATAGGCAAGAAGGCAAACCATATATCCATATCCGCAGTCAACCCTATAGGACAGGGATAGGAAAGCCCCTCACCTGGTTGGCCCCTCGGATCGGCTCTCGGTGTGCCCGAAGGTCCGCTCACTGTATGGTGCCCTATACATATATATTTGAGAGATTCAGAAGCTTGAAAATGCAACCACTATCGTGTACATGCAACGCTAGTGCTCATGTTCTCTAATTAATTCCATAGACTAGTTGTTGGCTTGGAAATGACCTCAACTAGTTTTAGGACACCTATCATGTTTCTATTCGTGTCCAACCCTTTCTTAATCACACTATTCGGAAGCCTTGCGTTGGGAATGCAAGGTTACCCAATTTCACCTCTATGTGTCCATATAAAATTCCCATTACCCCAAGTCTTGAATTTATGGCTCAAGAGAGTCGTAAATTCTAGTTGTTTAAAATTTCCATTTACCGAATTAACTTTCAACCCTTTACCTGCACATGAATACACATATCCGGATACGCGTAAAATTAGAAAATTGTCTCTTTTTCCCCGAACCGGGTTCCGGGTGAGACGGGAATTACTCGGGTTTTAATCCCTCGTACATTCCAATAATTTTAACAATTATATATTCACAATTTCCACCCATTCATGCACCCCAAATCAGTCCACAACACCTTTAAACCTTAACAACCACATTTTCCTACACTTTTTCCAACCCGGATAAATTCTATCAATTTGGTTCCGGTTCCTAAGCCTCCAACTCTGTAATACCCGAGAATATTTTAACTAGCATCATTAATTAAATTAAATTAATTTAATTAAAGTTGAAAATGGGATAGAAGAAATCACTATCCTACTACTTATTATTTTGTAGATACAAATTATTTTATACCCTAACCATTCTATATATTATTTTATTAATATGTCAGATTTTTATTTTCTCTTTTTTGGTGAAATGTATATGTATTAATTAAATATATATATATATATATATATATATATATATATATATATATATATATATTATAAAGGGATAAGAGAAAAGACTAGAGAAAAAGCAAGAAAAGAAATGTGAGAGAAAGAGACGGTGAAGAAAGAAATTAAAGAAGGAAACAGAGGTGAGAGTGGGAAGGACGCACGCACACGCGGAGAGAAAGCGAGAAGCACGGAAGCGTCGTTTTTTGGCACGGAGGAGCAAGGAGGACGACGGCAAGCTCGTGGGGGTGGCCGGACGTGCGAGGAAGCCGGCCGGAGTGCATCGCCGTCGCTGTTGTGCTAGAGAGAGAGAGGGACGGCTTAGAGAGAGAAAACGAAGGAAGAGGGCTTTCACGCCGGAAAACGCCGTCTCTTAACCGGGGAAGGTAGCTGGGAGTCTCCTCTACTTCATATTGTCCTTCTAACCGGTTGAATCGAGGTGAGAAGTTCCGAAACTCTCAAACCCCAATTTTATCAATTTTAGGGATTTTTGGAAAGACCCCAATTGATTCAATCTGAGTGCTCTGGGTCCTAAATTGAAGTATATGCATGTTAGGAAGTGAGTTGGAAGCTTAGGAACCGGAACCAAATTGATGGAATTTATCCGGGTTGGAAAAAGTGTAGGAAAATATGGTTGTTAAGGTTTAAGGGTGTTGTGGAATGATTTGGGGTGCATTGAAAGGTTGAATGATAATTATATAATTGTTAAAAAATTATTGGAATGTACGAGGGATCAAAACCCGAGTAATTCTCGTCTCACCCGGAACCCCGTTCGGGGAAAAAGAGACAATTTTCTAATTTTATGCGTATTCGGGTATGTGTATTCATGTGTAGGTGAAGTGTTCAAGGTTAGTTTGATAAATGCAAAGCTTGGACAAGTAGGATTTATGATTCTCTTGAGCCATAAATTCAAGACTTGGGTAATGGAAGTTCATATGGACACATAGAGGTGGAATTGGGTAACCTTGCATTCCCAAGTCAAAGCTTCCGAGTAGTGTGATTAAGAAAGGGCTGAACACGAATAGAAGCATGCTAGATGTTCCGAAAACTAGTTGAGGGCATTCCAAGCCAACAACTAGTCTATGGAATTAATTAGAAAGAACGTGAGCATTAGCGTTACATGTACACTATAGTGGTTGAAATTGCAAGTTTCTGAATCTCTCAAGTATATGTGTATAGGGCACCATACTGTGAGTGGACTTTCGGGCGCACCAAGAGCCGATCAGAGGGGCCAACCAGGTGAGGGGCTTTCCTATCCTTGTACTATAGGGTTGACTGCGGATATGGATACATGGTTTGCCTTCTTGCCTATTTGTAGGAATTACATGTTAGATAACATGCTATTGTTGTTCCTAAATTACAGTATATGTGAAAACGTGCTATATGTGTGTTTGTGAATTGTAAAAGCGATGGTGGCTCAAGGAGCCTTATATGAAAAGAAGGTCCACGGGACCAATACAATATCGGGGGTAGGATCGAGTAAATATTATCTGAAGGGTGTGGTTTTGTATGTAAGTCCTTAAAGAGAATAAACCTAGGTGACTTTGTTCTGAACCAAGAGTCCGAATTAGAAACCACTTGGAAATCTAGATTTGCCCAAGAAGAAGTAAAATGAACAAGTAGTGGTCCATAGAGGTCATTTATGGTACAACGCGGAACCGAGTCTATCACGGGTGGTTCAGGTAGATTGAGTCTCTTGTTTTGAGTCAAACTCACAGAAATACAAAGTATATGAGTACACCACATTGTGGCTATTGCCTTGGGTAAACCGAGGTCAGATGAGTCGCCGGCTACGCTCCAAGTGAAGTCTTGGGGTCAGATTATTGTTCCAAGTATAGTCTTGGGACCAGGGGTTCCTAGAATGATCAACTAGGTTCCCATATTGCTCAAGTGAGATATTGCCTTCGGGCCAGATTCTCTCCTAACGGAGATATGCCTTCGGGCCAGTTTACGATTACGGTTATTTGAACATGGACATCCACATGAAGTTATATGTTAAACTATGATATGATGTATGTGTGAATTTAAATGTATGTAAATCCATGCTTTAAATTCTTTATTGTGAATATGATATAAGCTAATTGCTTGACCACTTAATATATGGAAATCCAAATCTGTTATATGCGTATGTGTTTGTGATTGGCTCCTCTTCCCCAGTTGTAGTGGTACCCGCTACTACACCAGGGATGGGAAAGCCTCTCACTGAGTCTGTTTGACTCACCCCAATGTTACATGTTACAGACACAGGTGGTATAGGCATCGGGAGCGCTTCCACTTCATCTCAGGGAGGCGGACAGACATTGAGACTGCACACATTGTTCACGTGGGTAGTATTGATATATGTATTTTGTCAGGATGTATATGTATATGATTCTTTTGGTATAACATTGTTTTGTACAGTTGCTATTTACATATATGTATATGTCACACTCTAGAACTGTCGGCTTCATACAGATTAAAGATTGGTCTTGTTGTTGGGGATATAGGTTGTGATATGATGAATATCTTGTGTTCCTGCATGTGAATAGGATAGATCACACGCACTGAGCGTGTGGACAATATGTAAATTTATATATATGTTTGACTGAATACTTGGTTGTGTGAAAATACGGCTTCCGCATGCGAATAGGATAGATCACACGCATTGAGGCGTGTGATCAATATGTAAATTATATGCAGGTGTGTGATTGAATATATATACTTGACTGTACACAGGATTCTGCATGTGAATAGGATAGATCACCCGCCCTTAAGCGCGTGATCAATATGTATATTATATGTACATGTGATTGATTATGTGTATATGTATAGACTGAAGCGGCGTTGAGCGAGCCGTGGATTGCGTGCTACTTAGGTCACCGGATAGGGATGACCATATATACTATATATTGTTTGTAATAAAAATGGGTAGTTATGCATATATAAGAATGTCAATCAGGAATTAGAGGCTTACGGGATAGGAGAAATCCTACCTCCCGTGCCGGTCACGGACGTCTGATAGGGGGTCGTGACAAACTCACTTCCTAGCATGCAAATACTTCAATTTAGGACCCAGAATACTCAGATTGAATCAATTGGGGTCTTTCCAAAATTCCCTAAAATTGATAAAATTGGGGTTTGAGAGTTTCGGGACTTCTCACCTCGATTCAACCAGTTAGAAGGACGATATGGAGTAGAGGAGACTCCCAGCTACCTTCCCCGGTGAAGAAACGGCGTTTTCCGACGAGAAAGCTCTCTCTCCCTCTTGTTTCTCTCTCTAGCCCGAACTCTCTCTCCTCTCTTCCAGCACACAGTGACGGCGACAAACTCCGGCCGGCTTCCTCGCACGTCCGGCCACCACAGCTCGCGCATGCAGCTCCCCTTCCGTGAGCTCCTTCCCGTTGACACCTCAAGCTCTCTCTTCCCTCACTATCGTGCTTCTCTTCTCTGCTTCTATATCACGCCTCCTTTCCCTTTCTTTTTTTATTCCTTTATTCTTTTCTTATCTAATATATATATATATATATTATAATAAATTAATATATATATATATATATATACTACAATAATAAAAAAAAAGAATTCTGATTTCCTTTTTACACATATATATATTTATATAATTAATTAATATACACATATCAAAAGAAAATAAGTCTGATCTATTAATAAATAAAAAGAAAAATAGAAATATTAGGATTTAAAAATTTTATATTTACAACATAATAAGTGATAGGCTAGTGTATTTTTCATCTCATTTTCCTCTTTTAAATTAATTACTTTAATTTAATTATTGATGCTAATTAAAATATCCCCGGGTATTACAGTAAATACTCGGGCTTTATTCCCTTGACTATTTCCAGCATTTATAACGCCTATACTACTCCAATCAAAGCCTAAACATGCATCAAACTATCAATTTCGAATTTATAGCAATTTCCTAACCCAATTTTCCTAATTTCCATACCCAGTCAAATTCCTACGGTTTAACTTCGATTCGGAACCTCACTAAGCTTTCAATAACACCCACTAAGCTCAAATTTAACCCGGGAATGCCCCGATTGAAAGAAATTGAAGCATTCCTAAAATACCCAAAATTGGAGAAATTGGGGTTTTGAAGGATTGGGGCTTTCATACCTTGATTTAATCGGATGAGGAGCGTAATGGGTGGTCAAGATGGACTCCGGTGGCCCTCACCGGCAGCGGGACGCGTTCTTCGGTGTGATTCCGGTCCAAACCCGCCGTGCCCTTGCCTTCTCCCCTTCTTGTGTGTGAGCTCGTGCCTCTGCTTCTATTTTTTTTTGTGTGCGTTTTTGCTGTCTACTTCTCCTTTTTTTTTATTATATACATTAATGAATTGGATGGGGGGGTCACGATTTGGCCCCCCATTATTTTAATATAATATATATATATATATATATATTTTATTATATATATACATTATATATATTTTATATTAGAAAAATCTATTTACTTGTTATATCCTCTTTTCTTTTAGGTCATAGAAAAATTTCATATATTCCCAATTATTTTTTATTTTATTTTATTTTAACTTTTTAATTCTTTAATTTAATTTATTTTTCTTTCTGAAAGAAAAATGAATTAAATATTAATGAAAAATAATTAAATCTAAATATCTCGGATATTACAAAGTGTTTCGAAAACTTGATATTCATTTTTCTTTTTTTAATCGGTTTTCGCCGATTAGTGATTCGAAAACTTGATATTCTTTTTTCTTTTTTAATCAGTTTTCGCCGATGAGTGTTTCGAAAACTTGATATTCATTTTCCTTTTTTTAATAAGATTTTGCTGATTAGTGTTTCGAAAACTTGATATTCATTTTTCTTTTTTTAGTAAGTTTTCCTAATGAGTGTTTCGAAAACGTGATATTCATTTTTCTTTATTTAATTAGTTTTCACCGATGATTGGTTCGAAAATTTGATATTCTTTTTTCTCTTTTTAATTATTTTTCGCCGATGAGTATTTAGAAAACTTGATATTCATTTTTCTTTTTTTAATCAATTTTCGCCGATCAGTGTTTCGAAAACTTGATATTCATTTTTATTTTTTTAATAAGTTTTCGCCGATAAGTGTTGCGAAAACTTGATATTCATTTTGCTTTTTTAATCAGTTTTTGCCGATGAGTGTTTCGAAAACTTTATCTTCATTTTTCTTTTCTTTTTTTAAAATAGTTTTTGCCGAAGAGTGTTTCGAAAACCTGATATTCATTTTCCTTTTTTTAATCAATTTTCGCCGATGAGTGTTTCGAAAACGTAATATTCATTTTTCTTTATTTAATTTGGTTTCACCGATGATTGTTTCGAAAACTTGATATTCATTTTTCTGTTTTTAATCATTTTTCGCCGATAAGTGTTTCAAAAACTTGATACTCATTTTTCTTTTTTTAATCGGTTTTCGCCGATTAGTGTTTCGAAAACTTTATTTTCATCTTTCTTTTTTTAATCACCTTTCGCCGATTAGTGTTCTGAAAACTTGATATTCATTTTTCTGTTTTTAATCAGTTTTTGTCGATGAGTGTTTCGAAAACTTGATATTCATTTTTCTTTTTTTAGTAAGTTTTTGCTAATGAGTGTTTCGAAAACGTGATATTCATTTTTCTTTATTTAATTAGTTTTCACCAATGATTGGTTCGAAAATTTGATATTCTTTTTTCTCTTTTTAATTATTTTTCGCCGATGAGTGTTAAGAAAACTTGATATTCATTTTTCTTTTTTTAATCATTTTTCGCCGATGAGTGTTTCGAAAAATTGATATTCATTTTTATTTTTTTAATAAGTTTTCGCCGATAAGTGTTTCAAAAACTTAATATTCATTTTGCTTTCTTAATCAGTTTTTGCCGGTGAGTGTTTCGAAAACATTATCTTCATTTTTCTTTTTTTAATCAGTTTTCGCCGATTAGTTTTCTGAAAACTTGATATTCATTTTTCTTTTTTTAATCAGTTTTCATCGATGTGTGTGTCGAAAACTTGATATTCATTATATTTTTCTTTTTTTAGTAAGTTTTCGCTAATGAATGTTTCGAAAACATAATATTAATTTTTCTTTATTTAATTAGTTTTCACCGATGAGTGTATCAAAAACTTGATATTCATTTTTCTTTTTTTAATTATTTTTCGCCGATTAGTGTTTGGAAAACTTTATATTCATTTTTCTGTTTTTAATCATTTTTCGCCAGTTAGTGTTTCGAAAACTTGATAATCATTTTTCTTTTTTCATCATTTTTCGTCGATGAGTGTTTCGAAAACTTAATATTCATTTCTCATTTTTTAATCAGTTTTCGCCGATGAGTGTTTCGAAAACTTTATCTTCATCTTTCTTTTTTTAATAACTTTTCGCCGATTAGTGTTCTGAAAATTTCATATTCATTTTTCTTTTTTTAATCAGTTTTCGTCGATGATTGTTTCGAAAACGTGATATTTATTTTTCTTTATTTAAATAGTTTTCACCGATGATTGTTTCGAAAATTTGATATTCATTTTCTCTTTTTAATTATTTTTCGCCGATGAGTGTTTAGAAAACTTGATATTCATTTTCTTTTTTTCATAATTTTTCGCCGATTAGTGTTTCAAAAACTTAATATCATTTTGCTTTCTTAATCAGTTTTCGCCGATGAGTGTTTCGAAAACTTTATCTTCATTTTTCTTTTTTAATCAGTTTTCGCCGATTAGTGTTCTGAAAACTTGATAGTCAGTTTTCTTTTTTTAGTCAGTTTTCATCGATGAGTGTTTCGAAAACTTGATATTCATTTTTCTTTTTGTAGTAAGTTTTCGCTAATGAGTGTTTCGAAAACGTGATATTTATTTTTCTTTATTTAATTAGTTTATACCGATGAGTGTTTCGAAAACTTGATATTCATTTTTCTATTTTTAATTATTTTTCGCCAATGAGTGTTGAGATAACTTGATATTCGTTTTTCTTTTTATAATCATTTTTCGCCGATGAGTGTTTCGAAAACTTGATATTCATTTTTATTTTTTTAATAAGTTTTCTCCGATAAGTGTTTCGAGAACTTCAAGTTCATTTTTCTTTCTTTAATCAGTTTTCGCCGATTAGTGTTCTGAAAACTTGATATTCATTTTTCTTTTTTTAATCAGTTTTCGTCGATGAGTGTTTCGAAAACTTGATATTCATTTTTCTTTTTTTAGTAAGTTTTCGCTAATGAGTGTTTCGAAAATGTAATATTCATTTTTCTTTATTTAGTTAGTTTTCACCGATGAGTGTTTCGAAAACTTGATATTCATTTTTCTTTTTTTAATTATTTTTCGCCGATTAGTGTTTGGAAAACTTGATATTCATTTTCTCTTTTTAATAATTTTTCGCCGATCAGTGTTTCGAAAACTTGATATTCATTTTCCTTTTTTAATCAGTTCTCGCTGATGAGTGTTTCGAAACTTTATATTCATTTTTATTTTTTTAATCAGTTTTTGTCGATAAGTGTTCCCAAAACTTGATATTCAGTTTTCTTTTTTTAGTAAGTTTTCGCTGATGAGTGTTTCGAAAACTTGATATTTATTTTTCTTTTTTTAGTAAGTTTTCATTGATGAGTGTTTCGAAAACTTGATATTTATTTTTATTTTTTTAATCAGTTTTCGCCGATGAGTGTTTTCGAAAACTTGATATTCATTTTTCTTTTTTTAATCAGTTTTCGCCGATGAGTGTTTCGAAAACTTAATAGTCATATTTCGCTTTTTAATCAGTTTTCGCCGATGAGTGTTTCGAAAACTTAAAAGTCTTATTTAGTTTCTTAATCAGTTTTCGCCGATGAGTGTTTCGAAAACGTAATATTCATTTTTCTTTTTTTAAATAGTTTTCGCCGAAGAGTGTTTCGAAAACGTGATATTCATTTTTCTTTATTTAATTTGTTTTCACCAATGAGTGTTTCGAAAACTTGATATTCATTTTTCTTTTTTTAATCATTTTTCGCCGATGAGTGTTTCGAAAACTTGATATTCATTTTTCTTTTTTTAATCAGTTTTCCCCGATTAGTGATTCGAAAACTTGATATTTATTTTTCTTTTTTTCATCAGTTTTCGCCGATGAGTGTTTCAAAAACCTGATATTCATTTTCCTTTTTTAATCAGTTTTCGCCGATGAGTGTTTCGAAAACTTGATATTCATTTTCCTTTTTTAATCAGTTTTTCGCCGATGAGTGTTTCGAAAACTTTATCTTCATCTTTCTTTTTTAATCACTTTTCGCCGATTAGTGTTCTGAAAATTTGATATTCATTTTTTTTAATCAGTTTTCGTCGATGAGTGTTTTCGATAACGTGATATTCATTTTTCTTTATTTAAATAGTTTTCCCCGATGATTGTTTTGAAAATTTGATATTCATTTTTCTCTTTTTAATTATTTTTTGCCAATGAGTGTTTAGAAAACTTGATATTCATTTTTCTTTTTTTAATAATTTTTCGCTGATTAATGTTTCGAAAACTTGATATTCATTTTATTTTTCTAATCAGTTTTCGCCGATGAGTGTTTCTTAAACTTTATCTTCATTTTTCTATTTTTAATAAGTTTTCGCCGATTAGTGTTCTAAAACCTTGATAGTCAGTTTTCTTTTTTTAATTAGTTTTCATCGATGAGTGTTTCGAAAACTTGATATTCATTTTTCTTTTTTTAGTAAGTTTTCGCTAATGAGTATTTTGAAAACGTGATATTTATTTTTCTTTATTTAATTAGTTTTCGCCGATGAGTGTTTAGAATACTTGATATTCGTTTTTTTCTTTTTAATCATTTTTCGCCGATGAGTGTTTCGAAAACTTGATATTCATTTTTATTTTTTTAATCCGTTTTCGCCGATGAGTGTTTCGAAAACGTACTTGATATTCATTTTCCTTTTTTAATCAGTTTTCGTCGGTGAGTGTTTCGAAAACTTTATCTTCATCTTTCTTTTTTTAATCACTTTTCGCCGATCAGTGTTCTGAAAACTTGATATTCATTTCTCTTTTTTTAATCAGTTTTCGTCGATGAGTGTTTCGAAAACTTGATTTTAATTTTTCTTTTTTTAGTAAGTTTTCCCTAACGAGTGTTTCGAAAACATGATATTCATTTTTCTTTATTTAATTAGTTTTCACCGATGAGTGTTTCAAAAACTTGATATTCATTTACCTTTTTTTAATTATTTTTCGCCGATGAGTGTTTAGAAAACTTGATATTCAATTTTCGCCAATGAGTGTTTCGAAAACTTGATATTCATTTTTCTTTATTTAATAAGTTTTCGCCGATGAGTGTTTCGAATACATGATATTCATTTTTATTTTTTTTAATCAGTTTTCGTCAATGAGGGTTTCGAAAACTTAATATTCATTTTTCTTTTTTCAGTAAGTTTTCGCTAATGAGTGTTTCGAAAACTTGATATTTATTTTACTTTTTTTAATCAGGTTTCACCTATGAGTGTTTCGAAAACTTGATATTCATTTTTATTTTTTAATCAGTTTTCACCGATGAGTGTCTCGAAAGCTTTATATTCATTTTTATTTTTTGTAATCAGTTTTCGCTAATGAGTGTTTCGAAAACTTGATATTCATTTTTCTTTTTTTAAATCACTTTTAACTGATGAGTGTTTCGAAAACTTGATATTCATTTTTCTTTTTTTAATCAGTTTTAGCCGATGAGTGTTTCGAAAACTTGATATTCATTTTTGTTATTTTAATCAGTTTTTGCCGATTAGTGTTTCGAAAACTTGATATTCATTTTTCTTTTTTTTATCAGTTTTCGTCGGTGAGTGTTTCGAAAACTTGATATTCATTTTCCTTTTTTAATCAGTTTTCGCTAATGAGTCTTTCGAAAACTTGATATTTATTTTTATTTTTTTAATCAGTTTTCGCCGATAAGTGTTTCGAAAACTTGATATTCATTTTTCTTTTTTTTAATCAGTCTTCGCCGATGAGTGTTTCGAAAACTTGATATTTAATTTTCTTTTTTTTTTAAATCAGTTTTTGCCGATGAGTGTTTCGAAAACTTAATAGTCATATTTCATTTTTTAATCAGTTTTCGCCGATGAGTGTTTCGAAAACGTAACATTCATTTTTCTTTTTTTTAAATAGTTTTCGCTGATGAGTGTTTTGAAAACTTGATATTCATTTTCCATTTTTTAATCAGTTTTGGCTGATGAGTGTTTCGAAAATGTGATATTCATTTTTCTTTATTTAATTTGTTTTCATCGATGAGTGTTTCGAAAACTTGATATTCATTTTTCTTTTTTTAACCATTTTTTGCCGATGAGTGTTTCTGTAATATCCTGTCTGTCACGACCCCCTATCGGACGTCCGTAACCGGCACGGGAGGTAGGATTTCTCCTATCCCGAAAGCCTCTAATTCCTGATTGACATTTTTATACGTGCATAACTATCCATTTCTATTACAAACAATATATAGTATATATGGTTATCCCTATCCGGTGACCTAAGTAGCACGCAATCCACAGCTCGCTCAACGCCGCTTCAGTCTATACATATACACATAATCAATCACACGTACATATAATATACATATTGATCACGTGCTTAAGGGCGGGTGATCTATCCTATTCACATGCAGAATCCCTGTGTACAGTCAAGCATTTATATTCAATCACACACCAGCATAAAATATACATATTGATCACACGCCTCAATGCGTGTGACCTATCCTATTCACATGCGGAAGCCGTATTTTCACACAATCAAGTATTCAGCCACACATATGTATAAATTTACATATTGACCACACGCTCAGTGCGTGTGATCTATCCTATTCATATGCGGAAGTCACAATCATATATATATATATATACACATGATATTCATCATATCATAACCTATGATCCCAACAACCAGACCAATCTTTAATCTGTATGAAGCCGACAGTTCTAGAGTGTGACACATACATATATGCATATAGCAACTGTACAAAACAATGCTATACCAAAAGAATCATATACATATACATCCTAACAAAATACATATATCAATATTACCCACGCGAACAATGCGTGCGGTCTCTAAGTCTGTCCGCCTCCCTGAGATGATGTGGAAGCGCTCCCGATGCCTAGACCACCTGTGTCTGTAACATTTAACATTGGGGTGAGTCAAACGGACTCAGTGAGAGGCTTTCCCGTCCCTGGTGTAGTAGCGGGTAGCACTACAACTGGGGAAGAGGAGCCAATCACAAACACATACGCATATAACAGGTTTTGAGTTTCCATATATTAAGTGGTTAGGCAATTAGCATATATCATATTCGCAATAAAGAATTTAAAGCATGGTTTTACATACGTTTAAATTCATACATACATCATATCATAGTTTAACATATAATTCCAAGTGGTCACCCGTATTCAATTAACCGTAATCATAAACTGGCTCGAAGGCAATATCTCCGTTAGGAGAGAATCTGGCCCGAAGGCAATATCTCACATGAGCAATATGGGAACCTAGTTGATCATTCTAGGAACCCCTGGTCCCAAGACTATGCTTGGAACAATAATCTGACCCCAAGACTTCACTTGGAGCATAGCTGGCGACTCATCTGACCTCGGTTTACCCAAGGCAATAGCCACAATGTGGTGTACTCATATAGTTTGTATTCCTGTGGGTTGACTTAAGACAAGAGACTCAATCTATCCGGACCACCCGTGATAGACTCGGTTCCCACGTTGTACCATAAATGACCCATATGGACCACTACTTGTTCATTTTACTTCTTCTTAGGCAAATCTAGATTTCCAAGTGGTTTCTAATTCGGACTCTTGGTTCAGAACAAAGTTACCTAGGTTTATTCTCTTTAAGGATTTACACACAAAACCGCACCTTCCAGATAATAATCAATGAGGTTTGTTTCTAATACCACAAGACCCTCATAGATAAAATTTACTCGATCCTACCCCCGATATCATATAGGTCCCGAGGACCATCTTTCCATATAAGGCTACTTGAGCCACCATTGCTTTTACAGTTCACATATACACATACAGCACGTTATCACATATATTACAATTTAGAAACAACAATAGCATGTTATCTAACATGTAATTCCTACAAATAGGCAAGAAGGCAAACCATATATCGATATCCGTAGTCAACCCTATAGGGCAAGGATAGGAAAGCCTCTCACCTGGTTGGCCCCTCTGATCGGCTCTCGGTGCGCCCGAAAGTCCACTCACAGTATGGTGCCCTATACATATATATTTGAGAGATTCAGAAGCTTGAAAATGCAACCACTATCGTGTACATGCAATGCTAGTGCTCATGTTCTCTCTAACTAATTCCATAGACTAGTTGTTGGCTTGGAAATGCCCTCAACTAGTTTTAGGACACCTTGCATGCTTCTAATCGTGTCCAATCCTTTCTTAATCACACTATTCGGAAACATTAAAATTTGGGAATGTAAGGTTACCCCATTTCCACCTCTATGTGTCCTTGCGAAGTTTCCATTGCGCAAATCTTGAATTTATGGCTCAAGAGAGTCATAAATCCCATTTGTCTAAGACTTCCATTTACTAAAATAACTTTCAACAACCTACGCATGAATACACATATCCGGATACATGTAAAATTAAGAAAGTGTCTCTTTTTCCCCGAACCGGGTTCCGGGTGAGACGGGAATTACTTGGGTTTTAATCCCTCGTAAATTCTAATAATTTTAACAATTATATAATTATCATTCAACCTTTCAATGCACCCCAAATCATTCCACAACACCCTTAAAACTTAACAGCCACATTTTCCTACACTTTTTCCAACCCGGATAAATTCCATCAATTTGGTTCCGGTTCCTAAGCTTCCAACTCACTTCCTAACATGCATATACTTCAATTTAGGACCCATAACACTTAGATTGAATCAATTGGGGTCTTTCCAAAAATCCCTAAAATTGATAAAATTGGGGTTTGAGAGTTTCGGGACTTTTCACCTTGATTCAACCGGTTAGAAGGACGATATGGAGTAGAGGAGACTCCCAGCTATCTTCCCCGTGAAGAGACGGCGTTTTTCGGCGAGAAAGCTTTCTCCCTCTTGTTTCTCTCTCTAGCCCGAACTCTCTCTCTCTCTCTAACACCACGAAGGCGACTACGGCTCCGGTGGACACGACTCCGGCCACCACCGTGCTCAGCCCGTGCGTACGGCCACCCCTCCGTGCGTTGGCCTTCCTCCGTGCGTTTCCGTTCACTTCACGCCCAGCCCTTTTGTGCCTCCGTGCTTTTGCTTTCTTCGACCCCCACCTCACGTTTTCCTTCCCATTTCTCTCTTTATCCCTTTTCTTTCTGTAATATTTATACATATATATTAATATATCTGCTTCCTTTTCCTTCTTTCTTTTACTTCTTTTTTTTTCTTATCTAATATATATATATTATAATAAATTAATATATATATATCAGAAACAGAAAATAAAAAAAATTCTGATTTCCTCTTACATATATATATATATATATATATATATATATATATATATATATATATATATATATATATATTTATATAATTAATTAATATATACATATCAAAAGAAAATAAGTCTGATTTATTAATAAATAAAAAGAAAAATAGAAATATTAGGATTTAAAATACTTTGTATATTAAAAAAATATGCAGTAGGATAATGTGTATTTTTATCTCATTTTCCACATTTTAAATTAATCAATTAAATTAGACCAATGACGCTAATTAGATATCCTCGGGTATTACAATCTTCTCCCCTTAAGAAATTCGGTCCCTGAATTTCAAACAAAATACTAACCTTAGTCTCGAAATAGATGAGGATACGTCCTGCACATTTCACCCTCGACCTCCCATGTAGCTTCTTCGGTCGAGTGGTTTCTCCACAGAACTTTAACCAATGGAATCTCTTTCGTTCTAAGTTTCTTCAACTGCCGATCTAAGATTTTCACTGGCTCCTCTTCATACGTCATATTTTCGATTAGTTGCACGTCTTGCGATTGGATCACGTGCGAGGGATCGGGAAGATACTTCCGAAGCATTGATACATGAAAGACAGGGTGTACCCCTTCCAATTCCGTAGGCAATTCCAACCGATACGCTACATTCCCAACTCGTTCTAATATTTCAAACGGTCCGATATACCGAGGACTCAACTTCCCCTTCTTACCGAACCGCATCACGCCTCTCATCGGTGATATTCTCAAGAACACCTGATCACCAATGGCAAACTCCAGTTCTCTCCTTCGATTGTCTGCATAAGACTTTTGCCTACTCTGAGCCGTCAGTAATCTCTCCCTTATACACTTTACCTTCTGTAAGGCATCTTGTAGTAATTTCGGGCCGACTAGGCTAGCTTCTCCGACCTCGAACCAACCAATCGGGGATCTGCATCTACGATCGTACAGAGCCTCGAAAGGTGCCATTTGAATACTCGCTTGATAACTGTTATTGTACGCAAACTCAGCCAAAGGTAAATACCTTTCCCAACTTCCGCCGAAATCCATAATACACGCCCGAAGCATGTCCTCAAGAATCTGAATGGTTCTTTCTGATTTCCTGTCGGTCTGTGGGTGGAACGCAGTACTCAGATCAACTCTAGTTCCCAACACTTCCTGCAATGACTTCCAAAACCTGGAAGTAAACTATGGACCCCTATAAGATATTATGGACACTGGCATACCGTGCAATCTAACGATTTCTGATAGGTAAATCTGTGCATATTGACTCACTCCGTAAGTGGTCTTAACTGGCAGAAAGTGTGCGGATTTAGTCATGCGATCCACTATTACCCAAACCGAATCAAATCCCCGTTGTGATCTTGCCAACCCTGTTACAAAATCCATCGTTATCCTCTCCCATTTCCACTCAGGTATCTCTATCTGTTGTAATGTTCCGGCGGGCTTCTGGTGTTCAGCCTTGACTTTCTGGCACACTAAACACCTGGCTACATAGTTTGCGACATCCTTTTTCATGCCATTCCACCAGTACAACTGTTTCAGGTCATGATACATTTTATTAGCTCCCGGATGGATTGTATACGCTGTCCGGTGTTCTTCTTCAAGAATTCTTTCTTTCAAATTATCAACCATAGGGACACACAACCGTCCCTCCAACTGAAGTATCCCAAAATCATCTATCGAGAATCGGACGTCGTCCCCTTTCCCTTTAGTTGCAGTATCCCTGATTTGCTTGAGGTCGGTATCTTCATCTTATCTAGCCTTCACCTCTTGTACCAAAGAGGACTTAGCTTGCAAATGGGCTAAAAGTGAGTTAGAACTTCCAATCTCAAACTGATTTCCCGTTTGCTCTAGCTCGTGCAGTTCTCTAATTAACGGTCTTCTTTCTTCGCTTATATGAGCAAGACTGCCCATGGATTTCTGACTTAGAGCATCGGCTACCACATTAGCCTTTCCTGGATGATACAAGATCGTGCAGTCGTAGTCTTTCAACAACTCCAACCATCGACGTTGCCTCAAGTTCAAGTCTTTCTGCTAGAAAATGTATTTGAGGCTTTTGTGGTCTGTATAAATTTCACAAGTCTCACCATATAAGTAATGTCTCCATATTTTCAAAGCGAATACTACAGCAGCCATCTCGAGGTCGTGAGTCGGGTAATTCTTCTCATGCTTCCTCAGTTGTCGCGATGCATACGCAATCACCTTGCCATGTTGCATCAAGACACACCCTAACCCGATCCTCGACGCATCACAGTATACTACATACCCTCCTGTGCCTTCAGGTAATGCCAGCACCGAGTGGTGGTGAGACTGTCTTTCAGCTTCTGAAAACTCTGCTCACACTTGTCATCCCATACAAACTTCACTCCTTTCTGAGTCAATCTAGTCATAGGTGCAGCAACCTTAGAGAAGTCCTGCACAAATCTTCTATAATATCCCGCCAAACCCAAGAAACTGCGAATTTCAGTAACAGACGTAGGCTGGGACCAATTCTTCACTGTCTCTACCTTACTTGGATCAACGTGGATTCCCTCTGATGATACCACGTGACCCAAAAAGGCAACTCTGTCAAGCCAGAATTCACACTTAAAGAACTTGGCATTTAGTTTTTCTTCTCTCAACCTCTGCAATGCTAATCTCAAGTGTTCAGCATGTTCCTCAGAATTCTTTGAATAAACCAATATGTTGTCAATGAAGACAATGACAAATCAGTCCAGAAATGGTTTAAAGACCCTGTTCATCAGGTCCATGAACGCAGCAGGAGCATTAGTTAATCCGAAAGACATCACCAAGAACTCGTAATGCCCATATCTGGTCTGGAATGCGGTCTTAGGTATGTCTGATTCTCGAATCTTTAATTGGTGATACCCAGATCGCAAATCAATTTTAGAGAACCGCTTCGCACCCTGCAACTGATCAAATAGGTCATCTATCCTCGGCAGTGGATATTGATTGCGAATCGTCACCTTGTTTAACTTTCGGTAATCGATACATAACCGCAAAGATCCGTCCTTCTTCTATACAAAAAAGGACTGGTGCACCCCAAGGAAAGAAATTGGGTCTTATAAAACCCTTTTCAAGCAATTCTTGCAATTGTGTATGTAGCTCCTTCAGCTCTTTCGGAGCCATACGGTAAGGTGGTGTGGAGATAGGCTGGGTGCCAGGTTGCAGCTCAATTTCAAATTCAATCTCACGATCGGGCGGCAACCCCGGCAATTCTTCAGGAAATATATCCAAGAACTCTCGCACCATTGGTACTTAAGTTGGTGAAAGTACTTCTTTCGTAGTATCTTGGACGAACGCCAAATACCCTTTACATCCCTTCGCAAGTAACTTGGATGCCTTCAAAGCCGAGATCAAGCTTGGATACGGTGCAGCTCCATCACCCCGTATCACAAAAGGCTCCTCGTTTGGCATATTGAATTTCAAGCATTTAGCCCTGCAGTCAATAACCGCATGGCAAGACGACAACCAATCCATTCCGAGGATCACATCAAGATCAACCATACACAACAACCGAAGGTCTACCACAGTCTCATGACCATCGACCTCCACAATGCAAGATTTGTGCACATACTCTACTTGTATCGATTCTCCCATTGGTGTAGAGACCAGTACTGTTTCTTCCATTCTAGATGGACTTTGATTGAATTTAGAGGCAAATGCATGAGACACATAGGAATGAGTGGAGCCAGAATCAAATAAGACTCGTGCTTCAAGAGAGCAGACAATAAGAGTACCTGTCACAACTGCATTTGATGCATGAGCATCCTGCTGAGAGAGTGCAAATACCCGCGCTTGTCCTCCACCTACCGCCCCTAGCCCTCGGCCACTAGACCCTGCACCATGGCCTCTAGCTGCACCTGTACTTGCTACCTGTGGTGGCACGGTTCTCACTGGTGGAGCTGGAATAGGTGTACTCCTCGGCATCGAATTGCTTCTCACACTTGTACCCTCTTTCTTCTTTGGACACTCTCTAGCCATATGGCCCATGTGGCCGCAATGGTAGTATCCACCTGTCAGTTTCTGACATATACCAGAATGAAATCTGCCGTAAGTCACACACTGGGGCTTTGTCTTACCGGCATTTCCACCCCCTTATTCCCTCTGTCCCCCTTGAACATTACCTCTTGTACCTGTTTCATAGGTGGTAGTTGAGGATTGTCCTCCTGCGGACCCTGAATATCCGGCACCTCCACCTGTTGTCTTCCTTTTCTTACTTCCACCTCCTTGGTTGTCACTGCCTGTAATTAACTTCACTTTGGGATCAACAGATGTCCCATACCTCTTCCTGGTCTCAATCATTCCAGCACAGTCTGCTGCTTGAGCTAAAGTCTCAAACTGTCTCCTCTGAGGTAGCAAAGCAGTAAACAACGACTCCGTGAGTCGGTGTATGAATCTCTTGATCCTCGCCTCTTCATCAGGAACCAACTCAGGTGAGAATTGAGCTAGTTCTGTGAAAAGTAACTCATACTCCGTCACGGTCATGTTAGGCGTCATCCACAACTCCTCGAATTGCTGACGCTTTGCATCTTTGGTGCCTTCAGGTAAAAATCGACCCAGGAATTCCCTCTGAAAATCTTCCCAGGTCATCGGTGCCACTCTGCGTGAGTACCTCGTCTGTACGGACTCTATCCATACTCTAGCTGCTCCCCTCAGCTGGAATGAAGTTAATTCCACTAATTCATGGCCTGAGCACCTCAGCATGCGCCCAATTCTAACCACATCTCTGATAAAGTACTGCGGATCCTCTTTCTCACTAGTTCCGCAGAAAGTGGGTGGATGAAGCTTCAGAAATTTTGAAATTGGCAGCTCTCGGGGTGCTGCCCGTGGTTCACGAGGCATTCCCTGTGGTTGTTGCCATTCCCTATCCTCTTCCTCAACAATCTCCATCTCTTGATTGCTAGGTACTCCCTCTTGTTCTTCCTCGCCGACTACTAACCGGCGTACTTCTCTTTGTATTTGTCTTGTCATCTCTTCTCTTAGCTCCTGAAATCCTGCCGTGAGCATTTCCGCCACGGAAGGTGCACCTATCTCTACTTGAGGTTGAGGTTCCGGTGACTGTCTCCTCTCTTCCCCTCTCTCTGGTGCTCTACCTAGACCTCGAGCACGACTTCTACCTCGGCCTCGGGTACGGCCTCTAACTCGGCCTCGGGTGGGCTTTCCCTCCTCCCGAACAGACTCTTGATCAATTTCAACAGGAGTTCTCCCTCCACCCCTAGTCCGTCTCGTAATAGGTGGCATCCCTATACTGCACAAGGACCACACCTAATAAGTACACATATATTAGTGACATTTCGTATAATAGAGAGTGGAAAGAAAGGCTGACACAATTTCTTGGGTACTTCCACAAGTGCCTTTTTACTCCCACGTTGTGCCTGGGTACACAAAGAGGGGTAAACCGACACCCGGTCATACCTATGGCTTCATATAGTTTAAAGCAACCAAGCTCTGATACCAAGTTTGTCACGACCCCCTATCGGACGTCCGTGACCGGCACGGGAGGTAGGATTTCTCCTGTCCCGTAAGCCTCTAATTCCTGATTGACATTTTATACGTGCATAACTACCCATTTCTATTACAAACAATATATAGTATATGGTCATCCCTATCCGGTGACCTAAGTAGCACGAAATCCACGGCTCGCTCAACGCCGCTTCAGTCTATACATATACACATAATCAATCACACGTACATATAATATACATATTGATCACGCGCTTAAGGGCGGGTGATCTATCCTATTCACATGCAAAATCCCTGTGTACAGTCAAGCATTTATATTCAATCACACACCTGCATAAAATATACATATTGATCACACGCCTCAATGCGTGTGACCTATCCTATTCACATGCGGAAGCCATATTTTCACACAATCAAGTATTCAGCCACACATATATATAAATTTACATATTGACCACACGCTCAGTGCGTGTGATCTATCCTATTCACATGCGGAAGTCACAATCATATATATATATATATATATATACACATGATATTCATCATATCATAACCTATGATCCCAACAACCAGACTAATCTTTAATCTGTATGAAGCCGACAGTTCTAGAGTGTGACATATACATATATGCATATAGCAACTGTACAAAACAATGCTATACCAAAAGAATCATATACATATACATCCTGACAAAATACATATATCAATACTACCCACGCGAACAATGCGTGCGGTCTCTAAGTCTGTCCGCCTCCCTGAGATGAAGTGGAAGCGCTCTCGATGCCTAGACCACCTGTGTCTGTAACATTTAACATTGGGGTGAGTCAAACGGACTAAGTGAGAGGCTTTCCTATCCCTGGTGTAATAGCGGGTACCACTACAACTGGGGAAGAGGAGCCAATCACAAACACATACGCATATAACAGGTTTTGAGTTTCCATATATTAAGTGGTCAGGCAATTAGCATATATCATATTCACAATAAAGAATTTAAAGCATGGTTTTACATACGTTTAAATTCATACATACATCATATCATAGTTTAACATATAATTCCAAGTGGTCACCCGTATTCAATTAACCGTAATCATAAACTGGCCCGAAGGCAATATCTCCGTTTGGAGAGAATCTGGCCCAAATGCAATATCTCACGTGAGCAATATGGGAACCTAGTTGATCATTCTAGGAACCCCTGGTCCCAAGACTATGCTTGGAAGAATAATCTGACCCCAAGACTTCACTTGGAGCATAGCCGACGACTCATCTGACCTCGGTTTACCCAAGGTAATAGCCACAATGTGGTGTACTCATATACTTTGTATTTCTGTGGGTTGACTCAAGACAAGAGACTCAATCTACTCGGACCACCCGTGATAGACTCGGTTCCCAAGTTGTACCATAAATGACCCTTATGGACCACTACTTGTTCATTTTACTTCTTAGGCAAATCTAGATTTCCAAGTGGTTTCTAATTCGGACTCTTGGTTCAGAACAAAGTCACCTAGGTTTATTCTCTTTAAGGATTTACACACAAAATCGCACCTTCCAGATAATAATCAATGAGGTTTGTTTCTAATACCACAAGATCCTCACAGATAAAATTTACTCGATCCTACCCCCGATATCATATAGGTCCCGAGGACCTTCTTTCCATATAAGGCTACTTGAGCCACCATTGCTTTTACAGTTCACATATACACATACAGCACGTTATCACATATATTACAATTTAGGAACAACAATAGCATGTTATCTAACATGTAATTCCTACAAATAGGCAAGAAGGCAAACCATATATCTATATCCGCAGTCAACCCTATAGGGCAAGGATAGGAAAGCCCCTCACCTAGTTAGCCCCTCTGATCGGCTCTCGGTGCGCCTGAAAGTCCACTCACAGTATGGTGCCCTATACATATATATTTGAGAGATTCAGAAGCTTGAAAATGCAACCACTATCGTGTACATGCAACGCCAGTGCTCATGTTCTCTCTAATTAATTCCATAGACTAGTTGTTGGCTTGGAAATGCCCTCAACTAGTTTTAGGACACCTAGCATGCTTCTAATCGTGTCCAACCCTTTCTTAATCACAATATTCGGAAACGTTGAATTTGGGAATGCAAGGTTACCCCATTTCCACCTCTATGTGTCCATGCGAAGTTTCCATTGCGCAAATCTTGAATTTATGGCTCAAGAGAGCCATAAATCCCATTTGTCTAAGACTTCCATTTACTAAAATAACTTTCAACACTTTACCTACGCATGAATACACATATCCAGATACGCGTAAAATTAGGAAAGTGTCTCTTTTTCCCCGAACCGGGTTCCAGGTGAGACGGGAATTACTCGGGTTTTAATCCCTCGTAAATTCTAATAATTTTAACAATTATATAATTATCATTCAACCTTTCAATGCACCCCAAATCATTCCACAACACCCTTAAACCTTAAAAACCGCATTTTCCTACAATTTTTCCAACCCGGATAAATTCCATCAATTTGGTTCCGGTTCCTAAGCTTCCAACTCACTTCCTAACATGCATATACTTCAATTTAGGACCCAGAACACTCAGATTGAATTAATTGGGGTCTTTCCGAAAATCCCTAAAATTGATAAAATTGGGGTTTGAGAGTTTCGGGACTTCTCACCTCGATTCAACCGGTTAGAAGGACGATATGGAGTAGAGGAGACTCCCAGCTACCTTCCCCGGTGAAGAGATGGCGTTTTCCGGCGAGAAAGCTTTCTCCCTCTTGTTTCTCTCTCTAGCCCGAACTCTCTCTCTCTAACACCACGAAGGCGACTACGGCTCCGGTGGACGCGACTCCGGCCACCACTGTGCTCAGCCCGTGCGTCCGGCCACCCCTCCGTGCGTTGGCCTTCCTCCCGTGCGTTTCCGTTCACTTCACGCCCAGCCCTTTTGTGCCTCCGTGCTTTTGCTTTCTTCGACCCCCACCTCACGTTTTCCTTCCCATTTCTCTCTTTATCCCTTTTCTTTCTATAATATATATACATATATATTAATATATCTGCTTCCTTTTCCTTCTTTCTTTTACTTCTTTTTTTTTCTTATCTAATATAAATTAATATATATATATATATATCACAAACAGAAAATAAAAAAAATTCTGATTTCCTCTTACATATATATATATTTATATAATTAATTAATATATACATATCAAAAGAAAATAAGTCTGATTTATTAATAAATAAAAAGAAAAATAGAAATAATAGGATTTAAAATACTTTGTATATTAAAAAAAATATGCAGTAGGATAGTGAGTATTTTTATCTCATTTTCCACATTTTAAATTAATCAATTAAATTAGACCAATGACGCTAATTAAATATCCTCGGGTATTACACTGTCATGACTCCCTTTCGAACGTCCGTGACCGGCACGGGAGGTAGGATTTCTCCCCTCCTGTAAGCCTCTAATTCCTGATTGACATTTCTATATATGCATAACTACCTATTTCTAATACAAACAATATAGTACTTATGGCCATCCATATCTGGTGACCTAAGTAGCGTGCAATCCACGGCTCGCTCAACGCCGCTTCAGTCTATACATATACACATAATCAATCACACGTACATATAGTATACATATTGATCACGCGCTTCAGGGCAGGTGATCTATCCTATTCACATGCAGAAACCCTGTATACAGTCAAGTATATATATATATATATTCAATCACACACCTGCATATAGTTTACATATTGATCACACGCCTCAATGCGTGTGACCTATCCTATTCACATGCAGAAGCCGTATTTTCATACACCCAAGTATTCAGTCACACATATATATAAATTACATATTGATCACACGCTCAATGCGTGTGATCTATCCTATTCACATGCGGAAGTCATATACATATATATATACTCATGATATATATCATATCATAGCCTATATTCCGAACAACAAGACCAATCTTTAATCTGTATGAAGCCGACAATTCTAGAGTGTGACATATACATACATATATATATATATATATATATATATAGCAACTGTACAAAACAATGCTATACCAAATGATTCATATACATATATATCCTGACAAAATACATATATAAATACTACCCACGCGAACAATGCGTGCGGTCTCTAAATCTGTCCGCCTCCCTGAGATGAAGTGGACGCGCTCCTGATGTCTATACCACCTGTGTCTATAACATTTAACATCGGGGTGAGTCAAACGGAGTCAGTGAGAGGCTCTCCCATCCTTGGTGTAGTAGCGGGTACCACTACAACTGAGGGAAAGGAGCCAATCACAATCACATACGCATATAACGGGTTAAATTCTCCAAATGTTAAGTGGTCATGCAATTAGCATATAGCATACTCACAACATAGAATTTAAAGCATGGTTTTACATACGTTTAAATTCATACATATATCATATTATAATTTAACATATAACTCCAGGTGGATATCCATGTTCAAATAGCCGTAATCATAAACTGGCCCGAAGGCATATCTCCGTTAGGAGAGAATCTGGCCCGAAGGCATATCTCACGTGAGCGGTATAGGAACCTAGTTGATCATTCTAGGAACCCCTGGCCCCAAGACTTTACTTGGAACACTAATCTGACCCCAAGACTTCGCTTGGAGCATAGCCGGCGACTCATCTGACCTCGGTTTAACCAAGGCAATAGCCACAATGTGGTGTACTCATATACTTTGTATTCCTGTGAGTTTGATTCAAGATAACAGACTCAATCTACCCGGATCATTCATGATAGACTCAGTTCCCGGGTTGTACCATAAATGACCCCTATGAACCGCTACTTATTCATTTTACTTCTTAGGCAAATCTAAATTTCCAAATGGTTTTCTAATTCGGAATCTCTCAAGTTAGAACAAAAATCACCTATGTTTATTTTCTTTAAAAATTTACATACACAGATATATTTTTCAAATAATAATCAATGAGATTGGTTTCTAGTATCACGAGACCCTCACATATAAGATTGACTCGATCCTACCCCCGATATCATGTAGGTTCCAAGGACCTACTTTCCATATAAGGCTCATTGAGCCACCCTAGCTTTTACAGTTCATATATACACGTATAGCACGTTATCACATATATTATAATTTAGGAACAACAATAGCATGTTATCTACCATATGATTCCTACAAGTAGGCAAGAAGGCAAAGCATATATCCATATCCGCAGTCAACCCTATAGGGCAAGGATGGGAAAACCCCTCACCTGGTTGGCCCCTTTGATCGGTCCTCGGTCTGCCCGAAACTCCACTCACGGTATGGTGGCCTATACACATATACTTGAAATTTAGCCACTATCATGTAGATGTCATGCTAATGCTCATGTTCTCTCTAATTAATTCCATAGACTAGTTGTTGGCTGGGAATGCCCTCAACTAGTTTTCTGAACATCTAGCATGCTACTATTCGTGTCCAACCCTTGCTTATTCACACTATTGGAACTATTTGGAAACCTTGATTTGGGAATGCAAATTTACCCAATTCCACCTCTATGTGTCCATATGTAATTCCGATTAACCAAGTCTTGAATTTATGGCTCAAGAGAGTCATAAATCCTACTTGTCCAAAATTTCCATTTACCGAAATAATTTTCAACCCTTTACTTACATATGAATACACATAACCGGATACTCTTAAAATTGGAAAATTGTCTCATCTTCCCCGAATTGGGCTCCGGTTGAGACGGTGATTGCTCGGGTTTTAATCCCTCGTACATCCCAATAACTTTTATAATTATATAATCACCATTCAACCTATTATTGCATCCCAAATCAGTCCACAACCCCATTAAAACAATTCCAACCCCATTTTCCTACAATTTTCCAACCCGGACAATTTCCATCAAATTGGTTCCGATTCCTAAGCTTCCAACTCACCTCATAACATTCAAATACTTCAATTTAGGTCCCAGAATACTCAAATTGAATCAAATGGGGATTTTCCGAAAATCCCTAAAATTGATAAAATTGGGGTTTGAGAGTTTTCGGGACTTCTCACCTCGATTCAATCGGTTAGAAGGATGATATGGAGTAGAGGAGACTCCCAGCCACCTTCCCGGATGAAGAGACGGCGTTTTCCGGCGAGAAACTCTCTCCCTTTTGGTTTCTCTCTCAAGCCCGCCTCTCTCTCTCTCCTCCAGCAGCGACGGCGGCGTGGGCTCTGGCGGGACGGCGTGGCGTCGCACTCCGTCCTCCTCCTCGCGTGTCCGGCTTCCTCTCGCGCGTTCGTCTTCCTCCTTGCGTTGCTCTGCTCGAAGGACGCCTCACCCCTCTCCCGTGCCTTTCTTTTCTCCATTCCTCCCTCACGCGTTTACTTCCCTTTTCTCTCCTTTATTCTTATATATATATATATATATATATATATTTATAAAATAGAATAATTAGGATTTAAAATAATTATTATTTACAAAATAATAAGTAGTAGGATAGTGTGTACTTTTATCTCATTTTCAACTTTAAATGAATTAATTAAATTTGATTAATGATGCTAATTAAATATTCTCGTGTATTACATATCCGAGATATTTAGATTCAATTATTTTCATTATTATTAAATTATTTTACTTTCAAAAAGAAAAATAAATTAAATTAAAGATAAAATAAAATTAAGGGGAGAAAAAAATAGAAAATCTAAGTATTCTTTTTAGCACCTAAAAGAAGAAGGGATTAAAAAGATTGGAAAGAAGTATGATATAACAAGTAAATAAGTTTTTCTATTTAATAAAATAAAAGGAAAGTAAATATAAAATAAAATAAAAATGGAAAGAAAAACAAAAAAAAAATTATTATATATATAATAAAATATATATTGGGGGGCGGGGGGCAACTGTGACCCCCTCCCATTACACACACACCCAATATATATATAATAAGATAGATGGGGGGGGGCAGCCGTGACCCCCTCACCATTTAATTAACATATATTAAATAAAATAAAGGAGAAGAGAGCAGAACCAAAATAAGAAGTAGTAGTAGCGAGCCGCACACAGCACGCGAGAAGCCGAGAAGAAGAGGAGAGTACCACACGGCGGGTTCTGGCCGGTTTCATGGTGGAGAGGCGGCGCCGGTGACCGGAAACGCTGACCGGAGTCATCTTCAACCCTTAGCAAGCCTTCTATCCAATTGATTCAATGTGAGAAAGCCCCAAACTCCCAAAACCCCAATTTCTCCAATTTTGGGTATTTTAGAAATTCTTCAAATACTTCCAATCGGGGCATTCTGGGGTTAAATATGAGTTTAGGGGGTGTTATTGAAAGCTTAGGGAGGTTTAGAATCGAAGTTAAACCGTAGGAATTGATAAAGTATGGAAATTAGGAAAAATTGGGTTAGGAAAGTGCTTTAAAATTCGAAATTGATAGTTTGATGCATGTTTAGGCTTGGATTGGAGTAGTATAAGTGTTGTAATTGCTGGAAATATACAAGGGAATAAAGCCCGAGTATTTGCCGCTCAACCGGAACCCAATCCGGTGAAACAGGCGAAATACTAGGCCACCTTACAGTAAGGAGCTTTGCGGTGGGTTGGACACCTTGGTCTAGTCCGTGGTGGACACCTAAGACCCGCTAAATTGGTCCCAAGGCTCTAATTATACCCAATTATATTTTTATATATAATTAAAGAGGTAGTAATTAAGCTTTTACTCGGCGAGTAAGGGAGACGGTGGGATGAGTAAGCTAGAGCCTCTTTTGAACCGTGAATTTAATTCTTTTATTAGTTAAATACCCATATGAACACATGAAGGGAAATTTAGACAAGTGGGAA